>CAMZMU010000117.1:2577056-3177056 GCA_947311845.1 Poa pratensis | reverse complement strand
AGATTTCGGATGTACATGTGAACATTTTATGTTTTCGTACAATGTTCCGTGAGAAGAAAGACATTTTTTTGTGGCCAATGTAAGAAAATATAATTTTCGGTGCTCCAAAATGACTTTCAATGCGACCTTTTTATTTTTTATTTTTAACACATGGTAGAAACAATGTCTTTTTTGTAAAATTTTGTGTGCGAACAATGATTGTCCAAATATATATCGCAAAAGAATTTTTTTTTGGACAGTGGGAGCATATACGGGGAGCTCATGTATATCGCCTTGAGGCGACGCGACTTGCCCCCGTCGCCTCAAGCGATTGCTTCGTGGGCTGGCCCAACAGAAAAGCACACAGTTCGTTTCACTTTTTTCAAATTTGAACAAATTTCAAATCCGAACGAAAATCAAATCCGAACAAATTTTAAAACTGAACAATTTTCAAATTTGAACGTAATTTAAATCCGAACAAATTTTAAAATCTGAACAATTTTCAAATTTGAACAAAATTCAAATCCGAAAAAACAATCCGAAGAAATTTCAAAACTGAACAATTTTTAAAATATGAAGAATTTTCAAATTTGAACAAAATTAAATCCGAACAAAATTCAAAACCAAACAATTTTAAAATCTGAAAAAATTTCAAATTTAAACAAAATTCAAAGACGAACCAAATTTGAACAAAATTAAATCAGAACAAAAATCGAGTCGAAAAAAAATTCAAAACACAAACAATTTTAAATCTGAACAATTTTCAAAAGTCCGAACAATTTTAAAATCCGAACAGTTTTTTAAAATCTGAAAGTTTTTCGAAATATGAAAATTTTCATAAATAAAAAATAAATGAAAAGAAATAGATAAAACAGAAAAAGAAACTGAGAAAAAAAGGATAACGAAAAAAACGCCGCACGGGCCGGCCCACCAGCGTCGCCTTCCCGCACCCGCTACAGGCGACGCGCGCCTGGAGCGTCGCGGTAGGGCTATATAGGGTTTGCCCATATGCGGCCATTAGCCCACAAGTTCATTAGCACACATAATTTTCTAAGAGGCCAACATCTAAATGGGTTAACTAGCCAAGCCCAGCCCAAGATGGCCAGCCATAAGATAATCTGAGTAATCAGAGCGTGGCTATGATGTCCGATCGCTCCATCTTTCGGCACATAGCCACTTCCTAAGCTCCACTAAAAAAAAAGCCACTTCCTAAGCAACGTTTCGACCTGATTTTTGCGCCGGCCGCTTAGACGCCTAGGGCAAACCAGCCGCCGCCGCTGGGATCGTGGGTGCCGCTTGCCCGTCTTCCATGACGCCGGTTCTCCCAGTCTCAGACACGACGGCACACGGCCATGAAAGTCACAGCTATCAGATCTAAGGTAGTCACAGCCATCAGATTTAAGGTATGCTATCATACAAATTATTGGTTAGTATTTTTGTCATATCAATTACGAAGTGCATACTAGTTATTATTTCTGCTACACATTGATTCAGGGTGACGAACTACTACTCCCTCGGCTCCTAAATGTAAGATGTTTTAGGTGTTACACATGTTGTTTACATACACATTGAAATGAGTGAACATACACGTGAAATGTGTCTAGATACATTTGTGTACATGTGAATATGGACAAAACCTAAAACATCTTATATTTGAGAACGGAGGGAGTAGTTAGGAACTTCCACTCAGTTGTAAACGAATTAACCTAGAATTGCACAATACAAAAGACATATTGGTTGGAAGTATGGCATGTTTTTCATGTTCGCCATGCTCAAGAATGAAGAGAAAACAATTAAAGTACCATTTCAATATTGTAAATGTAAATCTAACTAGGAGGGGACAAAGCTCATATTTTATTTTGGTCAATACACATACTCCTGATTAAAATATCGTGGTACTATGGTCATAACAAGGTAAATAAAAAGCACAAAATACGGCATATTGTTTTGATATCCTACATATTCTTCTATGCGTGTGTTTATCGTCGTCCCTCGCCTCCCCATACCCAAATCCTGGATCCGCCCCTCGTAATGCATGTTAATCTCATAGTCGCCACATGCACAATTTGGATCCTGCACATCGCCCTACAATGAAACCGCTTTAGCACAATGAGCAGTACAGCATCCACTTATCTCCATCCATTGCAAACACGCCCTAGGACAGCCATAAGTGACAGGGTCATGCGTAGACATTGCCACGAGACCAAAACCATGCCCAACCAAAGCAAGGTCCCCCCCTTGAGTGGTGCTTTCTCCCTAAGAACCTTGTCGATATCTTCGAATAGCCTTGAAATTTCCCACATCATATATTGATAATTGTGGCATTGTACTTGCCGTGGTAAATGAATGCCCAATGGTTCCAATCTATTTTGTGCGTGTGGAGGTCGCTATGGACCTCATCTAGGACCGCAACTCTTAACGACGGTGGCGCAACCGAGACCCTCTCAGGGCATGGCGGTGCGTGGATCAAGAAGGCGAGGAGCATCCCAGAGCATTCCGGCATTGTCAATAAAATGGTGGCGACGACATGAAAGAGTCGAAACCACAGTCGGAATGTCCCACGACGGCGCCTCATGACCGCACCATGCGCGACCACATGCAAGCACGCAGTTGCCTCCCCCGGGCCACTAAGCTCGAGAGGAGGACGGAGAAGCGTAAAAAGGCAGGAGGCCCGCGACCACCATGAAGAACCATGGCGGTGGTGGCCGTGTGAGGCGGCCTAAGGTCGTGGCAGCGAGAGGATTTTTTTTTGTTTCCTCTATAAATAGATTGTTCATATGAAACAACATCATTGAATATGCGGATTACAAATGTACAATAGGATGAATCTACACCCAATCAGGTAACAAACTAAGCAAGTGAGTGATCGATCGACGACTCGAGGGAGGAGCGTGAAAGAATAGTAGAAGAGGAACGACAGCAATGCATGTACGGACGTCCGGAATCAGTGAATTCGCTAGTAGTCGAACTGCTGCCATGTCGAGTAGGTCTGTCCAAACTGCCAGCCGACGGGGACGACGTAAGGGAAGACGATGGTCTGCCCGCCGCCGGAGGTGATGTTGAAGGAGAGCGCCTGGCCGGCCAGCCCCGCGAGGCACTGCCAGTTGGCGCCCCAGTTCCTGGACATTTGGATCCACGCCGTGTTCGTCCCCTTCACCGACATGCTCTTAATGGAGCCGCTCCCGGCCACGTTGGTGAGCAGCACGAGCTGGAAGTAGTTGAAGCCGGTGATGGTGAACCGCACACCGCCGTCCCTCCAGCACTTGACCCTGTAAATCCACACAGAGATCGAAAGTTAAGTATCATGTCATGTCATTTCAGGTCAGGTCATGTCATAGCTTGGTAAATGGTCGATGGAGCTTACTGCTGGTAGACGATGGGGATGATGCCGGCTCTGTAGATGCCAATGTTGAGCCACGCCGGCTGCGACATGTCGAAGTGGGCGCGGGGAGTGTTACACCACCCGCCGTTGTTGCTAGGGAGGTCGTTGTTGGGAGGGCAGAAGTTGGTGGCGGAGACGGTGACGGCCTTGCCGGGATTGCACATGTTGGACCTGCTCTGATCGCAGAGGATGAGGTAGCACTGCCCGCATGACGCGCCGTCATTGAACAGCACCGTGCTCAGCGCTGCGTTGTTGATCCCGTACCCCTGGTCGTACAGGTTCCCGTACCCGCAAGCGCCACCTACATGCATGCAGCACACCATGGATCAGCTCATGGAGAGATGACTTTCTACAAGGTGCATGGATGCACCGTGTTTCACACACTGAGATTCTTGCAGGGTTTTTGAAACATGCAGGAACTTTATGAAACTTTCCAGCACGAATCATGAAGCACCAAAACACAACTGGTTGAAATATGCACACCGTCATGCAGCTTGCTTACCCATTGTGCCAGAGCCGTCGCTGCCGCCGTAGAACGTCGCCGTGCCCGGAAGCCAGTCCGACCTCGCCGGCGCCAAGCACATTGCGACGGAGGCGGCAAACAACAGCTGCAGAATCAAACGTTTCCCAGCAGCCATCTTCGCCTGATCCGACTCTTGTCTACCCGACATCTGACACCGGACGACGATGGTTGAGCAGAGCTTGCTAGATGTAGTGACGACCGAGTGGATTTTGGAGCTGATGATGATTGCCACAACGGTTGTACGTGTTTATATAGAAACGCAGGATTGCTGCCGGATGAGCATGGATTCCAACGATCGATCGAGAGGAATGATTGTAAGTACGCGGTGTTATTATTATGATGAAATCGTTGTTCCAACGATCGTATGTATGGATGGATGTATGGTGCACATGCCTTCTAATCATGCATGAAGCTGCTTGCATGTCTGGTCGAGCTATGTCGTTTTTTTATTCCATCCAAAATGATAGATTAGCCGAACCGCTAATTTGACATTCTCCCTCGAATTTAATAAGCTTATCAAAACTGCTTCTAACTGCAAGCTCAACTGCCTCAAATTCTCGAAGCGTCGCAACAGCTGACTGTCGATCGCTTCTACTAAGTTTTAACTATAACTAGTGGCCCTCGAGCTAAACATTGAAGTAGTCGTCAAACAATGACGAAATAGGCCGGAGCCCCGCTATATTAGTAGTCGTCAAACAATTATTATACATCTCTTGTTTCTTGCCTCTTATTTCGTGGTCAGACGACTGCAGGCACTTGGTTAATTTATACTCCCTCCGATCTGATTTAAGTGTCGGAACGTACGTATCGTGCGTAATCAGGCCAATTCTCATGACATATTTTACGGATCAGGGGGAGTAGCATAATTAATTTCGGAAAAACATGATTACACGCTTAATGTACATGCACCTACCCTTTCGATAGTTCTATTAGATGGATATGCCTTATTCTTTCAGCTATCGCGTTCGAACTACGCTTAGGTGACAGCCTAATAAGGCAAAGGACAAGAACACCAAGGCATAGAATGTACGTACGATATCATTTGCAAGTATACACTCGAATCATTTTCTTAATATTTCTTTGAGAAAAGGCAATCATGTCCTGCTTTATATAGAAAGCATAAAAGTCATTGAGAGCAATGGGTAACAACCAAAAAACAAACACCGTATCAGATTACAAATTCCAGCAAGTTAACAGTACACACGACCTTGTGTGTAAAGGTTTGGTTGCTGCCTTCAAGGGACCACTTAGCTAGTGAACCGTGGCCTCTTGCTTTGTCCGAGAGGCACAAGAAGAATAAGTTGAGACTCTTTGTAGTGTTGGTGGACTTTGTGTCGTCGCACCTCTCTGACGCAGATGTACTTCACTTCAAAAGGAAGTAATTTTGGAAATACAGTCTTCACCAATGCGGTTATCTTTTCTTAGAGGTAAATGGCGGAGCCCCAGTTCCATTGCATGAATGAAACTTAAGAGTCTTACAGCATCCAGATTTTACATCACTCCGGGTGGCTGAGTGCCGCGCCCAGAACAGCTAGAGCCCCAGTTCAGCAAAGAGGCTACCTCTTACCTTACTTACTTGATGTTTGTTCTAACAGTAACTAGTTGTATCTAAAGATTTTCACATAGGTTGTTTACCTAATTACCCATCAAGACAACCTTGTGTTTACATTGTATCCCTAAAAGTAAATGAAGGTAGAAAAATGTTAGTCAATTAATTATTCACCCCCTCTATAGTCGACCATACCGATCCCTTCACCCTAGGGAATCATGATGTACCTATATATTTGAGGAACACCGCCTACACCGAGGAGCGACTATGGTTGGGAGATGGGGTATATATATAGGGTCACATGGGTTGAGACACGGAGGGAAAGGAGTGACGGGAAAGAGTTTGCAATAGGGGGAAAAGAGCTAGCTGGGGGAAATATTTTGTTCGCCATGTTTGCCGAGTGTTTTCCACAAGGACACACGACAAAGTCTTGCGCTAGGGGAAAAAGGGCAAGGGGCAAAAAAAGTCTGCGCAAAGTTTGCCGAGTATTATAGTATGACACTCGACAAAGACTTCTTGCTTAAATGGTTGCGGAGTATCCACCGTTAGACACTTGACAACCACCAAGTCGCCTTTACAGAGCCATCTAACCCAATCACAAGGGACACATGCCGGGGCCGAGTGTCATTTAGCTCCTAGACCACGTCTCTTGTTTGTTTCCGACTATACGTATTCTTGCAATTGTCAGCATATAACCTACTTTGCCGAGTATTTTTTAGGTATTTCCAGTGTTTTTTACGTACTCGGCGTATACCCTCCTTTACAGTGTATTTGTGGTTTGACACTCGGTGAACGAATAAATACTCAGCAAAATATTTCCATTAGTTTATTTTGCCTAAGCCTAATGAGGCGGAATGGATACAATTATATCGGCCAATATGTCTCCTAAATGTGAGTTTTATAATCTTCAGGAAAGTTGCGACCATCAATCTTAACTGGGTGGCAAATCATGTGGTTTGACCCGACACAAGAAACCTTCATGCAATGAAGATCCATTCTTGATGGGGTGGTAACCTTCCATCACACCCTTCATGAATTACACCCACAAATTTAGGGCCTCTTTGATTCGTAGGATAGGAAAGACGTAGGAATAGGAAAAGCATAGGATTGTAATGTCATGCACACTCTATTCCTATAGGATTTGCTATGTTGTTTGATTCCATCAAAGGAATTGTAAAAAGAGCTTGGAGTGGATGTTAGAATTCCTATGGGAAGTAGTACAAATGAATCCTTAGGAAAAAATCCTATAGTATCCAATCCTACAAATCAAACATGCAAGATAGGAAAAATTCCTATAGGATTGAATCCTCCAAAAATCCTATGCAATTCCTTTAAATCAAACGAGCCCTTATGGTGTGATTTTGGAAAGGCCCATGAAAAATTCAAATGATCTTTTATTCAACAAGTATTGAGAATGAAAGGCTTCTCTGAAATTAACATGAAGTCTCTAGATTTATGGATTCATGCATGGTTGTAGCGTGGCCATAAGTTCATGCGGTGATTTTTGGTCATTACTTCCAAACAAAAAAGGGACTCGGCAATCCGCTATCATTAATGTTACTCCCTCCGTTTAGGTGTATTTAACATTTAAACTTTGTGGTTGATATGTTGGAATTTGTGTCAAGTTTTCCACACCCGGACCCCAAAATCCCTAGGCCTACAAATGATGCTCCACCTAATAAACCAGCATTTTCATCATGCTCTTCATATTGCGAGAATAAACTGGATATATTTATAGTTATACATTCTTTTCGGTACTTCGTTTAGGCACTCTCAAGAACTATAACAAATGTGGATTGCAAATGTAAAATGTAATCAATCTACACCCAAGCTGCTAGCCAGTTAAAGTAAGCACGAGATCGAGCGGCTTCGAGCCACTCGAGGTACCGAGGAGCAACCGAGCAAGAAAGAATAGAAGGAGCAATGTGACAATGGAGGATGACTTTCACCCGGCGGGAATGAACTTGTTAGTAGTCAAACTGCTGCCAGGTGGAGTAGGTCTGCCCGAACTGCCACCCGGCGGGGATGACGTTCTGGAAGACGATGGTCTGCCCGCCGGTGGAGGTGATGGTGAAGGAGAGCGCCTGGCTGACCAGCCCCGCCAGGCACTGCCAGTTGGCGCCCCAGTTCCTGGACATCTGGATCCACGCCGTGTTGGTCCCCTTCACCGACATGCTGCTGATGGACCCGCTCCCGGCCATGTTGGTGAGCAGCACGAGCTGGAAGTAGTTGAAGCCGGTGATGGTGAACCGCACACCGCCGTCCCTCCAGCACTTGACCTGCTGGTAGAGGATGGGGATGATGCCGGCTCTGTAGATGCCGATGTTTAGCCACGCCGGCTGCGACATGTCGAAGTGGGGCCTGGGAGCGTTGCACCACCCGCCGTTGTCGTTGGGGAGGGCGTTGTTGGGAGGGCAGAAGTTGGTGGCGGAGATGGTGACGGCCTTGCCGGGATTGCACATGTTGGACTTGCTCGTGTCGCAGATGATGAGGTAGCACTGCCCGCAGGAGGCGCCATTGTTGAACAGCACCGTGCTCAGCGCCGCGTTGCTCAGCCCGTACCCCTGGTCGTACAGGTTAGAGTACCCACACGCGCCACCTGCATGCACAAATACATACATTCAGTTCAGGCACACGTCCAGCTCCAACTATACCCTAATGCATGCATGCTCAGGTAGCTTTGCGAGCTTACCCATGGTGCCGGAGCCGTCGCTGCCGCCGTAGAATGTGGCGGTGCCGGGGACCAGTCCGACATCGCCGGCGTCAAGCACATTGCGACGACGGCGGACAGCACCTGCAGGATCAAACGTTTCCCAGCAGCCATCTTCTCCTGGTCCAACACCTGGCGTCTACCGGACGATGGTTGAGCTATATCTACCTACTCTCGCAACGAGGTTGCTAGCTTTTGTTAGATGTTGTGGCGATCGAGTAGTGGATTTGGAGGTGATGATGACTGATTGCGGCAATGGTGCTGCTTAAATAGATAGGATGGAGCTAGCATGGTTTCCGATGAACCGAGCTAGAGGGATGATGTGAAGGCGATCGCTGTTCCAACGAACGATCGTATGCATGCACATGGCCGCAACGGCCACGGATTGACTTGCGCCTTCTAATCACTCATTCGGCACTTGTATCAGGTTTCTTAATTCCCTCCCAAAATGATTACGTTAATTAAACAATTAATTTGACATTCTTCCACGGTCTAACAACATTCGTACAGTTCAGTTTTCAACTCGACAACCGAGTAGAGTGGCTGAAAGCGAAAGCGGTGCTTTTCTTAAGCTTCATATATAATTGTTCTTCCGGTAGTTTGGGCTAGCAACGACTAATTTAAATTAAACGGTCTCTAACTGCCTCATACCCCCTGCAGCCTCGCAACTGACTTTTTTTTCCTAACTAACTACTAGCGATCCAGGGAAACATGGAAGTCGTCAAACATTAGGTGTACGTCCTCTTGTACGCTGCTAATTCGAGGTCACAGCGTCAGACCAGGTACCATGAGAGCCACATTATTTTAGAAGATACATTATTTGTGTGGCCAGGATTAGTTGCCATGATCATGCAGCCAATTATCGTGTTTGAATTACACTCATATAACTTGCGCAAAGGAATAAACTCTACGGTTAGGTCTATCTCCCCAAACAAACTATAGTATGCAACGTATATCTTTAGCAAAACAAAAATTGCGGGTAGAATGCATGTTCTTCTTTGTTATGACTAGATTTATTATTTGGTTTTTTAGATTAAAGGCTATTAAGCCTGCCTTTAACTTAATAAAGCTCTGCATAAGCAAGGTTCAAACAGGGGAACCCCTCTTGCTCGACCGCCAAATTAATTTGGAGTATCTTACGATGAGCTTTCGACTTTAATGTTGTTCCTGATTCGGTACATGGACTGTTTGGTGCTTGGCTAAACAGTTTCGGCAAGGAGAAAAAGAAGATGGTTATAGTTGGTATGGCTGCTGTATTTTGGACAATTTGGAATGTTAGAAATGCCATATGTTTTGAGAACAAAAAGTTCCATGATACTTTTGTGTTGATTCAAATGGTGGTGAATTGGATTAACTCGTGGTCAATTCTGCAGAAAAGACAGGAAAACAAAGAAGTAATGACTTGGGGGGGGGGGGGGGGGGGGGCAAGACTTCTAGAAAGGTTGGCAAGTGAAGCTTTCAACGCCTCGAAGGGATGGAGACTGGGGGTGCTTCGCATTGATGCTTAAGAGAGACAGAAAGATTTCGCCTGATGACTCGAAGACTCAAGAGGAGGATAGTTGTTTTGTTGGGAAGTTTCGAAGAAGCTGTTGGTTTTTGTAACTTTGATCTAGCAGTCTTTACTGTTCGTCTGTCTAGCAATAATTTGACACTGCGGAGGCCTGTGTCCTCAACCCCTAAGAATGCTGGTTGCTCGTCTTTAGCCACAGGGGCTGAAAGCCAGGTCTTGCGTCTTACTTTTATTCTTCCTGTTTTACTTTCCTGTAACAAACTACTATGGTTTCTGTTAATAGATATCGGAGGGGGGAACCCCTCTTTTATTCAAAAAAAAAGATTAAAGGCTATTAAGCCTGCCTTTAACTTAATAAAGCTCTGCATAAGCAAGGTTCAAACAGGGGTTTAAATGCTAGGGTTACCAGCGTACATATATAGAGCTCACATGAGCAAAGTTTATAGAGCACAGGCCACACGGGGCAAGGATAGTTCAACATGAACCCAAAGTAAACGCTAGGAGGCATCAAATCTAAGAACATATGTGGCAGCTAACAGCGTCTTGAGCAACTGCAGAAGCTCCTCCATCATGACGTGGTCTTTACTTCTTGAAAGGTGTCGTCGGTGCTGTAGAAAGAAATACATTTTGAAAACGCAGTAAACAGGGTCGACAAAATTTTGCTTCAATGGAGAATTTGTTTGTATTTTTTCAGAGCGCCCAACTTTGGACATCAAATAAAAGCCAACTAAATTTCTTAGCTTTGCTAGACAATGTGTGCTAAATATCAAAGAATTCGGTAAAAGAAGTAGGATTCCACTTAACCCAAGAATTTGACGGACACTGCTTTACATTAATCTGGCTAGGACGCAATTAAAAAAATGTGGTTTGCATCCTCCGGTGCGCCACTGAGAGCACGGAGGCCATTGGAAGGGCCATGTTTGTGAAGAAGCTGCAATCTTGTAGGCAGCCTATCAAGCACCAATTGTCAAGTAAAGAGTTTGATCATCATTGGAGTCTTCGTATTCCAGATTGCTTTACCATACGACCACGTACTTGTCCCCCGGATAAAGTTTGGCATACATTGATCTAGTAGAGAACACTCTTGTAGGCTATAAAGACCAAGAGACAGTGTCAGGGCCAGAACAAGGTTCCAACATCCTCTATTTCTGCACACAGCATGCCCCACCGGGTAAGCTCTTCGGGGCCAAAGGTACGCCTAAATCTAATCAACTAACCTTCTCCATTTTGTGCCTGGGCCACTAGGAGGTTGTGGTACAACACATATAGCAAACAAACGAGGGTAGCGAGTGTTAAGAGGGGCATCTCAAGACCACCGGTCAGTTCAGAATAGATTGTACCCCTAGTTTGAAGAAAACTTTGTTTTTTAAGAGCTATTCCAGAATTGGGACCCTCCCACTAGCGTAGAGGCAAAGATGTTGGCAGCACCTTGGTATTTGGCATGAATGATGTTTGCCCTTAGTGAATGAATGTTATCTTCAGTTAAGAAAGAAAAATCCACTTAGCCATTAGCGTAATGTTAAGGATCTTAGTGTTGATAATCCCCAGACCGCACTAGTCTTTGGATGGCATAGAGTGGGCCAGTTTACTCAGTGGTGCTTTGTTTTCTCCCCCCCCCTCCCCGGAAAAATCTGGCCAAATGTTTGTCAAAGCCTGCGTGTGTGCCATTCGCTAGTAAGAACAGACTCATCATGTAGACTAGTAGCTAGGCTGGACATGGAAGTGTTGGTCAGGGTGAGGCATTGCACAGACATGAACAATCATTCCCATGGATCTACTCTATATCCCACATGCCCCCACTAACCTTCGAAGTCCCAAATGTTCAATTTCTTGTAAGCTATAGGTAGGCCAAGGTATGTTAAGGGGAAAGATCCTTCCTTACACTTAAGAAGGTTGGCCACCCTAGCTTTTTCCTGTGGGGGCACTCTTATCACAATCACCTCGCTCGTGAGTTAGTTAATTTTAGTCCGAGAGGATTTCAAAACATATGAGAAGAAATTTTACATTTGTGATGCTAAGGTCATCCTTTTGCATCATTATAATGGTATCGTCGTGTATTAAAGGTGAGACACTCCACCTAGCTAGGATAAGGAGATTAAACACACATCTGGCCGATATTGACTTTTCTGCTCTAAGAATACATGGACGATGGAGTTTTGACATAGCGCTTAGAACAGACTTATACTCGAAGTAGTTCAAACCAAACTCCATCTTCATTTAGAAGTTTAAACAACCATTTACTAAGTAGACGTTTTGTTTGTATGTCAAGGTTTCCCAATCATTGGGCCTACAAATGATTATGGACTTAGTAAACCGATATTTTTGTTCATACTTATCACTATGTGGTCCTTCCTCTTGCCGTAAAACCAGCGGAGGCCGGCTGCACCCGTTTAATGGCTGTGGTGCGGGCTATCCTCAACCGAGATGGGTGGCAGCATGACCGAATAATTTGCGCTCTGTGTTCTTTGGGTGTTTTCGTTATTAAAGTGGCTGGCTTGTAGTCACTATGGATGTTTTATTATCTCGTTTTGTAATACTCTAAGTACTCTTAAAACCTTGCAATAAAAAGTTGTGTGCATCACTCTGATGCAGAAGAAGCCGGGGCATTAAGCTCCCATTTTGAAAAAAAAATCATATATATATATATATATATATATATATATGCTAGGGGAATCTGGTTATGGCACTTCGATCATAAATGTGGATTACAAATGTGCAATTCGATCAATCTACAACCAATCAGCTAGCAACTTAAGCGAATAATTAGTTAATCAAAAGGTGCGAGCGACTCGAGAAGCATGTAGAAAGAACAGCATTGTCGATGACGCCGGATGCATGGATGGATGTCGGGAATGACTTCATCAGTAGTCGAACTGTTGCCAGGTGGAGAAGGTTTGCCCGAACTGCCACCCATCAGGGATGACGTTCGGGAAGACGATGGTCTGCCCGCCGGTGGAGGTGATGGTGAAGGAGAGCGCCTGGGTGGCCAGCCCCGCCAGGCTCTGCCAGTTGGCGCCCCAGTTCCGGGACATCGGGATCCACGCCGTGTTTGCCCCCTTCACGGACATGCTCTTGATGGAGCCACTCCCGGCCACGTTGGTGAGCAGCACGAGCTGGAAGTAGTTTTTGCCGATGATGGTGAACCGTAGCCCGCCCGTCCTCCAGCACTTGACCTGCTGGTAGAGGATGGGGATGATGCCGGCCCGGTATATCCCGATGTTGAGCCACGCCGGCTGCGACATGTCGAAGTGGGGCCGCTGATCGTTGCACCACCCGCCATTGTTGCTCGGGAGGGCGTTGTTTGGAGGGCAGAAGTTGGTGGCGGAGACGGTGACGGCCTTACCGGAATTGCACATGTTCGACTTGCTCGTGTCGCAGATGATGAGGTAGCACTGCCCGCAGGAGGCGCCGTTGCTGAACAGCACCGTGCTCAGCGCCGCGTTGTTGATCCCATACCCCTGGTCGTACAGGTTAGAGTACCCGCACGCGCCACCCATGGTGCCGGAGCCGTCGCTGCCGCCGTAGAACGTGGCGGTGCCCGGGGAATAGTCCGACCTCGCCGGCGCCAAGCACATTGCGACGACAGCGGACAGCACCTGAAGGACCAAACGTTTCCCAATCCCAGCAGCCATCTTCTTCTGACCTAACTCCTGCTAGAATGTGAGGGATGGTTGATGACTTGCTAGATGTTGTGGCGATCGAGTAGTGGATTTGTAGGTGAGGACTGATTGCGGCAATGGTGCTGGGATGGTTGCGATTGCTAGATGTTGTGTCGATTGAGAGATGAGTATGGTTGCGACAATGGTGGTGTTTATATGAAATGCAGGATTAAGTGCTGCCGGACGCCCATGATCGAGAGTAATGATTGTAGCTACATGGTGTTCCAACGAACGATCGTAAGTATGTGCGTATGGTGAACATGGCTAGCTTGCAACGTCCACAGACTGACTTGAGCCTTCTAATCATGCATGGCACTGCAGGTCTGAACGAGCTAGCAGCTAGGTCCACTTCTATGCTGCTTCTTTATTCCATCCAAAATTATGCATGGTTTAGCTAGCTAGCCCAACCGCTAATTTGACATTCTTCCTAATCAGCAACCTTAATCAAGGCGGTTGAGAGAATACCTACACATACATATTCCGACCCTTGAGTTTTACTTCATATAATATATGTTCTCTCAGTATGAGTATTTTTTACTTCATATATATAGTATAAATGTGTCCATACCACTAATAATCAAAACCCTCGAGCTCTAACTGCAAGCTCAACTCCTTCGAATTCTTGCAGCGTCGCAAATAACTCTCCATCGCCCCTAACTAACTGCTAAACATTGAACTAGTCAAACGATATACTACATGTATCCTCTGGCTTGAGTTCCTCATCAGACGACTACAACAACTTGCTTAATTTATGGCCTAATTAATTTTGGAAAAACATGATTACGCGCGCTTAATGTACATGCACCTACCCTTTCGGTAGTTGTATTATCGTGTTCGAAAATCTTAAGCTTGTTGTTATGAGTTATGACTAGCTTTATCATGATCTTTCAGCTGTCCAATGTCATACCTCAACTTGAAATATATCACATGGAATTTGATCATGTGATATATTTCAAGTTGAGGTATGACATTTTAGAATTGAACTTATTTTGTGGTCTAAGACTAGGGAGGCGGAAAATAATTCAACCTCCCAATGAGAAAATACGTGGGCTCAAAGGCTATTTCCTAATTTTAGAATTGAAGGATTCACTTGGAACTTTTTAAATTGAGCGCATTTAATTTAGCTGGGAGTTTTGTTTCTGTAAGGATTCATGGCTTGAAAATGCCCCTCTCGGGGACCAATATCCTGCTTTGTGCAATATAGTATGTAACAAAAGCTGCGACGTATGAGCTACTAGGTTAATCATACGTAGTAGTTACCAGCTTCAAAAGGGTACATCATTTGACATGTTTTGACAATATCTTTCTATCTCATAAGTTATCACCAGATAATATGTGTGAGTTACTATTTTGTTCACACGTTACCGGCTTCAAAAATATCTCAATTTGGTGTCTCCGTGTTTACTGGATCTCACAATTAAGTCTCGCTGACTTGGTTGGATCTTAGACCGACTGCACGACGTTCGCCAACAAGAATTTTATTTTATACGAAGATGCATGCATGAGATAGACACATGCATACATGGTACGTAACAGGTACCGACTACCGACAACCGTTATCAGCCTAAAAGATCCGATTGTAACCACTAGACGAGGTATTCTATCAGCGGCGGTGCACATGCCGGAGTTGTTTGTTGATCCCGTACACCGTCGTACCTGCACACATGCATGCCATATGCATGAAAATCGAGCATGGATTCCGACGATGGATCGAGAGCTAGCGGTGATCGCCGTTCCAACGAACGAGCTAGCGTACGCATGCACATGGCCGCAATGTTCCACAGATTGACTCTTGGCGCCTCCTAATCACTCATTTTGAATTTCTTAATTCCCTCCCGAATGATTACGCTAACTGCAGCGCTAATTCAACGCTAACTACATGGCCATTCACACCACAAAAGTCAGAACATACAACGGTTCAATTATCGTGGCTACCTACATTCGAACTGTTCAAGTTTCAATTCGACAACCTAGTAGAGTTCTTTAAAAAAAAATCAATAACTGTTATTCCGCGTAGCTTGGGTTAGAAACAACCACTAATTAAACCTTTCTATAGCTGCAAGCCCAACTCCCTCGAATCCATGAAGCGTCGAAGCTGGATCTATTTTCTATTTTCTATAGTAGCTAACTACCGGCGATCCCCGGCCAGATCCAGTGTGGCGGTCTCCGTGCTGGCGGCGGATCCGGTGGATGGAACTCAAGGCCGGGCATGCTCGGTGGTTCTTCTCTGCTTCGACGGTGAAGACGGCTGCGGCAAGGTGGAGAAGCTGGGACGGGAGGGTACTCGCCGTACTCGTTCAGCGGCATAAATTCCGTCGCAGCGCGGCGGATGAGCCTTGCGGCGTTCTTCAACAAGAAAGGTACTCTCGGGGCGCGGTGAGAAGGAGGACGGCGGCCTTCGTCGTCGACGCCGGTGGAGTTGCCGTAGTTTGCTCTGGTCTTGTTTCCCCTACGTATGCGGTGTTGCTGTTCGTTTCTGTACTACGTACTTTGTACGTCGTATTTTGTTGATATACGTAGGCTTATCAAAAAAAAAAAACATCCAAGTCGTCAAACATACTTGAATCCATGCAGCGTCGAATCCAGGCACGTATCTATTAATCTACATGTATTTTAGTACGTAATTTCACTCATTTAGCCCATATTTAAATATGTAAAACATCTAACGAGGGAATACGTACCAAGACATCATGATTACCTGATAGCTCATTATTTGTCTGGGCATGATTATGCAGGTATGTCTATTTTTTCGAAGGGCTGTGCTTCCGTGTACCCCCTCTCCCCAAATTTGAAAAGATAGTTTGATCTTTTGCCATTAATTAATGTCTAATATATATCGTTTTAATCTAATTGGGCCATATTACCCACGTATTTCTTGAGCCGAGCCGCTGGAAACTTGGCCAGAGTCTGGCTCGCGAGATGGGAAAAAACGGAGCAAAATGGATGTCCTGGGACTCGAACCTGAGTGGATCTTAGCCGAGCATAGCAAAGGAGGCCAACCACTAAGATACATTAATCTCTGTGATACGCTATGGATCTTCTTCACTAATATTTCATGGTCTACTAAGGCAAACGTATAGAGCTGAGCATACAGAACAGAAGGCAAATTTCCATCGTTTTTTGATTCACTAATCATTGAAATTGAGCACTAAATAATTTAAGATTAATTCTGAAAATTTAACAACATAAAATTGAAATATAGATGAACCCATTCTCATGAAAAACTTGATAATTATAGGAAGTGATTTTTTCGACTTGGTAGGAATGACCCGTTATTTTTTCCCAACATAGTATGATCAAAGATAAGTATTTTTGTTTTTTGTCTAGCATATTATTAATTTTATTTCCAGCAAACGTGCCGAAAAGGGCATTCTTCCACGTGCAGCGAATCTTGTGACAACTGAGTCTTCATTTTAGGTTCTCACGTGCTTGTACGGCCTATCTTATAATACTCACTCTATTTTTGAATGTAAGGTGTATAGTTTTCTGTACGAATATTAAGATATGGGTATTTGGCATGCGGTGGACTTATCTTTTTTTGGAAAAAATCGGGAGATATGAGTTCCTAATATACACAAATTGAAAACAATACACCCTATAAAGTAGGATCATTTTTGGATTGGTAGAATTGTCCATAAATCGCATTATATCTTATATTTGGAACTTTTCTGGAAAAGCTATACACCTTACATCAAGAAACGGAGAGAGTATCAATGAGCAAACCCAGTTGGTCTACCCCGTTCGATAGGGGTGTTGCATGTGGATCCACATGTCCCAAAGGTGATAGATACATACCTATATGGCCTAATAGATATCTAGACCCACATGCAACAGCCCTACACGGCTTGACCAGAACTATAATGTGGGTTCCACAACATGCAAAGAGGTAGGAGTGTTGCATATGGTTCCACATGTCCCAAATATGGTACATATATAACTAAATGTCTATTAGTGTCAAATGTGGGTCCACATGTCTTGGATATGCTAGATCAAAATGGCTAGGGGTGTTGCATGTGGATCCACACGTCCCAACATTCGTAGATACATATCTATAAGAGCTCTAAACATCTTGACCGAAATGCACCAGTCTAGACAGCTTGACCTAGACCTATATCATGTGGGTCCCACAACATGCAACGAAGATATGAGTGTTGCATGTGGGTCCACATGTTGCAAAGGTGGTAGATATCTATAACTTTTTCGTGTGAGTCAACATGTCCCGAGTGTGATAGGTCAAAACGGCTAGGGTGTTGCATATGGGTCCAAATGTCCAAATGTGGTTGATACATAACTATATGACCTACTAGATATCTAGACCCACATGCACCAGCACTAAACAACTTTACATAGAACTATCATGTGGGTCCCACAACATGCAATAGATCTAGGAGTGTTGCATGCGGGTCCACATGTCACAAAGGTGGTAGATATACAACTAAATGGCTATCATTATTTCATGTGGGTCCACATGTCCCAAAGTTGGTAGATATATAACTAAATGGCTCTGATGCTCGCAATGTATAGTGGTCAAATAGGATTATTTTTATTTTATTTTATGTGGGTCCACATGTCCCAAATGAGGTAAATACATAACTATATAGCCTACTAGACATTTGGACCCACATAATCCAGCCCTAGACAACTTGAACTAGAACTATCACGTGGGTCCATCAACATGCATCATAGCTAGGAGTGTTGCATTTGGTCCACATATACCAAAGGTGGTAGATATAACAGTAAATGGTTATGAGTGTTGCATGTGGTTCCACATGTCCTAGATGTGCTAGGTCAAATTGGATAAGGGTGTTTCATGTGGGTCCACATGTCCCAAAGGTGTTAGATACATATTTATATGGTCTACTAGACATCCGGACCCAAATGCAACAGCCCTACGGAGTTGGACCACACTATAATGCGGGTCCCATAACATCCAATAGAGGTAGGAGTGTTGCATGGGGTCCACATATCCCAAAGGTGGTAGATATACAACTAGATGACTATGAGTATATCATGTGGGTCCACATGTCCCAAATGAGGTAAATACATACCTATATAGCCTAGTAGACATTTGGACCCACATAATTCAGCCATAGACAGCTTGACCTAGAACTATCATGTGGGTCCATCAACATGCAACAGAGTTAGGAGTGTTGCATGTGGTCCACATATACCAAACGTGATAGATATAACACTAGATGACTATGAGTGTTGCATGTGGTTCCACATGTCCCAGATGTGCCAGGTCAAACTGGATAGGGGTGTTGCATGTGGGTTCACATGTCCCAAAGGTGGTAGATACATACCTATATGGCCTACTAGATATCTGGCCCCACATGCAACAACCCTACATAGCTTGACCAAAACTATAATGTGGGTCCCACAACATGCAACAGAGGTAGGAGTGTTGCATCTGGGTCCACATGTCCAAATGTGGTACATATATAACTAAATGACTATGAGTGTTACATGTGGGTCCACATGTCTCAGATGAGCTAGGCCAAAATGGCTAGGCGTGCTGCATGTGGATCCGTACATGTCCCAAAATTGGTACATACATACCTAAAATACCTCTAAACATTTTGACCCAAATGCACCAAGCTAGACAGCTTGACCTATAACTATATGATGTGGGCCCCACAACATGCAGCGGAGATATGAGTGTTGCATGTGGGTCCAAATGTTGCAAATGTGGTAGATATCTATAAGATTTTCATGTGGGTCCACATGTCCTAAATGTGATAGGTCAAAACGGATAGGGGTGTTGCATATGCATGGGTCCAAATGTCTCAAATATGGTAGACACATACCTATATGACCTACTAGATATGTAGACTCACATGCACCAGCCCTAAACAGTTTGATCTAGAACTATCATGTGGTTCCCACAACATGCAACAAATTTAGGAGTGTTGCATGTGGGTCCACATGTCCCAAAGGTGGTAGATATAACACTAGATGATTATGAGTGTTGCATGTTGTTCCACATATCCCAGATGTGCCAGGTCATACTGGATAGGGGTGTTGCATGTGGGTTCACATGTCCCAAAGGTGGTAGATACATACCTATATGGCCTACTAGATATCAGGCCCACATGCAACATCCCTACACAGTTCGACCAAAACTATAATGTGGGTCCCACAACATGCAACAGAGGTAGGAGTGTTTCATGTGGGTCCACATGTCCAAATGTGGTACATATATAACTAAATGACTATGAGTGTTACATGTGGGTCCACATGTCTCAGATGTGCTAGACCAAAATGGCTAGGCGTGTTGCCTGTGGATTCATATGTCCCAAAATTGGTAGATACGTACTTAAAAGATCTCTAAACATCTTGACCTAAATGCACCAGCCTAAACAGTTTGACTTAGAACTATATCATGTGGGTCCGACAACATGCAGTGGAGATATGAGTGTTGCATGTGAGACCAAATGTTACAAATATGGTTGATATCTGTAAGTTTTTCATCTGGGTCCACATGTCCCAAATGTGATAGGTTAAAACGGCTAGGGGTGTTGCATATGGGTCCAAATGTCTCAATTGTGGTAGACACATAACTATATGACCTACTAGATATCTAGACCCACATGCACCAGTCCTAAACAATTTGATCTAGAACTATCATGTGGGTCCCACAACATGCAACAGATCTAGGAGTGTTGCATGTGGGTCCACATGTTCTAAAGGTGGTAGATATAATACTAGATGACTATGAGTGTTACATATGGTTCTACATATCCCAGATGTGCTAGGTCAATTTGGATAGGGGTGTTGCATGTGGGTCCACATGTCCCAAAGGAGGTAGATACATACCTATATAGCCTACTAGATATCTGGCCCTCATGCAACAACACTACACAACTTTATCGAAACTATATTGTGGGTCTCACAACATGAAACATAGGTAGGAGTGTTTCATGTGGGTCCACATGTCCAAATGTGGTACATATATAACTAAATGACTATGAGTGTTACATATGGGTCCACATGTCTCAGATGTGCCAGGCCAAATTGGCTAGGCGTGTTGCATGTGGATCCACATGTCCCAAAATTGGTAGATACATACCCGAAAGACCTCTAAACATCTTGAACAAATGCACCAGCCTAGACAGCTTGATTTAGAACTATATGCAGGGAGATATAAAGTGTTGCATGTGGGTCCAAATGTTGCAAATGTGGTAGATATCTATAAGTTTTTCATGTGTGGATTCACATGTCCCAAATGTGATAGGTCAAAACGGCTAGAGGTGTTGCATATGGGTCCAAATGTCTCAAATATTGTAGATACATACCTATATGATCGACTAGATATCTAGACCCACATGCACCAGCCTTAAACAGTTTGACTTAGAACTATCTTGTGGGTCCCACAACATGCAACAGATTTAGGAGTGTTGCATATGAGTCCACATGTACCAAAGGTGATAAATATACAACTAGATGGCTATGATTATTTCATGTGGGTCCACATGTCCCAC
Source organism: Poa pratensis (assembly GCA_947311845.1). Taxonomy (NCBI): domain Eukaryota; kingdom Viridiplantae; phylum Streptophyta; class Magnoliopsida; order Poales; family Poaceae; genus Poa; species Poa pratensis. The sequence goes on along the minus strand of CAMZMU010000117.1, from coordinate 3,156,263 downwards.
AGATTCTAGATAAACCCCGTGCGTCATCTACCCTTCGGACCGACATCGAATGGGGTATACCAATTGGAGATCTGCAGTGCTGGAGACCTGCAGCTTCGCTCCTCCAATCGGCTACGAGCACCGCCACGGCCAAGGTCCTCGTTCCAGAGCTCGCCGGCGTCAACGAACAGGAGCTCGCCGGTGTCGATGAACAGGAGCTCGCCGGCGACGATGGCGACGACAGCGGCGCACGGCGACGGACTAGCTCCACCCATGACGACGGCGGCGCATCCCGGCAACGGTGGCGACGACGTATACGGCGGCGTATTGTTTTTTTTCATCCACAGATTGTAATGACCGGCGTGTAGCCTGGGACACGCTAGTATCTCGCATCATGATTTCCGGCGTGTGTGTTGGTTTAATCACCGGCATGGCCACTTCTCGCCAGTGATGTCTTTTTTGGCACGTCGGTGATTAGCTCTTTCCTTCTAGTGTTAGTGAGTCAGAAACGATTGAAATCTGACACGTGTTCTGTATGCTCAGGTCTATCCGTTTACCTTAGGACATTTAAATATTAGTCGGAAAGATGAAGAATAATTCACCGAGATGGTATTAGCTCGGCGGCTGAGCTCGCTTTGCTAAGCTCGTTGGTCCAAGGTTCGAGTCCCTACGTTTTCCATTTTTCTGCGCTTTTCCCCAGCTCGCGGGCCGAGTCTCAGTCTCCAGGTCAGCTCGGCTCAAGCCGGACCCGAGCCGATTTCGCTTAAGTAAAAAAAAGCGCCGTATTAATGCCTGTAGAGAGGTGATTAAGTTTAACTAAAACGAGTTTAGAGATTAATTAACGTTAAAAGACCAAGATACCCTTTTAAATTTGGGGAGAGGGGGTACACTGAAGCAGAACCCTTTTTCGAAAAGGGGATGCATCCCACCTTCTGGATCAACGATGTACGCAATCATTTATTCATCATTAAAGAAATTCCTTCACGGACCAGAAAGTGTTGATACACAAAAGTAAGCATTGGAATAGAACTAACATATAGCAACTATGCATTATGCAATCTATTAGTGGATCAACAGCCACCACGATTGAAGATATCTTAAGTGAAGGAAAAAATAACCCAATAGTCGAATCCAGTGGAGAGTCTTCTTAAACACAATATTATTTCGATAAGTCCAAATCGACCAACATAGTGCTGAAACTCTTGTTTGAATTCTAGCCTTAATTGTTTTGTCATGCCCCTTGAACAAATTTCCAACTGTGTTTATGATATTGGGTTATGGCGGTAAATTAAAGGAGATATGAATGATACGTTGACATGCGGGAAACAAATGCTAAATGCTCTCCTCACAAAAACAACACTTCTTTCTCACGCATTTCAATTTTACTCAGCCAGACTCTTCTAATAAGAAATCACATAAAAATCTTAATATTTAGTTTCCACATAAACCCAAGTACGAACCTAGCAAGTATGACCATTCATAAGGTCACGTACATAGATTTCACTTGAAAAAAAACTTAAGGTCGTCAACTTAAAGAAAAACATGAACGCGGACTAAAAAAGCTACCACTCTAAAAGGGGCAAAAAAAAATAGTATTGTGAACAATTCAGCAACATGCATGGTATCATCTAGTCCGTTGCTTCTAAAAAAAGTGCTATGGAGTCATCTCCCGCGGTGGTCCTCTACTGGGCCGGCTTTGTGTCGTCTCAATAACAAGTAGTAATGTTTTGTATTTTTTATTTCAATAACGAATATTGATATTAATTAAGGATGTCTATGTAATCAGTTTACTAAGCAAAACAAAATATTACTGCAAAAACATAAAAAAAATCTTGGAAAAATAAAAGTTCACCTTTTAGAATGTTCACGTGTATTCAAAAAATATTCATGTCTAGAAAAATGTTCACCGGTTCAAAAAAATGCTCACGAAGTTCAAAAAAATTCAACTGTCTGAAAAATAATGGTCATCTGGTTAAAATATTATTCCACATGTTTATTTAAAATGTTCGCATGTTCAAGAAAGAGGTTCAAAAAAGTTTGTTCGCTCGAAACGTATTGTTGTTGAAAGTACATATTTTTTGTATTAAAGGGAAAAAAATAAGAAAAATGAAAAGCACAAAAGAAAAAGGAAACATAAAACAACAAGACAGAAAAAATAAAAAGTGAAAAAAAATAATGAAACGCTTAATCGGTAGGGGCCCAGCAGAGGGAACGCAGGGGCTAGCGCGCACTAAGACTCGCTCCAAGCGACAAATAGTGCTTGCGAGTATGTAGCCCATCTGCAACTTTATTTATGGGCCACAAACTTATGGGCAGTAGCTTAATCGTCGGCCCACAAATTTTGTGCCAAAAGATATGGGTCGTAGCATTGTGGATCAAGCGTACGGACCAGAAGTAGGAGAACGCAACTTTTTTTTTGCCATTAAACCTGGGGAGCTTTATTGATCGCAAACATGGAGTTACAATCGGCCAAAAGGCTACTAACAAGGAACGACGGCATCTCTTCGAGCCAGCAGTCTCACACCAGCAAAGTGCAGGGATACTTGGCACACAGATCCACAGAACCATTAGCAGTTATATTGACATGCACAATCTTAAAGGAACTAAAGCTAGTAGCTAACTCGCCAACTTCATATATGATAGGCGACACAATTGATCTCGAATCGTGCCGCGAAAACCAGAGGTTGACAACCTCAATGCAGTCCACTTCCATGACAACGTGTGAAAAACCTCTCAGCTTCGCAAAGTTGACTCCCTCCCTGAGTGCGAAGGTCTCGACAATAAGCGGATCAGTCACACCGTTGAAATCATGAGTGTTCAGAGTATATAAAACATGTTCTAATTTTTTTTCTCAATAAAATTACCATCAACCTTTTAATCCTTGTTCATATAGTTTACAGAAATAAAATATGCATGTATTTCTTAACTAAAATTCTTATGCATAAAAATATTGTTTGCTATTTCTGAATTAATATTCAGATACACAATAAAATGGTTCAAATTCATTAAAAAAATATTGTCTTAACCATCGAATCATATATATATATATATATATATTTCAAAACAATGTTTGTGCACCTCTAATAAACAGGAGCCAAGGAGATGCAAAATACAAAAAAATGCATAATTATGGAGAAAAATAGGTATGTGTTGTAATAAGAATTAATAAAGAAGGACGAAAATGAGATATACGAAAATTATAAAAAAATGTTGTATATGCACTATTGAGTCTGTATAACATTGTATACCTTCTTTCTTCTTTTGCGTGAAGATTTATAACTTGTTCAATGCTGATTTGTGCATACACATTGCAATAAAAGGAAAAAACATCAACTCTAGACCACAAAGCAGAGTATTTTTAGGCCTGTAGCTTGCGGATACATTTGCTATTTAGGACTTATTTTGGGGGCTTTTTTCATGCTGATTTGTGCCCAAGCTAGGACTACCAGCGTAGAGGTGCTTCACAAAAAGGATAACTGCATAAAATATGTCAAGTTCGAATAATCATGCATGTTAGTCTTCCTATAGATTTTTCAGAAATTATAGCTGTTGAATAAGAGTCTGAAACGCCGTGAAACTAGGAGCCTCATCTGACCATGTTTGATGAAATAATAATTAATATATCAGAAAAAATGTACTACCTCCGATCCATATTAGTGGGCACAACTTTGTTTAGATACACATGTATCTAGTCTAAATAATTAACTAGATACATATGAATTTAGACAAAGCTATGCCCACTAATATGGATCGGAGGGAGTACTACATATATATGTTAGAATAAGAATGGTTCCCCAACTTTAGATTAGAACTATATAATGCAGACGAATCAATAAATTAATCCCAGGTAAAGCCTGAGGCGCATGCTACACTGCATTGCAACATGTATTCATTCGTTTGAGATGCATTTGCGCAACTAGCTAGGCTGAAAATAGCTAGTAGGTGAACTGCTGGTTGCTGGTGAATGTCATGGTGAACTTCCACCATGCCGGCACGAGGTTGTTGACGTAGATCGTCTGGCCGTTAGTGGAGGTGACGGCGAAGGAGAGTGGCTGGCCGACGAGCGCGGCGTTGCACTGCCAGTTGGCCCCCCAGTTACGGATCAGTTGGATCCACTCCGTCTTCTCCCCCTTGATCCTCACCGACCGGATCGAGCCGGGACCTCCCACGTTGGAGATGAGCACGAGCTCGAAGTTGTTGAAGCCTCCCATGGTGAACCTCATCCCGCCCTGCCTCGAGCAACGCACCTGCTGGTAGAGGACGGGGATGATGCCGGCCTTGTAGATGCCGATGTTGAGCCACGCCGGCTGCGACATGTCGAAGTGGGTGCGTGGCGGGTTGCACCACCCGCCGTTGTTGCTGGCGAGCGCCCAGTTGGGCGGGCACAGGTTGGTGGCCGTCACGGTCACCGCGCCGGCGCCCGGCCTGCACGACGCCGTGGGTATGGAGGCGTCGCACTTGATCTGGTAGCACTGCCCGCACGACGCGCCGTCGTTGAACAGCGTCGAGCTCAGCGCCGCGTTGCTCGCCCCATACCCCGCCGCGTACAAGTTGCCGTAACCACACGCGCCGCCTACATGACATGCATCAAGCATAAGTACAGGTTAAGGAACCAGACAGCAGCAAAATGGCTAGTAGTGTAGGAAGAGTATACTATATATGTTACGTACCCATTGTGCCGGAGGCGTCGGCGCCGCCGTAGAACGTGGCATATGCTTGCATCCAGCCCGCCCGCGCCGGCGACAAGCAGGCAGCCGCTAGGACGACGAACAGTACTGCCAACATTATGTCGATCGATCACTCAGACAGTTGAGATGGTCAGTGATTGAACACTAATGGCTAAAGGCCTAAAGCTGCAAGCAGGAGCCGATCAAGGCCAGAGAGAGAATGATGTAAACTTGGAAGCGATTCAGGCGTAGATAGACTGACGAGTTTGTAGTGAAACGTGGGGTGGGCCGACTTATATAGGACTGAAGATAGGGGACGAGAACTGTCAGGGAATGGCAGAGAACATGCCCTCGATCGATCGATATCCCACTGGGAAGTAGGCAGCTAGCTAATCAAGCTCACATGCAAGCGAGCGAAGCAAATTGGAATTGCGCGTTTGATCTAGTATAAGGCTGGCTGATGGCAATTTCTTCTGGCAACTACTAACAATTTTGGACAAGTACGTGGGGAATCTATTAGAGTCGTTTCGTGCACACTCCATGCATGTTCCGTAACTCCGTACTTGCCGACTTGAACAAGGTCTAGCTCTTAATTAAAAATGCTAGCTAGTTTATGGCAAAAATAATATACCTTAGAGGTAATCGGGAATGAGTTAGCATGGCTTAACGTCTCCGGTCTCGACCCACATGGCCACATGAAACCATGAGAGGGCCAGCGATGTCAGCACATGCACCATTATGGGAAGAAATAGATGGATGAAACGAGCGAGTTCGTGCTAATTTGATTTGATTATTTCGCCGCGTACGTTCCTGCGAAGCTACGTGCCTAATCATTCGCAATTAGTCTAGCTGAAAGAGTCAGCGGTTTAGGTGTCCGTACATCGCCTAGTTGACGTACGGAATATTTCTTGCAGAAAAAATAGTCTTCAAGTTGTACACAATGAAAGCTTCCGTTTATAAGGATGGTATCCTATGGTAATCAATATACACTACATAGAAGTGGATTGTAGTCGTTCATATTTTTTTTCCTGAATCTTAGTGCCATTTCTAATCTAATATTTGATCGACATCCAGATTTACAAATCTGAATTTGTGTCCAAATGTGGCCGAATTGGTGCATGTTGCTGATCGTCATGCTAATTATCAACTTATCTAAGTTGCATTGTATCTATGTCGTGGAATTAGACCAAGGATCGCAGACCCATGCCATAGGACCCCATCTCCCGTATCTTATCTTTCGCGCGTAGGAGATCGAGACATAGCCTTAGGGGTATGGGAAAGTGGATCGATTGCCCTAGAATTACAAATACATAGAGGGTCTCTACAGGTCTATAAAGAAGTTCAAAAAAATGATCGGTAGTAGTCCGGTCGCACCCGGACGGTGCACTTAATCTGTGCACGGTTCGACACACGCTGGATATCGCTTCATTTGTTCTACAAGGTGCCATCACTATATCAAAACACTTAACAAGGTACGATTAGGACGATGTCCTTTTTCAGCTTCAAATGGTTCTCTAGTGCATCCCTAATCATATGGTGGATGCCACCATCCTCGTGGCATGGCGAGTGTGGTTTGCGCGGAATGAAGTTACTCATGCTAAACCTCTCCCCACGATTCAGAGTTCCAAGCGCTTCCTATGTGGTACCTAAAGTTACTTCGTGAGATAAAAGTTCAACCTACCACCACCATCTTGAAAGGCAGGTTGATGTTAATCTTAAGCAGTGGATGCCGAAGAATGGACCGGATAAGCATTGGACAAGACCAGACCCAGGATGGGTTAGACTGTCGGTGGATGGGTCTTTCAGCACTGTCAATTATGCGGCGGGAGCAGGTATGGTCTTCAGGGATCAGGAGGGAAATTCAACTTCGTGTCATGTAGTCATCTTTATAATTGCCAAACTCCACGGGAGGCAGAGATATGTGCTTGTCGTTTAGAGGGGTTAAGCTCGGCCCTTCAGCTCTCCCATCTTCCAATCATTGTGGAGTCCGACTGCTCTGGTCTTATTGAAGCGATCAACTCTTCGTCCCTAGATAGATCCCTTTTCGTTCACTTGGTTAATGAGATTAGAAGCTTAGCTAGTAATGATAGAGAGTGTGTTTTGTAAAAGTTGATCGCATGCAGGTTAGGGTTAGTGATGCTCTTGCTAACTTTGCAAGAGTACAGCGTTGTACTATGACCAAGGATTTGGTTACCGGTCGGAATACCGCGGTAACCGGCCGGTAACCGGAATTCTCGGCCCCTCCCGGGAAATGTGTTTTCCGGTCGAAAAATCCCGGTACGTTTGAATTTAAGCCAAATTCTTTCTCAAAAAATCAATTTTTTTATTTTGTTTAACGTTTTATGTTTGAAATTCAAATTCTGTCCGGGATTTTGGTCCGGTAACCACGGTTACCGGAAATACCGGCCCCCTCCGAGAAAAAAAGAAAACGGTAACCAAAACCTTGACTATGACATGGTTGAGCTCTGGACCGGAAGAGGCTATCCGGTTGCTAGACCTCGATCGATCTGTCAGGGGCGGAGCTACGTACAGCTTCCCTAGTGCACAGGCACCAGGGTCATAATGTTTTTTAAGCAGCGATCGACTCCTATATGTCCACGGTGCACCAGGTTATTACAGATGAGGTGCACCATGGTCCAGCCAAATTGGCTTGCAACCTTGTTCGAACATGGTGGCCTTTTAAGTAATTGGGTAGAGCATGCCGTATGTCTTATGGGGATACGGGCATCAATGCCCAGTTGGTATTAATCGCAGCTATGAGCTGTCTGGTACAGCCATACGGGAGGCCAGAGTGCTACGTGGTGCCAGAGAGAAATCGATCGAACCGGTCAGAAAATCACGCATGCACAGACGCGGCTTCACGGCGAGATCACCACGGCCGGACAATCACCCGCCAATTCCGTCCAGCCAAGGTACTGGAATTAGTAGCCCTAACTCTCTGATCCAAAAAATACAATCCCCTCTATGTTCACGCACAAACTTGACGCGAATGAATAATTCAGTTTGCTCAATTACTATTTTTTTCAAATGCAAGTACATGTACAGGTATATTCAGAAAGTGCCGCCGCAGATCCGGTCGATATTGATTGGAAATAGAAGATTCAGTACGATCCACTAATTCGAAATGAGAAAATCACCAATAAGTAAGTGGTTGAATTATTCATGAACATAAGAGACTGTTAAAATTAAAAAGGTAACATCTTTAACTTAAAATAATTATATGTGGTCACTTTATTTCAGTGGGTAACTTGCATTCACATTTCTAATTTATAGATTATGAAGGATATGATATCTAATGATGTTTTTTGCTGGTATCGACTATTTTTTGTAAGTAGCGTCATCATTAGTTTATTCATTTCGTCAAGAATTTGATCGTCCTTATTTATTAGTGTGTGGTGTACCCTCTATTTGGTTGAATTTTACATTGAAATGACATGTTAAATACAACCCTATTAGGCAATTTTTGGTTCTGTTACATATATCGTTAAGTCGATGTAAATGTTGTGCACCACGTTAATTTTTTTCTAGCTCCGCCCCTGCGATCTGTAACCCTTCTTTTTTTAATATAAATCATGGTTTTACCCGAAAAAAGGTACGATTAGGATTTTTAGCGGAACCAGGCGCGCGATCAAAGAGGGCGACAAGCAAGGCCGGTGAGCCCGGCAACTTTGGCGGACTTATAAAGATTTCAGGTGGGCTCTGGTCTTTTTTTTTTTTTTGTAGTGGATCGTGTCTCGGTGGTGGAATGTAACGACGCTTAAAGGATGGTCATTACTGAGATGGGCCGGCAGTAGTGACTGGAATTGGATGGGCTGGTTTGTTGCTGGGTCCAACCCATCGTTTGACGAAACGAGCTTGATTTCGCTGGAGATTTTAGGGACTGAAAATGGTGAATGTGAAAAGATTTTAAACGACATCTCCTACCAGGTAGAACGTGGAGTCCGTGCATATCTTTTTTGCTCCTACCTTGAACTTTTAAGTAGACTCAAACAACACACAATATTTTTTACCTTTTTCCCCTACCTTGAACCTTTTGGGATTCCTTTAAGTAGTATGCTACGCATCTACTCCCTCCGTTCCATAATTTAAGATGTTTTAGGTGTGTAACATGTTGTCTAGATTCACACAAAAATGAGTGGACATGTACACTAAAAAGTGCCTAGATACATGTGCACATGTGAATGTGAAAGATAGTTAAAACATCTTATATTGTGGAACGAAGGGAGTAATTAACATCGGGTCTCGGGATTCCAAAATTACTACCCATTGTGGAGTTAGTAACATAGATTAGTATCATGTGCATGATACTAGTATATGATACTCCCCATTGTCACTTCGGGGACGTCCGATAAACTAAATTAGTCGTGTGCATGCGTAGTCAAAATCACCACGCACGCACATACACCGATTTCACTGCAGCAGTCAAAGCCAGAAACCTGCATGGATGGCCATTAACTTCATTCTAACCGGAATCATGTGGTCTCCCGCCATTTCAGTTAGCACACCGGCCGGTCGTCGATCCAATTAGAGTATTAATCAAGTTGAAATCGTGGACGAAACAAGCAAGCAATTAATCACGAGGCGGCAATCACGGCGGGTAATTGATCAGGCCGGCCATTAACGGACCCACCTACCTCAGCCATGCAAACCACCCTAGCTAGTACGTGAGTGATACGGCGCCTAGCCCCTAGCTAGTCCTAACATGGATGAGAATGAAGCTAGAAATATCAAAGGGAGATCACGGAAGAAGAAGAAGAAGAAGATCAAGGCCGGGCGGGGGCGGCCGTCGGCGTCTGGCTACCAGAACTGGTTGCCGTTGGTGAAGGTCTGGCCGAACTTCCAGTTGGCCCCCGCGACGTCGTTGAAGACCATCTTCTTGCCGTCGGTGGTGGTGACGGCGAAGGAGATGGACTGGCCGTCGAGGTAGTTGTTGGACTGCCAGTTGGCGCCCCAGTTCCTGGACATGGCCACCCAGCCGGTGTTGGACCCCTTGATCTGCACCGACGAGATGGACCCGGCACCGCCGACGTTGGACACCAGCACCAGCTCGAAGTAGCTGTTGCCGTTGATGGTGAACCGCACGCCCCCGCTCCGGGAGCAGGAAACCCGCTTGAACTTCATGGGGATGATGCCCGCGCGGTACACGCCGATCTTCTCCCACGCCGGCTGAGCCATGTCGAGGTGTTTGCGTGGAGGGTTGCACCAACCGCCGTTGTTGCTCGGCTTGGTGTAGTCCGCCGGGCACAGGTTGGTGGCCGTGATGGTGACGGTGACGCCCGGCTTGCACGAGGTGGAGGCCGACGTGTCGCACGTCACCTGGTAGCACTCCCCGCACGCCGCCCCGTCGTTGAACAGCGCGCTGCTCAGCGCCGCCGTGCTCGTGCCGTACCCCGTCGAGTACAGGTTGCCGTACCCGCACGCGCCGCCTGCAGTTCATAATACATTACGTTCAGTTGGGCATGTAGGCGTATATACGTCTTCCAACAGATGGAAGTGCATTGCAAACTGGAAACGCAAAGTCATTGAATTCCGTACCCATGGTGCCGGAGGCGTCGCTCCCGCCGTAGAATGTGGCCGTGCCGCCTTGCCAGTCGTAGCCGGCGCTCGCCGAGGCGAGGAGGCACGCTAGGACGACAAGGACGGCTAACAGGACTACTCCTCGGCTGTCCGCCATTGATATCTCCAAGTGGCTTCAGATACAGGGCAATATTATGGGCGAACTCGACAGGTCGATCGGCGAGGGGCGGGAGTGAAGTGAAGGAGGCGGAAAGCGACCGCAGCGGCGGTGCTTAAATAGCAAGTGGCCGGCGATTGAGGGCACGGGATAGTGGGCGAGCGCGAACCCCGGCGGCGACGGAGGCGTCACGTGCCGGCGATAGTCTCGCCCAGAGGATGCGCCGTGCGCCTTAAATGCCACTCACGACGGCACCTGATTTTAACTCCTCCAGTCAAGAGAAATATTAAAATCGAAAACTTCTCTACGTTTTCGAAGGAAAAAAGATTCGCCTGACTGATGTGCAGGCAGCACGCCGACCCTTCCAAATCCATTTTCTTTTCTGGCAAACGGCAGAGCCGGCCACTGTGGTAGCCACTGATCCAGGCAAGAGGGTCTTAATCATCATTTGACAGCCAACTAAACAATCATAACCTGCCGATCAAATCACGTGAGATCACATGCACGCAAGGGGATGGCTTACTGGCGATCGACGTGATTACCGAGAGTCATTGGATCGATAAGCAACCCGGCCTGGCCTCATGATCATGGATGGATGCTGCCCTTGGATTGAGCCGGTTGACGCGCTGCTGATTGCTGAACCGGTCGATGCCCGCCAAGAGATGGAAAATTACAACTTGTAGCAGTTACTATAGTAGGGATGAGGGCTAGGGAATTTAGCAGCGTAATAGGTAGGTAATCACAGGTCAATTAGTTTTTTTTTTGAACAAAAGAGAGTGCCCTTTCCGATTTCTATTAATAGAAACCACGAGTTCAGCTACAAACAGGAAAGTAAACTGCAGAGAAGTAAAAGATCAAACTCACTACCCTCTCTGGGCATCTCACATGCGAAACACCCAGGCGCAAACCTAGCCATACAAAAAGTAGAACCATCTAACACTATCAGCAAACATCCCATCCAACAGAGCTCCTCTCCAATCTAAAACTATCCTTCTTTTCTACTTTCTTCTTCAAGTTCCAGCTTCAAGCAGCAACTTCTACTGAGAAATTCTTAGGACTCCAGGTCTCCATCCTTTGGACGCGTTGAAGGCTTCATTTGTCACTCGCTCTAGAAGTCTTGCTCCCCACATCAGTGCCAATCTGTTTTCCAGTTTTTTCTGTAAAATAGCCTAGGCGTTAATCCAGTAATTGACTCTATGAATTAACACAAAAGGATCCTGATGTTTCTTTTTATCAAAACACAGTTCATTTCTAGCATTCCATACAGTCCATAATACTGCAGCGATGCCAGTTAACATTAAGGTTTTTCTGTCACCATCAAAGCCACGTAACCATGCCCCAAAAAGATCTTGCATTGAGGTAGGTTTTCTACCGAAACCAAAAGCACAAAATACAATACTCCACAGTAATTTAGCCATGGAGCATGTAAGGAACAGGTGATCCACCGTCTCAGGGCCACCGCAGAAATGACAAGTTGTAGGTCCTTGCCATCCTCTTTTTGCTAAGTTATCTTTTGTCAAAATACTATTTCTCAAGGCAAGCCACAGAAATATTTTAATTTTCTGCGGTATTTTTGATTTCCACAAAAATTTGTGTGGATAATCAATATCATTAAGAATCAGTTTTCTGTACAAGGATTTAACAGTGAATTTCCCATTCCCTGTCAAAGACCAGCTAACCTGATCCTCCCCTTGTCCTAAAATAGTATCATTGCAATTTGATTTAATGTTCTCCCAGAGTAACAAGGTATCTCCCCACAAAGTTCGCCTGAAAGTAATCCACTCCCAACCATTTTTTAGCACCTCCGCCACCGTGAAATTCCTTTTCCTACAAATTCCATATAACCTGGGACAGCTCAATTTGAGCGGTTTATCTCCCACCCACCAGTCCTCCCAAAATCTGGTATTTTCACCGTCCCCCACTTTTTTCTTACACAATTTATAGAAAATTTCCTTCACTTCTACTATCCCAGACCAAAATTGCGAATCTCCCGGTCTACATTTAGCCGCAGAAATACATTTACCCTTAATGTATTTTTTCTTAATAACTTCCTGCCATAATCCCCCTTCCGTCTCTAATTTCCACCACCATTTTGCCTGCAGGGCCTGATTCATCAAATCAATGTTCAGGATCCCCAGTCCACCTTGTTATTTAGGTTGGCAAACAACCGACCATTTCACCACGTGATATTTCTTTTTATCTTTGTCCTCTTGCCATACTAATTTTGATCTATACATATCACATCTTTTTCTAACCCCTATCGGGACCTTATAAAAAGAAATCATGAAAGATATCATGTTGGTCATACAATTCTGAACTATAGTTGTTCGTCCGGCCATGTTCAGAAGTCTACCTTGCCATCCAGCACATTTACTTGCAAATTTATTTTCCACTAGACTCCAATCCTTATTTCTAAGTCTAGTTTTGTTTATTGGCAGTCCCAAATATCTCATGGGAACCTCGCCAACTTGACATGTAAATATTCTTTTATATAAATCACTTTTCTCATTCGCTTTTCCAAATAAAAAGCTCACTTTTGTGGAAATTTATTTTCAAGCCAGACATTTGCTCAAATGCGCACAGAATAAATTTTAGTCTTTTTGCACTTTCTAAGTCATCCGGCATCAAAAAGATGGTATCATCAGCGTATTGTAACATATTAACCCCTCCTTCAATTAAGTCAGAGAGTAAACCTTTAATTAAACCCTCATTTCTAGCGTTATCCATAACAATAGCAAGCGCATCAGCTGCCAAGTCGAATAACAAAGGTGAAAGGGAATCTCCCTGTCTCAATCCTTTGTGGGTAATAAAATATTTACCTATGAAATCATTTATCTTGATGGCAACATGTCCTCCCCTCATAATACTCATGATCCAATCAATCCATTTATCAGGGTACCCTTTGAAACGCAACATCTTGCAGACAAAAGGCCACTTAATTTTATCATAAGCCTTCTCAAAATCCACTTTGAACAGAATTGCATCACTTTTTTTAGTATGGATGATGTTCAAAGCTTCATGAAGTACAGTCACCCCTTCCATAATAAACCTACCTTTTATAAAGGCGGTCTGGACAGGTGAAATGACCTTCGAAACAGATTTTTCTAGTCTGTTCATAAGAATTTTTGTGAAAATCTTGAAACTCACATTTAGTAGACAAATCGGTCTAAATTTTTGTATTTGTTTAGCGTCTTTACATTTAGGGACCAACGTAATAATTCCATAATTGAGTCTGGAAATATCCATTTGTCCACTGTGGAACTCATCTAACATCAATTTTAAATCATCCTTAATCAAGTACCAAAAGTGTTGGTAAAATTCGATATTGAAGCCGTCCGGACCAGGAGCTTTATTGCGCTCCATTCCGAACACCACATCTTTAATTTCTTTTATGGAGAAGGGTTGAATCAAATCATTAGATTCTGATAAACTTATTCTGGAAGCATTGTTAAGATTAAGTTCAATATTAGAAATCTCCGGACGACCAAACAAATTCTTATAAAAGTTTGTAATGTACTCACTCAACGCCACTTCCCCTTCAATAATACCCTCCTCTTGTTCCAAAGAAATAATTTTATTCTTCCGCCTCCGCCCATTTGCTTTAGCGTGATAATATCGAGTATTTAAATCTCCTTCCTTTATTTCTTTATCTTTACACCTTTGTTTCCATTTCAATTCTTCTTGCCTAAGCAAAAAGTCAAGTTGCCCCCTAAGGACTTTCTGATCCTCTCGCATAATAGCAGTTAAGCCTATATTTTCACAAAGCTTATCTATGGCATCAAGTTTAGCCAAAAGCTCAGTTTTAGATTTCCTATATTCCGCTTCCAAATTTCTATTCCATCCTTTAAGGATTTTGCGTAGCAGACGCAATTTTTGTTGCCAAATATCAATACTATTTCCCTTAAAATCATTCGATCTCCAAATTTTTTCCACGATATCTTCCAGTCCCTCTCTTTCGAACCAAGCATTTTCGAATCTAAAAATATAAGGATTTCTGCTAGGCACCCCTGTATCAATAATTAAAGGGGTGTGGTCAGAAAATTCTCTTTCTAATGCCGTAACCAAGGTTAGAGGATATTTATCCTCCCAGTCCGGGCATATCAGCACCCTATCCAGCTTTTCATAAGTCGGATCAGCATGATTGTTACTCCAAGTATATTCTCTATCATTTAAGTCTAATTCTCTTAATCCAGCGTTGGATATAATTATGTTGAAAGCAAAGCTCCATTTACTTAGAATACCGGGTTTATTTTTTTCCTCCGGTTTTCTAATTAGATTAAAGTCTCCACCAATCAGACACGGGTATGAATTATCATGCAGAACTCTTGCCAACTCTGCCAGGAAAGGAGCTTTTCCTTGCAGCTGAGCATCTCCATACACTACTACCAAATTCCATTTGAAATCAGCTTTCTTATCATGTACTAAAATCCTCACGTAGTATTTTCCCATCTCGTGTTCGATATACTCGAGAGTATCTTGGCTAATCCCAACCAAGATACCTCCTGATCTGCCTCTAGCCGCAGACCAAACCCAAAAATAATTTTTACCTCCACACATCCTATGCAATTCATTTCTAGTAAAGTTTTGTTTGATGGTTTCCTGCAATCCGAGGAAATCCACATGTTTATCTATTACATTTTCTCGTATAATTTGAACTTTGTTATCATCCCCAGCTCCTCTCAAATTCCAGATGAAACCAATCATTTTTTTTTAACTTTATTCTTTTTAATCGAGACCGGGGATGCAACTTTCACACAGCCCATAGCTGGTGAGCTGCTAGCCCATTTTTTCTTTGCTGAGAAAATTTCTCGCCATAGTCTAAATCATTTGTATCCGACAAATCATCCTCTTTATCTGAATAAAGATCCTCTAAAGCAGCATCCCCAGTATCAATATGAACAGGGGAGCTATGAGTCATTTCTTGAATAGAAGTATTTAAGCTTTGTTTCATCAAATCCTGTCTGGCTTGTTCCAGATTCCTCATAATCTCTAGGTTAGTGTCTATCATATCAATAGAACACCCTAGGTCAATACCAACTAAGCTAGCCATTCCAGCAAGAGAGATATTATCATAATTAAAAACATCAAGGTCATCAGGATTACCATAGTTATCTTTCGCCGCAGCCCTCTCCTTGGCTAAATCTTCCACTCTCATATCTTCCTTTGACTTGAAACGATCACATCTTCTCGGCGGGATTTCTTCTGTACTTTGTGAATTCTCCTCAGTTTGTATTTTTCCAGTGATCTTTTCCATCTTTGTTCTGAAAGATTCGACCGATTCCTGACTGTTTGTGTAGTCCAATAACTCATCATCAGGATCCTCCAATTCTTTGCTCCCTCCATTTCCATCTGCACCATCCTCCTGCCTCTTCATCTGGTTTGAATTATCTTTTTCCGCAAGCTTCTCCATAGCAATCCTCAACAACTCACTCTGTCTGGTAATTTCCATTTCCAACTTCTGTTTAGCTTCTTCCACTTCCTTCCACTTCTTCTCCTCAATTGACATTTTTTGCTTTTTGCCTAGCAAATTCTTCTTCCATCTGTTTTAGCCTCTTCTGGAATTCATTTTCTTCATTCGACACCTCCATCGGTTCTGGTACGACAGTGCTACTCTTGTCTTTTAACAGCATAGACTCCACGGAGACCCGTTGAGTCATTTCTTTCTGCATCATCTCATATTGTGACAGAGACATGCTACCCAATGTCACAGTAGGACTAGTATTGTCTTCAATTCTGGCTTTCTTTGCAGCCTCTCCCTGTCCCACATCTCCCATTGTCTCCGAAACAGAGGTAGGTCTTTGAAATCTCTTATAGTTGCAGTTATACCAGCCTCGTTCAACCACATCATCAAGAGTAAAAGCAATGTCAAAGAAGAACAAATCCTTCGTGGTAATCTCAGTAAAGTCAGGTATCTTGTGAATATCTCGCACTCCCACCTTGATTTTGATTTCTTCTGAAGCAATGGTGTCCATGTCTACTTCTAGAACAGGGCCCAAAGCTGAACCCAGCTCACACATGCCAAAGAAATGTCTCATACAATCAGGAACCCCTCCAGCACGAACCCAAACTGTGTGCAGGTTCCCTTTTGCCTGACTCTCCGGGGTCCAACTGGAAATTCTGACAACAGCATTTGTGCCCAACAGATTAAAATCTTTGAATTTCTCCAGATCCAGCAGTTTTGCCTTGCTTGGAAACCGCCAACAGACCTCCATCACTGGATACCACCTCATTTCTTATTCCAGGACGAGATGAGGAGGAAGACTGGCCCGAGGATCCGATGTTACCAAAACCCGCGATCTGAGACTGGTGGGGAAATTACCTTGACCAGAATTCCCAAAGTTGTTTCCGCCATCACGATTCCCCGCGTACCCATCTCTTCTCGGAGGCTGATTTCCCTTGAAACGCCCAGGGTCCCCTCTGCCACCTCGCCCCTGGAAGGCCCCTCTGTACTGTTGTCCCGCCATGGCCGTCTCTCCTTCCGCCACCAGCTCGCGGTCGCCTTCCTGAGCGCCACCGAACCCTAACCCTAATTCTTCAGACGGAAAATTGGAAAATCCTCCCCAAAGTGAGGAAATCGTCTCAAAATGGGAAATCGAATCAGAAGGCGTCAAATTGAAATCTGTCTCCCAAAACATGGGTATGATGGGCTCCCAGACCCGCTGCGAATATCACCATGGCCCAATTGCATCCCATGGTCGTATTCAAAAATTTCTCTATCCGCTATCAAATCCCGCCGAGGTTCGCCAATTTCGGCAATCCCCAAATCGAGTTCATCATGGTCAAAAAACATCGGAATAGCTGGGTACGGATTGTTTTCAATCAAACGAACAACATCCGATCCGCTCATAGATCCTTCCTTCCCACAAAATAAAGGTAGCTCGCAGTTCCTCAAATTAGGGAATCTGCGGCTGAGAAATCCAACTTGCAAGGGGAAATAGGAAGCAAAGGATCAAAATCGCCTCGAGCACCAGATTGGAAATCTAGGCAACGTACTTGAGACGCACAAGTTCATCGTCGCGACGCGCTCGAGGTCGAGGGCGGAGTCCGCGCCGCCAAATACCGCCGCGAGCGTCCTCCCTCATCCCCAGAGATCGTCGGAGTGGGGATCGCCACCCGGAACGCCTGCATCCTGCCGCCTCCGTCGGGATCGCCATCCTCGTCGCCGCTCTCCTCCGCGAGCACCCAGAAACGGTTCGCCGTCGTAAGTGGCGCCAAAACAGGTCAATTAGTTGATGATTAGATTAAAAAAACTCTTTGTATTGTGTGGTTTGATCGGAATCTACGGAACGAAAAAAAACTCTCTTGCTTTGCGGCAAGTCAACTGTTATACACTAGTCCCTGTTGGACTATTAGGGCAACCGTTTCTACATGTACTGCGTACCAGTGGAGTAGTGCTGACGGCTAGTAGTAGGGAATATATTAGCAGCGTAATCGGTAGGTATTCTCGATCATGTGAATTAGTAATTTGATCAGAGCTCGATCGATTTCTTGTCTTGTGTGCTTTGATCGGAATCTACTGGAAGAAAAAAAAAACTCTTTCGCTTTGCGGCAAGTCAACTGTTGCACTAGCTAGAGGCTCCGCTGTTGGACTATTAGGGCAACTATTTCTACCAGTGGAGTAGTAGTGGTGATATTTTTTTATTTTGAGCAGTTAGTGGCAAGACTGAGATCCAATTTTCACTAGTTGAATGCCCGTGCGTTGCTACGGGGCTCAATTTTTTTGTCGGACATATAAACATAATAGTTGAATTCATATGCATTGTCACCTATACCACGGAACAACAAACTTGAGATATATTGATAAAACATCTTTGCAATTCACCAACGTGTTAGGGTGCAGCTTATGATTGTTTCGACAGAATGGTGCACCAGGAAAGACGGGAAGCAGACACGGGCAATGTTGGGGACTAATTATATTCAATCTATTACACCGGTCTCTTCAAATTATGCGGGTCTCATAAGCAGCAATGTATGTTTTTGGGCCCGGTCTTTCTTATAAACTTGTCTCTCTTCTTCCATACAAATTGCAGGTCCCTCCTCAAAAGTTACTCGAAAAAAAAATTCAAGCTTGAATAGACCCACCAACATATAAATTACTGCCAAGGTGTGTGAGTCATACAGAAAGTCAAGTTCATTTTTCTGTGGGCACAATGAAAAGTGATATTCAGTATCAAGCTTGAATAGACCCACCAACATATAAATTACTGCCAAGGTGTGTGAGTCATACAGAAAGTCCCAGGAAACTGCTAAGCAAGGTGCTGAAACTCGTACCAACACTCCTTTTTCGTAGCACACAGCGGTCATTTTTCTTGCATCAGGTTATACAACACATATTGACATTTTAGCCGGAAAGAAAGGAAAACCAACATGCTATACTGATTCCTGATCAAAAGTGCTACATACTTGCTCAGTGGGCAACATTACTTAATAGAAGACACTTTACAAGAATATTGCAAAACTGTTTGTGCCACAACAACAATGCAGCACACCTAGCTCGACACAAATATCCGGATGTATTTGTGCAAAAACAAACAAACAAATCCCACTACAAGATCGTCACATTCGTGCTATCAATCCTAGGAAGAGATGCATTGACCACATATCAGTATTAGCTTCGAAACCGAGCCTGGTGGTAAGGATAGGTCAGAGTCACTCGAGTTGAGTACTGCCTCACCACCACCATTACAGCACATCGATCTATTGCAGAAACAGGAACATGTGGTGAGCAGACCACATGTGAAGAAAGAGAAAGATGAGTACACACCATATAAGTGAAACACAAGGTATCACGTACCTTGAAGATTTTTTAAACTGGGAACAGAGCGACCTCTCACTTTTTTTATCCACAAATGTAAATAAGCCACAATAGACTCCTAACAGTACCTTCGGAACTGAAATGCGGTAAGCAGTAGTCATTCACATATGAGCATAAGACCATCATCAGCTTAAAAAAATTGACCTTGCGTTGAGACTCAGTACATTTTCATATAATTAAGAAGTGACATAACGTTGTCAAACAATAATGAACTTGTGCATGAAGCTCTTAACAAAAATATCCCTGAATTGTCATGCCAATAACTGACCCTATTCTCATATTCAATGCACACCATTTGCATCCCTGAATTTTCATGCCAATAGATGACCCTATTCTCATATTCAATACACACCATTTGTCATCCCTGAATTATCATGCCAATAGCATCCTTGAACATCAAGTTGTAGCGTGCCATTACAGGAAAAAACTGGAACAACTAATTATATGAACTGGAAATACTTGGAGCGTTTTATTTACCTTGACACTTTCCTTTTCCGTATTTGTCTCATCTTCAAATAAGGGCCAAATTCGAAGCCTGATATTCCATTAAATCACCATACAAGCCTCAAGCTTGCGGAATTGTATGACTCATGATGAGAGGGCATGATTGAGCACTGGAAAAAACAAAATAATCAATCTGTGTGAAGAGAGTTGTGATGTTTGTCCTTTAAGAAGAGAGATGTCCTAAGAAACAATATGGAAAAGTGATGCCGGGTGAAGACAAACATAGTGATACAGAATCATCCAACCGCGACCAAAACTGGCAATGATTTCCATTGCAAAGAACAACTTGCACACCCCCCCAAAAAAGATCAGCATACGAACCTGCAGAAAACATGATAAAACTGTATATTTCAGTGTACATACTGTGTAAAGGCTGAAATAAACGTGTAAATGTGTAGAGGTTAAAAGTCAAGCGCAACCTGTAGTAACAGATTTAAGCATCACAATGTTACAGACCAAAACAAATATGTGAGCAAATCATAATTCTATGTGTTTTACTCTACAATAGATCTTAAAAATCAAATTAACAACATTACTAAGCATATATCCTGTTCGGTCAAAGAGCTTATTAGCTAACTGATACATTTTATTTTCTATTCACCCTAGCGCAAGGTAAGCTAGCTATTTATTGACCCAATATCTTGATCTCTGCTCAATAATAATATGTGCATTTATTTTTAATGTATTCATTCCCACTATCCTTCCAACCAGATTATTTGGGACAATATTATTCAAACTGTAAAAAACCGTATGTGACAAACACACGAGATGCTATATAACTGAAGATACATTTCACCATATGTCAGCAAGAACTATGGAAATAAATCTAGGGAGGCAGAGTACATCTTTGTATCAATCTATTATAAGATGGAAGGCATCAGACATTAAAACTGGAGGACAAGCACTCTGGATGATATTACCTTCTCTTGCGCAGAAAGACACTTGCATCTGGAATGAGCCTGGAGTGGCAATGCCCCGTCCTTGTAAAATAATTTGCTACTTTCATGAGTCCTAACTCAAGACTATGTAGGTAAAATAAACAATTACAATTATATGGCACTCCACTCAACGTGTTCAGAACCTCAGATAAAAACAGAAAGTAGTAATCCCCCAGTAGTAACCAAATAATTTTCTGATGTAGTGGAGTCTGAACTGGCTGCCATGGATGGAGGAATTTGCACTGGCAATGCAACGGACGATGAATTCGATATGGCCTGCTTCCTCCAATATGGCCGGATCGTCTTCCTGGCCGGCCAACCTCCCACACGGCTAATACATTAGTGAGAAATTTCACATTTGTGAAGAAAACAAAATGCATCAGTAAGAGTGATGAGAAGATCATCATTACAGCTACAACGTGTTACACCTTTCACAAAGTTGGCATTCAGAAGACCAAATGTTTCTGTTTGAGAATAATGGTCAAACTATTGTTTGACAAAGAGGATGTAGATTTATTCTTAACAGTTCCCCATTTGCACAATAGATCGGGATACAGCCTAAGATATTCTTCTTAATTTCAGATGCACCATGATTTATTTATAATGGAGAAGCATTACCCTAATTTTCTCCTGCAAATTATTTAAAGCACAGATATACTTCAAAACATGATGCTTACAAGTCATGTAGAGCAAGAGGAATCTGCACTGGTAAATAAATCTTAGAGGAGCTGTGTGTTTCTATAAACTGAACCATTACTTAACAGATCCTTCATCTTGTTTTATCCATGCACAGAAAATATTGATTTGAACCGAACCCAATTCCTAGCACTTTTTTCCCCTATAACACTAAATTAATCCGAAACCCCCTTTCCCATGTGCTCCTAAACTAATTCACACACACACATGTAAAATCCATCAGCTTCTCCCCCATAACACTAAATTAATCTGAAACCTAAAACATCGCTGAAAATTGAGAACATTTTGGAAAATAAAATACAACACGTAATGGGAAGATGGGGAGAGGAGAAGAAAGCTAGAAAGAAGCTCACTTGCGCTCGATGCAGTTGCTCCGTCCATCGTGGCTGCCTCGTCTCGCCCTGGCCAGTGTCCTTCGCAAAGCGCAAGTAGCCTGCTCAAAGCCATGGGCAGATCTGCATAGGCAGGGCTGGAGGAACAGGCGGAGGTGGTCGAGGCGAAGGTAGCGGCTGTCGCGCGGCAGGTGGGGTAGAGGTGGACGGAGTGCTGGTGGCGGATTCTCTTGTCGCCTTGCCGGAAGGGCATGCAGAAGTGGCAGGTCGCGAGGGGGCGTGGGCGAAGGACGAGGCGTTGCCGGGTTGGGAAGAAGATGGAGGGAGGGGACGGAGCAGGGGTCGACGGCGAGAAAGTACGGAGCAGGGCCGGTCAATGCTTCACCGCAACTCCCCGGCTCTGACTCCGGCGCCGGTTCGCCGCCCAGCAGTGTGCCTCCCGGGATCCCGCCGCCTCCCACCGCTGCACCGCGAACCACCGCTGCGCCGCTCGGGATTCCAGTAGTGGCGGGAGAGGAGGCGCTCGGTCGCGAATAGGAGGCCACATAGATAAGCTACGAGCAGAGGCGGGGTTGGACTCCTGGCGGCGGCAGCGAGCACATACTCTATTCGCGTGGTAGCGACGAGGAATATGACTTCTCGGGATCGATTCCAGCATTCGGTCACTCAATTCGATCGCCGGAGGTCTCGATTCGCCGGCGGCTGGCGTGAATTGGGCGGAGGTGCGGGTGGAGTTGAGAACCGCTAGGGTTCGAGATTGGTCGGGAGAGGCGACGGGTTGGAGGCAGGTCGTACCGCTTCCGCCACTTAGCGGTGGCAATGCATCGTAATATTTTCATCGACGACGTTCCAAAGTTGACCAGAGACGTGAAGATGCGAACGTGCGGTTAGGATGCGTCCAATCGTCCATCGGCAGAATTTCTGCCAGGTACGTACGTACGAACTCCCATTTAATAGTAAAGATTATTCTATGCTGGCGATCCCTGCTAGATTACATGGTCAAACCTCTGGATTTGAATGTGAGATGCAAAAATTTAAGGGGGCGAAAGAACTGACAGGTTCAGATTTTCCCCGTTTTCCGTTAAGAAATACGTACCCCTATTTCACAGTGAGAACCCGGCCAGATGGGAATCTGCTGATCACTATGCAAAACTTGCCTCCCTGTAGGACAATCAGCCACTAGTAGAAAACAGGACATCGGTTCGGCCCTTTAGTTCCGGTTACACTACGAACCCGGACTAATGGGGGCACTAGTCCCGGTTCAAACGGTCAGGGTGTCAGCCAGCTCCAGTCCCGGTTCGAACGGGGCCTTCAATCCCGGTTCGTGATACGAACCGGTACTAAAGGGTCACGGCAGGCATCCGCAGAGGTGGGGCCAGCGCGAGCACCCTTTAGTACCGGTTCGTATCACGAACCGGTACTAATGATTGACCTTTAGTACCGGTTCGTGATACGAACCGGTACTAAAGGGTCCCCTATTTCATCTTCCACCCCGAGCCAGCCAGCTCCATTTTTCCAGCTCGAGTTCATCCTCATTTTCTCATCGGTTTCCTCTCCCGAGTTCGAGTTCATCCCCATTTTTTTCCACCATTTGTCAAGATTGACGGCGCCCCATCTATCCAAGGGTTAGTAAATTCATCTTTTCTTCCGGCGTTGCTACTTTAGCTCACTTTCTTGCTAGTTTAACTCATTTCATTTTTCTAGTGCTAGCTAGGTGTTTAATGAAATGTCTAAGTTAGGGATTTCATTTGTTTTATATGCAATTTGAGCTCAAATTAAAGTATGATTTGTGGGTTTAGTGTCGTCCCGTCCCCGTCCTCACCGCCGTCGATCGCCCGCGTCGTCCCGTCACCGGCACCACCTCGGTGAGCCTCTTGTTTTTATCTTTTATTTAAAAAAAAACCTTAGTGCCATGATTTAGATGCATAGTTATTACTTGTATAATTTTTTTACTAGTATGATTGTTTTTTATATGTATAGTGAAATGGTTTTGATATCCGTCCCCGTCGGCCCTCGTCCGGTCTATGATTCCGATGTGGTATATTTTTATAACTTTTAGTTTCATTTCGTTTTTTGACAATTATGCCGACCAACTTGACATAGAATTTTTTATCTGGGAGGTACTTGAACCGGAAATTCCAACCGACCCTCTTGTCGAGATGCTAAATTTATTTGAAAAAGAAAACAATGATTTGAAAGAAAAATTGAAAAGAAGTGAAGATCTTCGTCTCCAATGCCTAGAAGAGAAGATGAAATTAGATTTCAAGCTTGCCGACGTCGTCGATGATCACCAGATCAAGATGGATGCAATGCGCTTGAAGATTAAAAAGATTAGAAAATATGCCATTAATCAAGAGGCTTGGTATCATTATGTTGTTGGTTCAGTAATTACCTTAGTTGCGATTTTGATCGCATTTTTTGTTGGATTTAAATTCTTTAGATAGTTGTATGTTAGTTTCAATGTATGTTTTATGAGAACTATGTATTACATTTGGTCACTACTCTACTTTGCTTTTAATGTGATGAACTTGTATTAATTAATTTGGTCACTTATCTATTCATGATGTAGTGTAATGGTTTTTGATATACTTATATAATGCAGATGAACCGGCAATGGATGTACGGTGACCGACGCAGTCCCGAGTTCATTAGTGGCATGCATAATTTTCTCCACGTGGCTGAGGCAAACAAGCGGTCAAATGGTTTTATTTGTTGTCCATGTAGTGCCTGTAAAAATACGAGGGATTACTCTACCTCAAAAACCCTTCACGTCTACCTGTTGCAGTCCGGTTTCATGCCCGGCTATAATTGTTGGACCAAGCATGGAGAAATAGGGGTTATAATGGAAGACAACGAAAAATAAGAGGATAATGACAACTATCCTATGTTCAGTGAACACGGTGGTACTACAATGGGGGAAGACGAAGCTGAAGAACAGCCCATTGTTGATGAGCCCGATAATGATCTTCGTCGGGCCATTCTTGATGCGAAGATAAACTGCGGAAGTGAAAACGAGAGGTTGAAGTTGGAGAGAATGTTAGAGGATCACAACAAATTGTTGTACCTAAATTGCGAAGATGGCCAGAAAAAGCTAGGTACCACACTAGAATTGCTGCAATGGAAGGCAGAGAATGGTACATCTGACAAGGGATTTGAAAAGTTACTGAAAATATTAAAGAAGATGCTTCTAAGGGATAACGTATTGCCCCCCAGTACGTACGAAGCAAAGAAGGTTGTCTGCCCTCTAGGATTAGAGGTGCAGAAGATACATGCATGCATCATGACTGCATCCTCTACCGCGGCGAGGAGTACGAGAATTTGAATGCATGCAATCTCAATGCAATTTCTCAAAAGGTGATCAATCCATTAACTCTACCAAGTTTACAGAAGGATGTGGTTCAATGTCTTGTCAGTTTCGAGTTG
This sequence comes from Poa pratensis, assembly GCA_947311845.1. NCBI lineage: Eukaryota > Viridiplantae > Streptophyta > Magnoliopsida > Poales > Poaceae > Poa > Poa pratensis. The sequence continues at coordinate 3,131,235 of CAMZMU010000117.1, read as the reverse complement.
GTGTTCCCACCATCCTTCTTCAATATTATGACGCACCTCATAGTTCACCTAGTCGAAGAGATTTCCGTTCTCGGTTCTGTATTTCTACACAACATGTTCCCCTTTGAGAGGTTCATGGGAGTCTTAAAGAAATACGTTCATAACCATGCTAGGCCAGAAGGAAGCATCTCCAAGGGCTATGGAACAGAGGAGGTCATTGAGTTTTGTGTTGACTTAATTCCTGACCTTAAACCGATCGGTGTTTCTCAATCGCGCCATGAGGGGAGACTGCATGGAAAAGGCACGCTAGAAAAGAAAGCAACAATATGTATGGACGGGCATTCTTTAACTCAAGTACACTACACAGTTCTACGTAATTCTTGCTTGGTGGCTCTGTATATCGTGGAACACAAGAATATTTTACGCTCGAAATACCCGGAGCAACCTGAAGATTGGATTGATGGAGAACACGTGAAGACTTTCGGCGGTTGGTTGCAAACACGTCTCATTAATGACACCGCTGTTAGAGAACAGCTATACTTGTTGGCCAACCAACCATCTTCGACTATATTGACTTTTCAAGGGTACGAGATAAATGAGAATACATTTTACACGGCCGACCAAGATAAAAAGAGCACCAACCAAAACAGTGGTGTCCGCTTTGATGCAACAAACAACAATGGACAAAAGGACACATATTATGGTTGCATAGAGCAGATATGGGAACTTGACTATGGACCTTCTTTTAAGGTCCCTTTGTTCTGGTGCAAATGGCTCAACCTGACAGGCGGGGTACAGGTAGACCAGCAGTACAGAATGACTACAGTGGATCTCAAGAATCTTGGGTACCACACCGAACCATTCGTCCTAGCCAGTGAAGTGGCTCAGGTTTTCTATGTGAAGGACATGTCTACCAAACCGAAAAAAAGAAAAGATAAGCAAGCGAATACATCATACGATGAGCCAAAGCGCCACATAGTTCTTTCAGGGAAAAGAAACATCGTTGGAGTGGAGGAAAAAACAGCAGGGAAAACTGACCCAAGCATCGTGTTAAATGATGAAGATTGTCTATGGTTACGGCGCAATCAGAAGAAAGGGACACACACGAAGAAGAAGTTTATACCACGATACTAGAGACGGATGTTGGTGGTCATGTGTAATAATGTATGAAACCTTTTATGTAACTGTGTTCTGAAAACTGTGAAGAAAACTCTAAACACTGATTTTTGGTTCTATAAACTGAAGGATTTGTAGATAGAACAAAACACACGGTTTCCCCTGCATACAACCCGACGGTGGCTCGTGAGTGCTTGCATATCAAATGCACTGTCGAATGTATGCAGGGAATCCGAATGATTTGTATTCGGTCGATGAACTGAAGGATTTGTAGATAGAACAAAACACACGGTTTCTCTTGCATACAGCCCGACGATGGCTCGTGAGTCCCTGCATATCAAATGCACCATTGGATGTATGCAGGGAATCCGAATGATTTGTATTCGGTCGATGAACTGAAGGATTTGTAGATAGAATAAAACACACGGTTTCCCCTGCATACAGCCCGACGGTGGCTCGTGAGTGCCTGCATATCAAATGCACCGTCGGATGTATGCAGGGAATCCGAATGATTTGTATTCGGTCGATGAACTGAAGGATTTGTAGATAGAACAAAACACACGGTTTCCCCTGCATACAGCCTGACGGTGGCTCGTGAGTGCCTGCATATCAAATGCATCGTCGGATGTATGCAGGGAATCCGAATGATTTGTATTCGGTCGATGAACTGAAGGATTTGTAGATAAAACAAAACACACGGTTTCCCCTGCATACAGCCCGACGGTGGCTCGTGAGTGCCTGTGACAAGGGTATACATCTCGGGTACCCTACCGTGAGGGTACCTGGTGCACGTGATGACTAAAGGCCCAATAGCGAAGAGATAACTCGAAGCCCAAGACGAGAGGCCCAACAAGATGGAGTACCCTCCAAGTTTAGACATAGACATAGTCGGTTTGTACTTTCCTTATGTGTAAACTAGGTCGGTTACAAACTCCCGAGACCCAGCCTATTTAAAGACTGGGAGGGGTGCCGATCTAGGACCAAGCCATACTCAAACCACCAAAGCTCTTGCGAGATCGACATCTCGCCGGAGCCACCTTGTAACCTCATAATCTCACACGATCAATAACAGACAGGCAGGAAGTAGGGTCTTTACCTCCACCCGAGGGGCCTGAACCTGGGTAAATCTTTGCCTCTGCTTGTCAGCCGACGAAACTACCAGTACTACCACGTTCTCTCCCCATAATCTCAACCCTAGGTCCTTAACCATGGGATTTGATGAGGGTACACCTCGTCAATTGGCGCCGTCTGTGGGAAAGAATAGTGCTGGACTCGGTTCCTTCGGTTCCATCGGAAAACGGCGACTCGCCGATCGGATCTACAAACGGCAACTCGCCGGCTGCATCAACAAACCAGAACTCGCCTACTCAGGCGGCACACGGCAACTCGCCGAATCACTCGACAAACGGCAGCACGCCAGCTTCACCTGCAAAAAGCACATCAGATCCTCTGATGGATTTCGAGCCACACTCGCCAGAATTCCAGGAGACCTTCTCCGATCTCGAGTCAGGTTTGGGTTTAACGTTGGTTCGTTCAATTTTTTCGTAAACAAGCTTGGTGTGCAGGACTTGACAGATCCACGCCAACTCGCGACTTCCGCACCCGAGGCTCCATCGGTTGCGGCTCCTTCGACTGCGGATCCATCAACCGCGTCCATACCATCGTCGATCCTCCAATCTTGCTCGTCTGCAACAACCATCTCAACTCGAGAGCTTAACAAGCTCCTGGAGGAGCTCGAAGGTGAGGAGGCCGAATCAGCATACCGCAAAACAACCCGAGCTCGATCTTCCACTCGAGGATAGCATCGACTGCGGGATCTCCTTCAGCGACTTCGACGAGCCCGAAACTCATATCGACAACCACGTCGACTCCGAGATCTGCACCAACAACAACCTCGACTCGAGATTCATAACAGCTTCGCCGACGCCGAGATGAGCATAGGCGATGAAGGCATCGACTGCGAGATCCATCCAGAGGACCACTCGACGGCATATCGACTCCGACATGAGTCTTGATGACGACGTCGAGTCCATGACGGGACTCGAAAGCACATACACATACCCTCGGGTGATACCCCAGCAGGTCTACGTTGCCATCGCCGCAGAATCATCAGATTGCGGCCAGCCGCAGGCCTACAGAATTCCCGTGCACAGTTACTATGCCGGACGGAGTCACAACTCTCACAATCACTGCTGAGATGGCAGCAAAAGCAGATAAAGTCATCAAGGAGTGCACAATGATGCCAGCAGACGCAACACAAGAGGAGATGTTGACCTTCCAGTACTTCAACTGGCAGGAATCACTTCGACTGCGGCAGGTCAGAGCAACACTCGAAGAACGCAAAAAGCAAGCTAGCTTGTCGAGTGCGCGAAGAAGACAGCTCTCCTGAGCTCCACCGGGCGAGCAGACACAAGACCCAGATCAAGGCTGTCACACCTCTCGCCAGATGAAAGAGCGGCACTCACCCGCAACTTAGGCAACTCTTCATGACATACGACGAAGAGGAGTGCCAGTACCCAAAACAGCTGCGGGTGCCCTCTTTACTGCCGCAGCATACCTAGAAGCAATCAAGCCTCCAGCTGATGACCCCAATGCAAAACTACATCGCCAACAGATCAAATCACTCGCCTTAGCAGCGAAGGCCATACGCCAAATCCAAAACTCCAGGAGGGAGTCGAGATCGTGCCATAGTTGACACGCGTCGTGAAGAGCACAATCGCAGTGGTCGTCGCCACCACTCGAAGGAAAGAAGCGGCTCGCGTAGGCGCAGGTCCAGGAGCAGATCACGCAGATCTTACAGTAGCGACTCATACTCTGATCGAGAGCCTGAGCCACATGGAGCTCTGTGCTTCACTCGACGCGTCCGCGAGACACGGATGCCCAAAGGGTTCAAACTCACATCTGAACAGCCCAAGTACACGGGTCGACAGGAACCTTCGGGTGGCTGGAAGACTACAGGCTGGCTGTCGCGTGCCAGCGAGGCACAAACACCACAGCCATGCAATACATACGACTCATGCTCGAAGGCACAGCCCGCGACTGGCTCAAGCTTACCTCCATCAACATACGACTCGTGGGATCACTTCCGCACTGACTTCATCAAAAACTTCGAGCCTCTATGTGAGCGCCCAAAAACGTTCGAGGAGCTGCGAGCTTGCGTTCAACGTCAGACGAAACGTTGAGGTCATACATCAGACGATGGACTGAGATACGCAACTCAGTCGGAGTAATTTCAGAAGATATGGCCATGGATGCTTTCATAATGGGACTCGCCAGGCGGACTTCAAAGAAGCACTTGGTCGCAAAAAGCCAACCTCTGTGGCTAACCTCTTGATGAGCGACTGAGTGGGCAGACGGAGAAGACATGGCGCGCACACACGCGGGTCCTCACCCCGTGACAATCATGAAAGCGGCAGTCGAAGCCGCAGAGACTCATACAGAGACGACCGAAGGCGCAAGCGTTCAAAACGTCACTACGACGACGACAGACCCGAATTCATGGCGGCTGGGTTCTCTACACCCGCAATGACCAAGACAGAAGCGACCGACGGTCAGAAGATCGACGGGACAGTCGAGATGATCGCGGGACAGTCGAGATGATCGCCGGACAGTCGAGACCGCGGCCAACGCAGTGATAGCTACAAAGGAAAGACTGGCGCAAGTCACGATCGGGCACAATCCGAGCGATCATTCGAAGAAAAGATGGATGCTGATTGCAGATTCCACCTGTACAAGGGGGAAGACGGAAAACTGCGCTCCAATCACTCGATGAGAAACTGCAGGGAGTTCGACCAAATGGCGACTGATTACATAAATCTCAGAAAGGCAACAGCCGCAAACGCACCCCCTGCACCGTGCCTCAGCCAAACAACGTGCCCGTTCTGATGGCACCACCCCACCACCACAGCCTGCCGCAGGCGGAAATCTCGCGGGTGCCATACAGCCCTACCTCGGGTGGACGAACCTCAGTACCCTCCGCCCCAAGGGCAGATGTACATGATACAGAAAGGTCGCCCTTCCAACAGGGAGCAAAAACTTCGCACTCGACAAGTAAACATGGCGGTCATGTCACCTCCTGCGTAACTGAATTCTTGAAGGGATCCGAAACTACAATAAGCTTCAGCAAGAGGACCACCCTCCATCGGTTGTTCGCCAGGGCACTCTGCTCTGGTACTCGACGCACAAATTGGAGGCTACGCCATGTCCAAGGTCTTCATGGATGGTGGAGCGGCATAAACATCATCTTCGCAGATACGCTCCGCAAAATGAACAGGTCAGTCGAAAACCTGCCAAGATCTTCAAATACCTTTCACGGTATCGTCCAGGGAAAGCAATAAGCCCAGAAGGCACCATACAACTCGACGTAACGTTCGGGGACAAGAACCACTTCAGGACAGAGTCGATTGAGTTCGAAGTGTCGACTGGAAGTCACAATACCATGCTATACTTGGACGCTCGATTCATGGCGGTGCCACACTACGCATACCTCCAGCTAAAGATGCCTGGACCAAAAGGAGTAATCACAGTCAAGGGAAACTTCCAAAAGTCTGACTCTTGCGACCGAGAGTTTAGCAAAATCTCTGAGATGTTCGGCATGGAAGCAACACTCGCCGATCTAGCGGTCTCCAACGATCGAACACTTATGCCGAGCACAAAAGGTGGCAGTCGACAGAGCATTCAATGCCACCAATGACACAAGGTCGCATCAGGTGCACCCGACTGACCCGACCAAGACAGTCAATGTCTCGTCGAGTCTGCCTATCGCATAGGAAAGCGCGCTCGTCGAATTCCTCCGTGAGAACTGGGATATATTTGCGTGGTGTCCAGCCGACATGCCAGGTATTCCCAGGGAATTCGCCGAGCACTCTCTCCAATTATTTCCAGATGCTAAACCAGTCAAGCAAACAATGCGCCGCATATCCGGCCCAAAAAGAACTGCAGTCGAAGCCGAAGTCGACAGACTACTCGCAGCAGGTTTCATCAGAGAAATCAAGAAATCACAATGGGTGGCCAACCCCGTACTCGTAGAGAAGAAGAACACAGATATCCTTCGGATGTGCGTAGATTTCACAGCACTCAATAAGTGCTGTCCAAAGGATCACTTTCCACTACCTCGAATCGACCAGATCGTCGACTCCACCGCCGGGTGCGCTCGCTTGTCCTTCCTGGATGCTTACTCGGGTTACCACCAGATAAGGATGAAGGAAGAGGATGAAGAGAAAACGGCGTTCATAACCCCACTCGGGGTCTACTGCTACAACAATGCCTTTGGGCTCAAGAACGCAGGCGCAACCTACCAGCGCATGATGCAAGATTGCCTCAAGAAGCAAATTGGGCGAAACGTCCAGGTCTATGTAGATGACATCGTCATCACCACAAGGGGAAAACACACTACTCGATGACTTGCGAGAGACGTTCGCAAACCTCAAACGCTTCCACATCAAGCTCAACCCGAAGAAGTGCACGTTCGGCGTGCCAGCCGGGCAACTCCTCGGGTATCTAGTCTCAGCTCGAGGAATCGAGGCGGACCCGGAGAAAATACAGGCCATCTTGACGATGCAAAGGCCTTCAAAGCTCCATGACGTGCAAAAGTTAGCGGGTCGAGTGGCAGCACTCAGTCGATTCATCAGCAAGCTAGGCGAAAAAGCACTCCCGTTCTATCGACTGATGAAGAAAGCAGATAAATTCGAGTGGACGCCAGAAGCCGAAGCAGCCTTCACGGACCTCAAGCGAGTCCTCACAAGCCCTCCAATCCTCGTCGCACCAAGGGAACGCGAGCCACTATACCTATATGTCTCTGCAACTAACAGGGTGGTGAGCACTGTCTAGTGGTCGAACGCAGAGAGGAGGGACACGCCCAAAGCATACAACGTCCAGTCTATTACTTGAGTGAAGTGCTCTCCACATCAAAGCAGCGGTACCCGCACTATCAAAAGCTGGCCTACGCCGTGTTCATGTCCTCAAGGAAGCTGACGCATTACTTCTCCGAGCACCCGATCACTGTAATCAGCACCTCAGGGATCGGGGACATCCTCACAAACCCCAACGCAACTGGGCGAGTCGCAAAATGGCTCATCGAGCTAGCACCGCGAGACATCAAGTATGATTACCCGAAGGCCATCAAAGCACAAGTTTACCTGACTTCCACACCGAGTGGATCGAAGCTCAGCTGCCAGGAGCACCAGATGTGTCCAACTCATGGACTATGTACTTTGACGGCTCGAAGAAAAACGAAGGCGCAGGCGCAGGTGTCATCCTCATATCACCAAAAGGCGACAAGCTCCGCTATATCCTGCAAATGGGATTCGAGTTCCCATCCAATAACGAAGCGAGTACGAGGCCCTGATCCATGGCATGAGGATGGCCAAAGCCCTCGGGTGCACTCGACTGATGATCTACGGTGACTCGAATCTGTGGTGCAGCAAACAATGAAGGCCTGCGATGCAATCGCAGATAACATGATCGCCTACCGTGACCTGTACAACCTCATGGAGGGCAGCTTCGAAGGCTGCGAGTTGCGGCACATAGGGCGTGAGAGCAATGAAGAAGCAGATAAGCTAGCCAACATTGGAGCGACCAAAGCACCAGTTCCACCTGGTGTCTTCTTCGAGCGCATCGAGCACAGGTCCATCAAGAAAAAACGAGCATCTCCTACATCAGCTGCAGCTGCCAAGAGCAAAGCACCTAGCACAGAGGACCCGCCAGTCGAGGTGCTCCTCATTGAGCCAACATGGACTCAACCTTTCCTCGCATACATACTCCGCGGCGAGGTACCTGAAGACATAACAGAGTCACGACGTGTGACTCGACGATCTAAAGCATACACCGTCATCAACGGTGAACTATAAACGCAGCATATCAGGTATGTTCCAACGTTGCATAGCATTTGAAGATGGCCAAGCCATCCTTCGTGATATTCATGCAGGTACCTGTGGGCATCACGCCAGCAGTCGATCACTCGTAGCCAAAGCCTTTCGCGCAGGCTTCTACTGGCCACAGCACTCAAAGACGCGGAGGACATAGTCAAAAGGTGCATCGGCTGTCAAAAATTCGCCACAAAGCCGCACGCACCCGCATCGGCGTTGAAGACAATACCATTGGCCTGGCCCTTTGCCCAGGGGGGCTCGATATGGTCGGGCCACTCAAAAAATCCTCCCATGGAGGGCATACTCACCTTCTGGTGGCAGTCGACAAGTTCACCAACAACCCCTAACGCTTCAACACAGTTCACCCCATTTTTATGGTGTACGGTGCAGAGGCAATCCTGCCATCTGATGTAAGATTCAATGCACCAAGAGTCGAAGCATACAACGAAGAAGAAGCAGACGAGGCACTCGTAGATGCAGTCGACTTGCTCGAAGAAGCACGTAACACGGCGCTCGCACGTACAACTGTTTATCAGCAGGACCTCCGCAACTACCACAGCCGTCGACTGCGTACCTGGTCCTTCGAGGTTGGCGACCTGGTACTTCGACTGAAGCAAAAGAAGGTGCACAAACTCGCTTCTCCATGGGAAGGACCCTTCATCATCACCGAGGTCACTGGTGGTGGAGCATACAGACTGAAGCACGCGAAGACAGGAGAACTCTCGCGTAATCCTTGGAACGTTGCGCAACTGCGCCGTTTCTATGCTTAGATTGCTCAGTCGCACAATGTAATAGGCACATATGTCGGATGGCTGCAGGTTTCAGACGCGCTCTTTTCCTTACCAGGGTACCTAAGGGGACTGGAAGGTTTTTAATGAGACGGCCTGCAGCTTAAACATTCAAAAATGGAATATAATCACTGATTCCTCATATTTCTCCCTGCTTACTACTCGCATAACTTGTTCTCACAAAATTAGCCTCACCCGAATACTCGGGGGCTGCGCTATCGCAAAAAGCATGAGCTCCCGCTTCTTTGCAACATAATACCCCAGCCGCACTCGAATACTCGGGGGCTGGATCATAAAAATCATACATAAACACAAAAGTTGCTCAACCCCGCTCAATTATTCGGGAGTTGAGCCTAGAAGCATCAGGTGAAGCTTCAAGTACTGCAAAAATTCACAGCCTCACACGAATACTCGGGGGCTGTGCAGCTTATGTTTCATACTCTAAAATATTTCTATCAACCTCACTCAAATGCACGGGGGCTAGATAGTCCTAATTTTACAGCAAGTTGCTTCATACACCCCGCTCAACAGGCTCGGGGGCTGCATACATGTAAACAAACAATGTACAGTACTCACAAGTGTTGCATTTTACACTCGAGGGTCACACCCTATGCATAAAAACCCTAATCTAAAGGTTCATCCTTTGGTTGGGTCCACTTTGCCTCCTCCTTCAGCAGCTGATGGATTAGGACCACCGCATCCAACCGTGTATTTTTGTAATGATCCTCCATTGGCACAGGACCACCACCTGGTAGGGGTGCGGGACCCATCGCAATCCTCTTCAAGTCAAGGTGCGGAAGATGCGATCGCACAAAGGCAAGGGCAACGTTAGCTCCGCTAACCAGTTGCTCGCGCACAAACTTCTTGATCGCCTTGCCCTTTCGAAACCTCTTCAGCAATGCAGCAAGGGTCTGTGGCTGCTCATTCAAAGGAAACAAAGTTTCGTGGACTCGAAACAAAGCTAACCTGCAGCTCTCCAGTCGAATGGCAGTTCGCCACGCACGATCCAGAAGCCTTACCAAAATGGCGCTCCTCGCCCTGTCTGACCAAAAGGGGTGGGTGGAGTACTCAGTACTATTCGCATGACCGTCGAGTCGATCCTGAATCCGTGCCTCCTCCTTTATCGGGTCAGAGCAAACACCTACGCAAAAACAAAGGGCTCATCATCGCCCAGTCGAGTCACCTCGCAAAGAATAGATCTCGATGATCCAAAAATATCTTACATTCGAGTTGCAGATTTACTCTCTCCAACTCCTCAAGCAAAAAGGCCTCTCGTTCTGTAGTTGGGGATGGCCTCGACTGCAACTCAGCATACGCATCTTGTGTTTCCTTCAGCTCGCGAGTAACCTCGGAAAGCTTTTGCTGAAGGTAGTCCATAATTTTCTGGTCATTCACGCTTCGCGACTTCGAAGAACCACCCACAACAGGGCCAGTCGATGGTTTAGAGGCTCGGTTCTACAGTCAGAATAATTAAATGCATAAGGAAGCATGAAGAGCTCAAGCAAAAGGCTCGGGGGCTGCGCCTCCCGATTACTGAAGTTCATATTTCATAACAAGACAGATACGATGTCTGATAATTTACATATAGCAAAAGCAAAATGACGAAATTCCTAGACCTAGTCAACAAAGGGATCACTAGCTAAGTCGTCGACTTCTTGGAGGAAGCTTTCTTCGCCTGGACCTTGGCTGCCCTTTCTTCAACAGTTGTTACCAGCTGTTGGGCATATTTTTTGGCGGCTTCCATCCAAGTGCCGAGCCCGACGGTTCGCCATCAGAACCCCGTGGAAACTTCTTCGTAGCTGCGTCAAAATCTGCCTCGACTCCGTGCGCGAGCAACATGAGAAAAGTAGTCTGAGCACCACTTACCATTTGCTCGCGACAGAAGTCAGCGACGGCAGTCCCTTCAGGCTTGAATAGCTCAACCAGCTCTGCAAAGGAAGATGGTAGCTCTTCGCCAGGGAAGAAGCTGCCATGGAGGGCGCCCAAGGCACTCGCCGCCTGCGTCAGCATCTCCCCTGCTCTGCTACTGGTAACCTCCGAGACAGCCACACTTTCATCAAGTGAGGTGCCAAGGCTTTGTTTGCCAGGAGTAGTAGGGCCATCCATCACGCCTAGCATAGCATGTGGACAGTATAATCAGCACCATGTTGCAGAAACCAAAAACATAAGGCACATAGCAAAAATTTGTACCAGTCAAGTGGTGCTGGCGGCGGAAAGTCGACCAATTGCCGACTCCTCTCTAACCTCGGCTGCTTCAGCCTCTTCTCCAGATCAGCCACTAGACGGGTGGCGTTGTTCAAATTTTCTGCCGCTTCAACGGCGGCCTCTGCAAAACAAACATACATGGTCAACGACTGCAAGAGGAATCAGCTTCAACGAGTGGTACTAGCATAAAGAGATACGCACTCTTCGCAGCTTCGAGTTGCTGCTGCAGGGTGGCGGCTTCCGTCTCCTTGTGCACATACTTGGCACCAGCCTTCAGCAACTCTTGCACAAATGCCTAAGTGCACGACATGGGCAAATTCATAACTCAATAACTGAGTCTAGGCAAAAAAATTGGCACTCGATGAGGATTAAAACTACGGCAAGCATAAACTTACGTGCTCCAAGAAGGAAGAAGTCGACGCAGGGACACCTGCAGCCGCAGCTCCGCTCTCAGTTGCTGCAACCTCCGGCTGGGTGGTGTAGCTGTGGCTGTAGTAGCAGGAGTCGCAGGGGTAGGCGGCTGCTCTGGTGGCAGCGTCCGTGCAGTGGATGCTGCGCTACTCTTTTCCGCCGTTGGTGGCGGAGGCATATCCTCATCCGAGGAAACACTGTATCACACATTATAAATATACAAGGTGGCATTATTCATAAAGTGACAAAGCATGGGCACGTAATACTTACTCTTCAGTAAGGTCGACCATTCGACCAGGGTTAAGCACACCCACGCTCGGGCGCGATTTCTTCGGTGGTCGTGGGGGAAGCGAGCGAATCGGAGGCACCTCGAGTGGCGCCGTCATCGACTCCGTCTGTCTTCCTCCTTTTCCTCCGAGTCAGCGGTGTCTTCCTCGTCGCGCGACCGCTTCTGCTTGCCCTGCACCTCAGCATCGCCCTCATCGGCTTCTGGCGTGTGTGCGGTGGCGAGTGAGGCCATCTCATCATCAGAATCTGCCTCGAGTGGCTCATTGTCTGGCACTGGGCCGCTCTCTGGCAAGGGAGGCATCGACTCATACATTTTGTGTCCCTGCACACATAAACAGCAAAGGATTCAACATCACACATGCATAACATATCAACTGAGATATAGTATCAACTGTTACCTCTAGTAGAGGGTTGCTGGTTTCATAAGGAGGCACAGGCGAGTTCATCTCGCAGGGATCTTCATCAGTCAATTTGGTAAGGCTTCTTACCAACTTCTCCGCCTCCGCATCAGAAAGCTCCACTGCGCGTGAGCGGGTTGGATCAGAAGCACCACTGTATCCCCACATAGCATGTGCTCGGGCTCGAAGGGGTTGCACTCGCCTCTTGGCCATAATGGCTAGCAGATGGATGCCCGTGACCTCTCGACCAACAGTGGTCTGAAGCTTCAGCACCTTCTCCATCAGAATGTCAGCCTCTTCGGCTTCGACTCCGGTCGGCTGGGCAATCCAGGATGGCCTCTTCTTCACCAGGGCGTCTGCGTCAAAGGCAGGCAACCCGAATGTTTGGGCGCCTATGGTCACATCCTTGATGTAGAACCACTTCTGGCGCCATCCTTGCACAGACTCCAGGAAGTTGATCTTGAAGTACTCGACATCAGGTCGAGCCTGTACTCCAAAACCACCAGGTCCCTTGGCGCTGTGCTGGCGCTTGACGTTGAAGATGCGGCGGAACAGACCAAAGTGGGGTGCGACGCCCAAGAAGCACTCGCAAAGGACGAAGAAACACGCAATGTGCAAAAGCCCATTGGGTGTAAAATCGTGCAATTGCACTCCATACACGTGCATCAGTGCACGAAGAAAGTTGTGAACAGGGAAGGAGAATCCCCTGTTCACAAAATCAACAAAGCAGACCCGCTCATTGGGGCCTGGGCACGGGATTACCTCGGCGCCGGGGATGCGAACTTGCGAGGTGTCCTCAGGGATCAGCCCGTCGTTCCGCAGGCCGGTGAGCATCCTCTTGCTGCAGGTGGACTTGGTCCAAGCGCCCTTGTCCCTCTTCAAACCGCTGGCAGCGGCTCCAGCGGCGCTGTCCGCCGATGCGTTCGCAGCACTCCTGCCCTTTCGGGTGGTAGGCTCGTCATCGCGGTGGTGGTTGCAAAAGCTTCGCTAGAGGCTATGGCGATGCGCGAGGAGGAAGAAGAAGCAGCGGCGGCGGAGAGCAAATGGCAAGTAAAAAATACTATTTACTCCGCCGCACCCTTTTAACCTCAACGCAAAAGAATCCGCACCGTGGATGCGAGATCGTGGGCAAAGAAGCAAATCCAACCGTACACGTGGCAGCCACGGAGGGCAACCGTCGCCGGCCACTCCGCCCACTACGCACGGGAATCTAGGAACTACCATCATGGCCCCGGAGAAATCGTGCCTGAACGGTCAAATCCAGTCCAAACGGCTGCACAATGGGCCCACAAGACGTGTCACGTCCCATCTATCAGCATAGCGCACGCCACCGTGTGTCAGGTGGCGCAGTCGCCATAAAACGTCATCCCTGACGTCATTGCAGCAGATTTGTTCAGAAAAGATGTCGGGTTCGCCCAAAGCATATTAATCACTCGATTGTTTTCGAGTGTATGGTCACTCGACTGTCTCTTCGATCAAAGACATATTACTCCCATCGGGAGCGTATCAAAAATTTCTTCGACTAAAGATGCTCAAGACCAAGTGATTCTGAGATTATCCTCCATTACAGGTAATAAAGCACAATCTCGGGGGCTACTCCCATCGGGAGCGCTGCCGCGCACCCGATAGAATTATGGCAAAAGATTTTCTTCGACTAACATATGTAGGGTAAGAAGATTTTGAGATTATCCTCCATTGCAAGCAATAAAGCACAATCTCGGGGGCTACTCCCATCGGGAGCGCTGTCGCGCACCCGATAAAATAGTCAAAGGTCAGTCGACAAAAGAATCGACTAGTTCGTATACAAAATCATACTCGAAACATTCCCGAGTTGCGTCCGTCGCAAACACCTCGGATGCTGCACGCATAGTGCAAAGGTAAGACCCGCCGAACTTTCGAGCTGGGCTAAGGACCGTTCCAGCAACGTCAATCCTTATACTTTCCGTGTCAGCAGACATGATGAAAAATCCCGACGGACGTTGGGTAAAATTCAAAGTTATACTGCAGATCGACTCAGTAAGACCTCAGCGGCCTGGTCGAATCTGACCAGTTTGTTCCAGATTCGAGTCCGGGGACTCGAGTTTGATTGAAAGCTAGTAAGGTTTTATCCAAATGTGTAGTTAACCAGTCCCGATCCGTCGAGTGAACTGAGCCTGCTAAGCTATTATCCCTTGATCATCATAAGCAAAAACCACAGTCGATGAAATACTCGACATAGCCAACATGTGCTATTCATACAGGAATTCCAATTATATATACAGAATACAAAGCATATGACGTGCACTTACGAACGAGTCTATGCCCGATTATTCGAGTCAGACAAGTACGGGGGCTACTGACAAGGGTATACATCTCGGGTACCCTACCGTGAGGGTACCTGGTGCACGTGATGACTAAAGGCCCAATAGCGAAGAGATAACTCGAAGCCCAAGACGAGAGGCCCAACAAGATGGAGTACCCTCCAAGTTTAGACATAGACATAGTCGGTTTGTACTTTCCTTATGTGTAAACTAGGTCGGTTACAAACTACCGAGACCCAGCCTATTTAAAGGCTGGGAGGGGTGCCGATCTAGGACCAAGCCATACTCAAACCACCAAAGCTCTTGCGAGATCGACATCTCGCCGGAGCCACCTTGTAACCTCATAATCTCACACGATCAATAACAGACAGGCAGGAAGTAGGGTCTTTACCTCCACCTGAGGGGCCTGAACCTGGGTAAATCTTTGCCTCTGCTTGTCAGCCGACGAAACTACCAGTACTACCACGTTCTCTCCCCATAATCTCAACCCTAGGTCCTTAATCATGGGATTTGATGAGGGTACACCTCGTCAGCTTGCGTATCAAATGCACCGTCGGATGTATGCAGGGAATCTGAATGATTTGTAGATAGAACAAAACACATGGCTTCCCCTGCATACAGCCCGACGGTGGCTCGTGAGTGCCCGCATATCAAATGCACCGTCGGATGTATGCAGGGAATCTGAATGCTTTGTATACCAAATGAACTACAATGAGTACACACTGAGTGCCGAACATGTCCGAGAGGTGGGCTATATATAGGGTCGTGTGGCTCACGAAGTGGTCGTGATAGTGCTGATCCAATGGCTCAGAAGCCCTCAAAAGAAACACACCCCTGATCCAACGGCTCAGAAGCCCTTGAAAGAAACACACGATCCGTGTGCTTCTTCCTTATTGGGCATACTACATGCCGCTAGGGGTAAAGGCGGGAAAAGTCCCCGCCTAGGGTTTTCTTCTGTTTGCCAAAACACTTGTACATATATGGTATGGCACCAAGTAGGTTTTGGTGGGATTCAGACGCTCCGGAGCCCTCTCCGACGAAACCCTATACCCGCTAGAGAAAAGCTGGACAATTAAATCAATTGATATAAATGAAATGAATATATATATAAATCAATAGATATGATTTTTGCAAATGTTTAGAAAATAATTTGACTTGATTTGGACAATTAAATCTATTGATATAAATGAAATGAATATATATTAAAAAATCAATAGATATGATTTTTTACTTCAATGGAATTGTGCCAGCAACATCTTCATGGTCAGCTGGATTCAAGGAGGACTTTCGGCTCTTGGTTCATAGAACTAAGGAGGATAAACATTCTTTTATTAACGCTTTAGTTGATAGCTTTTAGACCTGGAAACACTGATCTAACCTCGTCTTTCATCTCTTCTTTCATTGTGATTTCAGCAAGGGTTGTTGGGATCTTCTTCTCTTCCCTATTTCGACAAACCTTCAGGCTAACAGACTTGATCTGATTTCCCACTCCAGAAATAATTGGAAAAAAGACATGTTCATAGAAGTTTTTTCTGTTGCGGCTTGGAGCATTTGGAAGGAGAGGAATAATTTTTACTTCAATGGAATTGTGCCAGCAACATCTTCATGGTCAGCTAGATTCAAGGAGGACTTTCGGCTCTTGGTTCGTAGAACTAAGGAGGATAAACATTCTTTTATTAACGCTTTAGTTCATAGCTTTTAGACCTGGAAACACTGATCTAACCTCGTCTGTAAATATGTAACTTCTGATTGCCCCTTGGGGGTTCTTATTAATATAGAGGCAGTAGGGCCCTCCCCTACTGTCATAAAGTTCTAAAAAATAAATATTGAAACAATTAAATCAAATATAAAAGAAAAAGAAACTAGAGCAAAAAAACAATTCGAAAAGCATGTAAATCAAAGCATATAAAAGAAAACAGAAAAAGAAACTAGAAAAACAAAAAAAAATCGAGAAGCCCTTTAGTACCGGTTGGTAAAACCAACCGGTACTAAAGGGTTCGCTGCGCGCGCGAAATTTCGAGCACTGAAAACCATACCTTTAGTACCAGTTGGTGTTACGAACCGGTACTAAAGGCCTTTAGTACCTCCGGTACTAAAGGCCTTTAGTACCGGTTCGTAACACCAACCGGTACTAAAGGTTGTTTTCCCCCTTTTCTCCAGGACTTGGAGCGCCAATCGAGCAGTTCGTCTTCCTCCCGCGTTAGTTGCAATCGGAGGCGAAACCCTGGCCGATTCTCCGGTGAAGCCTTGCCCGCGGATTCTCCAGCGAAGCCCTGCCCGATTCTCCGGCGAAGCCCAGCCCTCCGCCTACTCCGAGCACCAGGTGAGCCCTCGATCTCCTCCGCATTCGTTCCTTGCGTACGTGTCGGCGGCCATGGCGCCGTGGTGGGTGGAGGAATGCGCACGAGAGCGCGCACGAGCACGAGGAGAGCACGTACGGTCGCGGCGTCGTCCCTGCGTGCCGGCCTGGGGTAGGAGGACGGCCGCGGCGGAGGTGGGGCTCCGGGAGGCCGCCGGCGTCGCGCGCGGTAGAGGCCGGCCGTACGTGCTATGTATATGAATTTTTGTACATGGACCTAATTGCGTTTTCTATTTTCTAATGAGGGACCTTTTTGCAAAAACCAGGGATCTGTTTGTTGTATATGTGGAATTTTAGTTATTTGTATAGTACTATGTGCATAGAAATTTTGTATAGTACCATTTTTGTTGTTTGTATAGTACTATGTGCATAGCCTCTTATGTTCATGCATGTAATCTTTTTGTCCACATGTTCGTTAGGATGATTATTTCTTCTCATTTCATCCTGCATAGGAAATGAAAATGCCCTCCGAGAAAATAGACGAGAGTATGTATGTGTGCTACCATGCTGAGGCATCTGAAGAAAGAGTTTTATCGATTTTGTACTGAGAGGCTATGACCACAATGTCGTGAGCGTGTTCACATTTTGTACTCTTTTCACTTGTATCTCACATGAGTGACGTTCCTCTATGTTTTGTCCTCTGATTTTTGTTTTGACTTTATTGTCATTCAATGTGTAAATACGCAGTCGGTCACTATAATATTTTTCTTGTTTTTCAATTAAATTCATTGTTTTCATTTTTGTATATAACAATCACATTCACGTAAAAGTTGCAGAAATAATTTATGTGGAGCTCACTGTTTTAGATTATTATAGTTAGAAATGTTTTAGGAAAATGTATTAGGCAATGCTAAGTCAATTTGGAATGATCGTCTTACAAAAATTGTGTTTTTAGTTTATTGTTCTCGGCGACGATGTCCCTGTTGGACCAGAGTGGCGATGTCCGGGACTGGGCTCCGCCGGGCTGGCACTGGGAGGTGCTACCTTCCGGGACGCGCAGCTTGGTGAGGAATCCAGGTGACATCGTCGACCCGGATCTTCTTTGGTGGCAGTCGCGTGGGCCACGCTCGGTGCAGAAGGAGCCGGGCCCCGAGGAGGTGGTACGTCGCCGTATCAGGGAGGAGGACGAGCACGTCTGTCGCTACATGTATTTGTTGGATCGGCAGTATAGCAATAGCTGGTCGTTTCTTCAGAGGGTTCCTTATCACGTGAGCTATGACCCTGTGAGGGTTCCTTATCACGTGAGCTAGGACCCGGTTGAAGTTAGTTTGAGAGGTTCATGCATGGGAGATGTATTAGTGATATTATTCGTGATGTATTAGTGATATTATTCGTGATATTATTCGTGATGTATTAGTGATATTATTCGTGATGTAATCTTGATGCTATGAATTTTAAATTTGCTATATAATTGATTGCAGGGACATTGAGCTATGGACGCCCCTTCAGAGACGACGAGAATGAAGACCGAATGCAACAAATTATTTATGCGAGTGCCCGTGGAACAGATGCCGGTGGAGAAGATTCCGGTGGAGAAGACGATGATTTCAGCTCACAATTTCTTAACGACTTTGGTGAGGGACTTGAGTCTAAAGAAAGAAGAGACGACGAAGTGCCCTTAACCAACTCCAACGAGGTATATATATTAAGGCTGTGTTGATCACTAGATGCATTAATTGATTTGTATTGCACTTATTAACGAATCATTTTTCTTTTAGCCCTCCGGATCGAGCCAATCTACTAAAAGGGGGGGGGGGGTCCTCGAGGCCAGACGAGAAGGATGTCGAGCGAGGGTCAAAGGTTACCGATCGAGGAAGTTGGTGATAATGGCGAACCGCTGGCACCAATAGAGAACTGTCGTAAGTTTGTAAATCAAGCTGGAGTCATTGTTAGGGACATGCTCCCGATCACCATTACAGATTGGCATAAGCCGAAGGACGCCAACGATGAAGCTAGTTATGTCTGTGAACATACAAATTTTTTGCTTTGGGATACGCTCATGACACATTTCAACCTACCGCAAAGTCTCAGAGAAGGCAAGAAGGAGAAAGTCAAGCAGTGGACTCTTAAGAAGATGGCCACACAATTCCAGAGCTGGAAGAAGACATTATGGAGAAAATATGAAAATGAAGCTCCAGATTTCACTGGAACACTAGAGAAGATAAAACATGACTGGCCCGCATTTGTGGCGTATAAGAAATCATCTACGGCTATGTCCTGATCGGCCATAAATAAGGTAAATGCTGGGAAGAAGCAATATCACCATAGCTGGGGGACATGTGGCTACAAGACTGGCATTCCTAAGTGGGAAGCCTTTGAAGCAGGACTGCTTGCTAAAGGGATCACTCCACAGACAGCGGACTGGACCGAGAGTGAAAGTGCATGTGTTGCCCCATGTGTGGTTTTGGTAATTAATGACAATCCTTATGGACTAATGTTTGCATTGAGATATTCTTGTAGATCTTGTCCATAGGAAAAGATTGGAGTTCATGTGTTGGACTCTAGAAGATTACATGATGACCAAGGTTCTATCCAAGGGATTATATGAAGAATGGTCATGTGAAGAGTTGAGCTTATTGCAAGCATGGCTTGGAAAAGAAGATTGAGTAAACATTCATGTTATCTCCAAGCCATCATATATATCAAGATAAGAAGATGAAGTTCAAGTGGATTCATGAAGACGGAGCTTAGCAAGGCTCTCCCATCCCATCATGGTGTATGGGGAGTATTTGGAGAAGTCTTCATCAAGCATGTGCTAGCAAGCACAATCAAGAAAGGTGTTCCAACTTGAGAGAGTCAAGATCGTCATCATCGAGCTCAAGTGGAATGCTCAAGGCAAAGGTATGATCTTGATAGGTTTTCTATTTTACCGGTCTCATGGTGTTAGTGGGAGACCGGGTTATAGGATAGACGGCGTACTATCAAGAGGGGCTCTCAAGTGAGTAACTTGATCGCATCTTTGTGGAGAGCTCAAACTTTTGCATACTTGGCATTTCATCTTTCTTCGTTCTTATTTGGCTTTTATCCATGTGAGGAGTTAGAGCTTGTGTTCATCTCCATACCAAGCTCTAATGCATCAAAAAAGGATTTCATATGTATATCTTATGGCGTTTTTTATGTTCGAGGTTTTACCGGTTTGTCTTTTCTAAGAGAGATCAAACTCTCTACTTGTGGTTTCTTCCTTACATGATGTACTATGATGTGTATATGCATAATCTTGTTGAGCTTGTAAGTATCTTCTAACAACCCCAAGATCATAGAAAACGGAGTCCGGATGAGAAACATATTGCGGTTTTAGTTTGGAGGTTTTATCGGTTGTTCTTTTATCGAGAGGTCTAAACTTTCCCCATTTGGTTTTATCCTCCATTGTTGGACTATGATGTTTCTCTGCATGATCTTGTAAATCTCTTCGTTGCGATTCCAACGAGCCAAGAACATCGAAAACGGAGTCCGGATGATCAAGATATGATCATTTTCGTGTCGGGTGTGTTTGCAGTTTGGCCAGCCCCCAGGCCAGCCTAGGCCAGGTCCCAGGCCGGCTGGCTCTGTTGGTAGGCCGGCCTACATGCCAGCCAGGCCGGCTCCCAGGCCGGGAACGCGTTTTCTGAGCATAACGGTTGGTTTCGGGGAACCTATTTAAAGGGCCTTCTTCCCCAATGGTTCCTTAACTTTTTGAGCTTGTTTCCCCCCTCTTTCTCCTCCATTGTTGACCTTTGGAAAAGCTTGCCCCCTCTCAATCCCCTCCCATGATTCTTGCATATTTTTGAGGGAAAGTGAGAGGAGATCAAGATCTACATTTCCACCAATCCATTCCTCCTCTAAGTGAGGGGAACCTAATAGATCGTGATCTTGGAGTTCTTATGTGGTTCTCCTCTTTGTCCTTCCTCTTCTCCCCCCATAAGTATAAGTTGCTTTTGGTGGGATTTGAGAGTGAAGGATTTGAGCACTTGTGCTCTTGCCATTGCTTCGTTGCATCGGTTTGTGCTCTCCACGAGGATTCGTGGAAGTTGAAAGCTCGCGAACTTGTTACTCTTGGGTCTTTGGACCCTAGACGCCTTTGTGGTGGTTGAGACCTTGTGTGGTCACTTGTAGCCATTCGGGAGCCCCCAATCCAATTGTGGGTTGTGCCCCGGGTTGTTGTTGAAAGGCTCCGGATTTTCGCCTCGAAGGATTCCGATAGTGGAAGGTGAACCAATCATTTGTGGTGCGGTTCATCGGAGAATAGGGTGAGCCTTTGTGGCGTTGAGATCGACCTTTGTGGTGCCTCACACCTCTCCAACGAGACGTACTACCCTAAAAAGGAGGAACTCGAGAATACATCCTCGTCTCCGCGTGCCTCGGTTATTTCTATACCCGAGCTCTTTACTTATGCACTTTACATTGTGATAGCCTTCGTGCTTGAAGTATTCTATCTTGCTATCACCTTGTTCCTTGTCTTGCTTAGCATAAGTTGTTGGTGCACATATGTGAGCCTAGTTTATTTAGATTGTTGGCTTGTTAATTTAAACACCTAGTTTTATTCCGCAATTATCAAGCCTAAACCGGAAAAGTTTTAATCGCCTATTCACCCCCTCTAGGCGACATCCTTGTCCTTTCAGAGAGGTCCAAGTTCTGGTTGTTCGCGCATGGGGCAGGGTTGGACCCACAGACAGGGCAGATTGTTGCACAGGGAAGATGGAAGGATAAAATTGCAAATATCACTGTGCAGCTTGTGGATGCAATAAATAAAGTTCGAAGGGGAGAGTACCATCCCGAGAGAGAGAACGACGACCTGACACTCGCCCTGGGGAATCCTGAACACTATGGACGATTACAAGGCCATCCCGGCGGTGTCACCTTGAAGGAAGGGTTTCCGTAGTGCGCTGACAGTTATAGAAGCCGTGGGAGAAAGAAGAAGAAGGAGTTAGACCGGTTATCGGAATTGGAACGTCAGGTGCAGCGGCAGCAGCAGCAAATAGACTCAATTAGTCAGCAAAGGGCATCTCTGCAGCTGCAGCTAGAAAATCCTCAAGCCGATGTCGCCCCATCTCAGCAAAAAAGCAGCGTGGGTTCCACGCAGCTAGAACCATATGCATTCGAACCGCCGGCGGCTCGCTACCCCGTGGATGATGTCACGGAGAAGACAGATTGTGGGCTACATATGTCAATGAGGAACATATCCTTGAAGGTGGCGGTCGGCTATGCTTTACCTAATCAACCTGGGGCAAGCTACCATCTTGGTGACATTCTAGCTGGCTATGCTCGTGTCGGGGTGGATGAAATTGTGCCAGGATTTGAAACACTGGAGCTTGAGATTCCTGGAGGTGACGAGGAGAAGACACTGGGAGAAGTCAAGCGTGGTTTCGTCCTATGGAACAAGAAATACATCATCTTTCCAGGCTCCTTGCCAAGGCCACCGACTCCTCCTTGTAGCAGTCCACCTCAGCAGCAAAGTCCACCCCTACCCGACAAGGACCCCAACGCGAGTCCATCTCGATCTCCGCCGCGTGAGGAAGCGCCCGTTAAGTGCCTCCCGAGGAAGCGCCGCACCGGTTTGCCGGTTAGGAAGAAAGCTAGAAAGGAGAAAACACCGCCGCCTCTTGAGAAGCGACCTTGGGAAATGACTCGCGAGGAAAACGACGCCATCGTTGAGGCCTACAATAAAGAGTTTTTTGCACCGAAAAAGCCCGAGCCACCAAGGGAGAAAATACCTCAGGAGGTCGTTGAGCGCACCCTCGCTGCCTTATGGAACCCTCCACCAAAGCCGCCATCAGACTATGAGCGTTCTATTGACAAGTCATATAGCAATAAGTCGGATGAGCCGAAAAAAGGAAAACAAGTTCCCTAGCTCGGAGAACAAGACGCACAATCGGCCCCCCGCTCAAGGTGTTTGACGACAAGGCCGCTCAAGGTTCTCAACAGCACATAGGTTCGACAACTGATTACCACATCTCCGAGCTAGCATATAAATATGTTGCCGAGGAAAATTTGGTCGAGCAGGTGAAGTCCCTAACAACAAAAATGTGTCATTTGCATAACTGGTACAAGAAAGCCGCAAAGAAAGGGACAATCAGTATCATGGTGGGAGTTAAGGAAGAGCACTACTTCCAAGAATACGATGTGTCCGTTGAGTTTACTTAACTTTTTCAGTTATACAATCTCTGGGCCCTCGACAAATCTATCATCAGTTGCTATTGTCTGTATGTGATTTATTTCTATAATTTAAGTCTTTAATTAGCTCAGCTCGTTCATTGTCTGTAATTATCCTCACTATAATCTTTTGTGCGCTATATTATGCAGATTGAAGATTCTCGAATGCAAAAGGGATGAAATCATGGACATTGGGTTCTGTCGTGGTGGGATCACGGCAGATGCCATGGGTATGGCTTAGTTGGGGCCGAACGGTCGTTGGGGGAATCCGGGGAGGGTTTATGCACTCAAGACGTGCACAAGCAAGAACACGCAAGAAACCACAAGAACATGAGCAAGAAACCAAGAAAGCCAAGAACACAAAGACACCACGATGTACCCAGGTTCGGGGCCTTCGTGAGGAAGTAAAACCCCTACTCCTGCCTTGCCTCTCTCAATATATCAGTGTGGTTCTCAAGTACAAGGTGCTCCTCGAGCTGTATGTTGCTACCAAAGTGAGAGCTCGAGTTAGGAGGTGAAACTACGAAGGGGGAAAATGAGCTAGGGTTTGTGTCCTCCCCTCTGGAGGTAGAGAAGCCGCCTATATACACAGGCCGAAGTACATTTTTACCCTGCCTACAACTGACAATGGCATGGCCAAAAGGTAGAAGACAAGCCTCCGCCTCCTGCCAGCCCAACGGCCGGACTGTCAGGCCAGCCAGGCCTAGCTTTCCTCTTCGGGTCATACTTCAGTAGCCTGCCGAGGTCTAGCCTGTAGACCTTTCCCGAAATGGCCAAGTCAGCTCCTAGGCCCCCGAGCTTCCGGGAATCCCGTGGACGGACCTCGCCGTCCTCTGAAGCCTCGGGCTACGAGCTCTGCGGCACCCGTGACCTCTCTGACATGCCTCGATCCTTGCTGCCAACCTCGGATAACACTCCTGATCATATACCTCGGTGGAGAATATCTTATTCCTGTGGTAGCTAGCTGACTTGATGGGGGATGATAACCCGGTAGGCCCACGAAGAGGGAAGCATGACCCGCCAGGGGGAAGCCCGGCCAGGCCAGCTAACCATCAGCTTGGGCCGGGTTATGTTGCTGGGCCAGAGGCTTTGGCGGTAACCCGGTTCAGGAAGGGAAGTTTCTAGAAGACCAGAGGCGGTTCGTGACTTGGAGGATACGAAGGTTAGAAGAGCTAGAGTAGGGCTCCGAGTCTGGGAAGAACCCGGACTTACCGTGTACGCGACCAGGAGGTCCAGTATCTATATAAACCGGGTCCTGGGTCATAGATAGCAAGACTTTTCGCAACCCCAAGCATAGGCGAGAGAACCATCGAGAGAGACACATAATCCTTGTAACCTAGATCGAGATCCGGCTCTGTTGTCGTAGCCGGGTTATCGAGATCGAGACCAAGATTAATAATAAGATAGCAGGAAGTAGGTCTTTATCTCCTATGGAGAGGCTGAACCTGGGTAAATCTTTATCCCCTGCCGTGCTAAACAAACACCCAGACACCAGAGTCGCCTTGCCCAAAAGTTTAAGCTACCCTCAAGTAGCATCTGCCGTGTTTTCTACCCCACGACAGTTGGCGCCGTCTGTGGGAATCGCGTCCAAGGGTGTCACCATCATGGGTGAAGCAAGGCAAGGGGTCGAAAACTTCGTCTTTGGCCAGATCACAACCAATGAGCAAGGAGAGCTCATCGTTGATGATTTTGGCTGGGGACCGGAATCAGATCTACTTGAATCAGGTGATGTTATTCCAATTGGCAAATTTAATGTTTTTGTGGGCATGATTACAACTAGATCTGCTAGTGATGGAGACTTTGAATCTGTATCAGGAGCCGCCACAATTGTTCAATCTGATGGTGAAGAATCAGTTGGCACGGCTGAAGTTGAGCTGGCCCTGGACATGCTGGTGGAACAAGCTGGGAACCCGGCACAAGTACCGGGTGACGTGGAGGACTGTGCCGAGTCAGAATCGATCTTACAGTTATTTGAAGGCCGGTTCGGGTATGATGCAGAAGAAGAGGAAGATGTAGAACAAGAATCCAGCCCAAGCCCGGTTCGTAGGGTAGCGGTGTACACCGCGCCTTCGTCCAGCATGCAACCATCGCCATCAGCTGTTGTTCCACCGGCCTTTACCCCGGGTCAACAGCAGCTGCCCCCAATTTTGGAGTTGGCAGAGCAGAGAGTTGATGGAGAGCCGGCTTCGGTCTCAGAGGAAAGCGAGGGTACGGCAAGATACAGAAACAGTTTTGGGTTCCTGCATAACCGGGCCCAAGGAGAGGAGAGAAGTAACGCAGCAGCTGCCCCGGCCTTGTTTAACAATGGCCTGGTCTTAGATCCATCAGCACTTACAAGGTTGGTTACTCCAGAAAACGCAGCAGTTAGAGCAATGGAATTGGATACAGCACGCCGAGCCTTGGAGCAGATGCGCAGGGACGCAGAGGCAGAAAGAAAAGAAATAGAAGCAAGAAAGAAGCAATAGAAGAGGATGAAAATCGTTTCAATGAGGCAACCCGGGCCCACCGGAGGAGGCATCAGAGCCGGCTGGCCCTTGGGGAAGATGAAACAAATCCAGTGCCCGTGGCAGCACTGTTTAGAACTCCAGAGGATCAACCTATTGGTGCTGCTCAGGTGGCACCAGTAGCTAGGGCAAGTGCAGAGCAAAATAGAGGAACAGGGAGAACTGGTGTGGTACCAGCTGCAGCGCCGGGTTTGCCCGCTGGGGGAGCCAGGGGAAATCCGGGTCTGCCGCCACGAACACCAAGGTTTCACACGCCGGCGGGTCACTATTCAAATCCGGCGGATAACGTGTATGCAGCAACCTTGGCACTTGATCGAATTCCATTGGGAGATACACCAGCAGAGATTGAAGCCCGGCGCGCCATAGATATGTTACGTACTGCAGTTGTGCAGCAAACCCAGTATTCAAGAGAGAAAAGTGTGTTGCATTCCACAACATATCGTAGCAGGAGCCGCAACGGGGGTAACCCGCCATTGGCCGGGCCTGCAGCGGCGCAGCAGCAAAACCCACCCCAGCAGAATCAAAATCAAAATAATCAGCAGCATCAACCCGTCCCAGCAATTTCAGTGGCTCAGCAAATAGTTAACAGATCACGAGCGGGGAGAAGCCAAGCTAATGCAAACCCGGTAGTACCTGCAGCAGGAGTACCTCAAGGAGGACCGGGTCCCGCGCCAGCGGCGTCTGCAAGTTCACCAGGTAATATCAATATTTCATCAAGTTCTTCTAACTTAGCTGGACCGAAGTGTCTTTCAGAAAATATTAGAGCGGAGCCTTTCCCTGAGAAGTTCAAAGAGCCCAGCAAAATATCCAACTATGAGCCAAGCATGGACCCGGCAAGCTGGTTGAGCAGTTATGAGATGGCAATGTGTATACGCAATGCCACGGAGAACGTTTGCGCAAAGTACATGTATTTGATGATGAGCGATGGAGCAGCAAAGTTGTGGTTCAAGAATTTGCCAGAAAAATCCATCAATTCCTGGGATGAGTTGAAGACAATTTTTATCAAGCACTTTCAGGGTACGTGCAAGCGATTATTTTCCATTGAAGATCTTGATCGTTGTGTACAGAGGAAGGGCGAGTCAGCTCGTCACTGGATGGGCCGGGTCACGGAGATCCTGCATTCTTCATCGGGCATTGAGCCCAAGGACGCAATTTCATCGATGGAGAAAACTTGTAAGTACGCTCCGTTGGTCCAAAAGCTGGGTCGCATGAAGGAAGGACATCGGGTTAAGCCAGTCACTATGGCAGAGTTGATGGATGCTTGCAATAGGCACGCAGCCACGGACAAGACCCAGGATGAAAACGAGGAAGAGAAAGGGAAAGGTAACGTGAACAATGGTGGAAGGAATAACAATGGCTCGGGAAATAACAATAACAACAACAATAATCAGAATCAGCATAAGCGTGGACATCATGAGGGGAACTCAGAGCTGGTGGCAAACACCAATGCCGGGTTTCAGAGGCAAAGGATGGATGGGAACTACCAGGAAAATAGAGGTTATCAGGAAAATAGAGGTTATCAAGGCAACAGTGGGAATTATAACAGTAGTAATAATTATCAAGGACCGCGCCCAATGAGTACTGAGGAGGCTTTCAGGATGCCGTGTCCTAGACACAGCAAGAACGGAAGACCCGCCAATCATTCTTTGGCCCAGTGTGTGGATCTGAATAGGTGGAAGAACAACGAGGTACAGAGAGCTTTGCAAGGAGCAAATAGAAGTGGAGGACCCGGCACGGGTGGTAACCCGGCCTCGGGGCCTTTGACAGGAGCAAACGCGGTACCTACGGGTAACCCGGGTCAGAACCAGAACACAAGTAACCAAGGTGGATTTTCGCAGCAGCCAAGGCAGCTGGGTCAGTATCATATATACACTAGTGGCACAACCAAGAGAGAGAGAAAAATAGTCAAGAGGGCGGTTAACACAGTGGTTGCTGGAGTTCCAAGGTATTTGAAGTGGTCAGAGCATGCAATTACGTGGAGTAGGGCAGATCACCCAGAGGTGGTGGAGCACCCGGGTCTTCTGGCGTTGGTGGTGGCTCCCCAAGTTCATGGCTATGAGTTAAAGAAGGTTTTGATGGATGGTGGCAGTAGTATCAACATTTTGTATTGGGACACGTTCGTGCGCATGGGTTTGAAGGAATCTCAGCTGCAGAAAACATCGACAATTTTTCACGGTATAGTTCCGGGGAAATCAGCCACGCCAGAGGGTAAAATTTCGTTGGAGGTTGCTTTTGGCGAGTCTATTCATAATTTTAGATCAGAGTGGCTCACTTTTGAGGTAGTGAAGTTTCCAAGCCCATATCATGCATTGTTGGGAAGGCCGGCTTATGCCAAGTTCATGGCAAGGCCGTGTTATGTTTACTTACAGTTGAAAATACCGGGTCCCAAGGGGATCATTACAGTGCATGGTAACAGAGAAATTGCAGCTGAGTGTGATGAGGGGGATGCAGCCCTGGCAGAGCATGCTTGTGCTAAGGAGGAGTTGAAAGCTTACAGATCAAATATTGACCCGCAGGATAACACGGCACTCAAGAAGCCCACAACAGAGGATGATAGGGCAAAGTTCAAAGCAGCAAAGGATACTAAGATGGTGGATTTCGTGCCTGGAGATTCCTCCAAGCAGTTTGCCATTGGGACCAACTTATCTGATAAATAGGAAAGCGCGCTCATCGAGTTCATCCGTGAGAATAGGGATGTTTTTGCATGGACACCTAGTGACATGCCTGGCATTCCAACTGAACTCGCTGAGCACAGCTTACATGTTGATCCTAAGGCAAGGCCGGTAAAACAGGGATTGAGAAAAATGAATGCAGAAAGAAGGAAAGCAATAGGAGAGGAGGTAGCCCGGCTTTTGGAGGCCGGTTTTATCATGGAGGTGTTTCATCCAGAGTGGTTAGCTAACCCGGTTTTGGTTCTGAAGAAAAATAATGAGTGGAGGATGTGTATTGATTTCACGAGTCTGAACAGGTTTTGTCCCAAGGACCCGTTTGCATTGCCGCGTATTGACCAAATAGTTGATGCAGTGGCAGGTAGCGAGCTTTTGTGTTTCCTGGATGCTTATTCAGGGTATCATCAGATCAAATTGAACAAAGAAGATTGGGAAAAGACGTCGTTCATCACCCCCTTTGGTGCTTTTTGTTACAAGACCATGACATTTGGGTTGAAGAATGCAGGAGCAACTTATCAGAGGTGTATCCAGAATTGTTTTCATGATCAGATTGGGCGCAATGTGCATGCTTATGTTGATGATGTGGTGATAAAGTCAGAAAAAGCCGGGTCATTTATCAGTGACCTTACAGAAACGTTCAAAAATTTGAGGGAATACAAGATGAAGCTTAATCCTACAAAGTGTGTGTTTGGAGTCCCAGCGGGGAAGTTACTTGGTTTTATTGTGTCAGAGCGTGGAATCGAGGCAAACCCGGAAAAAATCAGAGCTATTCAAAGTTTGAAAAAGCCAGAGGAGTTGAGAGATGTACAGAAATTGACAGGCTGCGTGGCTGCCTTGAGCCGGTTTATTTCCCGGCTTGGAGAGAAAGCGATTCCTTTGTACAAGTTATTGAAGAAAACAGATAATTTTGTGTGGAACCAAGAAGCAGACGAGGCATTCGAGGCTTTGAAGAAGCAGTTGTCAGAAGCGCCAGTTTTGGCGGCCCCGGGTTCTAAGGAACCCATGCTCTTATACGTCGCTGCCGGGCCTCAAGCTGTGAGTGCCGTGGTGGTGGTCGAGCGTAAGGAAGAAGGAAAAGAGAACCCGGTCCAAAGACCGGTCTATTATGTTAGTGAAGTTTTATCTGAGGCAAAGCAGCGATACCCACATTGGCAGAAGCTGGTGTTTGGAGTTTTCATGGCCAGTAGAAAATTGAAGCCGTATTTTCAGGAGCATCCAATTACAGTGGTCAGTTCAATACCCTTGGCAGATATCATCAGAAATTCAGAGGCCACAGGAAGAATTGCTAAGTGGGCAATAGAGATGGGGGATTATCATATTGATTATGTGCCTCGTACAGCTATCAAGTCTCAAGCATTGGCGGATTTTCTTAATGATTGGACACAGTTGAATGCACCACCTCTTACCCCGAGTCTCAAGTCTTGGGTTATGCATTTTGACGGGTCTAAGCAAGAGCAAGGATCAGGAGCCGGGGTTGTGTTAACTTCCCCCAAAGGTGACAGGCTGAGTTATGTTTTGCAAATTCACTTTGATTGTTCCAACAATGTGGCAGAGTATGAGGCCTTGTTGCATGGTTTGCGTATGGCAAAGGAGATGAACATTAAACGTATCAAGTGCTATGGGGATTCAGACCTGGTGGCGCAGCAAGTTTCAGGAACTTGGGACAGGAAAGATGCAACAATGGCGGCTTACAGGCGAGAGGTGGATAGAGTAGCCGGGTTTTTCTCAGGCTATCAGGTGGATCACATTGATCGCAGAAAAAATGATGCTGCAGATGCTTTATCAAGACTCGGTTCTCGCAGAGAGCCGGTTCCACCAAATGTTTTCTTGGACGAGCTGTGGACACCATCAGTCAAGCTTGAGGATGCAGAGGAGCTGGCGGGTCAGGATGACCCGGATTCTCAGTTGGTAGCAGTAACACACGAGATCCCAGAGTGGACAGAACCTTACTTGGCGTATCTTTTGCGTGGAGAGTTGCCGCAACAGGAAGTTATAGCCCGGCAGATTGTGCGCCGGTGTAAGGCATATGTGGTTATCGACGGTGAGTTATACAAGAGAAGCGTTTCAGGCGTGTTTCAGAGGTGTGTCTCTGGAAAGGAGGGCCGGCAAATTTTGAAGGAAATTCACGAAGGAGATTGTGGTCATCATGCTTCAACAAGGTCATTGGTAGCCAAAGCTTTCAGACACGGTTTCTTTTGGCTCACAGCCCAGGCAGATGCAGAGCGCTTGGTGAATAGATGTGATGGATGTCAGAGATATGCCAGACAGATTCATGTGCCGGCTCAGGAATTGCGTACCATACCTTTGGCTTGGCCTTTTGCAGTTTGGGGACTTGATATGGTGGGTCCCTTTAGCATGTCTCCTTGCAAGAAAACCCACCTCTTGGTTGCCATTGATAAGTTTACAAAGTGGGTTGAAGTTATGCCTGTTACAAATTGTGAGGCGGCTACAGCGGTCAAGTTTTTGAAGCAGATCATACACAGGTTTGGATATCCCCACAGTATTATCACAGATAATGGTACTAATATGTCCTTGGGAGAGATGGCAAAGTTTTGTGGAAATAGTGGTATACGTCTGGATGTCGCTTCAGTTGCTCATCCTCAGGCCAATGGGCAAGTTGAAAGAGCAAACCAGGAATTGCTTAGAGGTTTGAAACCACGACTCCGGGTCCCGTGCCTCAGAGCCGCCGGAGCGTGGGTCGAGGAATTGCCATCAGTAGTTTGGGGAATCAATACAACACCAAACAGATCCACAAAAATGACCCCTTTCTTCATGGTGTACGGGGCAGAGGCGGTTTTGCCAAGTGATATTATCCATGACTCGCCTCGCGTGGCGGCTTACGTTGAGACAGAAAATGAGGAGACCCGGCAAGATTCTGTGGATTTGCTGGAAGAAAACAGAGAGCAAGCACTGGAAAGATCAGCATATCAGCAAGATTTGAGGCGGTATCATAGTCGCCGGGTCAAAACTCGCACTTTCCAGGAGGGTGATCTAGTGCTGCGATGGGTGCAATCCAAGGAAGGGATGCACAAATTATCTCCTCCTTGGGAAGGGCCTTTCATCATAAGCAAAAAGTTGAACAATGGTTCATATTACTTGGTGGATGCTAGAGAAAAATCAGAGAGTGTCAATGACACGTCGCACTCCACCTTTTCCATGGAAGAGCGTGAGAGGCCATGGAACATTGCGCAACTGCGCCCATATTATACTTAGGATAAGAAAGAGATATGAGATGTAAAACACGATGTAACAGGCAGCAGGTTTCAGACGCGCTCTTTTCCTTACCAGGGTACCTAAGGGGACTGGAAGGTTTTTAATGAGGCGGCTTGCTGACCTAACCTTTTCTATCAATAAAGTGAAGGTTGAACATAAATTTGTGTTCTTTCAGTTTCTTTTTTCATGATTGATAGCAGTATTGCATGGTTCTATGTTAAGCTTGGTCCTGGGGGCTTCTTGTTGAAAGTGCCAAGTTATTTCCCCCCAGGACCCGGCCTCTATGATTATCCGGGTTTGCATAGCGCTAAGATTTGCATAGTGCTAAGATTATAACCCGGCAAGCAGTTTCTAGCTTTGTCTTTTGAAGTCAGTAGTATATATGTTAAACTTTCAGTATCAGTTGCTTTTAGTTGTTTTATATCTTGAGGATGCCCAAAGAGTGCGTCCCACCAGTATTTGGGATCAATGGGGTAATGCGGCATAAGCCCTTTACTTTATAAACATTGATCCAGGTCTTGGGGGCTCTTACTGCAATAGTCTGTAGCTGCAATCCCAAGACCCGGCTTTTATGCCATTAGTATTCTTGGTTATCTTGCTGTGCAGCTGATGTGACTCGCAATTTTGTGGCCTGATTGCGCACCTGGAAATTCAATCAACCATGAAGCCCATTGGGACTTGGTTCGACCCTGTTTTTCTCAGAGAAGTAGCGACAGGATATCCATGCGAAAGCCGGCTCACAGTTAAAGAAATCAAAAGGGTCATCCAAACCACAGAAGAGGCATATTTCATAGCAAAAGCATGAGAGAAGCATAAAAAGTTTCATCAGGTGCATAGGCGCACCATCACAGGCATAGTGCAGATCGTGCAAAAGTTATTACAATAAAGTGCCCAAAGGGCCGAATAAAAACTGTTTTCTTGCAGAGATAACAGCATCTGCGTAAGTTTTCAGGCTTGGGCTTCAGGAGCCGGGTCACGAGGAGGAGAGCCGGTCGGTTGATCTTCGACGGTCTTTGCCGGGTCTTCTTCTACGGCGGCCGCCGGGTTAGCCTCGGGCTCCTTGATCTCGTCGGTTCCTTTGGCCTTGGTCTTGCGCCGGGTGATCTTTCGAAGTGGCTGGAAGAAGTTTTCATCATCTTCTTCAGCTATCGCCCGTGACGGAGGAGGAATAACTGGCGTAGAGGAGCTGGGAGCAGTAGAGGTACCAGGAGCATTTTTTGCCGGGTCAATGGAATCCTTATAGCTTTGAAGGAGATCGACGCGTTGTGGCTCGTCGTCCATAATCTCTTCATCATTTTCATCATAGCCAAACTGCAAAGTGGTGAGTTTCATCTTGCTGGCAATCACAGTGGCAACGTGCCGGGTTTGCTTCACAACCCGGGCGTAGCACTTCTTATCGAATTCCTTGCCATCCGTGTCAAACTGGGGAAAGCCCTTCTTCAGGGGTGCCGGGTTTAGCTGGGGATAGTAGGCCTTTGCTAAGGCAAGGCCTCGCATTACCCCGGCTCTGCATGCAGATGCTTTGAGCAAATGTATCCATTGCGGCATGGTTGACAGATGACCAAGGACTTCGGTGTATTTGCTTGGCGGGTTGTCCCAGAGCCTTGCAGCTTTGATGACCTCGCAACTGCCAAAATATAGTTGGCGTGTCAGTGTGTACATGCACTTGATTTTATCTGCAGCGGTTTTGCGGAGGTTTCCATCACGAGGACCTGTGTAAGGCAAAGTGTAACAGCGAGATTTTCAACAACCGGGTATATTTGATCAAGTTTAGGTTGAAATTCAAAAGAGTAGTGCTTACCCACTAAAGATTCAACCATGGAGGTGATCATTCTTTTTAGCCGGGTCAGCTCGTGGTTGGTTTCATCCAGCTGTTTCTGAAGGGTCTCCTGTTGCTCCTGAAAGTTTTCCTCGGTTTCCTGCATGTCCTTCTTCAGATTGGAGTTTTCTTGCGTCAGGGCAGTAATCTTTTCTTCCAAGGCCTTGAGTTGAGCTGAGTGATTAGCCCGGGTCTCAGATTCAGTCTTGACAGCGTCAGCGAGCCGGGTGATCTCAGCTTGGGCCTTGGTATGGTCTTCCTGTTAAGGTGAAAAAATTCATGTTAGTCCCAGGTCGCCGTAGGCGTGCAACCCGGCACTTGGGGGCTACATTCGCAAAAAGTCTGAAAATTTACAAGCTGTAAGTCCCAGGTAGCTGTGGACAGTTAACCCGGCACTTGGGGGCTACTCAGTTTGAAATTCAGTTGTTCAACGTGATGAAGAAGTCCCAGGTTGCTGCAGGCACACAACCCGGCACTTGGGGGCTACAGTGTTCAAAGTTTCGATGTGAAAATGGGCAAAGTTTGACATGATGGAAGTTTTTTAGTCCCAGGTTGCTGTAAACAGACAACCCGGCACTTGGGGGCTACAGGCTTGAAGTTTTTGTCTAAGGAATGCATGTTATAAGCGCCAAGCTCATCACAAGTGATGAACTTAGAGCTTGGGGGCTACTCAGGGTATAGTTATGCAAGAAAAATGTATAGGCAAGAAGCGAAAATGGGTACCTGATATCGTTTTTGGATCAGGACGACCAGTTCTGTTTCCAGGGTCTTGTGTTGAGCTAGGCGAGAAAAATATTCGTCGCAAAGTGCTGGAACAGACATGGTGTCCAGAGCCGGGGAGTTCGAGGAGGAAGCCGGGTTCTTGCCCTTGACAGGAGTTGCTGGGTCAGCATTTGGAGCCGGCACTTTGGCAAGAGTCTCAGGCGCATTTTGTACTGGAACCTGCCGGGTCCCAGTAACCTGTACTTCATCCTCTTTAGTCCCAGAGCTTAACCCGGGCGAATGAGCATTGGGGGAGGATTCTGGTATTGGGTCAACAGCATTTTTTGGAGAAGCCGCGGGGGTTGCTTGCTCCCTTGGCTCGTCTTTGTCCTCTGGTTCTTCAATATGTGCCTCTGTAAGAGAAGGCTCTGTGATTGTTGGAGGAGGAGATGCCGCGGGAGGAGATTCCGGGTCTTCATCCATGAAAGCCCTGGCACTGATAAAAGATAATGTTTTAGTCAAACAAGAATGGGACAGTGAAGCGTAAAGATATAAAAAAGAGGTGTCAAGTATTACTAACCCGGCATTGATCTGGAAATCCTCGGGTGTGCTAACACCATCCGAGGAGGAATCTGACAAACGAGATGGTTTAGGAACCCGGATCTTGCCAGCTAAAGGGAACTGATTGCTGGGCGTCTTCTGGATGGATTTGGCCCAGCTTGATAAAGAGCGTTGAGGGATACCTGGGCTCAGAGAAGTCTGGCTTGTAGAAGACCGGGTTCGGCGTCTCTTGTTCGCCTCAGCCTCCTTCTCAGCCTCCTTTTCCTATGTTTATGCTTAAGTTTGAGATGGGTTCGTTATGGAAATTAAGAAGAGAGAATGTAGTACCTTGGCAATGGTGGCCCGGGTCCTCTTCTGGGTAGGAGCAGCAGTAGCTTGGGGACCCGGCGCTATTTCAGAAACCGGGTCAGTGGGGCCTGGAATAAAGTTTGCCGGGTTATCAGTAGAGGTGTCCTTGTTGGGGACTTCATTGTTAATTAATTGGAGGAAGAGCCGGCCTACGGAGTCAAGCTCACCTTCTTCTTCTTCTTCATCTTCGTTGTCTTCACTTTCTGTGTCCTCTCCGTCAGGAGAGGGTGTTGGGGAAAAATCCTCGCTCCACCATTTGGAGTCCTGAGAAAAAGCAATCACAGTGAGTAACAACTTTTGGATGAAGTTACCGGGTTAAAGTAAGCAAAAGTGATCAAGTGTTGTTTTTACCGTGGAGGGTTTGTTTTGGGCACTAAATGGGGCGAGCCCGTTCAGTGCAATGGCATCTTTCTTTTCGCCAAGCAGTCTCTTGGCATTCTTTACAAGCTGATCATCGGTGAGCGTCATCTCAGAGTAACGCAAGCTGTCTGTAGTTTCACCGGTGTACTGGCAGATTAGCCGGGTCCTGATGCTGAGTGGCTGGATGAACCAACCGATCCAGCATTTGACCAGATCCGTGCCCTTGAGGCCATGGGCAAGTAAGGCTCTGGCCCGGCGAAGTACGGGCTCCAGCTTGACCCGGTCTTCATCTGCTGCATAGCTGTTCATCTTGGCCTCGTAGGTTAGGCCGGAGTTTCGGAAAGCCGGGTAAGGGGCATCATCAGACCCGGGCGAGGTGTCCTTGCAGTAAAAGTATGTGTTTTGCCACCCCTTAGGATGGCTGGCCAAAAGAAGAGCCGGGAAATCACATTCCCTGCGGCGTTGGATCGCAACTCCCCCGTATGGGAGTACCTGGTCCTTGCGAGAAGGGTTGCAGTAGAAGAATTCAAGGAATAATTCGAGGCTTGGAGCCATTTGTAGATAATCCTCACAGAACACAACGAAGTTGCTGATGTTCAGCACAGAGTTGGGAGCGATGTCTTGGGAGCTAAGCCCGTAATACTTCAAGACCCGGCGGAAAAACAAAGAACCTGGGGGGCGAAGGCCGCGCTGTACGTGGTCGAGGAAAATCACCACTTCACCTTCCTTGGGGCTGGGGCGGATTTCTTCTCCAGCAGCGCGCCATTGGATCTCGTCCTTTGGAGGGAGCTCACCGCAGTTTGCATATTCTTGAAGCATCAAGGTCGTCACTGTTGATTTGGTCCAGTTGACCTGAGTGGCCGCGGGGGCGGCGGTGCCAGATCCCCCAGCGTGGGTGTTCTGAGGCTTCTTCGCAAGTTTCTTCGCTGCACGAGGAGCTCCGGCCTTGGCTTTGTCCTTCACCATGGCTGAGAGGCTTCAAGGTTCACTGAGCGCAACAATGGAGATGTGAAACCCTAGTTCTAGATGTAGATGTGTGGAGGGGGAAATGCAAAGCAAATCTGGATGAGATTCAAGTGGGAATCAAGTGCGGAGCACGGATAAGTGGAGAAATCGCACCTGTGGATCTTCTTGCAAGAGATTGGAAAGCTCGATTCGAGATTGGTTCCGCGGCTGCTACAGTGCGGGCGCGAGGAAGAAGATGAACTGAATGGGGAAAGTGACCGTGGTGTCCTCTGGTCTCCTATTTATAGGCGCAGTAAAAACCCTAGGGGTGTTGTGGTAAAAAGTAAAGAGATAAGGATCTTTGACTAAAAGTCAACGATAAACGGAATGAGATAATTGCGGAGTATTAAAACGATAAGATCGTGATTAAGATGGATAAGGATGGAGTTATGGTTGGGTGATAGTTTTCGCTAAGTGTTGAAAGTAAAACCCGGGCGTCGGAACCCGGCAAGGGATAACCGGGTTACGCCGTGAACCGCCAAAGAAGCTGGCCAAGCAAAGGAGAAAAGAGGCATGTTCCAATGTTGAATTGTTGTTTGTTATTTTATGTTTCAGGTGATTAACCCGGCTGACCAGGATGCTAGCTCTACTCAAGAAGCAATATTCAAGAATAAGAAGCCGAGCACGCCAACCTGGCAACCAGGTTAATCTGGGGGCTACTGATGGGGGGATGATAACCCGGTAGGCCCACGAAGAGGGAAGCATGACCCGCCAGGGGGGAAGCCCGGCCAGGCCAGCTAACCATCAGCTTGGGCCGGGTTATGTTGCTGGGCCAGAGGCTTTGGCGGTAACCCGGTTCAGGAAGGGAAGTTTCTAGAAGACCAGAGGCGGTTCGTGACTTGGAGGATACGAAGGTTAGAAGAGCTAGAGTAGGGCTCCGAGTCTGGGAAGAACCCGGACTTACCGTGTACGCGACCAGGAGGTCCGGTATCTATATAAACCGGGTCCTGGGTCATAGATAGCAAGACTTTTCGCAACCCCAAGCATAGGCGAGAGAACCATCGAGAGAGACACATAATCCTTGTAACCTAGATCGAGATCCGGCTCTGTTGTCGTAGCCGGGTTATCGAGATCGAGACCAAGATTAATAATAAGATAGCAGGAAGTAGGTCTTTATCTCCTATGGAGAGGCTGAACCTGGGTAAATCTTTATCCCCTGCCGTGCTAAACAAACACCTAGACACCAGAGTCGCCTTGCCCAAAAGTTTAAGCTACCCTCAAGTAGCATCTGCCGTGTTTTCTACCCCACGACATGACTGCCCCGAGGTTGATACCTCGGAGGATATACCTCGGAAAGTATACCTCGGACGTACACCTTACGTCGGATGACGCCTCCTGCGTCCTTGCTCAATCGTTCCCTCGGACAGCTTACTGCCTTAACCTTACATGTCTTTACCTCATCATTACCCTACCCGGGGGTAACCCCCCGACAGTAGTCCCCGAAGCTGATGTGGTCTCGCAGCCTCGGATGAAAGGCCGCATCAGGTTCAACCCGAAACCACATGCGCTACAATGTTTTGCAGGTTACCGAATCAATACTCCGAGAAATCCATCGGTCTGTTTCTCGGGCCATGCTGCTTTTCCGAGGTATCCGCCGAGATCTCGGACCTCAACCCCTCGATTTCTGCATCCTTACTGACTTCGGTCAGAGAACACTGTTCACGTGTCCCATCCGTCACTTCCTGGTCCACGACAGTCAAAGCACTCGAGTGCTTTCCACCACGCGGCCCACGTCAGCGGTGGTTTCCCGCTCGCGCCGCTTCGCGCTCCAGTAACCGCGCCGCACGACGGTTTGCCTCCTGCAACCGATCATGTGGCCTGCTCGCCCACCGCTATCTTCGTGCCACGTGGACCATTGTGCACAAACGATCCTACTCGCCGCTCCGATAACCGCGCGGTAGTGCGCAGTTACCGCCCGCGGTTATAAATATGGGCCCGGGGCAGTGCTTCCCTCTTCTTCCTCATTCTCTCGCCGTCTCGCCTCCATCGCCACCAGCGCCGCCGCTTCCGGTTGCGAAGAAACGCGTTCCAGCCGCCACCGACGAGCAGCTCCTTCGTCGCCGCCGCGACCGCGTCACCGGCGCCGCCCTTCGGCACCTCGTTTTCACGGTATGTACTCCCTTTCTTGATACCCTAGGCATTACCCTAGGTTTCTTCCTCTTCGCGGTTTGGTTCTTCATATGTTCTTGAATAAAATTCTATTTACCTCCTCCGGTAGATCTTACTCGCACACTTCTTTGGGTAGAAATGAGTTTCATACCTCGGACAGACGTTTGCCTAGCATATAT
This sequence comes from Poa pratensis, assembly GCA_947311845.1. NCBI lineage: Eukaryota > Viridiplantae > Streptophyta > Magnoliopsida > Poales > Poaceae > Poa > Poa pratensis. The sequence continues at coordinate 3,092,927 of CAMZMU010000117.1, read as the reverse complement.
GTGCCTCTATGTACATTAGATAGCCATCCGACTCCTCCTGAGTTAGCCAGATATAGCCTTAGATTCCAGATTTACTTTTTCCTTTGCTAAACTTTTGTGCATTCTCCGCAGATTGATTCTGCCGAGATGTCTCCTCCTGAAACTTCGGAACAAACCGAGGTTCCAGACCTCGAACTGGAGGTCGGAGAACGAGCCGGCTGGGAAGGTTCGGATGTAACTCCGGACGAAATCCAGTGGCTCAGGGCAACTCGGTGGATTCCCGCCGAGGTAGAATGTCGCCTGCCGGAGGGCGAACTCGAGCCTCAAGTCAAGGAAGGGGAACGGGTGGTCTTCGTCGCGCACTTCCAGCGCGGCTTCGGACTGCCTGTTAGTGATTTCTTCCGGAGCTTCCTCGACAAGTTCGGACTCCAGGTTCATCACTTCCCCGCCAACGCCATCACCACTCTCTCCTGCATCGTTTCCTTCTCTGAGGGATACCTCGGCCTCAAAGCCACGGTAGACCTCTTTTCTCGCTACTTCCAACTCAAACGGCAAGTGATCCCGGATCCGAAGAACAAAGATCTGCCCAAGCAATTGACCGCCTGCGGAGCCGCCACCGTAGCTCCTCGCCGAAACTCCATCTTCCCACGTATCACTACTCCGGACACCGTTCGCAAGTGGCTCCGGACGTGGTTTTACGTGAAGAACTCCGGCGAAGAGGACCTCCTCAACCTGCCGGCGTTTAACCTCAGCCCTCCTACAGAACAGCTCAACTGGGACTACACTCCCCCTCACAGCGGCGAACTCAAGTCCATCCATGAGTACATTGCGAAATGGCAGGACCCGGAGGACTCCGGAAACGACGGGAAAGTCCTGACGGCTGATGACCTGGCCTGCACATTCGTGAAGCGCAGGGTCTCCCCGCTCCAGGCGAGGTCTCACAAGATCTGCCACATGAGCGGTCTTTATGACCCCACCCGCCATACGCACGTTGCACTGGACAACGCCGCGGTAGCTCGGCGAGTCCGAGCTATCACCAAGTCCAAGATTCCTGACGCTTGGACATGGGGAAGGGAACCCCACCACCGGACCAAGCCAGCGAAACAGGTACGCTATTCCGACGTTTTCTTCAGTACTCCTTTACCACCGAGGTCTTGCTACCGACATTCATCTTGACAATTTTCTTCCTAACTCTTTTTCATATGTTTGCCATACAGCTGTTCTCCCGCCAGACCGCCGAGGATGGAGTCCATCTTGCGGACAACTTTGGCAAGGATCTCCCTGTCGAGGACCCACCATCCAACGTGGACCCTGACAACGAGGATTATATGCCCATTGCCTCGGCCCGCGTCACCACCGCGGGTAAGCCTCAAGCACAAGCTTCAGTTCAAGAGATTTCGGATGACGAGGAGGGGTTTCTCGTCATGGAACCAATAAACGCGGTACCGATCTCCTGCCTTCCTCACCTTCCGAACTTTACTCCAGCAACCAGCCGGAAATGCGCCGGTGCCGCAACTTCGGCCGCTGAACCATCCGCCACTGGAGCCTCCGGACCCACTGAGGCTCCGGTCAAGAGACGTCGGTTGAAGAAGTCCGGAAATCCTCCTCATGCCCGAGGGGGCAAGAGGTTTCCTACCTCGGATGGGAAATGCTTTGCTTCTATAGCCAACAATGTTTGTTGCTTAAACATATCACCTCGGTATTAACACTTAACCATCCTCTTTTCGTTGCAGTGACCCCATAGACGTGGATCAGGAGGTATCCTCCATGACTGCACCCGCTGGTGCCTCTGAAGCCACGACCACCCCGTCGAACTCTCGCCCCGGATCTCCTCCACTGAGGTCTGGCCCGGCCTTGGGAAATCTGCCCCCACCCGAGGCCAGACTTCTCCGCGTCCTCAAACGGATGCGGGGACCAATCGCGCCAGAACTCCGGCTACCGCCTTGCCGGTGCCTCGACTCTCCCCCCGCAACCAGACTACCCGCAACCAACAGCAGCAACAGCAGAAGCATCAGCAGAAGCAACAGCCCAAGCAGCAGCCCAAGCAACAGCCCCAAAAACCAGTCCGCCAAACCACCTTGCCGTTGGAGAAGGGCAAGGAGAAAGAGAAAGATACGGTGAAGTCCAAGGTCACCCCCAAACCAACATCTGGGTCTGGCACCCTGACTATCTCTTCTCCTTCAAGGATGCATCCGAGGTCTCCTCCCCCGGTGACACGCCGAATTCCTCCATTTGCCGCACCCGTTGATGAGACTGCCCCTCCAGCCGAAGAATATGCTCGGAGGGCATCTCTTATATTGGATAATCGGCCTGCTTCAAGCTCCGAGGCTGCTTTGGCCTTGGAGGCCTCGGTTAGGGGCATCGAGCAGGGCGGACCGTGGGGATTTCCTCCTCTGCGCACTGACAGTGACCAGAGCCTCGGCTCCTTGGAACACTACAATGCAGACTGGAATTCTGCAGACGAGGTCTCCTCGGCCTCCCTAGCTGCTCCGGTGGCTGAGCATCCTGCGGGAAACAGCGCCTGCGGCCGAAGCGTATACGATCTACAAACTGCTGCCCTGCGTGCTGCTCAAAACATCGACGTAAGTCCTATTCTCTTTACTTTCACGCAGCATCTCATCTAATATCCACCATTCCCAGTCCCCGAGATTCGAGGTAAACTATTGACGCTCCGCCGGAGTTAAAATTGTTTGGCTTGAATCTCAACTTTCAATTTTTATCTGACGTATCCAAACCATTTTACCTTACGAGTCCCCGAGACTCCTGTCGACACAAACCCTAGCTCATTTTCCCCCTTCGTAGTTTCACCTCCTAACTCGAGCTCTCACTTTGGTAGCAACATACAGCTCGAGGAGCACCTTGTACTTGAGAACCACACTGATATATTGAGAGAGGCAAGGCAGGAGTAGGGGTTTTACTTCCTCACGAAGGCCCCGAACCTGGGTACATCGTGGTGTCTTTTGTGTTCTTGGCTTTCTTGGTTTCTTGCTCATGTTCTTGTGGTTTCTTGCGTGTTCTTGCTTGTGCACGTCTTGAGTGCATAAACCCTCCCCGGATTCCCCCAACGACCGTTCGGCCCCAACTAAGCCATACCCATGGCATCTGCCGTGATCCCACCACGACAGGTTCATTGACCCAGATAAAATTCATGAAGTCACCATAGAAAATCCCTATTATAACAAGGACACACCGGGATTTTGCTAAGGTTTTTGAAGCGACAACGTGACAAAAAAGAAATACTTTTTCCTTACAACTTCAAGTGAGTGTTACTGTCTTGTACACATTCTATTTTGCTTACCAGATGTTAAGTTTTAACTGATGAGTTATCCATGACTGCGTATATAAACGTGCGTAGGTTCCACTTTATTCTTCTCGTCATTAACATTCACGCTGGAGAAGTTGAAGTCCTTGACTCATTAAGGAGAGATCCTAAAGAATTCAAGACCTGTTTTGATATGCTCACAGAGTAATTTCAATTCTTATCGCCTCTTTCGTTCATTTCCTGATATCAAGTAATCAATAACTCCTTTGTTCATTTTCTTTGTCGGGCAGCATTTGGAAGACGTTCATCAAGGAAGAACCTGGTGAATGGAAACCGAAGCTGACATGGCGTTTGAACGACATAAGTAGTACTACCTAGGTCCACGCACCATTATCATACTTGATTATTATTTGATTGAATTCTATTCTTGTACAGACTTGCTATAAACAGCCACAGGGGACTGATTTATGTGGATTCTACGTTTGCGTGTACATTCACATGAGGACCAACGAGAGATTCAACAACCGAAGAAATCAAGATGTACGTAAACAGTATTCACAACTTTATTTTGTTACCATCAATTGTGCTGAGTTCATTCATAATTGTTTTATTATGATTTGATATATATACACACAACTCATGTATTCATTTTGATCTCATTCTTTTATAGTTGGCAAGAAAGCGGAACGCACTCCCAATGCAGGACCGCTTCGAAGCAATTGCGGAGGAATTAGCGGGATTTTTCCTTGCGGAGGTCATACCTAAATTCGGAGAGTACCACTATGATGAAAATAGTATGCCTCCATGTAATAGTGATCTCCATGTAATTAAGTACTTTATACGAAATCGTGATCTTCATGTACTACTTAATTTGTATGTGTTATATATATATGCATCAACGTGATCTTCATGTAATTGTATGTGTTATATATATATGCATCAACTTGATCTTCATGTAGTAATTTATATATACCAAAACGCGTTTTTGGCGCATCGATGTGATCCCCGTACGATGGAAACCATCCGAAACCCTTAAATCCTAAACCCTGAAAAATAATCGAAAAGAAAAAAAAGGGCCTACCTTTAGTCCCGGTTCGTAACATGTAGTCCCGGTTCGTGTTACGAACCGGGACTAAAGGTCTCCAGCCCCGCGGGCTCCTCCGAGGCCACGTGGGAGGGCCTCTTGTCCCGGTTCGTGGACAACCGAGACTAGAGGGGGGCCTCTAGTCCCGATTGGCTAGTCCCGGTTGCCCAACCGGGACTAGAGGCCCTCTGGAACCGGGACTAGTGCCCCGTTTTCCACTAGTGAGCATCCAATACCGGGGCACCTATGCATCACTTTGTTTTATATATTTTGCGTTTGTGGATTTGAATGATGCAAAAATAGTGAAAATGTAGCCTTTTTATCATAACAAGAAGCGTTTAGCTCAAAAAAATAGAATTGAAATCAATCCCTTCCTCAGGGAGAGTATCAATGAGACCCCTACCGATGGATCCAACATCCTGTACGATTCCTTGTTCTAGCATAAAACGCAAGGTTATAACTATGCATATTTTGAACCCAACTAGACTCTCTTTCACCAGTTAGGTTAGTCTCCTAACGAGGCTTTGTGAAGTGGGAATGGTCGTCTCCCAGTGTGGTAACCAGATTCAAAGTAGCCAAGCAAACAAACTCAACAACGACCGCTGATCGGACCACCGAATCACAAGATCCAAGCTCTATATGCAAGCTGCTTCTAAATCTTCCGACCAATGTAGAAGATGTGAAGATAATTATGTTGTTATGATCGCTAATCCATCATTGTTTAGGTATGAGCCATTGACATTGATAACCCGTTGAGAAATTTGGTTTGACTCTTAGGAGTGTCTATAACTGAGTTGACAAACTTTGACATTGTTTTTCATCACTTTTAATATGTCAAAAAATAGTATTAATACATATTAAAAAGTACTGCACAAGATAAAATGCAATGATTTCATTTATACAAACTCAGTCCATACACTTTAGTATTACTAGTCGTCAAAGACGTGAACTAAAGATAGATGGCGCAAAATCATTTGTGCCTTATATTTTAGGATGAGAAGAGAGTATCTTAGCATAATATAATGGTTAATTTTCTGAATTAAATACACATGACATAACTCTTGAGATGTAAGAACAAACGAGTGTGACCAGCAACGACAAGTATATATAGTTATCATGCTATTCACTTCTAGTAATTCCTGCAGGTTTTGCGGAAATCTACGTAACAAGATTTCCATGTTTAATTTCATGCAAGATTTTTTTTCATAAACTGGCAGGTCACTTGTGTACACAAGATGATAACAAGCACATATCAGAAGACCATATAAGATGATAAATTTACATAGAAAGCGCACTATAATCCGCACTATTTTCTTTCGTTGGTGATTATTCCAAACAATGTTGTTTCAATACCAAGTACGAATCATGTACAATTTGTTAACAAATTTCTATAAAAAATGCTTAATTAATCATACACTAGAAACTGCTATTGGGACATTTGTTAGATCGTACTCTTTACATATCTTACCATAAATATTTATAAATTATATAGATTATGCACTACAGGAAACATGGTTCTAAAACAAACTTTTTGTTACAAAATATAATTTACTACTCCCTCAGTTTCCGTATGTAGGGTGTATAGTTTTTGGCTCGGAATTGAAGCGGACGGGATGAAAGTGCATGTTCCCCCATGCGTGGTTTTGGTAATTAATGACAATCCTTACGGACTAATGTTTGTATTGAGTTATTCTTATAGGTTTGTCCATAGGCATCGCTTGAACTCCATGTGTTGGATTCAAGGTTGTATGCCATCAAGATCATTGATTATAATGGATATATTTTATATGATCAAGTAGAAGAAAAGATACAAGGTTGATCAAGACTAAGTGCAAAGAGTGGATTCAAGTTGATCAACACACAAAGCTAAATGATATACCATGTGGGATCATGTGATCCAATGGTATGGTAAGAAATTGTCCATATAGCTTTGTGAACTAACCCATTATGTGTGTGTGTGTGGCATTCCTTTGTTTGGTTAGGTATCTCTCCATGGGCTTGCATCAAAAGGAAGATTTCTTATAGCATATGGAGGATGACGTCAAGTGGTGATCGTCATCAAGGTTGTGTTGTGCAAGTTCAAGATGGACATCTAGAAGATATCATATGCTTGAAGCTTGCAACCCATTTGGAGATAATGGTCAAGTGAATATGTGCCTAATAGAGGCACTCCCATCTTGGTGTATGGGGGAGCGATATGTGAGTCTTCACTAAGCAAAGTGCAATCAAGAAAGGTGGTCCACTTGAAGAGATCAAGATCATCATCATCTAGCTCAAGTGGAATGCGCAAGGCAAAGGTATGATCTTGATAGGATTTCTATTTTACCGGTCTCATGGTGTTAGTGGGAGACCGGGTTATAGGATAGACGCCGTACTATCAAGAGGGGCTCTCAAGTGAGTAACTTGATCGCATCTTTGTGGAGAGCTCAAAGCTTTGCATACTTGGCATATCAACTTTCTTGGTTCTTACTTGGCTTTTCTCCTTGTTGGGTTTTGGTGCTTGTTGTGATCTTCATGACAAGCCCAAGTTCACTGAAAACGGATTTCGTATGGAAAACTTGTTACATTTTCGATTTTGGAGGTTTTACCGGTTATTCTTTTATAGAGAGGTTTGACCTTTCTACATTTGGTTTTATCCTCCCCTGTTGGACTATGATGTTTCTCTGCATGATCTTGTAGTGCTCGTTGCGGTGATTCCAACCAGAAGTTTGTATGCTCAAGATATCTTCGTTTTCGTGTTGGTGTTTCCGCAGTTTTCTGTAGGACGGAGTCTCCGGTCCGAACCAGAAGTTTCCGGACCAAAGTCTCCTGTCTGTGTATTTTGGGCTGCGTGGTGACACCTACTGGTCTCACACCGGAAACTTTGCAAAGACTCCGGTCCGACCAAAGTCTCCGGTCTAATTTTTCCTGAACCAGTTTTTCAACGGGAAGATTTCGTGGTACCTATAAAAGGATCCCTTCTTCCCCAAAGAGGGTAGAGCTTCCTAGCACGAAATTGCCCCCCATTGTTGACCTCTTTAAGCTTTGATTTCTCTCTATTCCTCCATGATTCTTGCCTCAAATTAGAGGGAAAAGAGAGAGGAGATCTAGATCCACATTTCCATCAATCCATCTCTCCTCTAAGTGAGGGGAACCCTTTGGATCTAGATCTTGGAGTTCCTTTTGTTGAGTTCTTCTTTGTTCTTCCTCTCTTCTCCCCCCACAAGCATTAGTTGCTTTTGGTGGGATTTGGGAGTGAAGGACTTGAGCACTTCTTGTGTTCTTGCCTTTGCTTTTGTGCATCGGTTTGCTCTCTACACGAGGATTCGTGGAAGTGAAAATTGTGAGCTTGTTACTCTTGGGTCGTTGGACCATAGACAGTTGTTGGTGACTTGAGAGTCCCAATCCTTTTGTGGGTTGTGGTTCAAGATTGTTGTAAAGACTCCGGATTCCGCCTTGAAGGATTCCGACAGTGGAAGATGAACCGAGCTTATGGGCAAGGTTCATCGGAGAATAGGGTGAGGCCATTTGTGGCGTTTGAGTTTGAAACTCACACCCCTCCAACGAGACGTACTCCCCTAAAAAGGAGAGAAACTCGGGAATACATCATCATCTCCGCGTGCCTCGGTTATTTCTATATCCGAGCTCTTTACTTATGCACTTTACATTATGACAGCCTTCGTGCTTGAAGTCCTTTATCTGGCTATCACCTTGTTGCTTGTCTTGCTTAGCATAAGTTGTTGGTGCACATAGGTGAGCCTAGTATATTTAGGTTGTCTGCTTGTTAAATTAAAACACCTAATTTTATTCCGCATTTATCAAGCGTAAACCGAAAAAGTTTTAATAGCCTATTCACCCCTCCCCCCCCCCCCCCCCCCCTCACCCTCTAGGCGACATCCCTGTCCTTTCACGAGAAAATTCCACCAGTTTTGGACGGAATTATCGCTGGCTAGCTAATTGATGTGGGAAAAGGGGAGTCTTGCACAAGATAAGGGAATGTAATCAAATCTGTAAACAAGTTTTTCAGATGACTTTTTCTCAAAAACAAATACACCTTATATGCAGAAACGTAGGGAGTATTTTTCAATGGATTCGCCCCAAACAAAAAACACACAAAAAATATTTATTAATGTTGCTAGTTACGTGATTAAAATATGCGAACAAATATAAATTATACATGTAATACTTTAATATGCTAAAAATAAGTAGATAAATATAAAAGCTCAGTATAAAAATTAAGTTTAAATTTCATTCTGCCCCAAAACCAACTCTATATTTAGCTAAAGTAACGTGTATGGATGGCGATTATGAAATGTATGTGTAGCTGACATAAAACATCCTACTACTCATGATGGATACAACCATGGTCACCCCAAGTTGTCACGTCATAGACATAAGTCTCGTGCATATGGAGTTGCTAAATTTGAGGAGGTGTGTTTCTCTGAAGCTGAACTTTTTCTTACTTATGTTTAATTGAGTGTTGTGGACACTGTGGAATATTTTCCTAGCAAAGTAAAAATTAATTAGATAAGAAAACAACTAACTACATGCTTGAGGTTAAATTAATCATTATCTTTTTATTGCAAGTTAGCTGCAAATTAGGATAGATGACCATACATCTGAATATAAATATCACTATAGAATATAAATATCACTAGCTCCAGTGAGGATCCAATGTTTTTAAGTGGTCGTCATTCATCTTCTCCACCACATGCCGATGTGGCGCATATTCTTCCTCTCACGTCCTACCATGAAAGCTTCTCCGTGCCGTTGTTTCCCAAATCTAGCGGCCTGACGAGTTTCACCCTGTGATTCAAGCCAGAGCCAGGGTAGACGCGGCCATCTGTGCTGATGCCAGTGGCGATGAGTATGGACGCTCAGCTAAGATGTGCGAAACAATCGGTGTGTGTGTGTGGGGGGGGGGGGGGGGGTGAGAAACAATCGCGGAAATCAAATAAGTTAAATTCAAATGATCATGCATGTCATAATTTCATGATCTTACACTTACGACACACGAAGATACGCAACTTGTGTAACACAAATCTGGTTAGATGACAACAAATTAGTATAATAATATTATTAAAATATATAATGCCAGACGATTGGGGTTACATCGATAATACTAAGATGGCCTAGAGTATGTATCTCTCCATCGCCTGAAGGAGTAAGTACCATTCTCGAACGATCTCCGTTCCATTACTCATTCCAGTTTATACATCAAAAGCAACCATTATGATCCCCAATTAAGGCTGAACGTTTGATGACGATTAAAGTATAAGTGTCGAATCTGCGGTCACTACATATTATGATGGTATAAGAATACATCTAGCAAAAACTCAAGATAATCAATTGCTAATTTCAACTGTGATGATTTGTCTCTCAGCAAGATAATACAATTGGGTCATCATGAAAAGTGTAGAGGGTTTGGTTTATTACTTGATGGTATTTTCTTCAATTGTTTTTTTACTTTCATTTGGTATCTTTTCAATTTGGTATCTTCAATCATGTGTTGATTTGGGTCTTTGATATAATTTGGACATTTCTTTTTCTTGTCACACTTGTGTGTGCTTTCTTGGTTTAATTGGTATTTTGTCCAAAATTGTATCTCATTTGGTTCTTGAAAGTCTTGTGCATGCATATTTACTATATGTATATCTTATGGCATGCTTACTTTCGTTGATCCAATACATAGGATAAACTCCATCAAATCCTAAATGGCTAAGATGTGCATGGAATTCAATTTCATATCAATATGCACATATTTATGTGGAGTTTGTCCTATGTATTATAGTTGCTCTAACTACTTTGGACCCAATGAGTTTGGGTACCATGTTGTATTTAAATTTGTTTTACGTACATTGGAGATGCATTGGAAGCTTGTCTCATCTACAAGGAAGGTGTTGTCACCATGTGCTTATTGGAGCCAAGCTTGGATGATCATGAGCTCCTTTCTTCTACATCACCAATGCTATCTCGGTAACAAGTATCTACCTCATGCATACTTTTCTAGCTTTCAACCTTGTGTAGGTTGTTTTATGGCATGAATCTGTTTTGTTGCAATTCTTTTGGTTCTTGCAAAACAACTTTATTGCAAATGTGGGCAAGCCGGGATGATTACATATCAAGGGGAATATATATAATCATTTTCATGATTCACCAATCCCAAATATGTTAATCTAGCTCATTCTTCTCTATGTCTCGCATATGCAATATTGATGTTTTTCAAAATCATTTGCCTTTTGCGATCCTTGTTATCTTTCTCGGAGCATCCCATTTTTCACCTTATCCCTTGTGGATATCTTTGATGTTATGATGAGTATGTGTTGCAAGTTCATCTATATCCCTTTAAGATAAAATTGAGCTTTGTGCTATGCTTTTAAGCAAAGATCTTATTGGTGTATTTATGACTTCCTCTTGGATATCATGTTCTTTACCTTTGTACCTATTTTGTGTGTACATGTTTATTTGTGGACTTATATCTTCGTGATTGGTGTCTACTTAGAAACTTATACACATGAGAATAGTTACATCTTTAATTGGTATTCCAATTCTTTAGTGACCACCTCTTATTGCTTTTGATTCTTTGGTGGTTTCTAAAAGCCACAAGCTTTGCCTTTCATTTGGTTTACTTTTTCATCTTAATAAGCTTGTGGAGCTATTTGTTATATCTTCTTTGGTGTGTGGGTACGGGAAAGACACGATATGCACTATGTGCCACTCTTTTTGAAAGACTATGTTGGTGCTTTGGCTCATCCTTGTATTAGTCTCCTAAAATTGTCTTTCTTTCTCACACCCATCCTTTTATTTGCCGCTCCTTGCTCAACATTTTATTTGTTGCAAGTTGTATTGCTTCTTTTCTTATATATGCTCTCTTGCACGTGTTTTTGTTCAAAATTTCTAGGAGGGAGTGAGGATTCCATGTTGTGCACACCATATTGAAATGCAAATCATACATTGTGCACGTACCTTGGGGAGTTCCCTCTTGATTTTGAGAACACTTTTTCGGATCCTTTGATTGGTTACTTCTTTTGTCGAAGTATCTTTCAATTGATTTTCTTTTGCAATCTTTGGATCCTCAATATAGTTTGATCTCCTTTCCAACTATTCGTCATTGGATATGTTGATACCCACAAGTATAGGGGATCGTTGAAATCTTCGATGTGTAAGTATTAGTATCGATCCCACGAGGAGTAGAAGGTATAAGTATTTATCCTCTCAAATAAGAGTGTCACTTCTCTTATTATCTATGCACTAGACAAACTAAAATGATTAAATGATGCAAGTGTTTTTGGGTTTTTGGTGTAGAGTTTGCAATAAAGTAAAAAGCTGAAAATAAAATATGACAAGTGAAAGCTCTCAAAGAGAGAAAGCCCAATCCTCTATGCAGCAAGAGGACAAGCTTAAGTGTGTGTTTCTTATGCGTGGAAAACGTTCCCAAGGGCTACATGGATTTCATGGCATAGATATTTCTAGAACAACAAGGTAAACATTTTGTCAAGTTTTAATCTTCTTTGGACGGAGCCATAATTAGGTGTAGCTAAATAAATATACTAAACCCCTTATGATGGATCTCATGGCCAAGTAAATGACTGCACAAGAGTTATTAAGACATAGAGTCCCACCATAGCCTTAAACTCTAAGGTCCCCGATATAAATCCCCTCCTAATGTAACTTCATGTATCGGTCTCAGGTTTACGTGTCCCCCCAAGTCTCCCTCAATTCATTACACTAGTGTGATAGCACCTTCATGCATTACTCAATATATGGTGCTGTACATCAAGACAATCATAAAAGATAAAAACTGGACCAAATACTCAACACAAGTTAAGTGAAAATCATTGCCAATCCATCCTATGCCCCCAAGAACATGAGAGAACTACTCACAACGCGAAGACATGATATGATTCAATGCTATAAGTGATACAACACAATCTAAAAATATAATCTCCCAACAAAACAATGACAAGTAGCAATTCACAAACATGTAGAATAGTACTTAGACAATAACTAGGGTTCAAACAATCTCAAACTATGAGGGGGATGAAGTGGATCACGAAGATGGTGATGGAGATGGTGCTGGTCTTGACGGAGGTGTTGATGGAGACTCCGGAGGGGGGTGGAGGAGCCTTCCGGAGGTGATTCCGGCGGCGTTTGCCCCTCCGATCTTCTCCGGCGGCAGCCTTCTGTCTCCTGTTTCGTGGTTTTGTGTTTCTCCGCCGCCTCCTCGCGAAACTCCTCGGGGACTATTTTTATAGTCGGTTTTAGGTCAAGACGAAGCCACGGAGACGAAAACGGACGGCATCGGAGCCACGAGGCCCAAGATGGGGGGTCCCACGCGGCCAAGGAATCTGGCCACGTGGGCCCACCTCTTTTGGCCCTCGGGTCTCCGTTTGTTCGCTTCCTTCGCTCCTACGCTTTCTTCCTTCCAAATATTGGGCCCCGTAAAATCTTAGGTCATTTGGACGTCGTTTGGGTCCCTGAAAGTCAAAAACATGGAAAAAGGGGTTTTCTGGTTCTGCAGGGTTAATTCCAAATAAATGGGGAAACTGTGAATTATCCCCTAAAATCATTATAAAACATAAATATAACCCATATATGATGCAAATAAGTTGGAATATCAAGTAATAAAATGTAAAGTTCATGTATGCATTTTACATGCATCATATGTGCATTTGATTTCACTCATATTATGAGAAATGCACACTTTTGGGGGAGCTCTTACTATATTGCCTTCTAAATTTTTCCTCCCATTTAGGCAATCGATGCCAATGGGGAGAAGTTTTGAGGGGTTTAAGGGAATTTGGTTTTATCCTTTAGTTTCGTTCTTAAGCATTTGCCTTTCATGCTCTTGCATCATTGCTCTTTGTTGTGCATGGTTGCTTAATTCATTATATAAACCCTCATAAAAGGGATTGTCATCAATTACAAACATGGGGGAGATTGAAAGTGTATGTGTTGCCCCATGTGTGGTTTTGGTAATTAATGACAATCCTTATGGACTAATGTTTGCATTGAGATATTCTTGTAGATCTTGTCCATAGGAAAAGATTGGAGTTCATGTGTTGGACTCTAGAAGATTACATGATGACCAAGGTTCTATCCAAGGGATTATATGAAGAATGATCATGTGAAGAGTTGAGCTTATTGCAAGCATGGCTTGGAAAAGAAGATTGAGTAAACATTCATGTTATCTCCAAGCCATCATATATATCAAGATAAGAAGATGAAGTTCAAGTGGATTCATGAAGATGGAGCCTAGCAAGGCTCTCCCATCCCATCATGGTGTATGGGGGAGTATTTGGAGAAGTCTTCATCAAGCATGTGCTAGCAAGCACAATCAAGAAAGGTGTTCCAACTTGAGAGAGTCAAGATCGTCATCATCGAGCTCAAGTGGAATGCGCAAGGAAAAGGTATGATCTTGATAGGTTTTCTATTTTACCGGTCTCATGGTGTTAGTGGGAGACCGGGTTATAGGATAGACGACGTACTATCAAGAGGGGCTCTCAAGTGAGTAACTTGATCGCATCTTTGTGGAGAGCTCAAACTTTTGCATGCTTGGCATTTCATCTTTCTTCGTTCTTATTTGGCTTTTATCCATGTGAGGAGTTAGAGCTTGTGTTCATCTCCATACCAAGCTCTAATGCATCAAAAAAGGATTTCATATGTATATCTTATTGCGTTTTTTATGTTCGAGGTTTTACCGGTTTGTCTTTTCTAAGAGAGGTCAAACTCTCTACTTGTGGTTTCTTCCTCACATGATGGACTATGATGTGTATATGCATAATCTTGTTGAGCTTGTGAGTATCTTCTAACAACCCCAAGATCATAGAAAACGGAGTCCGGATGAGAAACATATTGCGGTTTTAATTTGGAGGTTTTATCGGTTGTTCTTTTATCGAGAGGTCTAAACTTTCCCCATTTGGTTTTATCCTCCATTGTTGGACTATGATGTTTCTCTGCATGATCTTGTAAAGCTCTTCGTTGCGATTCCAACGAGCCCAAGAACATCGAAAACGGAGTCCGGATGATCAAGATATGATCATTTTCGTGTCGGGTGTGTTTGCAGTTTGGCCAGCCCCCAGGCCAGCCTAGGCCGGGTCCCAGGCCGGCTGGCTCTGTTGATAGGCCGGCCTACATGCCAGCCAGGCCGGCTCCCAGGCCGGGAACGCGTTTTCTGAGCATAACGGTTGGTTTCGGGGAACCTATTTAAGGGGTCTTCTTCCCCAATGGTTCCCTAACTTTTTGAGCTTGTTTTCCCCCTCTTTCTCCTCCATTGTTGACCTTTGGAAAAGCTTGCCCCCTCTCAATCCCCTCCCATGATTCTTGCATATTTTTGAGGGAAAGTGAGAGGAGATCAAGATCTACATTTCCACCAATCCATTCCTCCTCTAAGTGAGGGGAACCTAATAGATCGTGATCTTGGAGTTCTTATGTGGTTCTCCTCTTTGTCCTTCCTCTCTTCTCCCCCCATAAGCATAAGTTGCTTTGGTGCGATTTGAGAGTGAAGGATTTGAGCACTTGTGCTCTTGCCATTGCTTCGTTGCATCAGTTTGTGCTCTCCACGAGGATTCGTGAAAGTTGAAAGCTCGTGAACTTGTTACTCTTGGGTCTTTGGACCCTAGACGCCTTTGTGGTGGTTGAGACCTTGTGTGGTCACTTGTAGCCATTCGGGAGCCCCCAAACCAATTGTGGGTTGTGCCCCGGGTTGTTGTTGAAAGGCTCTGGATTTCCGCCTCGAAGGATTCCGATAGTGGAAGGTGAACCAATCCTTTGTGGTGCGGTTCATCGGAGAATATGGTGAGCCTTTGTGGCGTTGAGATCGACCTTTGTGGTGCATCACACCTCTCCAACGAGACGTACTACCCTAAAAAGGAGGAACTCGGGAATACATCCTCGTCTCCGCGTGCCTCGGTTATTTCTATACCCGAGCTCTTTACTTATGCACTTTACATTGTTGCTTGTCTTGCTTAGCATAAGTTGTTAGTGCACATAGGTGAGCCTAGTTTATTTAGATTGTTGGCTTGTTAATTTAAACACCTAGTTTTATTCCGCAATTATCAAGCCTAAACCGGAAAAGTTTTAATCACCTATTCACCCCCCCCCCCCTCTAGGCGACATCCTTGTCCTTTCAGAGAGGTCCAAGTTCTGCTTGTTCGCGCATGGGGCAGGGTTGTACCCACAGACAGGGCAGATTGTTGCACATGGAAGATGGAAGGATAAAATTGCAAATCTCACTGTGCAGCTTGTTGATGCAATAAATAAAGTTCGAAGGGGAGAGTACCATCCCGAGAGAGAGAACGACGAGCTGACACTCGCCCTGGGGAATCCTGAACACTATGGACGATTACAAGGCCATCCCGGCGGTGTCACCTTGAAGGAAGGGTTTCCGGAGTGCGCTGACAGTTATAGAAGCCGTGGGAGAAAGAAGAAGAAGGAGTTAGACCGGTTATCGGAATTGGAACGTCAGGTGCAGCGGCAGCAGCAGCAAATAGACTCAATTAGTCAGCAAAGGGCATCTCTGCAGCTGCAGCTAGAAAATCCTCAAGCCGATGTCGCCCCATCTCAGCAAAAAAGCAACGTGGGTTCCACGCAGCTAGAACCATATGCATTCGAATCGCCGGTGGCTCGCTACCCCGTGGATGATGTCACGGAGAAGACAGATTGTGAGCTACATATGTCAATGAGGAACATATCCTTGAAGGTGGCGGTCGGCTATGCTTTACCTAATCAACCTGGAGCAAGCTACCATCTTGGTGACATTCTAGCTGGCTATGCTCGTGTCGGGGTGGATGAAATTGTGCCGGGATTTGAAACATTGGAGCTTGAGATTCCTGGAGGTGACGAGGAGAAGACACTGGGAGAAGTCAAGCGTGGTTTCGTCCTATGGAACAAGAAATACATCGTCCTTCCAGGCTCCTTGCCAAGGCCACCGACTCCTCCTTGTAGCAGTCCACCTCAGCAGCAAAGTCCACCCCTACCCGACAAGGACCCCAACACGAGTCCATCTCGATCTCCGCCGCGTGAGGAAGCGCCCGTTAAGTGCCTCCCGAGGAAGCGCCGCACCGGTTTGCCGGTTAGGAAGAAAGCTAGAAAGGAGAAAACACCGCCGCCTCTTGAGAAGCGACCTTGGGAAATGACTCGCGAGGAAAACGACGCCATCGTTGAGGCCTACAATAAAGAGTTTTTTGCACCAAAAAAGCCCGAGCCACCAAGGGAGAAAATACCTCAGGTGGTCGTTGAGCGCACCCTCGCTGCCTTATGGAACCCTCCACCAAAGCCGCCATCAGACTATGAGCGTTCTATTGACAAGTCATATAGCAATAAGTCGGATGAGCCGAAAAAAGGAAAACAAGTTCCCCAGCTCGGAGAACAAGACGCACAATCGGCCCCCCGCTCAAGGTGTTTGACGACAAGGCCGCTCAAGGTTCTCAACAGCACATAGGTTCGACAACTGATTACCACATCTCCGAGCTAGCATATAAATATGTTGCCGAGGAAAATTTGGTCGAGCAGGTGAAGTCCCTAACAACAAAAATGTGTCATTTGCATAACTGGTACAAGAAAGCCGCAAAGAAAGGGACAATCAGTATCATGGTGGGAGTTAAGGAAGAGCACTACTTCCAAGAATACGATGTGTCCGTTGAGTTTACCGAACTTTTTCAGTTGTACAATCTCTGGGCCCTCGACAAATCTATCATCAGTTGCTATTGTCTGTATGTGATTTATTTCTGTAATTTAAGTCTTTAATTAGCTCAGCTCGTTCATTGTCTGTAATTATCCTCACTATAATCTTTTGTGCGCTATATTATGCAGATTGAAGATTCTCGAATACAAAAGGGATGAAATCATGGACATTGGGTTCATTGACCCGGATAAAATTCATGAAGTCACCATAGAAAATCCCTATTATAACAAGGACACACCAGGCATTTTGCTAAGGTTTTTGAAGCGACAACGTGACAAAAAAGAAATACTTTTTCCTTACAACTTCAAGTGAGTGTTACTGTCTTGTACACATTCTATTTTGCTTACCAGATGTTAAGTTTTAACTGATGAGTTATCCATGACTGCGTATATAAACGTGCGTAGGTTCCACGTTATTCTTCTTGTCATTAACATTCATGCTGGAGAAGTTGAAGTCCTTGACTCATTAAGGAGAGATCCTAAAGAATTCAAGACCTGTTTTGATATGCTCACAGAGTAATTTCAATTCTTATCGCCTCTTTCGTTCATTTCCTGATATCAAGTAATTAATAACTCCTTTGTTCATTTTCTTTGTCGGGCAGCATTTGGAAGACGTTCATCAAGGAAGAACCTGGCGAATGGAAACCGAAGCTGACATGGCGTTTGAACGACATAAGTAGTACTACCTAGGTCCACGTACCATTATCATACTTGATTATTATTTGATTGAATTCTATTCTTGTACAGACTTGCCATAAACAGCCACAGGGGACTGATTTATGTGGATTCTACGTTTGCGTGTACATTCACATGAGGACCAACGAGAGATTCAACAACCGAAGAAATCAAGATGTACGTAAACATTATTCACAACTTTATTTTGTTACCATCAATTGTGCTGAGTTCATTCATAATTGTTTTATTCTGATTTGATATATATACACACAACTCATGTATTCATTTTGATCTCATTCTTTTATAGTTGGCAAGAAAGCGGAACGCGCTCCCAATGCAGGACCGCTTCAAAGCAATTGCGGAGGAATTGGCGGGATTTTTCCTTGCGGAGGTCATACCTAAATTCGGAGAGTACCACTATGATGAAAATAGTATGCCTCCATGTAATAGTGATCTCCATGTAATTAAGTACTTTATACGAAATCGTGATCTTCATGTACTACTTAATTTGTATGTGTTATATATATATGCATCAACGTGATCTTCATGTAATTGTATGTGTTATATATATGCATCAACTTGATCTTCATGTAGTAATTTATATATACCAAAACGCGTTTTTTGGCGCATCGACGTGATTCCCGTACGATGGAAACCATCCGAAACCCCTAAACCCTAAACCCTGAAAAATAATCGAAAAGAAAAAAAAGGGCCTACCTTTAGTCCCGGTTCGTGTTACGAACCGGGACTAAAGGTCTCCAGCCCCACGGGCTCCTCCGAGGCCACGTGGGAGGGCCTCTTGTCCCGGTTCGTGGACAACCGGGACTAGAGGGGGGCCTCCAGTCCCGATTGGCTAGTCCCGGTTGCCCAACCGGGACTAGAGGCCCTCTGGAACCGGGACTAGTGCCCCGTTTTCCACTAGTGAGCATCCAATACCGGGGCACCTATGCATCACTTTGTTTTATATATTTTGCGTTTGTGGATTTGAATGATGCAAAAATAGTGAAAATGTAGCCTTTTTATCATAACAAGAAGCGTTTAGCTCAAAAAAATAGAATTGAAATCAATCCCTTCCTCAGGGAGAGTATCAATGAGACCCCTACCGATGGATCCAACATCCTGTACGATTCCTTGTTCTAGCATAAAACGCAAGGTTATAACTATGCATATTTTGAACCCAACTAGACTCTCTTTCACCAGTCAGGTTAGTCTCCTAACGAGGCTTTGTGAAGTGGGAATGGTCGTCTCCCAGTGTGGTAACCAGATTCAAAGTAGCCAAGCAAACAAACTCAACAACGACCGCTGATCGGACCACCGAATCACAAGATCCAAGCTCTATATGCAAGCTGCTTCTAAATCTTCCGACCAATGTAGAAGATGTGAAGATAATTATGTTGTTATGATCGCTAATCCATCATTGTTTAGGTATGAGCCATTGACATTGATAACCCGTTGAGAAATTTGGTTTGACTCTTAGGAGTGTCTATAACTGAGTTGACAAACTTTGACAATGTTTTTCATCACTTTTAATATGTCAAAAAATAGTATTAATACATTGACGAGGGGTAGACTCATCAAGACCCATGGTTAAGGTCCCTAGGTTATGAATATGGGGGAGAGAACATGGTAGAGCTGGAAGTATCGTCGGCTGACAAGCAGGGCAAAGATTTTACCCAGGTTCAGGGCCCTCATGTGGAGGTAACACCCCTACGTCCTGCCTGTCTGTTATTGCTTTGTGAATATGATGGTTACAAGGGTCCCGGCGAGATGTCGATCTCGCTAGGGTTTTGGTGGCTCTGAGAGTACGTACGTGGTCTGGTTCGATGGCCCTCCCAGTCCTTAAATAGTAGGCTGGGTCTCGGGTGTTCGTAACCGACTCGATTTACAAGTAAGGAAACTCTAAACCGACTATGGCTTCGCCAGCTTGGAGGATACTCCATCTTGTTGGGCCTCCCTTCATGGGCTTCATGTAGGCTCTGATAGTTGGGCCCAGTCGATACGTGCTCCAGGTACCCTCACGGTAGGGTACCCAATAGGCATACCCATGTCAGTAGCCCCCGAGTACTTGTCTGATTCGAAGAGTCGGGCATGGACTCATACATCATGTACGTTATTTCCTTTTGCGTTTATGTCATATGATTTGAAATTTCTGTATGAGATAGCACATGTTGGCTATGTCGAGTGTTTCATCGACTATGATTTTTGCTTATGATAATCAAGGGATATTAGCTTAGCAGGCCCGGCACACACGACGGATCGGGGCCAGTTAACTACCATTTGTGGCAAAACCATACTAGCTTTCAATCAAACTCGAGTCCCCGGACACGAATCTGGAACAGACTGGACAGACTCGAAACGGCCGTTGAGGTCTTATTGAATCGAACTGCAGTATAATTTTGAATCAACCCAACGCGTCCGTCGGGGATAATTCATCATGTCTGCTGACACGGAAAATTTAAGGATAACGCTGCTGGAGCGGTCCTTAGCCCAGCTCGACTGATCGGTGGGTCTTACCTTTGCACTATGCATGCAGCATCCAAGGATCGTCGGATCAACTCGAGAATATTTCGAGTATGATTTTGCTTATGAACTGAGTCGAATGATTTGTCGACTGATACTTTGCCATAATTCTATCGGGTGCGCGACAGCGCTCCCGATGGGAGTAGCCCCCGAGATTGTGCTTTATTGCTTGCAATGGAGGATAATCTCAAAATCTTTTTACCCTGCACATATTAGTCAAAGAAATTTTTTGATATGCTCCCGATGGGAGTATGATGTTGCAGTCGAAATTCTTTCGACTGACATGTATAACCTTTGCTCGAGAACCAATCGAAATTCCTGTGAGAAGCCACCTTAAGATGTCGTCGAGTGACATTTATGCCATTTGTGCAGTATGAATAACGTCAGCAATGACGCATTTTTGCGACTGCCATCTCTAACAAGCGGTGGCGTGCTTGGTAAGGCTTGATAAGACGTGACCCTGTTTTGTGGGCCCGTTTCTGCAGAGCTGACCAGGGATGACGCCGCGTGGACTTGATTTGACCGTTCTGGCGCGATTTTCACGGGACGTGATGATGGTTTCCTGGATTCTCGAGCGTAGTGGGCGGAATGGCCGGCGACGCTTGGTCTCCGTGGCTGCCACGTGTATGGCCAGATTTCGCGCGGAGCGTATGCATTTATTTTAACGGCTGCGACCGTTTTTGCGCTCTGTGGTAAATAGTGGGGACGGCGCTGGCAGAGTTTTTTACTTGCCATTTGCTCCCTGCGCCGCCCCTCGTCTCCTTCCTCGCGCTGCCCCTCCATTGCTCTGCGCCCAAGTTCTTTGCCCCACACACCCTCCACTGTAGCAATGGCGAAAGGTGGAGGTGCGAAGCGTGGTGCTGCCGCCGCCGCGACCGATGCGGCCAAGGGCAAGAAGACCGTGGCGGGTACATCTGCGGGCGCCGCCACACTGAAGAAGGGCAGCGGGGATTGGGCAAGGTCCACCATCAAGGACGCCCATTTGCTCAAGCTCCGCGAGCAAGGGTATCTGCCACCGCGGAACAGCTCGCCGTCCGCGCGCCGTCGCCCAAGGAGGTATTCCCCGAACCACGCGCCAACGAGCGTGTATGTTTTGCGGAGTTTGCGTCCAGGGGCTTCTCGCTTCCCCTCCACGACTTTGTGCGTGGTCTTCTTTTTGCTTACGGGGTGCAGATCCATGATCTCACCCCGAACGGTGTTATGCATATTGCGTGTTTCATCACGTTGTGCGAGTGCTTCCTCGGCATTAGTGAAAGTGCATGTGTTGCCCCATGCGTGGTTTTGGTAATTAATGACAATCCTTATGGACTAATGTTTGCATTGAGATATACTTGTAGATCTTGTCCATAGGAAAAGATTGGAGTTCATGTGTTGGACTCTAGAAGATTACATGATGATCAATGCTCTATTCAAGGGTTTATATGAAGAATGGTCATGTGTAGAGTGGAGCATTTTGCAAGTATGTCTTGAAGGATTCAAGACATCACCTTCGTGAAACGGAGCTTTGCGAGGCTCTCCCATAATGGAGTATGGGGGAGTATTTGGAGAAGTCTTCATCAAGCATGTGCTAGCAAGCACAATCAAGAAAGGTGTTCCAACTTGAGAGAGTCAAGATCGTCATCATCGAGCTCAAGTGGAATGCGCAAGGCAAAGGTATGATCTTGATAGGTTTTCTATTTTACCGGTCTCATGATGTTAGTGGGAGACCGGGTTATAGGATAGACGGCGTACTATCAAGAGGGGCTCTCAAGTGAGTAACTTGATCGCATCTTTGTGGAGAGCTCAAACCTTTGCATACTTGGCATATCATCTTTCTTGGTTCTTATTTGGCTTTTATTCATGTGAGAATTTAGAGCTTGGTTTCATCTCCATACCAAGCTCTAGTTCACCGAAAACGGATTTCGTATTGAAAACTTGTTGCGTTTTCGGTTTTGGAGGTTTTGCCGGTTCATCTTTTTATAGAGAGGTTTACCTCTCTACATTTGATTTCCTCCTCACATGATGGACTATGATGTTTATATGCATAATCGTGAAGGGCTCTTCGTTGCGATTCCAACGAGCCCAAGAACATCGAAAACGGAGTCCGGATGAAAACTTGTGTGCATTCCCGGCTTTGGAAATATTATCGGTCCACCTCGAGATAGGGTCCACACCCTCCCATGTGTGGTATCCCCTCTATATTCCTTTTTGTAGGAATGCATTCGTCGTTACCTTTCCAACAAAGTTGGTTTCATCGCGTTTGGATTTTTATTTGAAAAGATATGATTTTTCGAAGATCTTTTTCTGCGCGGGCCAGCTACCAGGCCGGGCCACAGGCCGGTCGGCTCTGGCAGGCCTCCAGCCCACAGGCCGGCCCTGGCCGGGCCTCAGGCCGGTCGCCTCGGGCTGCTGTCCGACTGCCAGGCCGGCCCTGGCCGGGCCACAGGCCGGCCACATCGGGCCACAAGCCAGCTGCCAGGCCGGCCCAGGCCGAAGCGCCCCAGCTCCCTGTGCATCGTGGCCCATGGCCCAGCTCGCTGCTCTGCTCAGGTCGCCAGCCCGAGCGTGGCCTGCTCGCTCGTTGCTTTCCTTCGATCGTTGACTTCGCTCGACGTGCTCCTGGCCAGCTCGCTCGAGCGCGCCTCCTGGCCCTCTCACTCGCTCGCGTGCGTGCGCCTCCTGGCTGCTCGCCTCGCTGGCTTGGCCGGCCTGTGGGCCGGCCCAGGCCAGCTGGCAGACCGGGCCAGCTTCTTTTTCCTGTGCAACGGCTATGTTTTCCACAGTACCTATTTAAAGCAGCTTTCTTCCCCATTCGTTTTTCAAACACAACGGTTGAGCAAGTTTTTCTCCTCTCTAATCCTCCATTGTTGTCACTTGATAGCTTGCTCTTCCTCTCAATCCCTCCCATGTTTCTTGCTCTTATTTGAGGGATAGTGAGAGGTGATCTTGATCTACGTTTTCACCGATCGTTTTCTCCTCTAAGTGAGGGAAACCTTGTAGATCTTGATCTTGGAGTTCTTGGTGCATCTCCTCTTTGTTCCTCCTCTCTTATTCCCCCATAAGCATTTGTTGTTTTGTTGGAATTTGAGAGTGAGGGATTTGAGCACTTGTGCTCTTGCCTTTTGCATTTGGTGCATCGGTGTGCTCTCCACGAGGATTCGTGGAAGTTGAAAGTTTGTGAGCTTGTTACTCTTGGGTCCTTGGACCCTAGACGCCCGTGTGGTGGTTGGACCTTTGTGGTCACTTGTTGAAAGCCATTCGGGAGCCCCCAATCCATTGTGGGTTGTGCCTCGAATTGTTGTTGAGAGCCGTTCGGGAGCCCCCAACCCATTGTGGGTTGTGCCCGGATTGTTGTTGAAAGGCTCCGGATTCCGCCTCGAAGGAATACCGATAGTGGAAGGTGAACCAAACCTTTGTGGTGCGGTTCATCGGAGAAGAGGGTGAAACCTTTGTGGTTGTTGAACCGTTGTGTCGGTTCACACCTCTCCAACGAGACGTACTCCCTTTCAAGGAGGAACTCGGGAATACTTCCTCGTCTCCGCGCGCCTCGGTTATTTCTATACCCGAGCTTTTTACTTATGCAACGTACTTTGTGATAGCCTTCGTGCTTGAAGTATTATATTGCTATCACCTTTTTACTTGTCTTGCTTCGCATAAGTTGTTGGTGCACATAGGTGAGCCTAGTTTAATTTAGGTTGTCGGCTTGTTAATTTAAACACCTAGTTTTATTCCGCAATTAGCAAGCCTAAACCGGAAAAATTTTAATCGCCTATTCACCCCCCCCCCCTCTTGGCGACATCATTGTCCTTTCAATTACCCCCAGCTGGGCGCTATGGAAAGCCATCTTTATGGTGCGGCCGAACAGAGGAGGTGGCCGCACCTACCCCGTTGGCGGCTGTGGAATTCAGGTGCGCAGCGACACCCGGAATCGCCTCCGCCCAAGGCTGGAGGAAGGGGTGGTTTTATGCGACTGTCGAGCAAGACGGAATCGCTGCCTTCTCGACCGCAGCTTTTGCCAAGACCAAGGCGTGGGACCACCAGCTCTCAGCCGAAGAAATGGAGGAGGCAAGCCCTTTGCTGGCTCGGATCGGAGGCATGCTGGACAAGGTCACAGGCATCCACCTAATCGCCACCTTTGTGAAGAGACGGGTGTGGCCCATCCGTGCCCGAGCGCACCCGATGTGGGAGTATGAAGGCGCGGGTGACATCACCCGAATGAACCCAGAGGAGCTGTCAAGGAGTGAGCTGCTGACGTATGTGCGGCACATCACCAATCTGACGGCAGCCGACACTTGCAACGTCGACTGCCCTGTTGAACCATATGGGTTGGAGAACCCTTTGCTTGAGGTATGTATGTGTTATAGCCTGCTTGCAATGAAGAGTTTGCCACTCGTATGTTCTGCGATATGCGATTTTTGATTCTGACTTTGCAATTTGTGATGTATGCTATGCAGGGTCACTCGACTGCTGCCTCCCTTCCTCCTCTGCCTGAAAATGGCGAGACTGAAGAAACCAGGTACAGGTGGTGGACCCGAAAGGGGATCAGTCGCCCATCCCTTCTGCCACCACTTCACATGTGGAGGAGGTCGAGGAGGAAGCAGCAGAAGAGGTCCAATCTGAAGACAAGGCCACCGCTGACCAAGAAGTCGATACCGCGCCACCGAAGCGGCGTCGACTGGCCAAGAAGGCGCCTTCTGCTGTGAGTTCACCCGCGAGGGGCAGGGCTTGGAGGATGACGAGGAATCAGGCTCACCACCTGTTTTCCAAGCCGCTCCTTTGCGTGCGTGCTCAACGAGCTCAACTCTTCCTCTTCAGTCGAGTGGTACCCCAGCTTTTGGAGGCCCAATTTTTGGCGACTCCGAAGATGAGGAGGATGAGGAACACAGGTGTGTGTTTTGAGTATGATATGAGAATTTTGTGCTGTCACATATTTGTGCTGACCGTCTTTTTGCTTTGTTGTGTTCCCACAGCGCTGAAAACAATCAGCCTGGGACTCCTCCAGTCGAGAATGTTCCAACCCTGGAGCACTCGAATTATGCACCGACTGGAAACGAGGCTGCCCAGCCAATGGCCACTGATGCTGTCGTTGAGACAGCCAAGGCGGCAACTCCAGATGTCGGGACATCAGTCGCGGCTCCTGAGCCGTGGATGAACCACGTAAGTAGCTTTTTGCTTGACCCGTTTAGTTGTAGGTCTGTGAGAGTTTGAATTTTTGCTGAATTCGTGTGCTTGCAGCCCTTCTACCACACCTTGGCAGATTCTGCCAAGGCTTATGTCCAGGTGGAGCAGGAGAGGGATACCATGCGCGCCGAGCTAGAGCGGCTCAGTCGTGAGTTCTCCTTTTTGCTTTGTTTGCTGAATTTCTTTTTGCAATGCTTGATTTTGTCGAGTATTGAATGCGATTGGGCCCAGGCGAGAAGAAGGAGCTGGAAGATACACTCGCGCGCAGCGCGAAGAGTCGAAGAAAGAGCTGGCGCCGCCACCAACTCAGCCGCCACACGCGAGCGAGGATATGCTGACCAGCTCGCGGCACTCGCGCAGGCCATGGGAGGTGAGTAATCTTTTCTCCTTTTGATATTACGACGCAGCTGTAGAGTGTCATGAAATGACTTTTGCCTTTTGTGACTTGTGTAGAAGCTGTTGGCGCACCGGCCTCTGCAGATGCGTTGAGTGGTGATCTTCGCTGGACCAGGTTGTGGGCGGCCTAGGCGCCGTATGCACCCAGGCGAAGGACGCACTCGCCAAATCGGCGAGTACACTTGGCGCTGTATACAAGGTGGTGTTCCCGACTGGCGTAGTGCCGTCGACGGCGGACGACTTCGCCGACGTGTTTGGCCCCGGGACGTCCACCATGGCGGATTTCGCTCGCGCCAACACGGTACGCGGATCCGAGTCCACCATCAAGCTTCTTATGGGACATGGGATAGATTGCGACTACGAGGCAGCACTGTCTGCGTTCCCTCGGAAGCCAGATGGGAAGCCCATTTCTCTGAAGGGGGTGAGCGGAGCCGCCGCGCGACTGGCCGAGGTTTTTATGACCACCATGGAGCGCCGGGCACTCGAGACTGCCAATCGTCTGCTTAGGAAATCGAATCTTAGGTTTAGGGTAGCTGTACCCTTTTGTTTTTTATGCCTTGTAATGATACCTTCTGAACTGCGCGAGTCTGCGCTTTGTTTGTGCTACCTTGTTTATGCAACAGTCTTTTGCTAATGTCTTTCACTCGAAGAGTTATGTATGCTTATGTGGAGTTTTGCTTCTGACACAAACTTTGTGTTTGTGATTATGCTCTTTGAACAGTCACGAGAACCTGCTACTGCGACTAGTTCCTCGCAGGCTCCAATCACCACCCGATCCCAGGTCAGGTGAAATGATGCCAAGGTGATGGAGTTTATGAAGGCCAAATTTGTGAGAATGGAGCAAGATCTGAAGGACGCCCAGGCTGAGCTGAATCGATTGAGGGCGAGACCCGCGTTGGCCACCCAACGCGAGGAATATGTGCTCGGGGAGATGGATCTTGTGAACAGGCAACTCGAGTGTAAGTTCGAGTCTTGCTCTGTTTACAAGCTTTTTGCGTAGCTATTGTCCTTTTGATCTGACTGGTGCGCCCGTGTTTGTAGGCTTTGTCGACAACTTCCAGGCTGAAAAGATTCGCGTGGAAGGCGTCTGGATAGCGTGGTTGACGACCCTACGACTGGGCGTCAACACTTTTGGCTTGATAGGTACCATGCCCGCATACTCGCCACCCTGAAGGATCGCGTCTGGCGAAGTGCTGAACTGCTGGAGTTATGCCGGGCAGCGTTTATTCGCCTGAACGAGACTCTTTTTCCTGCGGGGCCACAACCACAAGGGATTCGTGCTTTGTTGAACATCTTCCGTCAAACAAATCCCATTCGAGAGTTGCTGTCTCAGAGACTTGTGATTGGAGCCAACGCTGCAATGGCGTATATGCGTAGTCGAAAACCAAGGTTGGTGTTGCGGACACCTGCAGCCGGAGAGGTTCTCGAACAAAGAGACCTGGATGACACGATCCGAGCTGCGGAGACACTAATCGAGTGCACTCGCGAACAGCTTTGCGGTCCCGAGCTGCCCGTAAAGGACGAGCCTGAGGATTAGAATAGTTTGCGAGTGCAATTTTTGTATAGGGGGCAGCCCCCGAGTGTAATTTTTGACTCTTTGTATATTGTATAGTTTGTATACTTTGATTTTTTGTCGAGCCCCCGAGTCAGTCGAGCGGGGTTTGTGAAATATGTGTTGGTTGTGAACCAATGACTGTGCAGCCCCCGAGTATTCGAGTGCGGCTGCAGAGTTTTTGTGTTCTTTGTTTGGATCCTTGTTACGCAGCCCCCGAGCATTCGGGTGCGGCTAAGGCATTGTGTTTCTGCAAGAGCGAGAGCTCATTTGATCGATAACACAGCCCCCGAGGGTTTCGGGTGCGGTTAAGGTATGAATTATGCGGGTAGTAACCACAAAGAAGTCGAAGGAACATTGATTTTATTCCTCTTTTGAATGTTAGGCTGCAGGCCGCCTCATTAAAAACCTTCCAGTCCCCTTAGGTACCCTGGTAAGGAAAAGAGCGCGTCTGAAACCTGCAGCCATCCGACATATAGCCTATTACATTGTATGACTGTGAGCACTTTATGCGTAGAAACGGCGCAGATGCGCAACGTTCCAAGGATTATGAGAAGTTCGCCTGTCTTCGCGTGCTTCAGTCGATATGCGCCTCCACCAAGGACCTCCGTGATGATGAAGGGACCTTCCCATGGGGAAGCGAGCTTGTGCACCTTCTTTTGCTTCAGTCGAAGAACCAGGTCGCCCACAACAAAGGACCTGGTTCGCAGTCGACGGCTATGGTAGTTGCGGAGATCTGCTGGTAAACAGCTGTGCGGGCCAAGGCCGTGTCTCGCGCTTCATCGAGTAAGTCGACTGCATCTTCGAGTGCTTCTTCTGCGTCGTCTTCATTGTATGCTTCAACTCGTGGTGCATTGAACCACATCTGATGGCAGATTGCTCTGCACCATAGACCATGAAGAATGGTGAACTGCGTAGAAGTGTTGGGAGTTGTGCGTAGGCTCCATAGCACAGATGGTAGTTCTTCGACCCAAGCACCCGCAGCTCTTTTGAGTGGCACCAGAGGCGCTTTTGATCCCTCGTCACAAGTCCATTGGCCTTTTCGACTTGGCCATTGGATTGTGGATGCGCCACGGATGCGTAGTTGAGCGTAATGTCCTGCTCTTTGCAGAAGGTTTTGAACTCCTCAGCCGTGAAGTTTGTGCCGTTATCAGTGATGATACTGTTTGGGACACCGAAGCGGTAGATGATGCTCTTTATGAAGTTGACTGCCGTAGTAGCAGTCGAATTTGTGATGGGGACCGCCTCGATCCACTTTGTGAACTTGTCGACTGCCACCAGCAGGTGAGTATGCCCGCCATGCGATGATTTTTTGAGTGGCCCAACCATATCGAGCCCCCATTGGGCGAAAGGCCAGGCCAGCGGTATAGTCTTCAACGCCGATGCGGGTGCGTGCGGCCTTGTTGCGAATTTCTGGCAGCCGACGCACCTTTTGACTATGTCCTCCGCGTCTTTGAGTGCTGTAGGCCAGTAAAACCCTGCGCGAAAGGCTTTGGCTACGAGTGATCGACTGCTGGCGTGATGCCCACAGGTACCTGCATGAATATCTCGAAGTATGGCTTGGCCATCTTCGAATGCGATGCATCTTTGGAACATACCTGATATGCTGCGCTTGTATAACTCGCCGTTGATAACGGTGTATGCTTTTGATCTTCGAGTCACGCGTCGGGACTCGGTTATGTCATCTGGTAGCTCGCCGCGGAGTATGTAAGCCAGAAAAGGTTGAGTCCAAGTTGGCTCAATGAGGAGTACCTCGACTGGGGGGTCCTCTGTGCTAGGCGCTTTGCTTTTGGCTGGCGTAGTCGACGGAGGAGGCTCTCGTTTCTCCTTGATAGATCTGTGTTCGATGCGCTCGAGGAAGACACCAGGTGGAATTTGTGCGCCAGTTGAGCCAAGATTGGCTAGCATGTCTGCTTCTTCGTTACTTTCCCTTCCTATGTGCCTCAACTCACAGCCATCGAAGCTGCCCTCCAGTGTGTTGTACAGGTCGCGATAAGCGATCATGTTGTCCGCGATTGCGTCGCAGGCCTTCATTGTTTGCTGCACTACGAGATTGGAGTCGCCGTCATACATATTAAAAAGTACTGCACAAGATAAAATGCAATGATTTCATTTATACAAACTCAGTCCATACACTTTAGTATTACTAGTCGTCAAAGACGTGAACTAAAGATAGATGGCGTAAAATCATTTGTGCCTTATATTTTAGGATGAGAAGAGAGTATCTTAGCATAATATAATGGTTAATTTTCTGAATTAAATACACATGACATAACTCTTGAGATGTAAGAACAAACGAGTGTGACCAGCAACGACAAGTATATATAGTTATCATGCTATTCACTTCTAGTAATTCCTGCAGGTTTTGCGGAAATCTACGTAACAAGATTTCCATGTTTAATTTCATGCAAGATTTTTTTTCATAAACTGGCAGGTCACTTGTGTACACAAGATGATAACAAGCACATATCAGAAGACCATATAAGATGATAAAATTTACATAGAAAGCGCACTATAATCCGCACTATTTTCTTTCGTTGGTGATTATTCCAAACAATGTTGTTTCAATACCAAATACGAATCATGTACAATTTGTTAACAAATTTCTATAAAAAATGCTTAATTAATCATACACTAGAAACTACTATTGGGACACTTGTTAGATCGTACTCTTTACATATCTTACCATAAATATTTATAAATTATATAGATTATGCACTACAGGAAACATGGTTCTAAAACAAACTTTTTGTTACAAAATATAATTTACTACTCCCTCAGTTTCCGTATGTAGGGTGTATAGTTTTTGGCTCGGAATTGAAGCGGACGGGATGAAAGTGCATGTTCCCCCATGCGTGGTTTTGGTAATTAATGACAATCCTTATGGACTAATGTTTGTATTGAGTTATTCTTATAGGTTTGTCCATAGGCATCGCTTGAACTCCATGTGTTGGATTCAAGGTTGTATGCCATCAAGATCATTGATTATAATGGATATATTTTATATGATCAAGTAGAAGAAAAGATACAAGGTTGATCAAGACTAAGTGCAAAGAGTGGATTCAAGTTGATCAACACACAAAGCTAAATGATGTACCATGTGGGATCATGTGATCCAATGGTATGGTAAGAAATTGTCCATATAGCTTTGTGAACTAACCCATTATGTGTGTGTGTGTGGCATTCCTTTGTTTGGTTAGGTATCTCTCCATGGGCTTGCATCAAAAGGAAGATTTCTTATAGCATATGGAGGATGACGTCAAGTGGTGATCGTCATCAAGGTTGTGTTGTGCAAGTTCAAGATGGACATCTAGAAGATATCATATGCTTGAAGCTTGCAACCATTTGGAGATAATGGTCAAGTGAATATGTGCCTAATAGAGGCACTCCCATCTTGGTGTATGGGGGAGCGATATGTGAGTCTTCACTAAGCAAAGTGCAATCAAGAAAGGTGGTCCACTTGAAGAGATCAAGATCGTCATCATCTAGCTCAAGTGGAATGCGCAAGGCAAAGGTATGATCTTGATAGGATTTCTATTTTACCGGTCTCATGGTGTTAGTGGGAGACCGGGTTATAGGATAGACGTCGTACTATCAAGAGGGGCTCTCAAGTGAGTAACTTGATCGCATTTTGTGGAGAGCTCAAAGCTTTGCATACTTGGCATATCATCTTTCTTGGTTCTTACTTGGCTTTTCTCCTTGTTGGGTTTTGGTGCTTGTTGTGATCTTCATGACAACCCAAGTTCACTGAAAACGGATTTCGTATGGAAAACTTGTTACGTTTTCGATTTTGGAGGTTTTACCGGTTATTCTTTTATAGAAAGGTTTGACCTTTCTACATTTGGTTTTATCCTCCCCTGTTGGACTATGATGTTTCTCTGCATGATCTTGTAGTGCTCGTTGCGGTGATTCCAACGAGCCCAAGATCATCGAAAACGGAATTTGTATGCTCAAGATATCTTCGTTTTCGTGTTGGTGTTTCCGCAGTTTTCTGTAGGACGGAGTCTCCGGTCCGAACCAGAAGTTTCCGGACCAAAGTCTCCTGTCTGTGTATTTTGGGCTGCGTGGTGACACCTACTGGTCTCACACCGGAAACTTTGCAAAGACTCCGGTCCGACCAAAGTCTCCGGTCTAATTTTCCTGAACCAGTTTTTCAACGGGAAGATTTCGTGGTGCCTATAAAAGGATCCCTTCTTCCCCAAAGAGGGTAGAGCTTCCTAGCACGAAATTGCCCCCCATTGTTGACTTCTTTAAGCTTTGATTTCTCTCTATTCCTCCATGATTCTTGCCTCAAATTAGAGGGAAAAGAGAGAGGAGATCTAGATCCACATTTCCACCAATCCATCTCTCCTCTAAGTGAGGGGAACCCTTTGGATCTAGATCTTGGAGTTCCTTTTGTTGAGTTCTTCTTTGTTCTTCCTCTTTTCTCCCCCCACAAGCATTAGTTGCTTTTGGTGGGATTTGGGAGTGAAGGACTTGAGCACTTCTTGTGTTCTTGCCTTTGCTTTTGTGCATCGGTTTGCTCTCTCCACGAGGATTCGTGGAAGTGAAAATTGTTAGCTTGTTACTCTTGGGTCGTTGGACCATAGACGGTTGTTGGTGACTTGAGAGCTCCCAATCCTTTTGTGGGTTGTGGCTCAAGATTGTTGTAAAGACTCCGGATTCCGCCTTGAAGGATTCCGATAGTGGAAGATGAACCGAGCTTTTGGGCAAGGTTCATCGGAGAATAGGGTGAGGCCATTTGTGGCGTTTGAGTTTGAAACTCACACCCCTCCAACGAGACGTACTCCCCTAAAAAGGATAAACTCGGGAATACATCATCATCTCCGCGTGCCTCGGTTATTTCTATATCCGAACTCTTTACTTATGCACTTTACATTATGACAGCCTTCGTGCTTGAAGTCCTTTATCTGGCTATCACCTTGTTGCTTGTCTTGCTTAGCATAAGTTGTTCGTGCACATAGGTGAGCCTAGTATATTTAGGTTGTCTGCTTGTTAAATTAAAACACCTAATTTTATTCCGCATTTATCAAGCCTAAATCGAAAAAGTTTTAATCACCTATTCACCCCTCCCCCACCCTCTAGGCGATATCCTTGTCCTTTCACGGGAAAATTCCACCAGTTTTGGACGGAATTATCTCTGGCTAGCTAATTGATGTGGGAAAAGGGGAGTCTTGCACAAGATAAGGGAATGTAATCAAATCTGTAAACAAGTTTTTCGGATGACTTTTTCTCAAAAACAAATACACCTTATATGTAGAAACGTAGGGAGTATTTTTCAATGGATTCGCCCCAAACAAAAAACACACAAAAAATATTTATTAATGTTGCTAGTTACGTGATTAAAATATGCGAACAAATATAAATTATACATGTAATACTTTAATATGCTAAAAATAAGTAGATAAATATAAAAGCTCAGTATAAAAATTAAAGTTTAAATTTCATTCTGCCCCAAGACCAACTCTATATTTAGCTAAAGTAACGTGTATGGATGGCGATTATGAAATGTATGTGTAGCTGACATAAAACATCCTACTACTCATGATGGATACAACCATGGTCACCCCAAGTTGTCACGTCATTGACATAAGTCTCGTGCATATGGAGTTGCTAAATTTGAGGAGGTGTGTTTCTCTGAAGCTGAACTTTTTCTTACTTATGTTTAATTGAGTGTTGTGGACACTGTGGAATATTTTCCTAGCAAAGTAAAAATTAATTAGATAAGAAAACAACTAACTACATGCTTGAGGTTAAATTAATCATTATCTTTTTATTGCAAGTTAGCTGCAAATTAGGATAGATGACCATACATCTGAATATAAATATCACTATAGAATATAAATATCACTAGCTCCAGTGAGGATCCAATGTTTTTAAGTGGTCGTCATTCATCTTCTCCACCACATGCCGATGTGGCGCATATTCTTCCTCTCACGTCCTACCATGAAAGCTTCTCCGTGCCGTTGTTTCCCAAATCTAGCGGCCTGACGAGGTTCACCCTGTGATTCAAGCCGGAGCCAGGGTAGACGCGGTCATCCGTGCTGATGCCAGTGGCGATGAGTATGGACGCTCAGCCAAGATGTGCGAAACAATCGGTGTGTGTGGGGTGGGGGGGGGGGGGGGGGGGGTGAGAAACAATCGCGGAAATCAAATAAGTTAAATTCAAATGATCATGCATGTCGTAATTTCATGATCTTACACTTACGACACACGAAGATACGCAACTTGTGTAACACAAATGTGGTTAGATGACAACAAATTAGTATAATAATATTATTAAAATATATAATGCCAGACGATTGGGGTTACATCGATAATACTAAGATGGCCTAGAGTATGTATCTCTCCATCGCCTGAAGGAGTAAGTACCATTCTCGAACGATCTCCGTTCCATTACTCATTCCAGTTTATACATCAAAAGCAACCATTATGATCCCCAATTAAGGCTGAACGTTTGATGACGATTAAAGTATAAGTGTCGAATCTGCGGTCACTAGATATTATGATGGTATAGGAATACATCTAGCAAAAACTCAAGATAATCAATTGCTAATTTCATCTGTGATGATTTGTCTCTCAGCAAGATAATACAATTGGGTCGGTTCAATACTATTGTCATTTCGACAATATATTCCCATAGTTGTGTGACTTATACAAAGTTCATGATCAGGAAAACGTGATCATCTAACAACAAGATGAGCTAGTCTTAGAGACAAGACTAGGAATACTTTGGAATTGCTCATATCTCTACACGTGTATCCTTCCTTTGAATACTTACCATTCAATTGCCAATTCAGTTATAGCATAAAGATATAAATATTAATAATGAACTTGAAGATAAATAATAACTAAATATATCTGCAACAATCACAACAATAGATTTAGAGACAAATTCCTCTAACAAAAATTAGAGACAAATTCTGTAAAAAGATTTACAGACAAAATTATATTGATAATATTGGTCACATTGGTTGCAAAATACATGTACCATGCGTACTTTGCTCTCAGCTTTTCGTTGCTCCCCGTCAGGTACCCAGGCTCGCTAGCTCGATGTTGCTGGTTGCCGGCCGCCAGGTCGAGGGCAACGACCGACATGGCTAGGGGGTTGGATCGCCGCTCGTCGTCGATTCGCTGGCTCGCTTCTTGAGTTCTCTTGGTTGCCGTTGGGTCGGCCTCGTCATCGGGTGAATTCAGTTGGGTCGCTGCTCGCGTCATGCGCCTGTGTGAGAGGCTCTTTGTTCTTCTGTCGCTGGGAACCTGGGACTTGTTCGCCTGGGACTGCTCATTTGTATACATTAAGCAATACACACAATGTAGGCAAAATAGCTGATTGCCTGCTAATTGAAATAGTCAATATATGACAAAGAGTAAGGGAGCAAATAAGAGACTACACGTTTTAGCTACAAAATATCGCTGGAGCTGGATCTGGACCTCAACTTGGACTCACCAAGTTGAAGTAGTTTTTTACCATTCGCGTTAGTAAAGGCCTCCAGCGGAGAGTGACTAGGTAGAACAGTGTACATATGAACCTCTTATTTTGAACATGCATAGGTGGTGCAAAACATGTCCAAAAAATTCGAACCAAACTTTCCATGCATAGGCATTGCAAAACATGTGGCATGCACATGAGTTTTGTGACGAAATTACTATTTACTTTGCCTCCGTACAAAAG
Source organism: Poa pratensis (assembly GCA_947311845.1). Classification (NCBI taxonomy): domain Eukaryota; kingdom Viridiplantae; phylum Streptophyta; class Magnoliopsida; order Poales; family Poaceae; genus Poa; species Poa pratensis. The sequence goes on along the minus strand of CAMZMU010000117.1, from coordinate 3,057,961 downwards.
ATAAAAAAAATTAGTGCTATGTAGCGGTATATATGTGACGCATTTTTTTTGTCCTTTTCACATAGGCCAAGTAAAAAGTCGTTTCTCTGCAAAACTTTGTACACACGCATGGAACATGCAGATGTACGCGCGAACTTTGTTCAGAAATTTTAAATATTTAGAAAATGCCTTTCCCAACCGGATTCATGTACTCCCTCCGATCCATATTAGTGGGCATAGCTTTGTCTAAATTCATATGTATCTAGTTAAGTATTTAGACTAGATACATGTGTATCTAGACAAAGTTGTGCCCACTAATATGGATCGGAGGGAATACCCTTTTTCAACGTAGTATTTTCCCCTCTAGCGTCCTTTCACTGTAACCTTTCAGCGTAGCGGAGTACTAGAGATTGTACATTTGTACGGAACCATGCATGCTAGTGTCGGCAATGTGATTAGCGTATCAGTCAGTCACACTTGCCGGAGCCACTTGGTACTCTTTGAATGCGGATGAAGCCACTTGGTGACGGTTTGTTGTTAATAATCTTCCCACATGTACCTATGCTTCTTTTCTGCCTAGAGAATCACGGCACGTGGTTACGGCAGTTTCTGTTGCTCCCTCAGTCTATCTCCAAAAGTCCACTACAAGCTACTCTTTCGGTCACACCGACTCACAAAGTCAAGTGTTGACATCAAGTTTCCTCTACAAAAGTTTGTCCCATGTGGATGGAGTTTTGGTCATTGCTTACATCGTCCATGGCAATTTTTCGTAATTTCATTTACTTTCAAATGATAGGTAGGCGCCTCGACGTGAGCAGAAGATTGAACATGATTAATTTGATGCCCATTTTGATTTATTTTTCTCACATCTAAATTTTAACAGTAGTAGCATTCTACTACAGTACCAAAAGTCCAAAGCACGGAATTGAACTACAGCTTCCTCCGCTCCTCGGCCGCCGTGACGCTGCCATACCCGCCGTCGTTGCCGGCGCCGACGAAGGCCTCGCAGAGGCACTGTGCCAGGACGACGCCGGCCGTCCTCGAGCGCCGCGCAGCCGCCCTGTCTCAGCTCCGGGGTCATGGGGTGGAACGCGTCGCCGGCCACGCACACGTTTCCACGGCTGATGCTGTCCCAGACCAGTGCCAGTGGTGACCGGAACCGCAGCGGCGAGGACACCACGTCGCTCATCTCGCTCCGCTCGATCACGTCCAACTCCTCGGCGGGGATCTTGGCGCCCCTCAGCTTGGTCATCACGTACTGCCGCATCTTGGCCACGCTCTCCTCCGCGTCCTCATCGTCCGGGGACGGGTACCAGGTGTAGTAGGGGAGCACGCCGGAGCGGAATCCCTAGCCGATGAACTACAGGACTCCGGGCCGAAGCCGTGGCCGTCAGGGTACTCGGCGAGGCCCCTGGTGGCGGAGCGCCCAGACATGATTGGCTTCGGAAGGCCCAGCCATCTCGCCATCACGGAATTCACTCCATCGCACCCGACAAGAACCTGCACGCACATTCAGAGAACATAGTCGAACCGGTGGAGTAAGCTTCCGTCGCTGCGGACAAGAAGAAGAGATGCACAAATGCACTGCACAGAAACATGTCTCACATTGGCCCTGATGGTGGAGCCGTCGGCCATGTGCACGAGATTGACGTCGCCTTCTTCCTCGATGGCGACGATCTTGGAGCGGTACCCGATGATGCCCTCCAGCAGCTCGCTCTCAAGCGTCTCCAGCAGGAAGTTGCGCTTCACGCACCGGATCTCGTGTGGGCCGCTGATGAAATGGAAACATGATTTTGCAGATAATTGTTAGAGCATTGTACATGGACAAATTGTCAGCTCAGCTCGTGCTTCTGTAATTCGGTGATGAGCATGGTTTCAATAACTTTTGCCCTGCATCTTCAGGCTCACTTTTGCGGCTGCCTCACCTTTGGATTCAGAGAAGGCCACCAGCCTGATACTCGATATGGTCTGGTGCAAGCTCATTGGTCAGATAGTTTTTATTGAAGAAATTCAGTTATAAAAGTTTGGGGAAAATTACAGCTTTTGTCGCTAAACTGATGTCCTACACACTACAGTCCAAATCCAAACAAAAAAAAATTGCGAAAAAATCCAAACAAATTTGACCCTTATTCCCTTCTTCGAACCATTGAAGACAGTTCCAGTGTTGTGGTAGTCGTTCGCATACAGCGTGGTAGCTCGTGCTTCTGTAATTCAGTGAGAATGGTTTCAGTACCTTTTGCGCTGCATCTTCAGGCTCACTCTCGCGGCAGCCTCGCCTGTGGACGCAGAGATGGCCACCAGCCTGCCAACAAGTTACTCCCTCCGTTCCCAAATATAAGATGTTTTATACTTTATCCATATACACATGTACCCAAATGTATTTAGACACATTGCATGTATATGTTCACTCATTTGTGTATGTATCTAGACAAAATGTGTAACATCTAAAACATCTTACATTTATGAACGGAGAGAGTACTTGGTACGGTGCGAGCTCATTGGTCAAATCGTTTTTCTGAAGAAATTCGGTTACAAAAGTTTGGGGAAAATTACACATTTTGTTGCTAAACTATTGCCCTACGCACTACACTCCAAATCCAAACAAATTTGACCAAATATTGTACAATTCCATTCCTCAAACCATTGAAGACAGTTCCATTGTTGTGGTAGTGGTTTACACGGTGGTAGCTCAATCAAGCATGAAAACATAGACATAAAAAAACACAACACATTTCAAAGAAAAAAGAAAATTGTAAAAATAGAAAATAACAAAATAAGAAGGAAATTCTACTATATTCTTTAGAAAGCCAGAAGATAATTACGTTAATCATAAAAATATAATAATAAAGGTCAAAACATGAATATTATAAAAAAATATTGCAAAAATATGATAATTTTCAAGAGTAATGGCAATTTAAAAAATATTTACAAGAATAATGGTAAGAATTGTAAAAAAAATCCAGAAATGTGAAAAAGGCTCACAATTATTTCTTGCTGAATTCGGCGAATGCTTTATGAATTTACTTGTGTCTTGATTTTTTTTCAGAATATCTATGGCTCATCCCCTTTTGTTCCCATTTAAAATAAAAAAAATTTAGTTTTCCAAAGTGTTATGTTTTTATTTTTATTTCAAGTTTCGACTTGATAGCTGGCTACGAGAATGAAACACCTCGACTTGTTGACAGGCCTGACACTCTCATGGGGCCCTCTTGCTACACGCTGTTGCGTCGTCGCCATAGAATTAAACAGGAACAAAATATGTGTCTAGTGGAATTAAATTCATGGGGGGAGACTTGATAGTTACTCTCCCCATTCCTAAATATAAAATGTTTTATCATTTTCTGGCCCACACGTATCTAGACGCGTTTTAGTATTAGATGCACATGAATCTACACAGTCAAATACTTCTAGATACGCGCGGACAAGAAAAGGCTAAAACTGATTATATTTAGAAACTGAGGGAGAAGCTAGGAGAATGAAAATACCTCGACTTGTTGATAGGTGATGAGTGATGTCACTGCTGATGATTTCCTTATGTCTGTGGTACCGGCGCCAAACTCGCGGGGTCTACCAGCCCAACACACGTGTCACCCTTAGTGTGGAGCTAGCCAAATTCCAAAATCCTCAAAATTGCACTTGCTACAAGTACCCGACATAAAAGTACACTCCCGGCTTTGTTTAGCAGAGGGGTTTCTACATGTCTCTTCGTGTATAATCCCGGCCCATATTAAAACCACCATAAACACTAGTGGTCTATTTGGTGGGCCGGTTTTGGCCGGGCTCAAAACCTCAAGACGCCACGATAAACGTCAACCCGACGTGTATTCCAGATGCTCCTACCACCTAGCATTTTGTCCTTGGCAGCGCTCGTAGCTATGCCCAAACGCCCGCAGCGATGCCCCAATCTACCTCGCGCCAAATAGAAAAAATGGAGTAGGGAATTGGGGTGGAAGTGGATTACAGTGTAATCAAGTGGTAAAGTGTTTTCAACAAACCCTGTGTGGTTTATACACAGTGATCCCTCTAAATCACATGTACCAAACAAGGCCTCAAGCGTGACCAACAATGAGAGCAAACTCTTTGGTTCGTAGATTTGAAAAACACAGAAATAGAAGTATCGTAGAAACGGCACTTGGAATTTTACAAAAACAAAAACAAAAACATATGAATCGGTAGTTGGTGTTGTTTGGTTGCACGGCACCGCATGAAAAACGTAGCAAATATCTATAGAGATTGAGTGGATCCTAAACCAGTCAATCGTCGTACGATCTCTACTGATCTCGTGGGCAAGACCATTGGAAGAAACATCTTATAAATCTTTGGATGAGTATAACACATGCTGGTGGTTAACTATTTTATCATGGTTTTCATTGAGCCTGATGCGATGAATACCAAACCTAGAAGTTTACCAAAATACACACCCCTATCACAATCTAGCCCCGTTGGAAAAAAACACTATCACAATTTTTTAGTCAAATGTACCAGAAAAGGATAAATATTTAGCTTGACAATGTTCCGCAATCGTAGCTCGACATTTTCACAAGCCTTCTAGCGAGCACGCCGGCCAGTACCTTCTCTCGCAGAAAGCTTACGACCACATTATTACTCTGTTGTAGGAAGCCAACCATATAGGCAGTTCCTATGAGCTCGCTGCTCCTCCATCGTCGTATCCCGGAGTACTTGCGTAGACCCAACTCAATTCTCTGTTTCTCCGTGCCACCTCTCGTGCCATCGTCATCGAGGATGACCTCACTGAGGCATCTTGCCAGGACGACGCCATCTTCCAGCGCCGAGCAGCCGCCCTGGCCAAGGTCCGGCGTCATCGGATGGAGCGCGTCCCCGGCCACGCACACGTTGCCCTTGCTGATGACCGCGAACAAGAGTGAGAGAGGCGACCGGAACCGTAACGGCGAGCCCACCAGGGCGTCATCGCTCCTCACCACCACTTCCAAGGCCTCCGCGGGCACCTTGGAGCTCCTGAGCTTGGTCAACACGTACTGCTTCATCTTCGCGCCGCTCTCGTCGACACCTTTATCTGCACGTGGACACTAGACGATAAGTAGATATTGGACATATCTAGACATCGCCATGGATGACTAATATGTAGAACCATGACACAAGAGTAAACTGACCGTCTGGGGAAGGTGACCATGTGTAGAACCAGTAGATTTCAGTTTCATTACAGGGTACAAACCCAAAACGGAAGCCGTTGCCAAAGAACTGCAAGAACTTGGGCTCGAAGCCGTGGCCACCGGGGTACTTGGCGAGGCCCCGCATGGCCAAGCGGCCGGAGTACGATGGTTTTGGGAGGCCTAGCCAATTGGCCACTACCGAGTTGATCCCGTCGCATCCGATTAGTACCTGCAATTGTTTGGTTTAGAGCCAACTAAGGAGGGATAGATGAAATTCAAATTCAAAAAAAAGGAGGGATAGATGAAAGATAAGGCCATTATCTTTTCCTGATAAGAATTGATTAGGTTTCTACCTCGTACTATGATGCTCATTAATGTGAACACTACATGAGTCATAGCTAAAAAGGCACCACGTGCAACATGTTTAATTATTCCGAAAAATAACAGGTTTTCCACAAAATTAATCGTGCTATTTTTTGTACCTGAAAATGGAGATAGTATAGCCTTGTATAGGAAACCGGAGGCAGAAGGGAGTACTGAAAAGAATGACACTCGTGCAGAACATTTCTTACCTTTGCTCTGAGAGTGGAGCCGTCGGCAAGATGTATGATCTTGGCGTCGTCGCCGTGCTGGTCTTGGATGGAGACGATCTTGGAAGAGTAGCGGATGGTGCCCCTCGGCAGCTCGGCCTCCAGGACCTGGAGCAGCAAGTCTCGCCTGACGCACCGGAACTCAATGGGTTCTCCTCTGCACCAAATCCGGTTAATCTCGTTCATGCAAGCACAGAAGAAAATTAAGAGTTGATGCAGTTACTCACTGTTTTCCCTGCGGCGCTGAGAAATCCAGTTCCTGTGCTACTTCCCCCGTGGACGAAGACATGACACGTAGCCCCTGGACGTGCAGATGGAGGTCCCTGATCTTGTCGCCGACGCCGAGGGCGTCGAGCGCGCGGAAGGCATTGGGCCACGTTGTGAAGGCGAACCCGGACGCCCGGAGCGCCGGCGACGACTCCAGCACCACCACGTTCCCGACCCCTTTCCTGCAAAATTTCGCCGTGAATCTGAAAGCCATGGAGCAACATAGGACACCGCATGCAGGCATAGTACATACCTGTGTAGGCCGAGCGCCGCGGCGAGGCCGGCGAGGCCGGCACCCACAATCACGATGCCCTCCTCCTCTTGCTGCTGCTGCATGCTTGTGGCTGATTGATTGTTCACCACACGAATCTAGCTAGAGCTCCTCATGGTTGGGAGATATATGTAGCTAGCTAGCTGGACAAGTGAATGGGGCCTGACGATTGGCGTCATTGCTGATCACACTCACTCGCTCGCTCATCAGAGTCGCGCGCTGCTGCCCAAAGAGAAATTGGATAGCCGGAAAAGGACGCATCGCAGTAGCAGACAATTATTCAGGTCATGTACTCATGTCACGGCCGGACATTTCAGTTCCACGCCTCAGCTTTCTAGTACTACCTCCAGTGCTACATACGCCTATGCCCAACACTGATTGGCCTTGCTTGCCTTTCTGCTGGAAAAATGGGAGAAAGCATAAGAGTAGATTTTTTTCTTGTGTTACCCTATTTGTCGGTAAGGTTGCAAAGCAAAAAATTGTCTCTTTCAGCCCAGTTTGAGAGGAAGAACGCGATAATTTATAAGTTAGTTGGACCACTTTCTACAACTCATGGAAACAAAGTAGGAGAGCAAGGAATTTATCTGCGTATATGGTTTGACTTTGCTTACTAGGATTCATGTGTTTTTCCTATCCCCGCAAACCAAATAAGAGATTTTATATGATTCCACTGTTTTTCAATTCTTTGTTTCCACATGCATTCTTACCAAGTACGTCTCATCTATTTTTTTCAAAGTTTTCACCTGGCCACTCTAGAATATTCTGAAATATTTGTATACAATCATATTTTAAGCTGAATGATGAAGTATCTCCATAGGAGACTCATCCTATTTATAGGGGTCGCAAATCTTCACATTATTTAAAATCAAATACAAGCATAAACTTCACTTCATAACCTACATAAATCATTTTATTAGACATTTTGAGTATTTCTGAAAGCAAAATGTTTGTTTCAAGGCCGACCTATCTAAACTCGGAGATGTGAGGTTTGAAAGGTCAAATGAGCCCACAAAAGGGTCGAGACGAAAATTAGTCCTTTTCATTTTAGATATGGGTGTCAAAACTATGAACACTTTGATTTTTGTTATTGTAAAATTTAATTAGATTGGATACTTTACAAATATGAGCATAAAAATGATTTGTTTTCCTTCACAGTGTGGTTAAATTTATAATTTGGATATAGTAAAAACTGTTGTAAAAAATAGCTACGAGATTGAACACCAAAGGAATATGAGGATAAACCGATAGAGCGAAGCCTATTATGGCAAAAAAATAACGTTATTATCAACCTCGGAATCGATGACTATAGATATTTTCAGACGAGAAGGTTAGAAATTTTCAAACGATGAATACCAACCTATTAGTTCACCAATACACCACCGTCACAACTCAGCCCGGTTGGAAAAAACACTATCATAATTTTTACTCAAATGTACCAAAAGATGATAAATATTTAACTTGATAACGTTCCACAGTCGTAGTTTGACATTTTCACAAGCCTTCTAGCCAGCGCACCGGACCCCTTTCCTGTGTAGGCCGAGCGCCACGGCGAGGCCTGCGAGCCCGGCGCCGACGATCACGACGTCCCCTTCCTGCTGCTCCATGCTTTGCCGCTGCTAGCTGCCTGATTGAGTGTTTTATCACGCGAATCTATCTAGCTAGAGTTTGCAGAGTATTTAGCTAGCTAGGAAAGTGAATGGATTGACGTCAGTGCTGATTGCATATATCGTCATTGCCGCCGTCGGTGTGTTCCTGCTGCCCAAGAGAAATCGGATAGCCGGAAAAGGACACCTCACTGTCGACCGGAAATTTCCACACCTCACCTCTGGTCTAGTCTATCACTCCAGCGCTACGCTTAGGTCCACTCTGGCTGCTTCCTGCTCCACGGGTATCCTCACACTCTCTTCGGTTCCCCGGAAAGCAGAGGAAAAGCAGAGAAATAGATTTCTTTTTTCCACATGCCTTACTCATTCCAGTTGAACTTTTCTAACTCAGTTACACTTTTTTTAAGTACAAAACATTTTAGAAAAATGCAACTAGATACTGTGATTGCACTTTCTTAGTTCATGGGGACTTAAAAGAAAATCCAAGGCGTCTGAGATTTAGCAAAACCATTTTTCCATGTTTAAGCTATTTGTCCGTTTGGTCCGCATAAACTTTTCTTAGGATTACTGTGTTTTTTGTTCTTGCAATCCGCACTAGCAAGTTCATAAAATTGTACAAATCCTCTATTTTGCACATACGTTCTATAACATTCATTTCTTCTCTCGATTTTTGGAATCCCTTAACTAAAGAGGCTCTTTGGTTCGCAAGATTTTCATGGTACGTACAAAAATACATCGGAATTGGATGGGTTGCTATGTTAAATTATGGAAAACACGTCAACAAATGTCCTTTATTTACATCTCAAGAAAAATGCATAAAATCTTCTCAATGGTGAAGTGAAGGCTTTTTTTTCATGAGATTGTAATTGTAGGAAAAAATTCCTTTCGGTATCCCTGCAAAGTAGACTATAGCACAAATCCATATGGTTTCTAATCATATGGGATAGACAAAGCGCTACAAGAGTTGAAATCATTCATATAAATTTCTTTCGAATCAGAAAGACCTTGGATTTTAGGTCTCTATGTCAATATCCAATGGGCGACATGTTCAGCCCATGCCACCAAGGTCACATGTCTTCTTGACATTTTTTTCCCATTATGCTTTGTTATACTGGTCTGAAATTTCGTACACAACATATGATGCCATTTTACTCCACCTTGAGGCCCCCGTCTCTTCTTACTCGTCCCTTTCCACTCTATCTCTTTTCCTTTGCTCTCTATATTCTTCTTTTGAACGAAAGGTAGTCTACATCCTAATCAACCGCACAAAACGTGCCACCTCACCGCTGAAACCGATCAAGCGTGTGATTTGCCCCAGTTTTAGACATTTCGGGTACCAAATTTGACTTGGGTGGACATATGTTTAGACTCCGTTTGGAACAAAGGAATATAACTCTCAAATTCCTTTGAAATTCTTATTAAATGAGCTATTCCATGATAATTCTGGAGAAAAATAAACATGAGATCCCACTTCATGTTGTGTCCATGATTCATGTGTGTTCCAAACGGGTCCTCTGAGTTGAATATTTCAATTTGGACACCTTCTTTAATTCAAACAAGTAAATGTAGACATAGCCCACCCAGCCCAGCCCGTAAGACTCATGGGCCCATAGAAGACCCAAACAGGGGGTCCACCTGCCACGGTTACGAATTTCCACCGTCTTCTTCTTCCTGATAGAAAAGCCGAGCACTCGGGGGTTTCTCTTTCTCTCTCCTAATCTAGGGTTTCCAGCTCTCGCCGTCGCCATGGAATTCGACGAGTACGAGTACCTGGAGAAGACGGTGGAGGCGGCGGCTCAGTCCAACGGCGCTGGGTCCGAGGGGAAGGAGCGGGGCAGCTCCCGCCGCCGGAGCAGCGCCGGCGACGAGGGTAAGGAGCGCGACGACGGGGAGCGCAGGTCCAAGCGCTCTCGGTCCGAACACCGCGACAGGGACCGGGGCGATGGGAACCGCGGCCGCGACCACGAGAGCCGGGAGCGCCACCGCAGTAGCCGGGAGCGGCGGGACCGGGACGAGAGGGAGAAGGAGAAGGAGAGGGAGCGGGAGAAAGAGAGGAGGAGCCGCGAGCGCGAGAAGGAGAAGGAGAGGGAGCGGAGGAGCCGGAGCAGGTCGGAGCGGCGCCGTGGGGACGACGACGACGACCGCGAGCGCCACCGCGAGCGCGACTACCGCGACCGCGATGTCAGGTGCAGATTCAGTACTCTCGACTTTACCCAAGTCTTCTAAGAAAAACTTGATCCAAGTAGCTCTCATATGAACTGAGCAGTTGTGCCACCGTCATTGTCCAATCGGTTCCAAGTGATGTTTGCTATTATAAATTTCATCACCAATCCCCTGTTTGATAGCTATATAGGAACCTCACGGGTAAACTCCACTGTTTAGTCCAGTTGTTATGCTTCTTTAAGGTCATTGCATTTTATCACAACGTAATGTGCCTGGAATAGGCATATCGGCCTTAGAACAGAAAGGATGATGTGTTTCCCTTGCTTCCACATTTATCCCACAATGCTAGCATCTCTCTACGTGTTCTAATCGAGGTCTTCTCTTATAACCAGTGATTTGTGCTGATACTCAAAGTCTCTCTATTCATAGAGCTTGGCTTCTTAGAAGTCTACTGTTAAACATCTTAGTGTAGGGTCAGCAGATTCAGATTCGAGATGCTAGTGCAGACGTGCAGTCTTAGTTGGACTTTGTAATGGGGCTGACATTTGGTATCAGGCGTCTGTTTTGGGTTCCTTTATTACGACATGTAGTTAGCATCACATACTAGGGAATGTATGATCATAAAATTGACAGATGGTGATATCATGTTACGGTTTTTTCTGGTTCCGTGTCAGTGAGAGCAATGATGCCATCTGTAGTGACAGATTTCCTGCATCCAAAACATGGAGCTGAATTATATTTCTCCTGTTGCAGAAATCCTGGTGGAGGGGTCTATTGAGATTTTTCACTGAATCATTGCCTCTTACTATAAAGAGGACCCAATGTTTGTCCCCTTGCATAAATACGCTATTTAAGTTTTTCTCCTCCCCCCTTTGGGAGATTTTAAAGTCGAGTTGCCTAAATGATGCCTGTCTTATATTGCAGGGATTACTCTTTTCGTTTGTTTATTTTATGGTCTTGCGTCTCGATGGATTGTCGATTTTCTGGGTGTCTATTGTCAGTGGGACATCCTAGATATAGGTTCTGATTTTCTATTTGGTGTTTCCACTTTTCTGTACATCCAAGCTTATGCGTATGTTTCTCTTTGCAGACGTAGGAAAGAAGATGGTGCTGAACCTGAAGCAGATCCAGAAAGAGATCAAAGAACTGTATTTGCTTTCCAGGTTTGTATTCACAAAAAAAATCTACTTTTTGATCTATGAAATATTTGAATTGTATAATTGAAGCTAATGCCTGTAAGCATGATGACAGCTATCTTTGAAGGCGGATGAAAGAGATGTCTATGAGTTCTTTTCAAGGGCCGGGAAGGTAGACCCACTGCGCTTGCACCCTTGTTGTTCTAGTAGTCAGCCTGTTTATTTTATTACTTACCAAGACATTGAAACATCTGTGATATGCCCTCTGCACTACATACACTTCTGCTGGACTTTCTCTTAAACAAAACAGATATTAACTTGGTTCTATTGAAGGGAAAACTAATTTTCTACTCCCTCTGGTCCTGAAAAAGTGTCACAAGATGTACCAGTACGTTGCACATAATCAGTTTGTTCCGTGTGACAGTTATATGGGATCGGGGGAGTAATTATTTTAACCAAACTTAACAGCTGTATGTTTACGCATTGCTTTCTAAAATATTTTCAAATGCTGTTCATTTATTGTTTTAAGTGCATTATTACAGATCAATCAATCTTTGTTGTGTTATATTTTGTAGGTCCGGGATGTCCGCCTCATCATGGACCGAAACTCAAGACGTTCTAAAGGAGTTGGGTGAGTATATAACTACACGTATCATGTCTTGCATGGTTATGTTATCATTGAACTCTTACTATTCTCTGTCTGTTCCTTCAAAAAAATACTATTCTCTGTTTATTTTTTTCTTAAAATCATATTTTGGAAATCCGCAATGTTGAACATTAAAAACATTTGTTCCATGTTGTTGGATACTTTTTATGTGCATTCCAAATGATTTGGTTTTTATTTTTCTTACAATCATATTTTGGAACTCCTCAATGTTGAACATTAAAAACATTCGTTCCACGTTGTTGGATTCTCTTTATGTGCATTCCAAATGATTTGGTTGAAGTCGGGTGCAATTATCGTGTTTGGGAAAATAAAGCAATTTTTATTTTTTGAAATGCACAATATTTGGCCCTAGAAATAGAGATGAACTTGTCAACTGATATTCTGATTACATGATGCTATTGCATTGCCAGGTACATTGAATTCTATGACGTTATGTCTGTTCCAATGGCGATTGCTCTTTCCAATCAACCGCTTCTTGGTCAACCGGTGATGGTTAAGCCATCAGAGGCTGAAAAGAATTTAGTTCAGTCAAGTGCTACTTCAAGTATAGCAGCTTCAGGTGGAGCAAGGAAGTTGTATGTTGGAAATCTTCACTCCAATATTACAGAAGAACAATTAAGACAGGTTAATAATCAAGCATATAATGTATATTAATGGGCATTATTCTTTTCTCTTTAAGAGGTCATAATTGTTACTGTTGTGTCATCCTCGTTATGTGGTATGCATGCTCTAATGATTTAATGGGTTTCTTTTCCAGGTCTTTGAACCATTTGGACTGGTTGAGCTTGTCCAGCTGCCTGTAGATCCACTTACTGGACTATGCAAAGGTTTTGGTTTTGTTCAGGTATGTATCTTGCTGTGGTGCATTCCATGCTTCTGTTTGTGCATAACTATCAGTTTCTCACTTTGTTCTGTTTAATCACTTAGTTTGCACGTCTTGAAGATGCCAAAGCTGCCCAGACTTTAAATGGTCAACTCGATATTGCTGGAAGAGTAATCAAGGTAAGCACTTTCCTATATGTTCTGCATCCCTCTTCTTGCTGTTTATGCTACCTGACAATATTTCAATGACATACCATGACCAGGTTTCAGCGGTGACGGACCAAGGAGGAGTGCAAGTGGGTGGTACAACGGCGGGAGATTTGGATGATGATGAAGGTGGAGGCTTGGTGGGTGTAATCTCTGCGATGCATTTTTTATTACTAGTAATTTATAGATATATATTTTTCTCTTGTTTAAGTGGGTTACCTGGGACATGATGTATGCTCGTATTAGACATCAGAAATTTTAAAATGGTTATCTTGTGTAGGTTTAGTATCCACTCAATACTCTATCCACATCTTCATACTCTTTATAAGTAAATTTGTTTTATTCTACCATACTATTTTGGGCTCTGAGATTTCTAGTGTCTACCATGAATCAGTTATAAATCGGTATTAAATCAGCAGGAGACTGTGAGGATGTTTCCAAATGTTATCTAGATAGCTTAATATCTCTATTCATCGTCTGACTTGTCCATTGGTGTATACAGGCACTGAATGCTAGTTCGCGAGCTCTTCTTATGCAGAAACTGGACCGTAGTGGCGTCACAACCAGGTATATTATTTGCGAAGTTATTGGATTTGTCTTTTTTCTTGGATGTCACAGTTTAGCAAAAGTGCTATCTTACAATGTATAGCTCCGTTCTTGCAAGTTATTTAGTCTGTTTAGCTAAAATAGTATATATTTTAGTTTTTCCATCAGTCTTTCATTGCTTCATCATTCAATCTTTGTTTCTCTAGTGAAATCTGTTAGTATAGATTATATCTAAGTGTGGCTGTTCTTAATACCATTAATTCTTCTGCTGTATTGTTGGTCTGACCAGCCGCTATAAAAGCTTGTAGAATATACTCTTTTTGTTAATGTGGAGGCATTTTTCCACGAAAATTTTATGCTATTTTTAGGCTGTCTTGAAAAAACAAGTTATAACTTCTTAGTCTTACATTATAGGATAGGCACATGTGCTGTATGAAAGTCAAATGTGCGAAACTAATAGTGATTCTAGCTACCCAACCCACATCACGGCATCGCGCTACTCATCTTAAATTCTTCATGTCTGGATACCTGTTCTCCTTAATTTACATAATTTGTAGATCAAAGATTGCATAGCCTTCAGTTTATGATGTATTCGTATAAAATGTCCACTATATTACTCGTAAGCGTGTCACCATTTGTATCCAAATATTTCGTTATTGACATCTACTATATTATCATCAGGATTCATCCACCACTACAGCAACACTGTTACCTTGTATATCTAGCTTGTGAAGGTCATTCTCCATGGACCTCTTCCAGTTCTTTGGTGTACTTGGTTTTGTTGAAATGTTTGTTTACATTCAACGTTAATTACTACATTAATTGTGTGAACTTGAAGAGGGTTTAATTGAGACATGAGGAAAACACTGCAGTTTTTAACATCTAACTGTCAATTGCTTGATTGCATATTTCAAGAGAATAAATGATGTTTGCTTGATACATGTGGAAAGAACTTGTTAAAATACCTTTATACCTTTGTTATGTCGGGCTGTTTCATGTATCAACAAATTATGTTGGCAAGAATTCTGAGCCTTAATGATTTTAAATTATCTCCATGTAAAAAAAAGTGCACATCAGTAGTTTATCATAAACAAATATTTACTTCTTCACTCTCTTGATATCTCTACATAACACTTTCTCATTTAACGTCACCTTCTTCTGTCAATCTGCAGTTTGACATCTGGGATGGGTGCTACTGGTGTGAACTCTTCCGTGGCATTAGCACCTGTATCAGTTCTTGGTGCTCCTATAGCCACTCCTTTGATACAGTCTACAGTGCCTGGTCTCGGTCTAATTCCAGGGGCATCTCTTCCTGTTATTACCCAATCCATTGAGCCACCCAGTGAATGCCTATTGCTCAAGAATATGTTTGATCCAGCTGTGGAGGTTATTTGACTACTGCATTTATTTTCAATCTTCTTGTTTATTAGTCTGGAGGAGCTTGTCTCTCCTGTTGGTTGAACAAAACCATTTGATATTTTGTGACTGTTTCTTGCAGACGGATCCTGATTTTGATTTGGATATTAGAGATGATGTTCGAGAAGAATGTTCTAAGTATGGCCAAGTAACACACATTTTTGTGGACAAGTAAGTATGCTTATTCATATACTAATGCATGTCAATAAATATGTCAAGCCATGCATTTAGAATCCTTTTTCTCTGTTGCTTCACCAGTGAGCATGCTGCATTACTTAAATTATCTGTATTTTTTCTGAACTGAAAATTGTAGAGAGGACTACCTTAGATAAAACACAAACATTGCCTGCACACTTGATTATTTTTCTTGTTTGCTCGCTTGCTCACTAGTATTAGAATGTGGAAGCTACTTGGGCTAATTTAGAATCCATGACAATCCATTTCTTCACATGTGTTGTACCATAGTATGTTTGCTTTGAAGTGTGAAGCGTTTGACTTATATTGTTTGTTGTGGCCCTACCGCTTGCAGAAAAATATGCTTCTTTTTTTATCTTGTTCTCACTGTCATGTCTAGCCTAATGCCAAGTTCAAATTGTATCTGCCTTGAAAGACATGTCATGTATACCACAATAGCAATTATCATGGGCTAACCCTAGGCGTCACCGCTATTTTCCAGGAATACTGCAGGCTTTGTGTACCTGCGGTTCGACAGCATAACAGCTGCTATGGGCGCACAGAAAGCCCTCCAGGGGAGATGGTTTGCGGGAAAGATGATTACTGCAACCTACATGGTATGGAATGCTGCTTGCTGAGATGTTTTCTCCTTTTGAAATTCCGACTGCTTAATGAGTTTGATGTTTTTGTTGTGTCAGTCTACCCGGCAGTATGAGGCAAAGTTCCCAGAGTTAACTGTCTAGTCGGTGATAGCTGCTTTGGCCTCAGCCTACCTATTCTTATACAGTACATCGCAGCACATTGTTGTATTGACCGCCGTAGCGGAGATAATTGTGTCTTGGTCAGCTGTAACATTACAACATCAGGCATTCAATAGCATTGAACTTATATTGTCTGATCACCTGCAATCGAGTTGAAATTGTGGTTTTGTGTTGGTAGTTTTATCTGGAGCGCTTGTTGCCATGCCTAACCCATTTTACTGGAAGAGCAATAATCTGAAGGTCTTGTGCAACTCTTGAATGTATGTCATTGGGCATTTGGGCTTATTTGTTCAAGTTTTTAGTCATAAAAAGGGCAGCCCCGGTGCAGTAGCTCCCGCCTGCGCAAGGCGGGAGCTACTGCACCGGGGCTGCCCTTAAGTTTTTAGTCATAGCATTGCAAAAAATATGCGGACGTGCTGAGCTCCATGAATATTTCCCTGCAGTATACGGGAGCCAAAAAAAATCTCGAGTCTCTGTAGATGTTTCAATACGGACAATGTACAAACTAAAACACGACAAATGTACACTCCAAAACACGTATAGATAGGTACATCCGATTTAGAACAAAACCAGGACATGTTATATTTCGGAGGGATAGTATATTCCTAAATAAACATACATTGGCGTAAGTCATCAAAGACAAAGAAAACAAAAAGGCTAAAAGAAGGAGAATTCTACCTCTACGGCGAGAGAGTGATGCTGAGACACGTGGCTAGATTAGATTAGAGGCGCTCTCAACGAATTGCTCCGCCACTGCCTCCGTTGTTATTTTTGCGTGGCTCCAAGTATAAAGTATTCCGAATTAATTTGAATGGAGATACACTGATGTAAGTGAGTGAAAGAGAAAACAAAAAAAATTTAGGGTGCCATATGAGAGGGAGGGAGGCGAGGGACACGCGGCGTGATTAGAGGGCCACCACTGCTGCCTCGGCCTCCTCTCCTCGTTAAAACCCTCCCTCTGCTCGCTTAACCCCTTCCATTCTCTCGCAGCACGGCGAGCGGCCTCACCTACTCGCCGTCGCCGCCCGCCTCGCCTCGCCTCGCCTCGCCCCGCCTCTCCCGGCCGTTCTTCCGCCGCCGCCTCCTCCTCCTCCTCCTCCTCCTCTCCAACCTGTCGCCCGCCGCCGCCGCCGCCTCGTCTCATGGCCACCTAGACCTACTCACTTCGAGCTCGCCGCCGTCGCCGTCGCCGCTCCTCCTCACCCGGCCGGACGCCGTCGACGTATCCTCCTCAAAGGCCTTTCGCCCACAGCCGCCGCCGCCACCTCCTCAAGTGGACACACCTAGACCTACTCACCTCGAGCTCGCCGCCGTCGCCGCTCCCGGCTCCTCCTCACCCCGGCCGGACGCCGTCGCCGCATCCTCCTCACCCGGAGGTTCACCGTTGGATTCGCTCATCGGCCTCCCCCAATCTAGCTGCTGAATCCCTGGTAAGAAAAGCTTCCACTTTACCCAAAGTTCAACATTTGTTCAAGCTCTTAATTTTAAGAAAATCTGTTAATTTTCTGAATCGCCTAAGCCAGATCTGATGACCCGCAAATTCTTTCATATCGACGCATGAATTAGTTCCTTTTCTCGGTGGAACGTCGCAGTGGCCACTGGGTGTGGGACGGAGGGCCGCCGTGTGTCTCGAACTTTACAGTTTTGCATTTTTTGCATATGTGTATACTTGGGCCAGACCCCCCATGCCTGTTGAGGTTCGAAGCAAGCAGCAAACTTTGCTTTTTTGCCATGTTGTTATGTTCAAAAATTTCTGAATATAAGTCTGCCACCCATGAATGAATGCAACCAATGCAGCCAGTTTCCTTTGCTAGATAATACCCAAGTCTTCACTGAACTGAAATAAACTCTGTGGAAGCTATTTAGAAATAACCATGGTGTTCTGATCTAATAACCGTGATGCTACTTTCTAGCATTTGCATAGTGCAATCTTTGATAAAGACACAAATTAATACTAATAAATAGCTGAATGCATGTGCTCCTGTTCTGTAAACATAATTACACTAAGTTGAGTATCCTCGAAAAGAACTTCTCCTTCAACTTCTAGTGAAGATTATAGACAATGCTGTATTTTGTTGAACCTATTAAAGTATTACAGAATTACACTTAGTCAAGTATCCTGCAAAGAAGTATTCTTATTGGAAAGATATCGTATTTAGCCATAGCATAGCTTGAGTTCAAAATTTAAAATCTGGCTATATGCACTAAGAAGAATATGACCCCCCATGAGGCTGACAAAACAGTTATATTCTAAAAGCACAATATTGATCACCAAATCCACTCTCTTGGCCAATTTCTCCACCACAAACTTAAGTTGGGCAAGTGATCCCCTTTGACAGTTTGCATCACCAAGTTAATCCACTGTTGCGAGAAACCCTTCATTGTCAAACGATTTTTCAAAGTCCAACTTCAGCATAATGACAGCCCCTTTCTTGATCTTAATTTCATGCAAAATTTCATGAGCTATCAAGGATCCCTTCAAAAATATTCCTCAGCCTAGTTCTGGCAGGGTTGAATAACACTATGTGCTACAGGTGCAAGCCTGGCTGCCATTGTTTTTGACACAATTCGAAAGACCAAATTAAGCACTGGGATAAGTCTGTACTGCTTAATGCTGGGGGCTCCCTGTACTTTAGGAACTAAAGTCAGTACCCCATAGTTCAATCTCCATATGTTACCTCTCCTAGAGAAGAAATCATCCAAGATGATTTGCATTTTTATCAAGCCCCAACATTTCTTAAAGAACATGACTGGAAATCCATCCGGGCATGGTGCTGTATTCAGCTTCATCGATTTAATTACTCCCTCTTTTCATTGCTTTATCATTCAGTCATTGTTCTTTAGTGAAATCTGTTACTGTAGATTATTTTGAAGTGCGGCTGTTCTTAGTACCATTAATTTGTTCTGTTATAGTTACTTGTATGACCATCGGCTGTAAAATCTTGTATTGTATCCAAATCTTTTGTTACTGGCCTCAACACCCAACAGTCTAATATGAGCCATGATACTATATTCTTGCAGTATGGGCATATAGATCGCATGTGCTGTATACAATAGTACAAGTCAAATATGCGAAACTAAATAATGATGCCAACTCCCCTGTTTAAGTATTGCTTGTTTTAGTTTGAGCTTTTCACATGACACTCACTGTTCCTAAATTATAAGTGCCTATGCAACTGTAGATGCTTTGATATGTATGGTTGGATATCTGTTCCCCATTTGATTCAACTACTAGAGCAACATTGGTACGCCTTGGACTTCTTCCAGTTATATGGTGCATGTGGTTTTGTTGAAATGTTTTGTTTCACTGCAGTTTTAACATTTAGTGTTAATTAAATTAGCTGGGAAATTCAAGTGGGTTACCTTCAGACATGAGGAAAACTGCACTTTTAAATCTAACTGTCAATTTTGAATCATTGGTTTATCATAAGCACATAAGCTTCTTCGCTCTTTTGGCATCTGTATGCACTTTGACTTATGGGCACTTTTGTATCCATTGACAGCTCCACCCGAATTGAAATCTACGGTCACTCAATTCGCCGCATCTTCTTCAAGCTATGGAATACGAGGAAAAAGTCAAGCTTATGACACGACGCATCAGAGCATTGTAAGATTTTGTTTCATTTAATCCATAAATAAATGTTCAGGTCAAAGATCATTTTCTAACCTTTTTATTTCTAACAGAAAAGCTAGCTGTATTGATCATGGTCATGGCGCGACAAAGAAGCCCATTCTGTCAACGGAGTGGTCATGGCGCGACAAACAAATTAATCGCTGCAGTATTTTTCCGGGTGTGGTTGACCAGGGTTACAGACAAGTGTGCCTTTTCTGTGCTATGACATCAGTTGGACAGATGGAGCTGAACTCACAGACTGCCAAGCATAGAAGATGTGAATGCAACATACAGCTTGAGTGGGAGTCACTTCTTACCAAGTTTTTCTTGCTGCATGGGTACGAGCCAGAAAAGGATGAGTCAGGAGAGGTTAGGAAGGGGATGGAGGTAGAATTGATTAACCAGGAGGAATCTAACTATGACTGGGAGGAGGCTGCAGCGTGGTGTTTCAAGTATCTGGGTGTTAATGCTAAGCGCGTTGAGAAGGAGCCTGTGCTGCATGATCCACATCCACCTCCACCTGTGTGTGATAGTGCCGGTGCAGCATCCGAGTTTTGGAAGAAAAAAATCAGATGATGATCTGAAGAAGTTTATGGAGTCGCCTCTTCTTGCGAAGAACACAGATAAGTCAGTGCTCAACCTCGGAATTGCTGGCTACAGGAGATCCGAGTACTTGACAGCAGACCAGGTGTACAATTATGTTAAAGATGGCAGAGCAATTCTGGTTGGAGTTTGTTAGATAGCTCTACCAACCAACTATCCTAAAAGACCGATCTTATAGGAAGTGATGATATAATATACTTAACACCCCCCTTCACATCCGACCTGGATATGGAATGATCAACATCTCCCCACACGCCCTCTTTCGAGCGTGGATAAATGGTTAGGGAAATGCGGGGAGGTTGAGACTTGAACCCGAGACCTTCGGGCTCTGATACCATGTTAGATAGCTCTGCCAACCAACTATCCTAAAAGACCGATCTTATAGGAAGTGATGATATAATATACTTAACAGAGTTAATTGTGGACCAGCATTTGACGACCTTGGAGCTGACGAGATCTATTCATGGCTGCCATACTACGACACTAGAAAGAGTGAGTTCATTGATAAACCATACCCACACGCAGTAGTGCTAATGGGAAATGCCAACGCTGGACCAGAGATGCGACAGGAACAGTTTCACCCTTTTCTTAATTCCCACGGAAGTGAGTATGCTGATGGAGGAATGGGATCTATATTCTACAAGGCAATTCTATCTTCATTTTTCCTCTTGGATATGTCTGCTGAGCTGAAGCATGTCAGAGCCACCAAAATGGCTGAAATTCCTGCTCACATTCCCGTCCTCGACAAAAGCACAAGATAACTCCTCCTGACCCACCTGCAGAACCTGTTACCACTCCTTCGGCTACCGATGCCCGCCCCCTGACGCGCCTTCAGCATCATACATCCCACCACATCTCCGCAATCGGGAGCGTTACGTCCCACCACATGTCCGAAATTGCCAGCTCTCTCCAAAAGGAGGAAGGAGAGTGTGCATTGACAGGACCAGATAGTAGAAGCGATGAGGAGGTGCGCAGACCTGCAGATTATGATGCCTATGCTAGGAGATGTTAGAAGTTTCAGTGAGGAATTGCAGTTTCTGTACTGTGCCAGGAAAGGAAGGTAGGAAGGCAGGTAGCTATTCGTAATGGTGTCTGTCAGGAACATGAAAGCTTGTTTTCGTTTTGTGTTTGGCCCTTGTCTCTTGTTACATCAATTGCCCTTTTCAAATTCGACACTATACTGTTGCTGTTGTTGTTGAGACAGTCGAAGCTTTTTAGTCCACGTTTTTTGTTTGGCACTTGACTCTTGTTACATCAAGTGCGCTTTTCAAATTCGACACTATACTGTTGCTGTTGTTGTTGAGACAGTGGAAGCTTTTTAGTCCAGTTTATTTATTTTCCTTCACCTCCCCTGCATTTTCTTCTTTCATACAGTTTTTTTTTCAACGCTAAGGTGCGTGCAGGTTCCCAGGTACAAATAAATGACTGGGCCTTTTTATTGGGTGATACTGGTACGGGAGTGTGCAGGAGACTTGATTAGGATGACGGACATATTTCTCTAAAGAGTAAACTGGACAGAACCAACTTATACAGGAACAGTTTGCCCCAATTTTTGGGCAAACTTTCACAATACCGGAACTTTTGAGCCAACCAGCATCGGCTCATGTACATATACATCGTATGATTGCAAAGGTGACATACCAGCTCCACTTGTCGGACCAGCGTGGCGCACCAAGCTAATTCAGTTCGCACCCGAGCTTCAGACCGCCGCCGCCTCTGCCCTACCGCGTTCGCCACTCCGCTGCTCCTTTCCGCTGGTGCAGCCACCTCTGCCCCGCCCTTCGCCTCTCCGGTCTGCCCCACCGGCCACCGTACCCCTCCGGTCTGCCTCCGCCACAGCCACGTATAGGATTTCAATCTATTGATGTTAACCTTGTTGTCTAGGTGTTCTTTTCGTCATGTTTAAAGTTTCCTACACTGTACAATATTGGCAATGATTAAGAATGGTTTTGCGCTGTCAAGTAATATCAAGTTGTTTCAGGCAATCAAAATGAGTGCATGGACATACTTGGTGTACGTAGCAGATATGTTCTGTAGAGAGAAGACATACATTGTGCACATAGAAGATATGTTCTGTAGAAAGTAGGGAACAAAATGATAGAACAACTGCATGGAGAACAAATATGTACTGTTTGACACTTGCAAACTGACTACACAGTGCACAATAATTTCTCACAAAATGAATACACAAAAGGCATTTCATTTCAGCAATTTTCATATGGAACCCAATTTAGCAAAATAAAGTTATGAGCATCCACACTAGTCTGTGCTCAACCATGATGTAACAGAAACAGCCTTTAGCTAGATTTGAGTGTGTAATTAGAAAAGATTGCACTACAAGTTCTTCTCAACAGTTGCCACTAGCTGTGAGATACTCCATGATTCCACCCCCTGATCACTGGTAGCTTATCAGTAACCGGAGGTGCTGGTACATCAAACACATCTGGCTGTTGTTCCTCCTCAAAAACGGCTGCTCTTCCTCTCTTTTTATCTCTTCCTGTAACTCTGATTAATTTAGCAGGTGGTTCTTGTTGTTGTTGCTGTTCGTCAACATGAGCTTCTGAAATATTGCCTCGCGCTTTCCTATTACTCTGAAGGAAAGGGAGATCAAACAAAGTTAAGAATTAATAAGATTTCACCACCATATCTATACTTGACTGTGTTTAACTTACGTGAAATTACAAGAACCATGAGGTTCAAATGGAATCTGAAGATTAATAAGATTTCAAGTCGTTTACAAAGTACAGACACATATTCACTTTTTCAGTATATTAACAAATTACAATAGGCACAACCAGATCTTGTGTATATGTGTATACTCAATCTAGCAAGAGTACGCCTCCAAGAATACTCAGAATCGAAGACAACAGAGGATCAAAGAGTTGTTCCTACATCATAATGTTCCAATATCTCCAGATACATAGTAGGATAAACTTGAGTGCAGGGCCACCCCTGAGCGTGTGCAACAGGTGCGGTCGCACACGGACCCAGCCCAAGTATATTCAATGTATATAAAAGGATGAGAGTTAGACAATCTTCAGTTTAACATTGAACAAGCATGTGGCAATGCAATGCAGCAGCCCTAAATGCAAGCAACCAATGGACCATGAAGGTGGGAATTAAAGAAACAGGGCCCTGAAGAAAATAGGAACAAGTCCTCTTATCTTCCCCTTTGGCAATGATAGCTAGGGCTGCTCACAAGCCATGAAATTGAGCCGCTCAGCCTAAAAATGAGTATGCTATCATCATTTCTTCCTCGTCACAGGGAAACGCTGCTAGAATTAAGTATACCATCTAGATTGCTTAAATACGTAAGGAGAAATGGAGATGCTGCTGACATTTTTTTCATGTTGGTTCAAACTATTAACTTGAGGTCCACTCAGTACAACTTCAGAAAGATATGTGATATGACAATTCATAACATGAGTACATACACATACGGGCAGAGTGATCGATCAACATTAGTATTGTTTTTACGCCACGCCAACCAACAAATTAGACAGCAGCATTTAGGACAGTGCAAATGTGCAATGGAGAAATTACTCACAGTGCCCATCTCAGACCTGAGGCGCCATACTCCCTGCTCCTCCAGGTCCACGAGCCAGTCAGCCATGTTGGACTCCGACACGGCAGCATACGTATCGCGGAGCAGTTGGTGACGACGGGCAACAGGAGGCCGCGGCAAGCGCAGCAGCAGCACTCCTGGATCTGGAACATCCAGGTCACACCGGACCAAAATGCCGAGGAGTGGCAATAGCCAGAGGCGAGTCGCGCCGCATAGCTAGTCGACAAGGAAACCAGAGAGCCTGACAAGATTAAGGTTTCAGCACTGCCAATGCATAAGCAGGAAAAAAATAGAAAGAATTAAGCACACATAATTATCAAATAGAAAGAATTAAGCATATCCTAAAGAGATATGGGCAAAACAAAGTTTTCCATCTAACAGGCATATCCTGAAGACTACTACTGGCTTCAGCAATTGGAGAAAAGCAGAATGATGTTGTTTGCTGATATAGTAGGAGGAGCATGTTATCGTTCACAGAAAACAAAATTTACCAACTTGTAGCTTTCAAATTTACAGCAGCTTAGTTAAAAACAGAACACGAACATTCAGAGACAGCAAATGAAGGACAAGCCTGCAACTGAAT
The DNA here is from genome assembly GCA_947311845.1 of Poa pratensis. Classification (NCBI taxonomy): domain Eukaryota; kingdom Viridiplantae; phylum Streptophyta; class Magnoliopsida; order Poales; family Poaceae; genus Poa; species Poa pratensis. Next base: position 3,033,862 of record CAMZMU010000117.1, on the reverse strand, counting down.
AACATGAACTCGTATTTCAATGTTATTGTTTGCTAGAAAGGGCAGTATTCAAGTTGCTGCTTAAATAGTAAATACAACATCGCAAGTGGTACAGCTTGTACAAAATGAACATACTGGTGTCCTTTCAACTTACACAAACTAAAAGTGCTTTCTCAATTTGAAACGTCATTCTGTATAGCAGGAGCGTGTTATTGGTCACAGTAAACTAAAAGTGCTGATATAGTAATAGCAGGAGCATGTTATTGGTCACAGTAAACTAAATTTAAAACTCGTAGCTTTCAAATCTCGAGGAGTTTAGTTAGAAGCTAAACACGAACATACAAAAAAAGCAAATGAGGGACAAGCTGCACCTGAATACTGTGAACTGGTATTTAGTAAGAAACACAAAGGGAAAAAATGAAGTTTTGTGAGGGTTAAAATGTCCACGTGATGCAAAATTAGTTTATCTTGGAGCTCAAGTTAAAGAAACCAGGAACTGGTCTGGTTCCGAAATCCTTTCATTAAAACAAGGAATTGATAAAGCTAGAAAGGATTTCAAAGTCAGTCAACAGTTTAAAGGGAACAGAATTCCATCTTCCAAGAAGCAGCAGCGCATGCATGCATCAATAAGAAGGCAACAGCTTTCATCTTAGGGAACAACATTGTGTTCAATCACAAAAGAGATTATAGCCACTTTGATCTCGTCCAGATCAACTACCACAATTGCTACCAGCAACACTATAGACAAAACCATCTTAAATAAGAACTCGGCTCCAGGTACTACCAGTACCAGAGCACGCAAATTATGCTACCACTGAGAAGATACTACTGCACAACACTTGCTAGCACAAGACGCACACATGGCCGTGGCACCATGCAGAAAACTATTTTATAACATTGCATCAATCAACTTAAGGCCATCCAATAAAAAAATGACCTTTGTGCGCCGATGTCGACAAGCTCCTGACATGGTGGCCCTTGGGGGCGAGCAGCTCGACCACTTGCACACCGTTGAAGCGCCCAACCCGGCCGTCAGATCCAGCGCATTGAAGTACCGCCTAGCCGCGTCCATGGCCTCATCCATACAATTTGGTGGCCTCCTTACTGCTTGAAGTAGACGTGCTACAAGGCATATCCACGAAGAGGACATGTCTGTCCCCATGATAATGTCTGATCGCTCCCTGGTAAAAAAAGGGTTGGCATCAAACTCAATCAGTAAACAACCAGCTCAATGTAATTGCTACTTATCAGGGCATGATCAACTCTCAACAAGATAAACAATAAATGGCAATATCAGCCCAGTGCACGATTAACATGATCGGGAGAGATAAATGTGTTGAATAAAAGGATCATCTAGCACAAGTTTGAACCACAAAAGAGAAGATTAGCAGTACCTTGATCTGAAGAAGCAGCCATGCCTTCTTATATTGCTCACACCACTTAGGGATGGAACAATTGATGCCTAGTTCTTCCTAGTGTTTTTGGTGCTTGCTAGATCGGTTGCTTTTCCTTTAGAGAGCAAGAGAGTGAAGTAAGTGGCAGAGAGAGCTTCTACCGTATCTCCTTCTAACTTCTAGGGTCATCTACCCTTTTTATTTGTTTAGCACCACACACTAGGGGAACTAGCACCGTTGGATCAGAATTGGATGTCTCCGATCAAGACAACACATTAGAGCTACTGTAGCACTTTTACTGTAGTACCGCCCTACTGTAGCAGCTGAAAAGTTTGACCTAGGAGAGCAGCCTAGATCACACCAGAATATCCAACATTCTCCCCCTTGATCGTAAGGCTGAACATTATAAGCTCACTTTTCAACAAAATAATGCACTAAGACGAAAAGATTACAACGGTCTATTAGGTACCATTTAATCCAGTGACTATAATTTAATCCAGTGACTATAGTACATCACTTCATATCAAAATGAACCTCTTTAACTTATGAGCTCCATAAACTTTATTTACATTATACATTAACTTTATTTACATAATTCTTTACATAAACATTACAGACTCATCTTTTGATAAAATGGTACACCAAGACAATAGATTACAACAGTCAATTAAGTATTGTTGAACCAAGTGACTATGGTTCCCACTCGATCTCAAAATGAGCCTCTTTGGGGAGATGGTGCCATAATAGTTCCAACTTCTCCAGGATTAAAAGCTTTCAACCAAACCCATGCCGGCAACATGCTCTCTGAATACGCTGGGTGGTAAGCCTTTTGTGAGCGGATCCGCTAACATGAACTTAGTACTGATGTACTTGACATTTATTGTCTGATCCTGGATTCTATCTTTCACAACATGGAATTTAATGTCAATGTGTTTGGCAGCACCACTTGACTTGTTGTTACTCGCATAGATTACTGCGGGTTGATTATCGCAGTACAGAGTGAGAGGCCTGGAAATTCTTCAGCCATACCGCCTGCCCGGTAGCCTCATAACATGCTACAAATTCTGCCTGCATTGTCGACGATGCAGTGACAGTTTGCTTTGAGCTTTTCCATGATATAGCTCCATTTGCGAGGGTGAAAATATAACCTGATGTGGATTTCTTAGTGTCAACACACCCCGCAAAATCAGCATCCGAATAACCCACCACTTCAAGGTTATCAGATTTTCATAAGTAAGCATGAGGCCTTTAGTACCTTGCAAATAACGCAAACCTTTTTAGCAGCCTTCCAGTGATCCTGACCTGGATTAGACTGATATCTGCCAAGCATCCCGGTCACGAATGCTAAATCAGGGCGAGTGCATACTTGTGCATACATAATGCTCCCAACAATTGATGCATAGGGAACTACTTCATCTGCGCAGATTCATAATTATTTCTTGGACACTGAAAAGTCCCAAATTTATCGCCCTTAACAATAGGAGCAGGCGAGGCTGAGCACTTATGCATGTTGTACTTTTTCAGTACCTTCTCAATATATGCTCTCTGAGATAGCCCCAATATTCCTCTGGATCTATCCCGGTGAATTTCAATTCCTAAAACATAAGCTGCTTCACCGAGATCTTTCATATCGAATTTAGATGACAGAAATTTCTTGGTCTCCATTAGCATATTTGTATCACTGCTGGCCAAGAGTATATCATCAACATATAATATCAGGAAGATAAAATTACTCCCCCTGAACTTAACATAAACACAATTGTCCATTTTATTTTCCTTAAAACCAAATTCCTTTATGACTTGATCAAATTTGAAATACCACTCTCTTGATGCTTGCTTCAAGCCATAGATGGATTTCTTCAGATGACATCCCAAATGTTCATTTCCTTCCACAACAAAACCTTCCGGTTGTGCCATGTATACATCTTCATGCAAGTCACCATTTAGAAATGCCGTTTTAACATCCATCTGGTGCAGCTCTAAATCATAATGAGCCACAAGTGCCATAATTATTCTGAATGAATCCTTGGTAGAGACGGGTGAAAATGTTTCATTATAATCAATCCCTTCTCTTTGAGTGAAACCTTTTGCCACAAGTCTGGCTTTGAACCTTTCGATATTTCCCTTGGAGTCACGTTTGGTCTTATAGACCCATTTACTTCCAACTATTTTAGCTCCTTTGGGAATTTCTACTAAGTCCCATACATCATTAATGCTCATGGACTTCATTTCATCTTTCATGGCATTAAGCCATTCAGACGAAATTCACTTTGCATAGCTTCTTTAAATGAGGTGGGATCATTATTCAATATTGACTCATTCACATCCTCACTCATATAAGTGAAATAATCATCAGGAATAGCAGACTTTCTAGCCCGCTGTGACCTTCTGAGTGGTTCATTATTTGGCACATCATCAACAATTTGAGGCTGCTGAGTATCTTCAATAGAAGTATCATCAGGTGTGACATCTGAAATAGTCACAGGAGTCTCAGCAGGTGTATTATTCACAGGAGGTGCAATATCAGCAGACACCGGGAAAATAGGTTCTAAAATTATTGGAGCCGGGACATATACCCGTTTTTCCTCCAAAATTATTTCCCGAGGTGTTATGCTCCCCCTCATCACATCATTTTCCAGAACACTGCGTGTCTTGTTTCAACAAATTTAGTTGCCTGATTTGGACAATAAAATCGATATGCTTTAGATTTGTCAGGATAACCAATAAAATGGCAACTGACTGTCTTGGGGTCTAATTTTCCCATAACCGGATTAAAAATCCTTGCTTCAGCAGGACAGCCCCATACATGAAAATAATTCAGGGTTGGCTTTTTCCCAGTCCATAATTCATACGGTGTTTTGGGCACCGATTTACTAGGAACCCTGTTAAGAATATGTGCTGCTGTTTTAAGGGCTTCCATCCATAAATTTACCGGCAGAGTGGAGTGGCTTAACATACTCCGCACCATATCCATAAGTGTGCGGTTTCGCCTTTCAGCCACCCCATTTTGCTGAGGTTCGCCCGGTGCTGAGTACTGGGCTACAATGCCATTTTCCTGTAAGAATTTTGCAAACGGTCCAGGAATTTGGCCATAAGTAGTATGTCTGCCGTAGTATTCTCCACCACGATCAGATCTTACAACTTTAATTCTTTTATTACATTGATTTTCAACCTCAGCTTTAAAAATCTTGAACTTGTCTAATGCCTCTGATCTTTCTTTAATTTGATAAATATATCCATAACGGGAGAAATCATCGGTGAACGTTATGAATGAATTAAAACCATCCACCGATCTCACATTAAACGGACCACATATATCCGTATGAATTAATTCCAAAACTCCCGTGCTTCGATTTGCACCTTTCTTAATTTTCTTGGCATATTTTCCTTTGATGCAATCAATACAATGATCAACATCCGCATCCGTAAAATCAAGAGAAGGAAGAATTTGATCTTTAATGAGACGCTCAATTCTCCCCCTCGAAATATGGCCTAAACGATAGTGCCATAATTTCGAAGAAGTCTCATTATCATTACGTTTGCGTTTGGTACCGACATTTAAATTTGAGGTAGAACCCACATTATTTATATCATCACATAGGGATATTACATAAAGTTTGTCTTGTCGACACGCAAGACCAACATTATTATTGTCATACATAATTATACATTGCTTATTCCCAAAGTGACACTCATAACCATCATCATCTAAACATGAGACGGAAACTAAATTCCGTTTCATCGAGGGTACATAGAGAACATTATTTAGTTGAAGCCTAAAACCACCATGAAGTATGAGAGTGAAATCACCAAGCGCCTCGGCATAAGCTTCAACACCATTAGCAACTCTAATTGTTCTTTCCCCTCTTTTTAGGGTCCTCCTCATATTGAATCCCTGCAACGAATTTGCAATATGAATTGTTGCACCTGAATCAATCCACCAAGTATTGGTGGCATAATTAACATAAAGGGATTCTTCAACAAAAGTAATAACATCGGTACCTTTTTCCTTGAGCCATCTCTTGAAGCCAAAACAATCCTTTTGCTTATGTCCACCTTTTCCACAAAAGTGGCAAGCATTAGATTTATTTTCTTCCGCATTAGGCGCTCTTTCTGGCTTCTTTGCTGTGAACCTTTTGAAGATTGGCCTTTTTCCTTAAACTTATTAGGCTTGGGCTTCATATACTCATTCACAAATTTTTTATACCTTTTCTTCTGTGAATGAGCAAACTGATTAATATGCTCAATTCTGTCAGCCTTAGCCTTTCTTCTCTTGCACACATCGCGCCATCATTTCATCAATCTCCCATTTGACATCCATCGCATTATAGTTGATCATAAATGGATCAAATTGAGGAGGCAAAGATGACATAATAAAATGGACGAGGAAACCACTAGAAATCTCCATCTCCATAGACTTAAGTTTGGCAGCCATGTTGCACTTCTTCATAATATGCTCTCGAAGGCTTCCAGTAGGATCATATTTTTCATCAATTAGTCTTCGAATAAGGCTTGTTGCATAAACTTTAGAAGACCCTTTAAACTGATGCTCAATTTTTGCAAAGTACCCTTTAGCTGTCTCGCAGTCAGGAAGGGCTCCCCTCATACTCTGTGTAATGGAGCCCTTTATCATCATAAGGCACTTGCGATTAGAGTCATCCCACTTAGCCTTAATAACATCATATTCCTTCTTGAGGGCTTCATAATTTTCATTATCTTCTTTAGGTGCCTCAGGAGGATCATTAAGGAGAGCATAATCAATATTGAGTAAGGCCATCGTAATCTCCAGCTTCTCCTTCCACATAACATAATTGCTACCATTTAGCTGTTCGATGCCATTTAGCATTCCAGCAATATTAGAGACATTAGTTGCTGCAAAAGAAAAATTCAAAATGCTTTAGTAAGCATCATCATAATTATTATTAAATTCTATTGATCAAATTCAAAACAGCTTTGGCCAGAGATGAAAATGAACAACAAAATTTTGTGGACAAATATTCATCAATTAGCTTTGGCCAAATTGATAAATAAAAGCCACACATTAATAATCCTCATTCATTAATTTTCCTCTACTAACCCGGTTCACATCAGCTTTGGCCAGAAGTGAAACGGATCAATAAAAGAATTTTGCGGTTAAAATGCCCGTCAAACAACTTTGGTCAGAATGACAAAGCATAAAACCACACTTTATTTGAGGATCATTAAACTTTATTTCGCAGCGGAAACATTATTCCATAATAATCATAGTGATAAAAATCACCATAATTCATAAATCATAAGCAAACTTGATAATAAACATAATTAAAGACATGTAAATAACTAAGCATGGCAATTAAAACATGACTAATAATAGACATAATAAGCATAATTAAAAACATGCAGGAAAAATAGCCCTGAAAATTCATTTATTTCAGCCCCAAATTTTTTTTTATTAATCAGCATAACCATTCTGCTGAACTGGGCCGAAACCCAGCCCAGCCCTCAGCTCCCCCTGATCCCCTCCTGGGCCGTAGCCCATTTAGTAGCAGAAGCACACGCGCCGTCGGATATCGATCCAACGGCTCGGAGCAGACGCAACTGGAACAAGTCCAGCGCATCGTCGCTGCCCCAGCGTGAAACCCTAATCTCTTTTCCTTTCCTCTTCTGCTCCCGAGCGACAACGAGAGCGAACGCGACGGCGACGAGCACCGCGCGACAGAGAGGAGGACGTCAGCCTCGGCGTCGTCCAGGGCCCTTCGCCGGAGCTGCGTGCAGCTTTGGCTAGCGCGCACCTCCGTCGAGTGGTTCTGGGTGGCGCTCCTTCGCAAGGCGACGGCGCACGAGCAGGCGTCCCTGCCACGGCGTCGGCGACCTATGCATCCAGCACCGCAGCGGCGTTCAACGGCGACAAGCGCACGAAGAAGCACCGCCACGGCCCCGCGGCGGACGGCAAGGTCACTCGAGGTCGAGCCCGAGATCCCCTGCCAACATTAGTTGGTGGCTTCGACGCCGCCGTGGCCAGCGATGACGAGGCCCATAAGGTAAGTTTCCACCGCCGTAAACCTTGAATTAGGGTTAGGGTTCTTCAATTTGGGGATTTTTCATAATTTAGGGTTTCGGGAAATTGGGGATTTCACAAAAATTTGCATCAAATGAACAATTCCCCACTTAAACTTGCTTAATTCGAGACCACAGCTTAATTCAGGGGAAGAAACATTAGAAATTTGAACTCTAGGGTTTCTGGAAATTGGGGAAAAATTATAATTCACAAGAAACTGACTTAATCCCCTTAACAGTAGCTTAAATTTAAAACCCTAGATTCACTTTAGTACTTTTAGGGCTAAAATTTTAACAGAGACAGGGCTAAAACATAATATAATCATAACTAGAAGAACAACTTTATAAACAACATAACATGCTTGATCTCAGCAACAAAAGCTTGCTGTTCTTGAACTTTAGCACTTAACAATTAATAGATCAAGCAAGAATCTCAAGCTAGGGCTCAAACTTGAGAGCTAGATGGCTCTGATACCATTGTTGAATAAAAGGATCATCTAGCACAAGTTTGAACCACAAAAGAGAAGATTAGCAGTACCTTGATCTGAAGAAGCAGCCATGCCTTCTTATATTGCTCACGCCACTTAGGGATGGAACAATTGATGCCTAGTTCTTCCTAGTGTTTTTGGTGCTTGCTAGATCGGTTGCTTTTCCTTTAGAGAGCAAGAGAGTGAAGTAAGTGGCAGAGAGAGCTTCTACCGTATCTCCTTCTAACTTCTAGGGTCATCTACCCCTTTTTATTTGTTTAGCACCACATACTAGGGGAACTAGCACCGTTGGATCAGAATTGGATGTCTCCGATCAAGACAACACATTAGAGCTACTGTAGCACTTTTGCTGTAGTACCGCCCTACTGTAGCAGCCGAAAAGTTTGACCTAGGAGAGCAGCCTAGATCACACCAGAATATCCAACAAAATGTTCCAAGACGTTAAAGGTTTATTTAGCCGTAACTTGCAACAGAAACTCCTTCATCTTTTGTCCTCGGCTGGTCAATTTACGATGCTTGTAAAGCAAATATGAATTTGTGTGTGCATACTGCGGGTTAAAATGTTTGCATCAACAAGCTGAGGTGATGGCAATTCCATTTCTTTTGGAGCTCATGTTAAAGGAACCAGGAGCTGATCTGGTACCGAAATTCTTTCTTATTATAAGGAATTGATAAAACTAAAAACGATGTCAAAGTCAGGCAACAGTTTAAAGGCAACATAATTCGATATTTCAATGCATGCATCAATGAGAAGGCAACTGAGTTCATCTTAAGCAACAACATTGTGTTCAATCACAAAAGAGATTATAGCCACTTTCATCTAGTCCACATCAGCTCCTACAATTGCTACCAGCCACATTGTAGACAAAAGACTCTTAATAAGATGAACTCGGAACAACTGGATTGATGGGCCCTCTATAACTGAAAGACTGGTCGAATCTAAAGAAAAGGATGGTGATTGGTGGTATGCAAATGGTCAGATCGAGATGTCTCCGCTCTCCTCTCCCAACCTAGCCTAGCCCACCCACCCACCAGCCCCGCCGCCGTCGATCCCCGCCGGTAGCCCTCGCACCCAGCCCCCATGGCCTCCCCCAGCCCCGCCCCTAGGTCCGACGACCGTGTCTCCTCCGGCGATGGTGTCACTCTCACTCACCAAACATCTAGACCTCTAACCGAAGCAGGCGATGGGACTAGGTAGGACTATATCAAACAAGCAGCCTGATTGCACTCACCTGCCCGTGAATGGATCCCAGTTGACCGGCTGTGGAGGACCCTATGTCGGACCGGTGACTAGGAGACCCGCTGACCCCCTCTGTGGTTCACGTGGTGGACGACGGGCCCTCCGTGCCTCGCTGCGCCCTGTCGCGGCGTGCAGCACCTTCCTTCGTCGATGAGGTCCGACGAGCTCGACGGAGCAGCGTGCATGCGCACACGGCGAGCAAGCCGGCCGGGACGCTGTGCTTAATGGGCGACCTGTGAACTTAGACCTGTGAAGAAAGAAGCCAATGAGCACACAATTGAAAGCTACATAGATTTGGTAGAACTGCATATATAAAAAGCTTCAGATATGGAACTTTTTGAACTAAAAAAGGAAAATTACTGTTATTTTCCTAGTTGTTCAATTCTCTGATCACCGGTATTTTTAATATCACATCAAACACCTTATCAAGCCAATTTTCTTCTCAGAGCATGGCATGTGTTTGCACTTTGCAGAAAACAATTTATCTTCTCATTTGGAAAGACCATAGTATAGCATGTAAGTTATTATGTTTGCGTGCAACTGTAGGTCAGTGCAAAAAAAAAAAAGAACTACTTCATATAGGAAGTAGCTTGAGTTTTCTTAAACCTTACACACCTACACTTGACACAAAATTGCTCAGTAGGTTAATATGTTATCAAGCCACCGAACTGAAAGTTACATAGATTCAGTAGAACTGACATATATATGACCGCTACTTATGGAACTTTTTGAAATAAAAACGGAAATTACTGTTATTTTCTCAGTTGCTCAGTTCTCTTATCGCCAAACCCTCTTAAATAAGAAGAACTAGGACTCCAGGTACTCCCTCCGTTTAGGTGTGTTAGGCCCCTAACCAAAATCTATTTGTTCAGAAACTACTGAGAAATAAGGCCTATTTAGCAATTAAGAGGTGTTATTAATTAGGGTCCCTATTAATTATCTCGCTCTTTTATGCTCGGTTTGCATGCAGTTAACCAATGCATGCACGATTCACTCATTTTGGTTGGCAGAGACGATGCCCTATTAAATGGCCCTGCATGCAAAACATGATTACTTGATCGTTGATTGGAGGGAATAGTAGCCAGTAATCAGCAGCTTTGGTCGCAGAGTTTTTTCGCAGAGGCCCAACAAACCTAAACGGAGGGAGTACTACCACAGAGCATGTAATTGATGCCACTAAGATGATGATACCACAGAACCTTGGCTAGCACAAGATGTACAGCCGGCCAAAGCACGAAGGACACGTGCCAAACCATCATGCAGAACACTATTTCATAGCATGGCATCTATTGATTAAAGCGCGTCCAATGAGAAAAAAAGACCTTTGGGTCGACAAGCTCCCGACCGGTGGCGCTTAGGTCGGCGTGCTGGGCCTTCGGGTCGAGCAGCTCGACCTCCTGCATGCTGTTGCCAACAAGCAGCCGACAAGGCATCCACGAAGAGGACATGTCTGTTGCCAACACCCCTGGTAAAAAGTGCTGGCAGCAAAATTCAATCAGTACAGATCCAACTCTTTGGAAATATATTGCTACTAATCAGTGCATGGCAGAAGCAATTTCTCAGAGCAGTCCCAAGCTCGCTGAGCCACACCCACTCTCACTCAACAAACATCTAGACCTGATCTCTAATCGAAGCAGCTGATGTACGTACTAGGTCCAAGGAGCAGCCCAACTGCGCTCTCGTACGTTAAGGAGAATTTACTTATTGCTGTTACTAACAAAAGTAATAGAAGATGTTCTCATCCTTATGAGCAGGTGGAAGTCAACACTCAAATTTCTGTTATCAAGCAACTAAATAAAGAAGACCCTGTTGATGTTTATTTATGTGAAGATGCTACTAAAGTCATAAAAGGTAATTTGGCCAAGGTGGTAAACCAGTTATATCATGCTCTATTGAGACTTCAAGTTATCATGGTCTATGTGATATTGGAGCAAGTATTAGTGTCATTCCATATTCTCTCTATCTTGAAATCAAGCCTGATATTGATCCTATCGTTATGAAAGAGACAGGTATGACGATTCAACTTGCTAATAAAGATTATATTAGTCCATTTGGAATTGTTAGGGATGTTGAAGTATTGGTTGGCAAAATAAAATATCCTGCTGATTTTATTGCATGCAAAACTTTTCAACCCAATGATCTTATATCTAAAATAGGTGCATGGATGGACTTTCCGACGAGGAGAGTGCTGTCCGACATGCTCTTTACTGGTATCATGACGGCACACGGAAGCACTCTGCAGAAGCTTTTGCTGCATGTACGACCAATCTTCCTACAGAGGAATTGGTTAAGTGTTTACTGGACAAACACAACGAGGACAATGGTCTTGTAGGGGTCTGCTCTCTTACCTTTCTTGATTGCATGATTCCTGGAAATGCCATCAAATTCATGTTACACTTTTTGATACTGTCCATTCTTACTTGTTCAGGATCTTGCATATGAGCTAGAAGATATTGTGAGCCACAAATCATGTTTTGACGGGAAAGGTTGCGTTTATAGATCTTATTCTCATTTCAATCTGGCCATGAAGACTAAAGGAGCTGATGCCAACAACGATCTATATTTTGCTGAAGTCACATGTATGCGTGGAAATTATGAAGCGCATGTGCTCACCTTTCTATGTGTGGTTAAACCTGATGACAATGGTATTTTATACCTAACTTATTATATTCCTTGAGATTTACACAATTTAAATTTCTCAAACTTGTTAGTGCACTCCTAATTTGTAGCATTTGCATGCAGTAGTGCATCCTTAAGTAAAGAAACTAACTACTAATAATAATAATTTAGCAAGCAAGCCTTATCTAGCCAAGCTGTTTTTTGACATATCAATTTGACGCCGTAGTGAATCAGCTATAAAGGTCAGCATGTTATTGGTTTAGACTAATTTCAGCAGATGAAAATGCTAGTTTTTTTTTTGAACAAGGAGACGGACCCCGAAGGGTCCAGACTGCATTATACGGTGGGAGTACAAATTACAACAAGGACCTCAAAGAAAATGGAAAATACATCCAAGTCCCTAGCTTTTACAAAAAGGACCTCAAATAAGTAAAAAGAAACACAATCAAGTCCTTCTCCACCGGAAACGAGCAGCTCGACGCGACGGTCACCAGCTCCATTGTCGGGGACGCGACCACTTGGCATTGGAGTGACGAAGAACGCCATCACGGAACTGAAGGAGGGCCTCCGCAATGGCACATCGGTCTGGAGGCTGACGAAGCTCTGGCAGAAGAACCACCAGAGAACGGAGTGACCCTCTTGGCCATGGATAACAGAGGCAGAAGTACGCCCCCGTTGAGGATCTCCGCTGATTGCAGCCAAATGATCTCCTCGCAGAAGTTCGGATCCAAATCGCCTGCTCTTCTTTCCGCAACCGCTGCGATGTAGAAGAGGAAGTTCTTCTTCTCCAGAAACTCTGCAAGACCCAGCTTTCCACCACCAAACCAGACAAACCAATCCACCACCAGACTCTGCATTGAGCAGAGAAGGCAGATCGAAGAAGAAGCAACAGAAAGCTGAGGATTCGGCCTTATGGAAGCCGGCAAATCTTCTCTTCCTTGCGAACTCCGGCCTCCGGAGCTCAGCCACAAGAAGAAGAAGAACAGCACGAACCCGGAGCTGGCCGGAAAGCCCCAGATCAAAGCCTCCTTTGCGTACCTTATTTGGAGGGATACGCGAGTTCTTCCACCACCCATGCGCCACCGATTGCCACCACCGGAGTACATGGAGGTAGACGAGCCTCGCGGCGCGGCAGATCTGGCCGCCAAGATCCGTCGTCCGACCCTCAACGACTACGGCATAGAGCCAAAGAAAGGCATAGCGCCACAGCAACCTAACTACAGCCCTAGATCTACTATATACAGGAGAAGCTCGACCACCTACTCCATCTTCACACCGGCCAGCGAGCCCGCCGAAGTAAAGGAAGGAGAGGGGCGGCAACGAAGAACGGGAGTCGACCCTCAAGACACTGTTTGAGAGCTCGGGGCAGAGGAGAGGAAAGGATCTTCGTCACGGAATGAAAATGCTAGTTGGCTATGTCCTTACCTTGGTTATTCAACTCTTTCTGAAGGTGAATGCCACGTGTGTGGAGCTGACATGAAGCACCCTACTCATGATGGAATGGATACAACCATGGTCGCCCACAGGTGTTACGTCGTGGATGTTCTTCTCGTGCATGCGGAGTTGATTTATTTGAGGAGGTTTGTTCCTCCTAAGAGCAAGTACAATAAGCTTATGTAAGCGGGCTATAGGAGATAGAATAATATTTCTTTGATGACATGGAAGAGAGAGAAAAGGAGAGAGAAGGGTAGCGGGCTCTCATGCAAGAGCCGGCTCTAGCACGTGCTCCTAGACACTTAGTGAGAGTGAGAGGTGAGCCATATCTTAATAAAGTAATACATTTTCATATCTAACTATTGTACGTGTTGGCTATATGGTTGGCTACAAATGACGTGGCAATGCCTTATAGCCGGCCGTTGGCTCTACTATTAAACTTGCTCTAAGCTGGCATTTTCTAACTTATGTTTAATTGAGTTGTGGGCATGGTGCAAAAAAAAATCCTAGCAAAGTCAAAATTAATATTGGCCACGAAAACAGCAAATTGCAGGCTGCAGCTTAAATCATTATCTATTTCAGTTGTAAGTTAGCTGCAACATAATGGAATTTATTTACCTATGAATGCACGATGAAAGTATGATCTTGTTTTCATTATTCTGCACTGTCTAATTCATTGATGAAAGCATGATTTTACAGTTATTTGCTGTGCATGATGAGGCTTGGTTGAAAGAAGAGGAGGCTAGGGTTAGACGCACGATCAAGGATGGGCTGAAAGAGAGACGCACAATCAAGGATGGGCTGAAAGAAGAGGCCAAGGTGGACAACAAAAGGGATGACCATGGAAAGAAGAATAAGTATGTTGTCCCGGCTAGAAGGAAGAAAACGGGTTGAACATGTTTAGAACACCGCACAGGCTCGAGGACGTCGACCCACGGCACACCAACGACTCAGAATAATTGCTATCTTTTCTTAGGTTATTTTTCACATAAATAAAAATTGCGTTGTAGAGAGAAGAAAAATGTCGTGGCAGCTCGTACGGACGCTCATATCTTGATCGTACGACACCTCACGTACTTTTTTTTTGAGAAACACGGTACAACGCAGATACTCACATACACGCGCATACACTCACCCCTATGAACGCACACACGCACACCCTACCCCTATGAGCATCTCCGAAAGACTGAGCCGGCGGTTGGGTCTTGAGATTGACGAAGTCACCACGGGCGCCTCGCTGTCGACGGGAACGTCGCCTCCCACTGAAAAAATATTCCGCCTAAATGAGAAACACCAATGTCAAACCTGGGGTTTGAACTCTGATGGGCGGAGGGTACAACCACCATCCTAACCATCTTGCCACAGGCAAGTTCTCACGTACAGCTTGAGGTTGTTGTCTCATCATCTCGTGTCGACACGTACGTGCACGTGCACCTGATCGCTTCACGTACGGCTCAGCTTGGGTCCGTGTCCGTCCTTGGCACGTACTCCGTGCATATTTTCCGAGCCCGGCCGGGTTTGCGTCTCGTCAAGCAATATCCTAACGAGTACGAGTTGCCTATAATATATAAGATTTCATTGTAATCTGCTGGCAAGTCTCGATCCATATAAGAGACGAGATCGTTTCGATCGATAGTTGCAGGCAGCCTAAACTCGAACCATCCATCTGTTGTTGTTGGTCTCGATCCATCGATCGTACGTGTTGGTCGGCCGGAAAAAGAATATCATCAGGTCAGTCTCTTCCTCGACGGACTTTGTTTTGGTTTCTTCTCTCTTCTTTGAATGTATGTTTTTCTCGTGCGAAATATGGCCCTAGAACACATACAGCCCCTTCATAAAATTATTTTCGAATCTGACGCCTCGGTTTGACGTCAAGAAGAAGAAGAATGTGCAGTTCGGCTCCGATGAGCCTGGCATCAAACTGCACAGCTTCGAAGCGCCTAATAGTTATATACCTAGACGTGGAATCTGTTTTGACCATGCCACATTTGGCCGAAAAATACTCTTTCAACAACACATATTTGGAGTAGTATACTCTTATTTCGAGTCAGACAGGATATCTAAGTTCCCCATATATACGGGGTACATTTTTTTATTAAATCAAAACCATAGTCGGGTCCCTTTCCCTTCCAGTCTGAGAAATCTCGAATCCCCCCGCCGCCGACCACCGCGCTCCTCCTCCGCCGACCATGCCGCCGAGCACTGCGCTCGTCCCCTCCCCGCAGGCGGTACCAACGCACCAACTCTCCTCCACGGCCGCCCCGCAGGCGGTACCAACTCAGCAACTCCCCCCCACGGCCGCCTCGCAGGAGTGAGGACACGGACAAGGCAGTCAAGGAAGCGTCGTCTTCCTCTATGCCAAAAGCTCAAGCATATGCGAGCTCTCTCCGATCTGTCTCTTGTCTTAGTGAGCAGCTGTGGAACGGCTTATCTTTTGACGAGAAATTATTGTCTTTTTACAAAATACGTCTTTTTTTTTCAAGAAACTTTATGTGCTATGTTCATATGCACAACTGAATTTTTTTGTTTGATGTTTTTGACATTTTGAGATGCATTTGAATATATGTTGCACAACTGGTGCATGTAGACCTACAAATCAAAACACCGTGTCCCAGATGATGTATCCATTTTTTTATCTTACATTTGTTCCCATTTGCTTACATGTTAATTGAAACTGTATGTTTCCCTCTTTTTTACATGACAGTTCACCTCTATTTTACTTCAGGTCCGTGGAGAGTGCGCTAAAGGCCCTGGAGGATTTGCTTGACACTACAACACTGGACGAGTCCTCCTTCTCTATGCCAAAGCCTAAAGGGTATAAATCTCTCGCTCCGAGTCTTCTCATGAAAACATTGCCACTTAAATCACTAATATCAGTCCATCTCCATGAAAACATTGCCACTTAAATCACCAAGGAAATCCAATGCCCATTTTAAAATGGGTTCCATTCCTCCCTGATTCCTACTAGAGAAGCATTTTCTTACAAGATATTGGACCTTACACTTTTAGATATATCATCAAGGACCCATAATCCTCAAAGCGGATTTTGTTCAGTGCTTCCAAGATGCTTATAAATTATGTGCAAGCCTGCGTTCAAAAAATGGTGTCCAAGATATTTGCTTGGTGCATGCTCCGAGTAGTTGATGCATTCACGTTCTGAATTTTTTTGGTAGACTAATATGGCCCTGTTCCTATCTCCACATGATGGACTGTACTGCTATAGATTTCCCCATCTTACATTGCAATCGATCTAATGCCCATTTGATCTCTTGATATAATGCCATTTACATGGTCTATATGTTAAAAACTGTCATGTCAAATGGGCTTACAAATTTCCCTATTAATTTCGGTTGGTACCTGCCTCAAAAGCGAAGAAGTTAAATACTGTAGGTTGGAGAACAGGAAGGTGAACTTTGGTGTCTTCAGAACAGTGGATATACTATATTGATTTTATTTATGTTGGCTGATATTCGTGCTGAGCTTGAACAGTTGTCTGCTTAGTTCACAACTCAATACATATTCGAAGCATGTCAATCTCATTCACTACATCCTATGAATTCTATATTGTTCACTTGCACGTTCCTCTTTAGTATGTAGTAGTTCGCCTTTGCTTACATGTTAGTTGAAACTGTATTTTCCTCTTTTTTACATGACAGTTCGCCTCTATTTACCTCAGGTCCGAGGAGAGTGCACTAAATGCCCTGGAGGATTTGCTTGACACTACAACACTGGACGTTTCCTCCTCCTCTTCCTCTATGCCAAAACCTAAAGGGTATAAATTTCTTGCTCTGATTGTCTTTTCCTTACAGTGAGCAGCTGTGGTTTCATTTGGGTCTATCTAAGTTACATGGTTCGGTATGGGTTATCTTTTCACTAGACATTATTGTCTTTTTACACAGTTCACAAAATATGTCATTTTTTTCGCGACACTTTATGTGCTATGTTCAGATTTACAACTGAAATATTTGTTTGATGTCTTTGAAATTTTGAATTGCATTTGAATATATTTTCCACGATGGGTGCATGTAGACCTACAAATCAAACCTTTATGTTCTCTGCATTTAGTTCTGTTTTGGTCTATCTAAGTTAGATGGCTCGGAATGGATTATCTTTTCACGAGACGTTTCTACATAGTCCACTTTTTTCGCGAAACTTTATGTGCTATGTTCGGATGTACAGCTGAAATCAAACCTTTTTATGTTCCACTTCAGGTTTAAGATGTTGGATCTCTTAGCATTGGAGCTCGATAAAACTCTATTATATTCTTCATGTGTTTCGTCATTGATGCCCAGAGGTCTTCTGATAAAGTATTTTGTCAGAATGGACAAGAAAGGATTGTTCCATATATATCCTAATCGTGGTGGCCCATTTCAAAGCTTAGATGAAGCTCAGAATGCTATTGATTCTCATCATCGTCTTCACCGCCTAAACATGTAATTTCTCTTAACTTTATTAGATATATTTGTTTGTTTACACTTAACTCTCAGATTTTGAATTTATGGAATATCGAATGAACTGTTAGAGAACATGTAAAATAATAAGCAATGCTAGAAATTCAAAAGGGTTTAGATGTTATGCTATATAAGGTCTATTATTATAATCCTAACTCCTAACATGTATAATTGGATAGCTTTTAGCCTTCCATACCCACATAGTAAATTCCATTAAATCATTATTAGTAATCAGCCGACGGTGTTGTTTTGTTCTGTAATCAATAGTGTTTTTATCCACATACACATATCTCGAGATCCAAAAAAAAAAACAAATGATGATAACTTTTATATTTTATTATACAGACTAAGGCATAGCCTAGTCGTGGGGAGGGGCTGATGTCTTCCTACCCACCAGAGTATCAGTGCTCTTACTCGCAATTCAGTGTTGTTTTACCATTTTTCTTAATTAAAATGACAAGGGAATCCTCCCCCTGCGGTTTAGTTTTTGTTACAACTAGTTCAGTTTGTTTTGCGTTATTTTTGTTCATTACAACCATGAGTTTTGTTAATCTGGTTCGTACATTAGCAAAATCTTTTTGTCATAGGTTATTTTATATAAAATATACTAATAATTTACATTACTCTTCTATCTAAAATAGCTGCATGGATGGCCTTTCTGATGAGGAACAGACTGTGCGGTATGCTCTTTATTGGCACCATAATGGCACACGAAAGCATTCTCAAGAAGCTTTTACTGCCTGTACGACCAATCTCCCTACAGAAGAATTGGTTAAGTGTTTACTTGACAAACACAACGAGGACAACGATCTCTTGGAGGTATGCTCGCTCACATTTGGCTTTCTTGCTTTAATGATTTTTGGGAATGCAATCAAGTTTGCATCTGTTCTAAAATTGGTATGTCTTGCCATGGTGTAGTTTTGGAGAATGGATATAACGCTCATTTGTGATAGAAATTAGCTGTGTGGTTTTGACCTGAAAGTGTGGCTGTGATGCTGGTGACATAATATGTTTTTGATACGGTGTTATTAATTCATCCTTGCAGAATTACGAGGAATGATTTTGTATGTTGCTCTAAAACTTTCCCTAGTGATGGCTGAAATGTTGGATGTAAATCGGAACACAATGTTGCATGCTTGTGGTATTGCTTGGGTTTCAGGGTGCATCTAGTCCTTACCCAAAAAAAACGTGTTGCTGATAGTTTTATAATTTATCCAAATGTACAATGAAAGTAATTAGAAGCCACTTGCTGATGGATCATCTTATTCCTCTGGGATTTTTTTGTTTGTTTGAGAAAAGCAGTCTTGAATTGCTGTGGGAGGTAGCATGAAAGCTGTGAGAAAATTTTGGACAACATATGTTAGTTTTTTTTTAAAAAAAAATCCACACTTCACGCTCTGCACCTATTAATTTTTTGGTTCAGACATTCTTTGATAAAAGAATCTTCAAAGTTGACAGACCAAGTTTATTGTTAATTTGCATGATTCCAGTTTGCCGCTTTGTACCCATGCAGCTCACGTTATCTTTAGTACTACTTTCTCTCATCTCAAAAGCCAAGATCTTATCTGGTTTAACAGAATTACCTTTTTATCATCTCAAAAGCCAAATTCTTATCTGGTTTAACAAACATAATCTTGCAATAACTGGTTATGATGTAATACATTAGCAAGTGGTAATGGCAGTATCTACTGGTAAAAGCATATGTTGGATGCCTTTCATCCGGTGTGTTTAACAGTAGAATTAAGAAAGATGCTGAAATGACCATACTAGTGGTCATAGTGTTTCAGTTAGCTAGCTAGTTTATCACTTACCAGAGTAGTTCATATTCTTGGCACATCATCCATGGATGGACACATGCACATTAACCCAATTCATTTGCTTCGGAGCCGGGGAGTTACCAATTGTTTATAAATGAAGTATCCTTATAGAATGAGTAAAGGCATCCACATGGGTTGTTTGGGGTATGGTAACACATTAAACTAGGTAGACATATACTAGAAAATGGCACTGACGTTTTTTCTCATCTCAAAATTCTAGAACGTTATTCTCTTCTTGAACAAGACAAATGGCCTAGAACGTTATCTTTTTACAAATGGAGGGCATAAGCTAACCCTTGAGTTTGACACATCTGGCCTACTCCGCCCCCTCTTGTGGGGCTGTGACTTCTGTTGTTTGCATTTGTTGTTTGGAAATTGGATGTGTTACTCTGGTTTTAGTTTCCGAGTTGTAGATGTAGCTCTTAAGTTTGGTAGAAATTAGTTTCATGGGTTTTGCCGTCCTGGTGTGGCTGTGACATGTGCAAGATTGTTTTTTTTGTCAGGTAATTGGTATGTCTTTCCCTTGGGGTAGTTTTGGAGAAATTTATGTAACACTTATTTTTGGTAGAAATTAGCTGCATGGATTTTGCCGCACTGGTGTGGCTGTAACTTGTGCTGTAACTTGTGCAAGTTTATGTTTGTTGTTTGGACATTGGGATGTGTTGCTCTGATCGTTTTGGGAATTGTGGACGTAGTTCTTTAACTCTGTTAGAAATTGGTTGGATGGGTTTTGCCGTGCTAGTGTGGTCATGACCTCGCAATTTGTAATTATTGTTCAGAAATTGGTATGCCTTGCCGTCTGTCCCTGGGCTTTAGTGCCTATGATAGTCAATTTGGGGGGCTTGTGCAACCGTAGATGTAGAAACTAAACCCTAGCTGTAACTAAACCCCAAGGCTGTCTGCACTATAGCTGTAGAAACCCAGGGGTTTTCTGAAATTTGTTCTTTGCCTTCTAGAAGCTTAGGGGTTTAGTATGTGAATGACACAACCTACTTATTGCTCGGGTCTCCTCATACCCACGCTCTATTAATTGGTTATCACTAAACGTCCTGTAGTTTTCCCCATTATAAGTCAGTTTTGGCTATCCTTGTATGTAGCTTTGGCGATGTTATGAAGAATCATTCTTTTCATATGTATATTTGCAAGGTCTGCTATTATTTATATGGGCTCCTGAGAGATACACGTGATATGAAATTTTGGAGTATAAACAACTATTTAATAAGACCTGTTAGTTTGGAATATAAATCATATTGGTGGTTAATCTGATTTTCTGTATTTCAGTACGGATCACACTTTTCAACATAACAAATTGTACAAATAATTTTTGTCTGAAAAATGATCTTTGTATAATGTTTTAGAAATTGTGGCTGCCTTGTGTGTTGTTCTGCCCTTTTTCTTTTCTTGTGTGAGGTGCTTTGGGGTTTGCAGTGTTGTCACAACTAAGTATGCCGTAAATATGGTGCAGAGTAGTCTGTGTTGGTGTGTTGTAGAGCACTAGAGCTTATGTGTCTGGTTTGTTTGTTTGTTTTGTTTGTGGTCGTTGTACTTAGGTCTTTTATGACCTGAACATCCTCCTTCTTAATATATTACCTGCAGTTCTCCTGCATGGTTCTAAAAAAAAGAGCTTATGTGTCTTGGTGGTGCTGTGAGCCTGTGACCCTTTAGTCTCGAAAGAATTACAAAGTGTTACATTCTCATTCTGACAACAGTACACTTCTTGATATTTCAGGACCTTGCATATGAACTACAAGATGTTGTGAGCCACAAAGAATGTTTTGACGGGAAAGATCGCAGTTATAGATCGTATTGTCATTTCAATTTGACCTTGAAAACTAAAGGAACTGATGCCAATGATTTATATTTTGCTGAAGTCACATGTATGCGTAGCAAATATGAAGCGCATGTTCTCACTTTTCTGTGTGTGGTTAAACCCAATGACAATGGTTAGTGCACTACTAATTTTGTATCATTTGAATGCACTATTGTATTCTTAAGTAAAATACACTAATTAAGAATAATTCAGCAAGCAAATAATGAAATATATAAGTTTACAATGAATTTTTGAAGAGTAAACATTGTTGAAGATTGTAATGTTAGGAAGGTTTATTAGACTCTATCAGTTTCACACCTTAGTGAATCAACTATTAAGGTCAGCATGTCATTGTATAAGGCTGATTTCAGCAAATATGAATGCTAGTTGGCATGTTTTTACCTTTATTACTCACCTATTTTTACCTCTTTTGAAAGGTGAATGCCACGTGTGTGGAGTTGACATCAAACATCCTACCCATGACGGGTACAACCATGGTCGTCCCCCCAAGTTCCGCTGTCATTCTCATGTAGAGGGAGTTGACTTGTTTGAGGAGGTGTGATACTTACCTTTTTCTTTTGTTTAATTGATTATTTTGGGCAGCTTAAATTATTATCTGTTTCTCTTGTTGGTTAGCTACAAATTAGGATAGATGACTGTACATGAGAAAGTATATATCACCTCCAGTGAGTCCAAAATTTCCTAGGTGCGACCCTGCTGTAGGATCAGAAAAAATACTAGCCGGGAGTTGAATATCGTACGTACTAAAATAATGAGTTATCATTTATATGGAGTCACTAATCTGTAGAGAATAACATCAAACATCTTGACAAGTGTCCCTACTAGTGAACATGCATCATCTTCCTATGTACTTCCTCCGTTCCAAATTAGATGACTTGCTATTCACCACATGTTAATGTATTTAGACATGTTACATGTATATATACATCCATATGTGATGAATAGCAAGTCATCTAATTTGAAACGGAGGGCGTAGAAGCGTACTACGTTTGTAACACAGATTTAAGCAAAGCTAGCAAGGAGTATATATCTAGTACTATGGGTCGTTAGGTGCTAAAAGATTCCAATAACTGGGTATTCGAATCTGAGTTGATGGACATATCAAAACATAACTCCAGCTTGGCCACCCACCATAGCACATATGCAATTCAGACACTATTTTCTCGAATTCCAATCTGAGTTGATGAACTCAAGTTTTCGTTGTCTCTCTTTGTTTTGCAGTTGTTTGCGGTGCATGACGAGGCTTGGCTTAAAGCAGAGGAGGCTAGGTTGAGATCCACAATCAAGAAAGGCATGGAGGAGAGACGCAAGTTGGAGGTGGAGAAGAAAAGAGATGAACATGGAAAGAGGGGGAAGTATGTTGTACCGGCTAAGCGTACGGTGACAAGTTGAAGATGTTTAGAACATAGAGATGAGCGGGAACCTTCACTGGATAGGAAACATGTTTAGAACGTTGTCTCGGAGGACAGGACGTCATAGCTCCTTTCAGTTATCTGTAAGGATTGTTTACCATTCGTAAAAATAAGATACACCCAGGCTCCTTTATTTTCTTGATCCCTCGGGTTACGATGTTACGAGAGTTCTCCTCTGCAAAGTGACCAAGCTAGCTCCTTTATTTTCTTGGAATAAATTAGCTTAGATACTAGACTGACTAGGCAGTTACAAACCCCTCTCACCTGGAGTAGAAGTCTGCAGAAAGTGGATTGGCAACCGCTTCTGGATGAGCTAGCAAGACGCCCGCTCAGCGTATTCAGCATTCTTCTAGTATTTGAAGCTGACTATGTTAGTAATCTCTGGAGCGCCATTAAAAGAAAAGTTGTTCATGTGGCTTGCGGTCCGTAATCATTGTTGGACGGGCGACAGGCTAAGCAGGAAGGGACTTCCAAGTCTGTTTGCTGTGTGATCAGCTTTCGGAATCTATGGATCATCTGATGATGCGATGCAATGCAATGCCCAACAACAAGAACGATTTGGGGCCAAAGGATTTGGAGAAAAAATTGCAAAAAACCACCACAATTGGTGGTTCGGTTGCAAAAGACCACATGTTTCCAACAAATTCGCAAATCACCACCACTTTTGAATGACAGTGTTGAAAAAACCACCGTTTTTTCATGTGAACACGATTAGCTAAGTTGATGCTCGTTCTGACTAGTATGGCCCACCATCAGACGTGACGTGGCGTTGTAAATTTTGCGAAAAAGTCCTCCATAATTTTTTCCTTGTTTTTCTTTTATTTTTTTTTCCCTTGCTCGCGTTTTTTTTTTGCTCGCGCTGACCCACTAGCTAGCACGGCACGCAGGCCAAGGGCGGTCGCCGGCCAAGCGCACGCAGCCGATCCAGAGCCCCAAGGCCGCCGTGGACACCCTCGCCGCCATCCTCCGCGGCGCGCTCCCGGACTCCCTCGCCACGGCCGACGTCCCCGCCGCCGCGCTCCTCCATGACGACGACGTCGCCCGCGCAGTCGCCGGGCGCCTCCGCGGCGCGGCCTCGGGCGCAGGGCACGACGCTCTCTGCGGCTGGCTCTACGGCGCCTTCCAGTCCGGCGTCCCGGCGCTCCAGCTCGCGGTGCTGCGCTTCTGCGAGTTCAGCGTCGCATGGTCTGGGAAGCACGGCAACGACAAGCCCCGCGTCGCGTCAGCGTCCGCGGCCTCGCCAGAGGGTGGCGAGGAGGCGACGGCGACGGCCACGGCCACGGCGCGGTCGCCGGCCACGGCCACGCCACAGCCAAGAAATCATCAAAAGAAGGAAAAAATTATGGAGGACTTTTTCGCAAAATTTACGCACGCCACGTCACGCCTGCCGGTGGGCCAGCCCTGTCAGAAACTACATCAATTCGACTAAATCGTGGTCAGTTCAAAAAATGGTGGTTTTTGCAACGCTGTCATTCAAAAGTGGTGGCAATTTGCGAATTTGTTGAAAACCGGTGGTCTTTTGCAACCGAACCACCAATTGTGGTGGCTTTTTGCAATTTTCTCGGATTTGGAAAGAAATTTCGAGAGGAGACAGGCCGGCTTCTCCATACAGATCGGAGGTTGCTGCACGCGCGGCAATCCTCGACTCCGACGCTGCTCCTTCAGAGGTGGCTTCTCTCGCGGCCATCGGCCACGGTGCACCTTCGTGAGGCGGCGCCCTCCAGTGCACAGCCCGGGGCGGAGGCCAAGTCCATGGCCATCCCTGATTTGGGGCGCCTTCACGTTAGTTGCATTGGATAGTTCGGTCAGCGGTATGGCGAGTACTGCTCGTACGTACGTGTCCACCAGTATAAAGGCTTTGACGGTATTTTGAGGAGATCGCAGTTTCTCAGCCCACCTAGCTAAGCCCGACCAACAACACCCGGTGATTTCTCTGTTCTTTCCGGCACATCTCGTTCATGCACGCGGCCGCCGCTAGGTTTCCGGCAATCGATGTCGCGCTCACCGGATGGGGTTCAGCCTGCCTGATCTGCTTGAACCGGATGTTGCTACCTAAATGGTTGCCTGCAATCCTTGGACGCACGAGTTCATGCAATGTTACGGGATTGGATTTTGACATGATCTTAATAAGAATTGCAACGCATGCATCAATTTGTACAGAAGACGATTATCTAGTCTAGATGATCGATGAACAAGGCAATTATTCGGGACACGGCGGGCGAGCTCGACGAGCTCCGCGTTGGCTACGTCAACAAGCTAAGCGGCGGCCTTGGTGACGGCTGGAGGCAGAGGGGCAGGGCGAATATATCTAGAGCAGCAATGGCGACGAGTGCACATGCGGAGAAAATTGCAAAAAACCAGCACAATGGGTGGTTAAGCTTGAGAAAGCGACCGGTTTTCACCTTTTTCGCACATCACCACCACTTTTCGTTGACAACGTGACAAAAAACACTAATTATGTTCGCTATCTCGTTTAACCATGATCCTGACAGGTGGGGACCACTGTCAGGCGTGATGTGGCAGACAAATTTATACACAAATTTAAACCTGTCAGTGGCCCCCACCTGTCAGAATCACGATTAAAGCGAGCTAACAGATACAATCGGTGTTTTCTGTCACGTTTTAACGAATAGTGGTGGTGATTTGTAAAAGAGGTAAAAACCAGTGGTTTTTTGAAGTTTAACCACCAATTGTGGTGGTTTTTTGTAATTTTCTCGCGGGGGCGAGATATAGGTAGCCGTTGTAGCGGAGAACTCTGTGTAAATGGGCCGGAACCCGGAGTATTGGCCCATGAGCAATGAAAAAAACTTGTCATCGTCAAAATTTAGTCTAAACTACCCACACAACGGTGGGATGAGTTGTGTACTGCTCACTACCCTTAGCAGTATAGGGTACCGTAAAAAAGCTCAGGACAGGAGCCAGCCGTCGTTAATTACACATCGCACCGACATATATCTTGCCCAAGGATTAGCAAAAAAAATAAAAAATCTCGCCCACCCACCCAAGGCCTGTATGATCGCACGCACGGTTAGGTTGTTGCAAGTTGTAGACTGGTTAGGTTCGGTTGCCTACCGAACCCTCATTGTAATCGGGCGAGTCTGTGTACGAGGTGACCTGGTAATCTCGTCTTGGTCATTGTAGCCTAAACTCGATCGTTCCGTCCATCGTGGCTGGTGGAAGTAGAAAACTCATGTAAAGTATCTTCCTCGATCTCCTCCTTGTTTCTTCCTTGGATTTCAGTTTTTTTGTTGAGATAGATGAGCGTGGGTGGAAATTGAATCAATTTCTAGCGTTTTGTCCCGTGTCCGCTTCCGGCGGCTTACGGCATGGACATTGAAGCCATGGCGCACGACGGCCGGCCACAGCGCTCCTCCCCTCCTCCCATGCCACAAATCCATGGTGGCGGGCAGACACGACCCGCCGCAGATGTCCGCTCCGACCTCAGACACGCCGAGGAAGATCAACAGACGGCCACTCCAAGCCCTGGACCCTCCCGAGCGGAAGATCAGCCGGCGCCTCAACAGCCCACGGAGTGAGTGGAATCTAGATGACAGGATTATTCATATCTATCTAAGCCGCTTTTTCTTTCTTTCTCTGTCTAAACCATACTGAAAATTCAATTTCAAAAAAAAAAAAAAAACAGACTGAAAATTCACTTCTTTTTCTTATTTCAGGTGTATAAGGAGTTGCTGGACACTACAACAATGCAGGGATCGTCCATCACTAACGCCTCCTCTTCCTCTTCCTCTACGGCGCAGTCTCCGTCGTATGAATCTCTCGCTCTCTCTTGATCTCTTGCTCGGGGAGGGGACGGCGCGTCGTTTTCGGTTGTGTTAAACTACTTGGGTTTGGAGCGGCCGGATGAACCAATTGTGCAATGGATTTAAACATTTTGTGTGTTCCACGTCAGGTTTAAGGTGCCAGATCTCCTGGCACTGACGCTCGACATAACTCTCTTGGCGGATTCATGTGTTTCGACATTGGCGCCCACTGGTCTCATGATACGGTATTTTGTCAGAGTTGACAATGGGGGATTAATTCATACATATCCTGATCGCGGTGGGCCATTCCAGAGCATAGAGGAAGCTCAGGAAGCTATTGACTCTCATCATGTTGTTCAGCGAAAAAACTTGTACGTCTCTCAAATTTATTTTGTATTTGTGTGTGCACCTTGAAAACCCCGGGAGTTAAGAAATATATCATGAATTGTTGTAGAGCTATTAAAATTGTTTGCAGAGCTAGAATTCAAATGGTATATATAGATGCTATGCTATTGGTACTCCCTCCGATCCGTTTTATTGGTCGCGGACAAACAACCAGCGCAGTACAAACCGTACGTATAGCTCACGACTATTAATACGGATCAGAGGTAGTATATGTTTTTTATGCTGAATCGTAAGTTCGTAACTTATACAGTTGGATAGCTTTTAGCCTGCCACTCCTGCATAGCTCCCTTTCTTCTGATAAAGCTGGCGGTACCTAGAACGGTTAGTGCCATTAATCAGTTGAGATGGTTTTGTTTGTTTTTTTCTGTAACCAATAGTGCTTGTAGCCAGGCACACTTGGAGATCGAAAAAACAAATGGTGATAACTTTTATTCCCCTTTATACTAAGAATGGGTTGAGCACTTAATCTTATAAGCAATCCTCTTATATTTTATATCTGAATATTCTGTAGAATATGCTAATCATTTACAATCCTCTTATATCTGAAATAGATGCATGAATGGACTCACCGACGAGGAGAGGGCTGTCCGAAATGCTCTTTACTGGTATCATGATGGCACACGGAAGCACTCCCAAGAGGCTTTTGTTTCCTGTACGACCGATCTCCCTACAGAGGAATTGGTTAAGGCTGTGCTGGACAAATACAACGACAACAATGGTCTTGTCGGGGTATATATGCTCTTTCACTCTGTCCTTTGTTGGTTCCATCATTCCTCCAATGTCATCAAATACATGTTACACTTGTTGATACTGTCCAATCTTAACACTTCAGGATCTTGCATATGAACTAGAAGGTATTGTGAGCCACAATTCATGTTTTGATGGGAAAGATTGTATTTATAGATCTTACGATCATTTCAATCTCACCATGAAGACTAAAGGAGCTGGCAACAATGGTCTGTACTTTGCTGAAGTCACATGTATGGACGGTGATTATGAAGCATATGTCCTCACATGTCTCTGCATGGTCAAACCTGATGACAATGGTATTAAATACTCAACTCTCTCAATTTTTTTTGTTGAATCCCGTTCGTGCAGTCTGTTTTCTTGGCTATGTTGGAAATTGCATGCATTATCACTGTTGGACCTTGAAGCATATATGCAACAAGACCTGGAACCCAAATACTATTCAGTTTCGAACGCCAAGTGCTGAGTGCTTTTTTCGACCTAAGCATTGATGCTAACCAGCTATGACAATGTTTTCTTTACCTCTATTTATTCACCTATTTTAACTTTTTTTGAAGGTGAATGCCACGTGTGTGGAGATGACATCAAGCACCCTACCTATGATGAATACAACCATGGCCGCCCCCAGATATTACGTGCACATCGTAAACGTCATAGTGCATTTGGAGATTCTTTATTTGAGAAGGTGCGTTCCACCAAGCTGACATTTTCTTACTTTCTGTTTGATTGACTGTTGTGTGCAATATTTTCCTAGCATATTGAAAATTAATTAGCCAAGAAAACAGCAAACCGCAGGCTGCAGCTTAAATCATTATATATTTCACTTGTAAGTTTGCTGCAAATTAGGATAAATGGCCGTACAGTAGAATGTAAATATCGCTGTCTCCAGTGAGGATCCAAAATTAGGATAGATTTAAGTAAAGCTAGCAGAATATCTAGTATTAAGGAAAAAGTTGTCATCTTATTCTTATGGTATATAAAAATTCATTTATAACAACATTCAAACATCTTAGCCTGAATAAAACGAAGGGATTTACCTATGATACTACTATGAAAGCATGATCTTATTTTCAATTATGTATAGTCGAATTTGTTGATGAAATAGCTTGTCCATCTGATTGCGGCAAACACTCAAGTTTCGTTGTCTCTCTTCATTTTGCAGTTATTTGCCGTGCGTGATGAGGCTTGGCTGAAAGAGGAGGAGGCTAGGGTGAGACACGCGATCAAGGAAGGGAAGGAGAATAGGCGAAATGCAGAGGTGGAGCGCAAGTTGGAGGTGGTCAAGGTGTGGTTTCCTTTATATTTTTGTTATGTTACGTTCTGTTATGCAAAATACGGGAAGACTACTTGTTTATTTAATAAATTGGGAAGCACTGAAAATCGCATCATCTGACAGTTATTTGTGGCTCTCGCCGCTTTGCATTTGTCATGTTGTTGCAATGGAAGGTGTGTTTCCTCCGGGTGAATTTTGTGGGGAGCCCCGGTTTTGCTGTTTAGGTTGGTTTAGCTGGGTAGACATGGTTGGGAGGCTTGAGGTGGTCAACAGATGGCTCTATTTCAGAAGAAACATACCATGGGTAGCATGGATTAGTACGTCTTGAATAGTTTGTACAGTTCTAGTGTATCTCTCTAACCAGAAAGATGAGATAACTTCCAAAGCTTATATGGCAGATGTTTTTTAATATATTATATGTTCCTTGATGAAGTTAAGGGATAACGGCCGTTGTCTGGATCATTTCAGTAAGGGTGCTTGCTTTCGTAATCTCCACACTATCATTCTTGGCACTAATAACTCATGTTGTGCAATTTTGCAGAGAATGAAGGAGTGGCATCTGTGAGGATCACAGCTTAGCAGTCGAGGTCTCGAGTGCCGGCAAAGGAGTTGGGATCTTGAGCAACGTTAGAATTGTGGTGCAAATGAAGCATGTAGTTATTAAGCGGTGCGAATGAAAATTCTAATCTAATATGTGGAATCCGACCGGGGGCTTTTTCTCTATGTAGAAAGAAAAAACCCAGGTAGTATTTAATCAGTAGTACAACCGACTGTGCCTGTGACTGTGATCCACTATGGGAAGCTAGTGTGAATTGATCTCGTTCTGACCATCTCCGGAGCAAAGCAATGTCAGTTTTGATTGTTTCAGGTTTATTATTGTTGAGGTAGCCGTTGAGTTAGCTTGTCAGTTGAGATGTATTGTGTTGCGTCCGTTAGAAACCAGAGATCGAGCCTTCCTTGTGTGAGATGGAGCCTGGTCCATCTGCAGCATGAAGATGGCCGGAGCACGGCCGGGGATCGGTTTATATTGTCTCCTACACCTCTAAAAACCACGAGGATTAGCACTAGCAAAAACGGCGGTTTATAATTTAACTCAAGGGATTCCAGAAGAAGCCACGTCGGCCGTCTCGTGGTGGTTTTGGATGAAATGTTCTTGACCGATTTTGAGAGACTAAATATCTAGTACTCTCACCGTTCCAAAAAGGATGTCACAGAAATGTGTTATACATAGTGACATCCTTTTCCTAACGGAGGGAGTAATATCTATAGGAAAGATATGTTCCTGGTAAACATTCCTGTCCGCTTAGGATACATATATACTATGTCGATGTTGCCTCCTTTTTCAGTTTTCTGGCCGCTTTGATGAGCACGCTCTAGTACCAGAGGCACAACGCAACGTCACGCAGGGAAATCTCCAAGCCCTAGTCCTTTCCTCGCCCGGCCGCAACGGCCGACCATGGCGCTCCTCCGCCGCCTCCCATGCCACCAGGAGCCTGCAGCCCCGACGACCAAACCCGTCGGCGAAGACCTCAGCTGCGATCCTTCACCGCCGTATGCGACTTGTTTTTTTTGAAACAAGGCAAAAGCTTTGCCTTTTATATTGACTAGGAAAAATGCCCGTGCGTTGCAACGGGAGAGACAAATCTTCATTGTGGAGGCACACAAAGCAAGTTCTCGTTGATATATATGTATCATGTCGCGGAAATCGGCCGACTTCAACGTATTTAGGCGCGCCGCCACTATCTCGTCTTCCCACACCCCTTCGGCCACCTGGTACATGTGCGCATGTGCCATCGACAACTCACTCCACTTCATGAAGGCATTCGTCTCCCTCAGGGTTAGGGAGTGTAGGAAGAAGATGAAGGCGGCTAAATCGACGGGGGAGGAGTAGGGATGACACTTGTTCGATGGTCTACGTACTCTCTCCAATACCACCGATGCCGAGTCATTCACCATATAATTCTAAAATAAAATTCTATGACACCAACTCTTATTGTCTATCAAATTAGAGATTAAGCATTGACATGTGCAACATGAATCGTGAAGATTTTTCGCAAAACATATACCAATTTTTAGACCATGAAATTATTCGGCTTGCTCTGGCCAATACGTCTGTCTCCCTTGTACAAGCTCGCGACCACCGTCAGGGCGCCAGCTCGCTGCTTCTAACCCTAGGATGGTAAACACATGCACTGTGGGTGTCGTAAACGTACATCTGTGTTTAAAGATGTGCAACAAGCGTCATGTAAAAATACGATTAAAAACACATAGGGCGGCCGATATGCACACATTAATTTGTTGTGCTTGGAGTTCATCTGGGACGGCATTTGTGTATGCATGCATGTTCAATCAACCAATGCTTTGATCGTACAGAGTAGTACTCGTGTGCACCAATGCTTTGATCGTAAATATTGGTGCTATTCTATTCTATGTGCCCGTGTGCACCTAGCTAGCTGAAACAAATTAAAATACGTGGATGTTCTACTTGCCAACACACGCAACCTTCTTTTCTGTCGCTAAAGAGTTTCATGGCTGTTTGTCTACTTTCTGAAGGTTGATTTGAGTAGGATACGTCGTGCGCAATGATAGCTCTTAGACTGGGCCGGCCCACACGCAACAAATATGGGGCAAGGTGCACACCTAGCCATCGATCCAGAAGCAAATCACGCGGAGCGATTGATCGGGACGCAAATCACGTGACTTTTAACCGAACCGTTATTTGACTTACGCGTGGCATAAGTGGATAATTGTTTACAAACTTTAAGGGCAAATCAGATGACCTGCCAAACCAAACAAAACAGCGGAAGCCTTAGTGCCTTTATTATTAGGTATAGATATAGGAGAAGCAAACATGACACGGCCGAGACCAAAAAGAAAAAAGTCGTACATGACAGGGCGTACTAGACGAAAGAAAAGTAGCCCCGCGAGGATCCAAATCATCCTACTCCGTCTAATCTCTTGGAAAGATATATCGTCATATCTTCAAAATGCTACTACGCGACGCGATCTGGGGATCGGAAAGCAGATCAGGCGGAAACGTCCAGCACCGTCGGTGGTAGGAAATCGCTTCCCCCTGGCCAGCAAGGCCAATCAAAGCTTCATCCGCTGTCGTCATGGACGGCAAGTTCAGCCTCAAGAGGGTCCTCAACCCGTTGATTGCCGAATTAGAGAACGGAGCCTTCTTGCAGGTGTTCGTGATTTCTTTCGTAGCCTCCACCAGGGGCATATGTTCAAAGTCGAGCCACATTTTCTTGTGAAGGATACGCTGCGCTTTACCGACCGCTGGGAGTTGAGGCTTCGCCGCGAGCCTGCTGCTGCGACGGTCGGGGGCGGGCAGGGCCGCATCAGCACGTGGCATTCGCGGGATAGGCGTAGGCAGCAGCGGCGCAATCGGCACGCTGAACAGATCCGCGACACAGCGTATCACGATGCCAGATGAGGGAGCAGTACCCGCAGCGTCAGCAGCATCATCATCGTCACTGTCGTCATCAGCATCGACATCAGCCCAGGCCCGGCTCTGGCCCTAGGCGACCTTGTGCGTCGCACAAGGGCCCACATCTGGCAGGGGCCCATCGCATCATATGAGTATATACACATGCTGTTATTTCGATATGGGCTGAGAAATAAGTTGTAAAGAGCCTAGCGCAAGGAGAGGAAAAGGCACAGGCAGCGCCGGGCGCCATCATCGATCGACGATTGATCTGTTCCCGCCTCGACCGCCTGCCTGGAGTGGAGATCGCCCGGCCGCCAGACGCCAATAGTTGAGTTGGCTATGTGCTCTACTTGCCCAGATCGCACAGGCCTGATCGCCGGTTGGTCACGAGCTCACGACTGACGGCTCGCCACTGCTCCTACCTCCCGGTACGTGTAATTGATCTCATGATCTGATAAAGTGATCTGGCCACTGGGTACAGATTGAATGGCTTGGTTGTGTATGTTGTATAGAGAAGGAAATCTTGGATAACACTGATCTTGATATTGCTCTCAATGATCTTGCATCCAGACATGCCGGAAGAAACTTTAAGCATTATTGCGATGAATCCATTGGAATTCTTATTGTAGGTAATGCAACAGGGAGTATAATTGTAGGTAATGCAACATGCAGGGAATATTATTGCTATTCTTTTAACCTTTCTGTCGTAATATGACATTGCTTAAGCGTTTGTCAATTATTTATAGGCGTCTATGAATAAAAATGTTGGTCGGATGTAAACTTTTAATATTTTATTACATCTTAATATGTGTACATATATATTACTAATAAGGGCCCAATTTTCAACTTTGCCTACGGCCCGGCAAAATATAGAGCCGGCCCTGCATCAGCCACCCCCTCGTCGTTCAGCATCAACACCTGCTGATCCAGCTCGGCGAGGCATGGCAAGAGCTGCTCCATCTCCTCGTCCTCATCATCCTCACTGGCAAATCCCCCGTCAGGAGTATGTGACTTGTGGTTATCGGTCATGTCTTGTCTTCTTTTTTTGAATCCTGACCAAGCTTAACTGAATTGATGACTGAGTCGATCGATGATCTGCTGAACAAAGAGTTTGTTGCCTCAAACTCAAAGGTAATGCGCTTTTTATCCGAGCTGTTTGTGCCAGTGCCGCTGAAATCATCACATGAAAAAAATCACAAGGTAACAGTTAGCTGGAAATACTCCACAATTAGGGTGCAAACCTGATCGAGTCATGCTCCACTTGGGCCCGTCCGTCGTTGGTATGTACATACTCGATTCTGTTTCCGAGCCCGGCCGGGTTTGCCTCTCGTTAAGTAGTACCAGTAGTGTATCCTATACGTATACGAGATACGACGGTTGCCCAATACAACGACTGGCTGGCAGGCGGCAAGTGGATCTATATAAGAGACGCAGTCACGCAAGCAGGATCGTTTCGATCGATCGCTCGTTGCAGGCAGCCTAAACACGATCGATCTGTTGGTCTCGATCGTGTACAAGAAAAATCATCATGTAAGTCTCTTCCTAGACGTACTTTGCTATGGTTTGTTCTCTCTTCTGCAAGGTTTATTTTATTTTATTTTGCAAATATGGCCCTAGGCTAAGTAATGCCACATCTGGATGTAGAACTATTTTCAAATCTTATAACTCGGTTCGGCATCACCAAGAATAGAGTCAGAATTGTCAGTTGAGCGCCAACATATTTTAGATTCTAAACAATTTAATGGTTTCGGTGCCGGGAGTTGGCGCCGACCTAGTCCGGCTCCAATGAGCGTGACACTGACCTCTGTTTGTGTTGGATTTTGTTGGCGTCGAACTGCGCTCCATGTTCTTGGTATGCACTTTTTATCCCATCTATTTCTAGCAGCGCCGTTGAAATAATAAGAATGAAATAATAAAACCACAAGGTGCTGCAACATTAGGAACATAATGCCAATTTACAGACCGTAGAATTACTAAGGAAATCTGTAGTATGAATCTCTCTCCATGAAAACATTATCACTTAAGTTACTAAAGAAATCCAATGCCCCTTTTGGACCACTTAACCCAATTTTCTTTTTGCCAGTTTGCATCACCACTAGTTAGATCTAAATAAGGTGCATGATGTTTTTTTCTTTATATTACCACTAGTTAGCCCAATTCTCTTGAGATTGCAACTTTTTTTACATGACGACCGGTTGCCTCTTTTTTTCTCAAACGGCTTGAATGAGGGTTATGTTTACTCGTTTTGATGGTTCCATTACAACTTGCTTCTTCTCTAGCTTCTCAATTCAACACGGAAAATATGCCTGTTTTATAGACCCTGAGAATAGCGGCGCACCCTGGTATTGAATGAATGACCGTTGAGTTTTCATTCTTAACTAGGCTAGATGGGATGCATATTCCTTAAGCTTTAGTCTAAATAAAATAAGTTGCATGTCTACTCGAAGACACCACTGGAGGAGACTTCCTCGTCCTCGATGCCACAAGCTATAGCGTACGCACTCTTTCTCTCTAATCTGTCCTTTGTTTAAAGGCCGGGGTTTCATTTTGGTCTATGTAAGTTGGATGCTTTTTTAATGGGTAATTTGCCTTGCAATGGTGCTTTTAGTGATTGGATGGGTGCATTTTCTTGAAGCTTACTCATTATTCCATTAAAACAAATTTCACAATGCATGCATGAAGTAGTAATTGGGTTCCACCTTATTTTCTATTTCTGATCTAGTCAAAATCAAACATTTTATGTTCCATTTCAGGTTTAAGATGCCAGATCTCTCGGCATTGAAACTTGACATAAATCTCTTGGCGTCTTCATGTATTTCAACATTGATATGCCCACGGATCTAATGATCAAATATTTTGTCCGAGTTGACAATGATGGATTTTATCATACATATCCTGACCTTGGTGGAAAATTTGAGAGCATAGAGGAAGCTCAGGAAGCCATCGACTCCCACCACGCCGTTCAGCGAAAAAATCTGTAAGTATCTCAATTTAATTCCTATAAAATGTAAGCTGTGCAGTTTGTGTTGCCTTTTTCTTGTTTATTAAACAACGAGTTGTGATTATGTTCGGGGCTATTTGGTTCCTATTTGAATAAAAGCCCGCATGCGAACTAATCAATGGCACGCGAATTATTTGAATTGGGTGCATGGATGGGCTTTCCGACGAGGAGAGGGCTGTGCGATGTGCTCTGTATTGGGGTCACAATGGCACACGAATACATTCTCAAGAAGCTTTTGATGCATGTACCAATCTTCCTACAAAGAATTTGATTAAGGCTATACTGGACAAGTACAACGAGGACAGTGGTCTTGTGGGGGTATGCTAGCTCTTTCACGCTTTACTTTGTTTATTGCATAATTTCTCGAATAGCATCAAACCTTGTTACACCTGTTGATACTATCTATTCTTACTACTTCAGGATTTTGCACATGAACTAGAAAATATTGTGAACCACAAATCATGCTTTGACGGGAAAGATTGCATTTATAGATCTTATTCTCATTTCAATCTGACCATGAAGACTAAAGGAGATCGTGCCAACAGCAATCTATATTTTGCTGAAGTCACTTATATGGATGGCGATGGAGAATATGAAGCGTATGTGCTCACCTGTATCTGCGTGGTCAAACCCGATGATAATGGTATTATGTTCTTAACTATATCTGCTTTTAGATTGGGAATTTCAATTTCTCATATTTGTTTCCTAGTTTGTAGCATTTGCATGCAGTAGTGCACTCTTTAATAAAGACACAAACTAATGATAAATAGTTGAATGCACTTGCTCCTGGTGTTCATGTAAACGTAATTACACATAGTCGAGTATCGTCCAAAATAGAGGAAATAGCACCGCGCATACAACAAGTATACCACCATGTGCAAGTTCATACAACTAGTTGCAATTTGTGCCAAACTCATACACAAAGTAACAATGCTGGTGCAAACACATACAAAACAGTCCGAAATGGCCATATAGGATGCCACGTTGGAGCGAGCTGGCATGTATTTTTCACAGAAAACGCCTTGGGAAAAGACAGGAACATGTAGAGGTCCTTCCGCAGCTGCCGCAGGGAAATTTACAGATTGCCTCCCGTTATATTCCCTATTTACGTAGTTATTGTGCCCACTTCGAGCTCGCCGTCACCTTCCGTACTTGGAGCGCTCTCGACGCCGCGGACGTCGCCGCCGCTTTCGTCGACATGCCTCCTGAGCCTCATATTCATAATATTGAATTCATTTCCATTATTGTACACACAAGGTACTGCTAACATTGATCCCCTAGAACAGTGCACATAGTACATAAACAATCCCTAAAGCAGCTACTACAGCATACAGTCCTATTTCTTTCATATCCCTCCTTCTCAGTTCTCTAATGTGTGCCTCTATCATCAACCTCTTCTCTTCCTTCATTTTCTTCACCGTAAATCGAAGCTCCATGTTCTCTTCTCCAACTTCCCTAAGCAATCCTGAGCAATTGCATTGCTGCTGGCCACTGAATTGTTCGCATGCCTGCGCACACACAAGAACACAAGCAGAATCGAATCAAGGCAACTCAAATTGGGCAATCAAGCCACAACTGACAGGAAGAGCTACGAAATTACTCACCTTATTGTCCCAATGAACGACAGCGGTCTCCGTTACACAGAATTCGCCGCCGCCGCCGCCGCTCCAAAAATCACCTGTGCCTGCGCCATGGCGAGCTCCAGTGCCTGCGCCATGGCGACCGCCCGTGCCTGCGCCCCTGCGACCTCCCTTCCATGCGCCCATGCACCCTCCCGCGCTCGATTCCATCACCGCCACCACCACCACACTCCTTTTCCTTCGCCGCTGCCCAGTCGCCTCGCCGTCGCCCAATTTAGGGTTCGACCGATTTGGGGATTTTTCTTCTAATCAAAACGTGGACGAATCTGTGAAATGTGGACGAAACAGGGGGTTCTTCATAAAATTGCACACATCCTTTGACAGCGTGTCAAGCCACGTGTCTTCACCACAGCCATTATGTACCTAATTGAACCCGCATTGTTACTTTGTGTATGAGTTTGGCACAAATTGCAACTAGTTGTATGAACTTGCACATGGTGGTATACTTGTTGTATGCGCGGTGCCATTTCCTCTCCAAAATAACTTCTCCTTCAACTTGTATTGAAGATTATAACAAACACAATGCGTGTATCTTGTTGAACCTATTAAAGTATTATTACATAACCACACATAGTCGAAGTCGAGTATCCTCCCAAAAAAAATTGTTACTGGAAACATATCGTATTTAGCCATAACATAGCTTCAGTTCAGATTTTATTATCTGGCTATATGCACTAACAAGAATATATGACGGGTTGGCAAAGGCTGGTGAAGAGCCATAGAATTTAGAGTCCAGCCAAGCTCCATTGTTGCAACTGGGTCAGCCTGATTGACTGGTCGATCATGTTGCGCCTGCGCAGGTCATGGCATGTATATACTGTGGTGGTAGTGTCGCAGGTACCGGGATTGCGGCTTCTTGTCGATGGTGAACATTGCAGGGTATTTTTGGACTCGTGATCTGCGGTCACTATATATAAACATTTCTTAGTTCGCATCGGAAGTAAATTATGAATTTAGGATACGCTGTGGCAGCAACAAACCAATGTCATTCCTCATAGGATAAAGTGTCAAATGTTCTGTAAAATTATTCACAGTAGGTAGATACAACTATTAACCGTAGGTAGAGACGACAGGGCATGTTCAGTTCTTGTTATATTTATTCAGCTATCTTTACCTCCTTTTGAAGGTGAATGCCACGTGTGTGGAGATGACATCAAGCACCCTACTCATGCTGGATACAACCATGGTCGCCCACAGGTGATACGCCATGGACGTTATTCTCATGCATACGGAGTTGCTTTATTTGAGGAGGTTTGTTCTTTCTTACCTATGTGTAATGTACTGCAGGCTGCAGCTTAGTTAGCCTCAACATAGAGGAATTGATTTACCTATGAATCCACGATGAAAGCAGGATCTTATTTTCAACATTCTGCACGGTCGAACTCGTTGATGAAAGCATGTTTTTGCAGTTATTTGCCGTGCGTGATGACAGCTTGGTTGAAAGAAGAGGAGGCCAGTCACGAGTTGGAGGTGGACAACAAAAGGGATGACCATGGAAAGAAGTATAAGTATGTCATCCCGGCTAAACGGACAATGATGGGTTGAACATGTTTAGAACAACACAACTACTTGCTCCGTTCTGAATTAATTGACTCAGATTTAATACAAGTTGTACTAAATCTGAGTCAATTAATTTGGAACGGAGGGAGTAGATGATAAGGAGATGGGCGGGATAAACCTTTACTGAATAGCTTTCATCTTCTGAACACCACTTGGTGGTGTGTTTGTTGTTCTGGTTACTTTGGAACCTATAAGGATATAATCTCCATCGTTTACCATTTGTAAAAATCACATCCATCCTTTTATTGATAGGGTAGAGCTGGTGGGTACCGAGGTTGGTTGCTTGTCATTCTCAGCCGCTGCACGTAGTAATGTTTTTGCAATGCGTATAATCACACACCCTTAGCAGCGACACTTCACCATGCCTACATTGTCATGCTTTTGCTCAAGGCCAGTGCAAAGACCTGCCAAAATGACTGGTATGTACTACGAGAACGGAATTTCTTCTGCTATCTAACTATGGCTCTTTTTTTTAGGGTTGTAATGTTATCTTCTGCCCCCAACCATATTGCTACTCGCAATTACAAATTGATAACATCTTTTGTTACAGAGTTTTTTCAACACCTAGACCCCTAGTGCCCAGCTATTTAAGCTTTAACCTCGAGCATGACATGGTTCTGCCAAATATGAGATCATATACAAGAGAATCATTGTATCTCCTTGAGGAAAGCTGGGTTTGAATTCAATGCCTTCTTCGCCAGGTTCCGGGCATCATCTCTTGAAGACTCCCTTGAGATGCGAAGGAGCTCCTTGATCCCTCCGGTTACGATGATGTCACGGGAGTTTTCCTCTGCAAAGGTGAAATTGAACAGCTTATATATACACGGAAAGACGGGTAAAAGGCAAGCTCCGGTGCTTCTTACCGTTTTGAGCTAGATGGCAAAAGGCGAGTTCAATGTGTTTTCGCGCTGATTGAGTAAACACGGTAGAGTTAGCCACGATCCAAGTAAGGACGCCGTCTTCAATGAGAAGGGACCGCCCTTTCCTATGCCCTGTTTTTGAGTATCATACCACAAACAACATTTTCTGAATCTTCATAAACAACATAATCAGGAGCTCAATAAAACAGACCATGAAAGACTCTTTGAAGTACAAATGGAAAGTTACAAACCTTGGCTTATTGCTCGGGATTCACATTTTGCAAAGTTTGCTAGGCCTCGTGCTATCTGAGCTATCACATCATTATGTCCAGTTTCAAACATCCCTAGCAGCGCTTTTATTCCACCATCTCGTTTCAACATCACGTGCCATTTTTCTGGACAAGGATAAATGCAGCATAAGTCCCATACCCTCAACGTGCAAGGGTACTTGGCAGCTGTCCCAGCTCTTAAGGCAAATTACCTACTACATTATTAAGAACAAAAGACTAGAAGGTACAACTTTCATTATCCTATATGCCATATATTGGCCTCTTGGGATACTGCTTGCCTGAAGTTTCTTTGGCATCCAAATAAATAAGCCACTGTTAATGTTTTCTACTTCACAAATAAGGAAATATTGCAGGTTGCAACTGAAGTCCTGAACTGGAGCCAAGGAGAGAGTCCTTATATTCAGGAGATAATCTGTTCATGAATTTCACAAGAAAATGCTACTAAAGTTTTCGTTTTGGGCTATGACATCTTGTATTCAGGACAGAAACTCATTTTACCTATAGCCCCATTTGTTACCATCATATAGTTTCAGCTCTATCAATTTGGATGGTGCTTACTGTTTAGTGCAAGTAAGTATTGTGATGATGTGGCTCAGGTTCATCACGTGTTAGATTTCAGGTTCAGTATTATATATCAGATAAGCTGACTATTTTTCAAAACATACTGGATAAGTTGTACCATTTCCGCATAAGTTGGCAATTGCGCCAGCCACCATCCGCATAGTTTGGGGATCATCTGTTTTAGATGCAACATTTGCTAATAGTCGAGTTCCTCCTTTGCTCATTATAAGCCCCTGGTTTGATACTGCAATAACAAAGATCAATGTAATATTAGAAAGGCAACAAATCCGGTTACTATCACTTTAGCTTATACAAGAGTCCATACACTAATTTGATTAAAACATTCCGTGCCCTAATGGAGATATAATTCAAATAGATTTATTAAACCTCAGTTTTTGCGAAAAATACATAATTCAGAGCTACCAGTATAAGATACCGAGGTAGTTTTGCTGACGAACGAGACTGAATCTTTCTTTCACAGTGCAGCCACTGGGCTATTTGGACTTAATCTGTTTGCACATGTGTGTCAGGGGGGGGGGGGGGGGGGGGGGGGGGGGAGTCGGTGAACACAAATAACCGACAGGAATTAACTACCATTTCCGCGGTACCAATATGAGGACCAGCAAGCCAGCAATCAAGTGAATTATAACCCGTTTGGAAACATCTGATGAGCAACTAGAACAGATTCAGTACCATTCATTGCCAAGTTCGCAATGGCACCAGCAGTGGCTCGATGAATTGTGGTGTTCTCTGATGTTTCTAGAAGTGACAGAAGAGCATCCAAGCCTCCTTCCTCGACAATCTTCTCCTGATTAATATCTGCATTTGCAAAATAAAGGACATGGTAGATCTTTCATGATTCTAACAGGTACCTAGAAGAGAAAACATAATAATATAGAAGTTGAATACAATTATTATGATAGTGCTTCTCGCAAAAAAAAGTAAAAGAGGGGCTTCTGTTCAGTGCAGATTTTCCTCATCGAATAATAGCAAGAGTTGGTAGCACATGCTAACATCAAAACTAGAAAAGTGTGCATGTGCATATACGGATATACCATATCATAGCTTTTATGAAGAGATGCAAAGGAAAGGGTAAATGCCTGACCTTCAGCAGCAAGATTAGCGACCACTTTGACAGCATTGATCTGCTCCTTTAAGTCCTCGGACTTCAGCAGAGCCAGGACATTTGTAAGACCAACTAAAACCAATTGGAGCACAAGCAATATCAAGATTGTCTTCCAAGAAAGAAAAATAGATTCCCATGTATTCTTCCATGAAGTAGAAGTACCTCTTTGGCTTGATAGGGTCTCCATCAGTTTTCCTGATTTAGACATAAATGCCTCACTGCCTAATACAGATCTTGATCTAGCCATACCACATAATGTTTTAGACTGTCATAAAAAATAAAAATGAGTTTTTATTACAAAACAAGAATCATAACAACATAGAAATAATAAAATAATGGTACCTCTTCAACACAATTATCAGTCAAAGATCGCTTCAACCTTAGAGCTTCAGCTTCAAGGCTCTCCCTATGCCTCGTTTCATGCTGCACCTTTTTTTGTGTAGATTTCAGTTCTTCATATATCAGGCCCTACAAGATTTATGGGAGAAACGGTAGTTGATATTTTGTGATTTTAAAGCACACCTAAACAACCATATTTTTAGAAGTGAAAAATGTTACACAGGAACTATCCTGGGTTTCACATACCTTCTCTGATATGAGTTGACTGATTTTTTCTTCTAGTGAGTGTACTTGACTACTAAATTCTTCAGTGATTTTGGATACTTCTATTTTCAACTCATGGGCTGTATTTTCCTGGAACTGAAAAAAATATATACTTGGATCAATTTTTCAAAATTTATAAAAGCCAAAAGCAGATAAGGAGACATATTATATGTTTGTACTGTAGAAACTAATGATCTGACTTGCTGCAAGGACATGTTGTAGCAAACCCGAAAAAAAGTATCAGAGAGAGAGAATGCATTCCAGGCTAGATAGAATAGTAGATGAAAGCTAAATTCCAAGAACACTGTATGGAATATCTTGATGGTGGGTATGGCCAAGTTGATATTGACACTGT
The DNA here is from genome assembly GCA_947311845.1 of Poa pratensis. Taxonomy (NCBI): domain Eukaryota; kingdom Viridiplantae; phylum Streptophyta; class Magnoliopsida; order Poales; family Poaceae; genus Poa; species Poa pratensis. Next base: position 2,991,546 of record CAMZMU010000117.1, on the reverse strand, counting down.
TCAAATTCTTTAAAGGCATAAGTCTGACTTATAGCGAATATTTACAGCCAATATCAATAATTCTATGGCATAAACATTAGACTTATATCCTGATAACCGACATAGTGTTCAAATTCTTTCAAGGCGTAAGTCTGACTTATATGGGAAGGATGTATCTAAACTATTTAACGCCAGTATCAATAGTTCTTTGGCAATACGTCAGATTTACATGCTGATAATCGCAAGTCGAAGCCACTTTTCAGCATTGTTTAGGCAGCTTTTGTTGTTTCTTGTGGTTGTTATTCCTTATTCCCGAGAGTAAATTATATGGAAATAGTAAGCCATTTTAAATAGTTGAAAACATGTCTTTTAAATTTCCATAGCAAGATTGAACTCAGTTGGATTCGAAGTAGGTAGAAGATATCCTACCAAATTTCAATTTGAGCATGAAACACGAGTCTTGTTCTGGAAGCTCAACAAATTTCCCAAGCGAATCCAATCAGTTGGTACAACTTTTTAATTTGATTAATAAGCATATTGTATCAAAGCATGACCGCAGGAAGCAACAAAGAAGAGTAAAAAGTATGGCTAGCTTATAAGTGATATCGGGGCTGAATTTCTAATTCTGAAAATATACCTGAGCAGAATTCTGAGCATCACTCAGTTGCTGTTGTAGTATATTATAATGGCTCTTCATATTAGTAGTACGGGATCTTTCTTCTTCAAGCTGCCTCGTCAATTCTCCCATTTTCTTCTCATGGCCTTTAGACGTTTCAGCGAGAATTTTCGTGCTTGAAAAGATCTCAAGCTCTTGTTGCTACTATGAAAAATATTGTTTTAGAACACATTACCATCCAAAGAGAAATTTGCATATTAATCTTAGGAATACAGGATCAAAGTATGTGGATCAAGGTGGCAAGGAAAATATACCTTCTTTTCGTTTAGTGATGTTTCTAAATGAAAGATGCGCTCAGATAAAACTTTATTTTGCCGCTCCTTTTCCTCTAGCTCATGCATCAATCTTTTGATTGCATATTCAAATTGATGTTTTTCCTTCTGCAGATTCTAGAAAAAAAGATCACCTGTTACTCCCGGAAACACACTATTTTTAACTCCAAGTAGCTGTTTTTTAATGCTCACAACCAACCATTTTCTGGAAAAAACAAATAAATGTGTAGGTTGCTTTTCCTTGCATTAAATGAAGGCTAATCCTAGTTTAAATTCATATCTCCTGTGGGAATTAGTGGGCCATAGTTCGGGAAGCAAAAGGATAATAAGCCGGTTGTATAACAACCAAAAGAACTCCCTACTAGGTTTCAGGTAGATTTTTACTGCAGTTTTTTTAGAATAAGAGGACCCCTCGAAGGGAGCACCAGTTCCATTAAATGAAACCAGAGTAGTCTTACAGATTGGAATCAAAGTTTTAGGCTAAAACAGGAAAGTAGCAAGCTGGCAGTTTTAGAAAACTAAACTACTGTCGATTTTTATTCCAGTGTTGAAGAGTCAGTAGAAAAATGAACATATACAACAAGTTTATGAACAAAATACACCTCAATTTGCATCCCAGAGGTCATCCTTAAATCATTCAAGAATGTCTCTGACTCTTTCAATCTTTTCTCCAGCTGTACTTTCTCGTCGTGTTTGAGCTTTTGCTGTCTCTCCATCTCTGACGTGAGATGATCAACCTCACTTTCTACCTTCTTATATAGGCTTTCGTAATCAACTTCCTCCTTTAACCTTATTGTGTTCACAATTTTCATAGCCTGAAAATCACAAGTGAAGTAGTCGGTACAGTTTTACTTGCGAAAGTTTGAAGAAGCAACTGAACGAAGAAATATGTTTGAGCAAACGCCCTCCGATCTTAAATAGCCCAGAGTTTCTTTGAAGAAAGAACAAATAATAAGATGTGGAGTCAATTTCATGAACTAAGGATCCAATATTATACACTCCTCAACGTGTGCAAATTAAACACCGCCTAGTTTCACTATAGCAATTTGTATGATTTAAGCAGTTGAGATGACATGTCCAGCTCAAAGTACAAGAAAGCACATTGTGTAACGTACGTAAGTGCCGAAACATGATAGTCTACAACTAATTAGGATTTAAATATTTGTAAGCATCTATGTGAAGTGGGGAAAGTAATGTCAGCCTAACTTTAAAATGGTAAGTTCCATCAGAGCAAGGCATATTTCTAGGAACTAGAAAAGAGAAAATGAGCAAAACTGAACTTACTCTCTGACCGAACAAAATTGTGCTTGAAGTTTCTGAGTAATGCCTCGCAGATGGACCTACTGTCACAACAAGGGATGTCCTAGCAGTTCCTGCAAACAATTGTGGATTTGAGCAGATAAACTGGCATATTTAGCATTGAAAAAGGAAAGAACAATGATATAACCCCTTAAAAATATCTTTAAACCTTGGCAACTAATTTCTTAGCTTCTCATGCCTTGGGAAACCTTCTACTGAACTGCTTGTTTACTATTATAATACGGCCTTGTCTGCTCTAAGTTAAGACAATGCTTGTGAAGTTGGACTGCATGGAGACAGTTAAGATAGGGGCTAGAGACTGGCAACTGTAGGTGTCTTTTATGTTAAAATGGGACTGTCAGCTGAGGAACATGTGTGTTGTGTGATAGTTGGGTTGTAGTGTAAACTGTAGGGGTTGGTCTGATCATATGCCTGTACTATAACTTCCCTTCAACCAAGGCACTAAGATGCAAAGCCTTTGTGTATTTTCGAAAAGAACAAAATGACCCGAGTTTAAGTATCAAACCATAGAAATGTGATGTAGTTATTTGCTTCTTTTGTTTGGTTAGCCACACACGGGTATGTTTTAGGTGAGCTTGAAGAAATGTAAGTGCACATTCCAATAGAAACATATACTTTCTAAAAGGTCGTAAGTTTAGACAAACCAATGAAAAAGCTTTAGCAAACATCGGTTAGCTATCAAGAAAGATGTCATAACAAAATAAGAACATGACAGAGATTGGTACCTCCAAATGAATCACGAAGCATCCTTGTAAGCTTTGAATCTCTTGTTGGTATATGAGAACTATTTTCTGCTAGTGCATTAATGCACTTTCCCAGAGATGATAATGAAAGATTAATGAACTTGGCTTCTTCAATCATGTGGCCTTCACTTCCTAAGAGACAATCATATATCATATATGAAGTATGAAGATGTCTGCACCAATATCTAATGACCAAACATCCAAAATCATAAAAATACATGGTGAGGGGTTTTACCTGACTTATCAATTCGTTCTGATCCAGCAAGATCCACAATCAAGAGCTTGCTTTTCAGAACAAGTGGTAAATCATCTGTAAGAATGTGTTCTGCACCATCAGGGATAGTGCTAGTGCTTTCTTCTTTTATTCTTACACTTCTTTGTAGATAAATCTGAAAACAACATTGAATTTTCATTAAAAATCTTAACAAGAAGAGCTTACACTAGGAATATAGCAATCCACCAACATACAATTAGCATAGCGTGACTGCGAGATGACTCGGTGTTCATCTTAGTATTAGCAGCATGACGATTCGTCTCACCAATTTGCAGAAGTTGAAAAACATGTTCAAGATCTTTGATTTCAACTATTGCAGCACCTGGCAATGAAACTTCGCCACTTTTAGGATCCTCAACTATTGGAATATTGGTCTTCTCCGGGGCTAGTAAATCTTGAACAGATTCTAGGTATAGCTATAAATCAAGCAGATACAAGCATTAGTATGGCAAGAAATTATAATAAGATATAGTGAGACCAAGAATTCAAAGTATTTGCTATCAGTCCTAAATATAGATATAGGCATAAACACAAGTTACTGATGACTTGCTTGGGTGAACCATGGTCCATTTTCACCTATTTTGTGTCGCAGGGTCAACAATTAGATTTGCCGTCATGGATGGTCTACAAAAGCTCACGATTCACATATTCATGTTGGATGTCATACAATTCATTCTAGCACGTTAACTTGTCTTTGTCTTCTATTATGGGCAAGTGGAGGCACGATGCAAACAAGTGAAACTAGTCAAACATTTTTTTATACATACCCTACCTAATCTAATTTTTTGAAGCCATAAGATCAGTTTGCAACTCGTGCTTCTCAGTTATCAATTTAATTTGACTATCTAAACATGCAGCTCAATAGTCACTGTTTATGCCAATGACTCAATGCATGTGCCTTAATGTAAGCTTTAGTTGGTCTGGTCATTGGTGCGCAAAAAAACCTACCTAGATATTCCTAAGTCCTTACTAGAACTAAAACTACCCATGCAAAGAAAGTGCCCAGTGGTAAGAAATGGTGAAATATGTATAAGGAAAATAGGTTTAGTAGTCGTGGACTGAACCTGGAGATATGATACAGCCACGCTGTCTGTCTCCAAGGATATGCTAGAAAGGATATGCTCCAGCGCTCTGACCATTATACCACGACCAGAAGGGTCTTCTTTCCCAAGCTGACCAACTGTGTATGTCTTTCCAGTACCTGTTTGACCGTAAGCCATCACTGTCCCGTTATATCCTTCTAATACACTCTGCAAAGGTTTACAGAATGATTGTACAGTTTCTCAGGTCAAGAACTCAAGATATGTATGTGGCGTATGTTTTGAAGCAACAAATGAAAATGAAAAGTTATTTAGCAATCAAGATGGACCAAAGACACGTTCAATTGTTGTAACTGAAGGAAAGATATTTCTGCAATATACTATTTAGCATCAAAGATGACCAAACAATTAGCAGCAAGCACAGTAAGCTACTTTGAACAAAAAAAAAGTTATCACAGGGTACCAAAGAGATTTCAGTATTTTTTGTATCTGCACTAATGGACTAAAAATCACTACCAGTCTTGTTTGTAGCTATACAAAGCAGGCACTATGAAATTAAGGGGAAAACGGCAATGTTATGCTGCTCACGAACAATTAATTCTCAGTTGCATCCTCAAACAAAACACTGAACTACACACGACTTGCCTCGACGACGGGCTTGGCGACGACCTGGTACACGCGCTTCTGCGAGGCGTTCTCGGTGAGGATCTCGTCGAACTGGTAGGAGTCGGAGGCCCAGTTGTTCTTCTTGAGCTTGAGCTTCTTGACCTCGGGCTGCAGCTCGACGCACGCGTCGAAGTCGGCGCCCTGCGCTAGCTCGTCGGCGTTCTTGGGCCGGATCCTGACGGCGACTCTGACTCTGCATGAATCTGACGAGTGCACAATACACTGTCAATCATGGGGACACAGCTAGTACGTACAATATATAACTCTGTAAACATTGCAATTGCTGATGACAGTAGTCCTGATGTGATGTGTCTGCAGAACACGAAACGCAGACCTGAATGTACTAGGAAAGCTGGACAAAAGTTTCAGCTGAACAGGCGCACGGGTACGGAGCAATGACGGGTGGGGTCGGGCAGAGGCGGACGTGTACCTGCGTCGCCGTCGTGGTCGGCGGCGGCGGGGCGCGCGCGGGCCGGGGAGGGCGGGCGGCGCGGCGGCGCGGCCGACTTGGAGCGCGCGCTGCCCCGGGCGCTCCGGTCGACGGTCCGCGCCGGCGTTCGCCCGGCGGCTGCGGCGCCGGTCGCCATCGATGGTTCGGGGCGGCGGGGAGAGGAGTGGGAGGGAGATTGAGTTGCGGCGGTGGCGGGGTTTTTTTGTTTTGTTTTGTTCTGTTTCGTGGTTGCGTCGAGGCGCGCACGACAGAGACAGAGACAGAGAGCAGTGGCTTCCTTCCGCGAGAAGGTGCCCCGCCTCGCCTCGATTTGAATTCTTTATTCACTCAACACATTCCAGCAAAATTCCAGAGTATTTTCCAAAAACTTTATTCATTCGAGTTTTATCTGTAATAGTATCACCTTGTCCCTAGATCTGTCTCACAAAATTCCACCGAAATCATGGATGACCGCACGTACAGCGATAATCCAGTTCAGATACAATCCGCAGCTCAACAACATGATAACTAGTCAAATCCAGCGACAACGGCGATCAATAGTGGGTATATTTTCAGTTCACGAGTTCCACATCTGCGCTGGAGCTGAATGTTCCCAAGCCCAGCAAGATCTCTATTAGCCCTCAAAACGAGCAGTGCCAACTTGTATGTAAACACAGCCTAACCTAGCATACAACAGCGCCCAAATATACACTCAAACCTGCCAATTACACAACGGAGAAGAAGCAAAACATTGGCAGGAGCAGCCAATAGCAATCAGCTGTCCAACATACAACCACAAAAATTAAACCCGAGGTTCATAAAATCGATACATCTGCCTCTCCAGGTTTACATGTAACCACAAAAAATGAAACCGGGAAATGGAATCAAAACTATGCCACACGACATTACAGGTTTCTAGACGAGCCTGGCCAATATCCCAGCACTCTGCGCCAATGGATTTGCTGCCTCGGCTCCAGGATCCTGCCGTGTGAGAGCTCTCGTTCCAGCATCCAATACAGATGATCAACTCCACGCTTGGACACTTGGTCATTCCCTCCGCAAAAAGAGGTTGAGCCAGAAACTCCATGACATAGCGTGTAATGCACCGCTGATTCCTATGACCTTCCCGCTGAAATGCTGGACGATGCGTGTATCTCCAAGGAGTGCTCCGGAATGTATGTAAGACCTGTAACATAACGAATACATGCCATGAATCAGCAAAGCACAAGACAAGACAGACTCGAAACCCCTCTTCAAACTTTATATGTCAAGGGAAGATTCGGTGAACGCGGAGAACCTGGTAGATTCAGACTATGACAGGTACTTAACAGAACCGCCATAACACATTTTTCCTTTTGGTTTCTCGTTAAGAAATGATTACCTTTCTCCTTTATGGTTATTTGGAGTGTATCCAGTGTAATGATCCCATCTGTTAACGGAAGTAGCTCGAGTTTGACGGTGGTGCTTGAACGTGCAGGAACACACCTGTTAACCACAGCGAATGTAATTCTTCAGAGTACTGAAATACTGCACCGTTATCACTCAAAGAAAGAAAGAAAGAAAGAAAGAACAAAAGAGATCAATACCCTAGAGGAACTGCACTCTGCAGCCACAGATGAGTACACCCTGCTGAAGTACTCATCCTATTTCCTCCGTTATCACTTTCTTTTGGAGAGCCAGCGACGACTGAATCCAGTCTCCGAAAACCAGTTCGCTTTACCAATCCAGATTTTCTCGCAGACTCATTAAGATTATCAGTAGAACCATTTGGTGTGGTTGGAGCTGAGTTCAAGGATACAACTGAAGAGGAACCAGATGATTCTGGAGCAAGAACAGTTAACGTGAGGTTTTCTGATGTCATATTAGTAGCTTCAAGGGTTAATACCTGGAAAACAACAGCAGACACTGTCAAAGTGAGCCATGAAGCACAAGAAATACCTACAAGAGGGGGACCAAAATAACCTGCACAGGAAGTTGAGGAACTCGAGCACTCGGGGTAGGATTTCGTAATGACAGTTCGGAAGATACAGAGATCATAAGATCACTAGCTGCACAGGGTTGCCAGCTGGTGGCTTGCTTGAAGAAAAGTTTTGATTCTACAGAGGATAAAAGGGCAGAAGTCAGAATTATCATCTAATGAGTGTTATCAATCAGTCTTATTTTTTAACAGTTCACCTGTGTAGTTGCAGCGATATGATACAAGTACAGCATACTGATCAGTAACAGCAACACTGGGGTCGCTAACCCTCGGGGTAGATGAATTTGTTGCAGCCCCAGTCGTCTTTGGGAGTGACAAAGTGGGAGGTGCATCACTGTTGGTCCTTCGGTTTCTGGAGGACATAATTGCTGGCTTCAGAATAAATGAGTGCTCCTCACCCCTCCTGTAATAGAACAAAGTAATACAAGACACGTGGAAGATTTCAGTCTCCAGAAGAAGACTCAAACCAACGTATGCTAATGCACAACATCTTCCATGTGTATGGTAGCATAAAACAACTAAACTGAATCTGGTGAAAGTAAAAGGGTTTAAACAACTCAAATGAATCTGGTGAAAGTAAAGGGTTAAAACAACTAAACTGAATCTGGTGAAAGTAAAAGGGTTTTCCAAACTGTTTTTTTATGAGAACGAAACCAACTCATTCATACCAAAACACAAACTGAAAATTCCAAGTTATAGCACATGCTGTGAGACTTTCTTCCTTTTTTCTAAATTAGAGACGAGATCAGGCTGGTGGATTTGTCAAATCCATAAGACAACCAATTTATTGACGAAGTCATTTATTTTGAGTTCGGAAGAATCCATGCGAAATATATGCATATACCTGAGTGCCAGATTTGGTAAGCTGTGACCATGCCCAACTTCAATACTGGCAATTGGTAGTGAGAGAGGAGAACCTCCTTTGGATGCCTCTTCAAAGACAACAGTAATTGCATCTATGTAGACAACTATATCTTGCACATGCAGTGGGGCAATGTTCTGAAAATTGAAGATATAAGCATTAGGCTTGAAAGTTTCTTTAAGAAGCATGAGAAATTAATGAAGGATTTGGGACGTCCATAGAAACCTTTATTAAGACACACAGAAGATTTTCTGCAGTACATTTGGCAGCAAATGAATGGACTTCAATTGGTTGAATGATTTCAACTTTTCTTGACCATCGTTTTCCTGGTAGGTATACACCTTCTAGACCACAACGTACAGAATACCTCTCAGGCTCCAAAGGAACTCCTCTAAAGGAAAGTTGTCCATCATTTATAACATCCGGTGTCCTTGCAGGCTTTTCAGGCATAAATTCTTGAATTTCAGATATTGTTGGTGGCCTTATGTTTGGAGGCTGGGCGGAGGAGGGTGAAGGCATTGAGTAGCTTCTAAAGTTACTCAATGAAAAAATTTGAGACCCGGGAGCAGAATAAGACTGCTTGTGTGATATACTAGGATTGAGACTAGGAGGTGATAAAGAACGAGGAGGAGGTAGTGTCCGATCTAAAGGGAGCAACCAGCTAAGCAGCTCCCGACAAGGATCCTCAATACCATTAGGAAGTCTGCTGACTAGATTCTCACACATATAACTGCTTGATGTACACTTCTCATATTGAAGAACTTCAAGCACTGGGTCTTCCATATTGCTAACACCAACATTCACTTGCAAAACAACCTGCATCCTTCCAACAGAGAGCATGAGTTGATTAATCGGCACGTAAATAAGTAAACCAGAATCACACATCAACATTACATGAAAGCAACTTAGCAAAGAGGCAACACAATTAATTTCTAGAGAAGTTGCTTTATTTGATTGCCAACAAAACATGTCCAATAAAATAATAATAAGCATGATTAGTAATATTCAGACAACTGCAGTAGTTGTGCAAAAGATTTACATGGATGCAGACTTTACTGAAGGCAATGATGTATAATTTGAAAAGTTGCAGGGCCCTGCTTACTAGTGTGACTAATATAAAGTTACACTAAACGAAGAGAAGAAATGTATTTAAGGCAGTTGTCAATCTGCTAAATCTGATGCCATGAGGTAGTAGATTTCAGATCAGTCTCCAGGTATCAGGTAGATGCCTAGAGCAACTAGAATTAGCGTATCAAACTTGGGATTATTTTTTATCAATCATTAAAAAAAGATCTAGTGTATAATGTCACACATCAACTGAACAGACGGATTCTTCAAAACATACCACAATGTCTCCATTCTGCAGGGCATAGCACCTTGCAGTATCGCGAGCGACTCCTCCAGACGTGCTACCATCAAAAACCCCTTTATCAGAGATGGTGTTGTAAGCATAACTCCTTGAAGCTGTGTTATTTGTCAGGTTATCTGAATATGTTTGTTCGTTTTCCGTCTTAACTGAAGCTACTCTTTTCTTGGACCAGAGAGGTTCATCAGACTCCGCGATCCGGACGAAAAAATTAGACTTGTTGAACCTCTGCAGCATGTTCTCTGTCTGCTGCTTGTGGTCTTCCATCCTAAGGAGAGATTCGGTCTCGGAGATATCCTGTGCCGACGGAGATACATTGTCATTGTCGCTGAGCTCAACGCTCTCCATGTTATCCTCGACACTGCGGGGAGAACTGTTGTCTCCGGCCGTTGTCCCGTTCGCGTCGCCGTTTTCGGTGACAGGGCTGCTAGATTTCTTCGCAGGGTGTTGCGGCGAGTTCCCGCTCTTGGACATCACGGCCGCGATTCTGAACGGTGATATGAGCTGCGTGTCTTGCTTCGAGGCCGACAGGCACGCCAGTATATGGACCTGCTCGCCTGATAACCAAATAAACAAATTCATATTCCAGGAAACCGCTGCTGCACAAGCAATACGCGCTAGTATGCCAGACGCCTCGATTAGCTTGAGGAGGGAGGAAGATGCAATATTTACCAGGAAAAAGGAAAGAGCGGTCCAACGGCCGCAGCTGCCTGATGTCCGAAACATGGCTCCAATTATCAGGAAGCTCATCTGCGACAGTAGAATTGCAAAGTATTTAGACAGGCATTTCCAAAGATAAATGCGGCAACTTTTCGGTGAATCTCCAGCGCGAATGGAAAAGTAAAGCCGAGCAAGGCAAGGCAAGGCAAAGGGGCACCAACTGTCTGGGATCGTGATCCAGCCTTGGTCCTCCGAGACGTCGCTGTGCTTCCCCGCCGGAGGAGCCGACGAGCTCTTGGGATCCGAGGACGCGGCGGCGGCAGCAGGAGAAGCGGCGGCGGCGGCGGCTACGCCGTTACTAGCAGCGGCCACGTCTTCTTCCGCGGCGGCGGAGGCGGAGACGCGGTACGGGTCGTCGGCGATGAGGCCCTCGAGGGTCTTGGCCGTCGGCCTGTGTGAGGAGGCGTGATCTTGCTCGGGGATCCGCGGCAGCTCCGGCTGCGCGGCTCGGTAGAGGAAATTCATCGCCGCTCGCCGTCAGTCAGCCGTGCGAGCAGGGAATGGCGGTGGTGGTGGTGGGGTCGTGGGGTTGGCAGCGACGAGGCAGATCTGAGCCGGAGACGACGACGATGATGATCCATGGCGATGGGGCGTTGGCTTAAACTAAATCTTCCTCTTCGTCCTCGTTGCCAACTAACACAGGGCCCAACTCACGGCCCAAATTGGCCCAAGCCAGTACTCGTTTCACTTTCATCTCTTTCTTCTTTTTTCTCAAAACAAATCCTTTGTTTGTGTTTCCTCTCTGTCGCACACAGATTCAGTTTGTCCCCTGAACACTCGTCAAAAAAAAACATCCAGTCTCTTCAAGAAAACATTTACTGCTAACAAAACATGGAGTTATTGATGAAGTAAAGCTAGATCAGAGAGAATAACGGTGCCAGCAAAAAGAGAGATAGAATAACTGGTGATACAGGAAATATAGAAGGCGTGCCGAGCAGAACAACGCCTTATTAGGTGACCAAGCTCCCCAGAATTATCATCAGGCATAGCTCTTTTACTCCGTACATGTTATCAGGCATATATTTGCTGCACTAGCAAGATGTTATTACAAGTTTAAAAACTGTTCAAAGTAGCGCAATCACTCAGATTAACAGCATTCACATTTCTACGGATAAATCATTACGTATACAACAAAGAGTAGCCGCTATCACCAGCGCTTCTAGCTATTTCAACGTATCGCCTCCACCAAACACTGGCACACTGATCCCGGGAATTCTTCAGCCAAGCAGCGCATGCCTTCTCCGAAGCAAAAGCACGTCGGCCGAAGTTGACTGTCGGGCCCCTATGTAACATCTACGCCAGCAGAATTGTGGGCCTTCCGACGCATACCAGATCCCGCCTTGATGTGTAACAAGGAGTGGTGTTCGTCCTTTAACGGTGATGTTGGTTCTCCTCACCGGTGTCAAAAAAAAACAGTGCCCACGAGCTCATGCGTGCACTCTAGTTGTTGCCTTCTAGTGCCTTGATGTCAGCTTCTTTGAGTTCAACCATCTTCCCAATCCTGCATGTGTAAAAAGGGTTAAAAGCCCGCATCTAGATGGCATTATATAAGTTGAGTCAGTTCCACTGGACTAATTTTAGCTATACTCTCGGCATGCCAGATTTGACACACAGGATCAGACTTCGTGATAATACAAGTTTTCATGTTGATATTTCTCTGTCAAAGGATGGGCTAAACAACATTACCCCAGATCAGATGGGAGGCGGAACCTGCCTATCCGAACACGTTTCAAAGCGTAGACCTGCCAAGAACAAAGAATAAGCATCAGCAGCCTTCAATACAGCAACAAATAGATACTATTTGGTTCACAACAAAACGCATACAATTCCACCAAACAGCCCTTAATGGAAACAGATATACACCCAGAAATAAGCATAATAGTGGGGCTTTTAACTTCACCCGTTGTTCCTCCAACACCTCGAGTTTTATAAGGTTTTCTAGTGGTTTTCCCTAATAAACAGGACCATCTCTCTTCTACTTTTATGGAAGTACAGGAACAGCCTGCCCTCTTCATGAGGTTTGATAATTGTGGGCATTTACATTGTCACAGCAGTCCATCGAAATAGAAATGCCAAAACAAGATCTGGTAGTCAATGGAAATTTAGAACCATGTCTGCATATAGACGATACAGTACTTTAGCAAGCCTTCTATCTTTTGCCATCATGCAATAAATTTCATGCTTCTATACTTGCGTTACTTAGCTCTTAAGCCATCTGATTACGGGTAAGACGACCATCTTTTAATTGAAGTCATTAGGAAGAGTTAGGGCCCATATCCATAAAAGGGAACACAGCCTATCGGATTTGAGACAAATGAATGAACTGGGAAAATTGACCTAGACCCCAAACTCCTGCTGTGGATAATCAGTCAATCACCCTTTCCTTTGACTAGCTATTCTATATTTATGCTTGCTACAGTATATGACCTCCTTCACCAATGTGGTTCTACCTGAAGGCTTCACCGTCCAAGCACAATCTACAGATGTTTACCCTCCCAGACATCGCATCAAATCAAATACTCATTATTAGAGCATCTCCACCGGGGGCCTCTAAAGGACCCCCCAAAGGCCCTTTGGGGGGCCGGACACCAAAAACGCCCACCAGCAGCACCCCCCAAAGCCTCGCCCCGAGCGATTTTGTGTCCGGCACCCCCAATAGGGCCTCCAAGTTTGGAGGCCCTCCTGGGGGTGCCGGACATCGCCTCGGGCATGGCCCTGATAGCGCTGGCCCGCCCGTCATACACACGACGCGCCGCGCCCAATTCCCCTTCCTCTACATTGCCGCCCCTGGCGCCAAAATTCGCAATCTTCCCTCCATTTCCCAAACCCTCGCGCCGCCGCCGCGACCTCCTCGCTTTCCGCCACCATGCCGCCCAAGGGTGTCGGCCTCTCGAAACCTAAGGGGCGCAAGCCGCCGGCATCGTCGCAGCCGAAGAAGAAGCCGATGAAGCGGGAGCAGCAGGAGCTTTCGTTGCCGGCGGCCATGAGCCAGGCCCAGCTCCGCATCGCCGCTTCCCTGCTACGGCAACAACGACGAGTCAAGGCGAAGGACAAGACGGCTGATCTGTCGTCGCCGAACGACAACGCCGCCGAGATGTTGATCGCCATGAGCCAAAGCAGCTCTAGCCCAGCAGCATCCGTCGGCGGGTTTGTCGGGTCGCCGTCTGTCCCGGCCTTCTTCGACGGCACCTCCGGCTACCCGTCGCAGGTGTCGCGGTTTTCCCCCGAAGAGCCGACCATCGATCTGAACGCCGCGCCGCTGTTCAGCGAATCGCCGACGTTGCGGCGGACACCTGCGACGAGCCAAGACGCGACTGCTTCCCGCGGCCTTTTCTTCGGCGACCAACTCGGCCATGTGAGTGCTATTTATAATCCTGATCTCCCTCATTTATTGTGTTCCCGGCCGATTGTTTGTTGGGCGCAGTTATTGCGAGCGGCCGGATGCAAATTGTTGTTTTGTGCATTAATTGCCGACGATGCAAATTGTGGTTTTTGTTGGGTAGGACGCTGGCGCCTCGTTCATGGCTTCAGTCATCGACGACAGTACAACCTACGCCGCCAGGGCCTACGCCGAGACAGAACAGTTCGGCCAGGGCGACGAAGAGGATGCCGGCCAGGGCTAGGAAGGGGAGGTCGAAGAAGAAGAGGATGGCGATGAAGAGGATGGCGTCCGGAAGGCTGGAAACAGAGGCAAGACTTGGTGCGTGACTGAGGACGTCTTGTTGGCCCAGGCGTGGATGAACGTGAGCATGTGCGGCAAGAAGGGCGCCAACCAAAGGAAGAAGGCCTACTGGACACGCATTCAGAAGGACTACACCGAAAGAAGGTCGTATCCTCCTCATGAAGATTTGCCTAACCGCAATGCCAAATCGGTTGAGAGCCGTTGGGGCGACATCTTGGCTCTCACTACCAAGTTTCACCATTGCAATGAGCAAATCTTGCAAAGAGACGAGAGTGGCAAGAACGATGCCGACAAGGTTAGCCGATCATCTTAACTTGTAACCCATCATGTTTACATGCATACTTGACTTGGCCTTTGTTTGTGTAGCTCAAGGACGCCAAGTACTTGTACCTTGACTTGGAGTCGGATGGCAAGAAGGCATACAAGTTCATGCACGTTTGGGAGGTGGTTAAAGGTTGCCCGAAGTGGAAGAGCCATATAAAAGATGATCGCACCGCCGAGGGAGCTGAAAGAAACCTGCCGGCTGCTAGCGCCGAGCGTCCCGAGATGGGAGTGAAGGCGTGCAAGGCGGCCGCCAGGGCTGGCAAGAAGCCAGGGGCCTCGGGCGCCGCAGGCAGCATCCAAGAGTCGGTGAAGCTATACAGGTGGCCGCGGCGACTGACGAGAAGAAGAAGCTACAAGCCAAGTCCGACGAGAAGTGGACGCTCTACTTCAAGATGCAGGAGACCAAGCTCAAGAACCAAGAGAAGAAGGAGAAGCGTCTCTTCATGGCCACGAACACGACCGGCATGAGCCCCAACCAGAAGAGATACTTCGTGTCCGAACGGAGGCGCATCCAGGCTGAGAAGGCGGCGGCCGAAGCGGCGGAGCTCGAGGGATCCGACGAGGACGGCGAGGAAGAAGTCGAGGAGGAGGCCACCGCGTGATCGGCATGAAGCATTGCGCCAGGGAGGCGCCCTTTTGATGGCCGGCCTTGGAGACTTGTTCTCCGGCGCGGTCGATCCTTTTTTGATGGCCGCATGCGATCAGTGTTCCAGGGACGCTCGCCGGCGGCGGCAAACCGTGGATTTGATTGGCCTATCGTCCAGGCCGCCGAGCAACGGCGAATGTCGATGCGGCGGCTGCCGCTGCTGGCTCGCTTGCCGTTCGCACCACTGTGAAGGTATGTACAAGGTATACTATTTACTAATCCGATCTAAGTTCCATTGGTTTGGGTTTCGTTATTTGTTAGTTCGAAAATGAAGAGAAGGCATATGATTTCTCACGCAATGTGATTCGGATCAAACTGTTGCAGGATAATGATAGTAGGCTATTTCTAAACTTGTGAAAAAGTAGGCAAAAAATAATGGTTTTATTTCCATTTAAAAAATAGGTCATTTATTGGTTTATCCCCAACCATATGGTAATAACATGATATAATATACTTTTCTGATTTGATATCTTGATATATGATACTACAACATGTGATCGTCGTGGCTCGCCCCCCCCCCCACATGTTCAAATCCTGGCTCCGCCCCTGCATGTCCGGCAACCCCCAAAGGAGGCCCAATTGGGGGGTGCCGGACATGTGTTTAGAGGCCCCCGGTGGAGATGCTCTTATGCAGCAAGAAATACCAAGACATGGACCAATGTAATACAACAAAAGTTGACAAGGATATAAAATGTCACATAAAACAACCTTTAGTCCTGCATTCTGCACAAGTTCACGAACTTCGTGGTTTCTTCCTTCATGAACCTGCCAGAAAAGAACCCACCAATATCAATACTAGTGAGTAGATAACTGGATGTGATGCCTTTGAATTTACATAAAATTGATTTACTCAAGCATATGTGCAAAGTCAAGCTACTGCATAGGAACTCATTATATGTGCACAATCAACATGCCATAAAGATATGGGGACTGAACTTTATTGCAAGGACTATTCTTTGCTGAACTGAACTAGTCGAATTCCCTACATTATACATAGTTTTGTACCACGTGTAGAAGGTAAATAAACAGGCATCAGATACAACAGAATGGGGCATGGTAGAAAGCATAATTACCACTATTTTAAGCCGGGTCCTTTTTGTATCAGGTTGCGCATCCAGTGGTTCTACTGAATCAGGTACGACCTTGACGCCGTCAATTTTTGTTCCTTCGCTGATAGCTATGAGGTTTTTCTTGTGCACTGCTCCATCTATAGTAACTACATATCTGCAACATTGAACAAATGAAAATAATCAAAATATAAACGATGTTGGTTTGCTATTCATTGTCCATTTACCATCTTTGAGCATATTTATTATGAACAACTGCCTAGAGAATAATATTTCTAGATTAATAGCAATGGTACTTCTCCACATTTACTGCACATTTATAATGCTGACACGAAGGTAGTACCAAAAGGGCATCCTAAATTGTGAATAGCATATATGGTACTCCCTCCGTTCAAAAATAAGTGTCTCAAGTTTGCTCAAAAGTAGATGTATCTATACATAAAACATGTCTAGATCATGGTTTTTGAGTCGAACGACTAGTCGCGACTAGTCGATGAGTCGCAATTCAAAGTCCGACTCAGGTTCTCGACTCGACTCATTGGTTGAGTCGAGCGACTCAATCGACTAGTCTCGACTAGTCGCGACTAGTCCAGGTTTTTGAGTCGAACGCGACTTAAAAGTTGCCCAGCTCCCCGTGAAACCCTAGATCGCCCACATTTTTTCCCCGAGCCAAAACTGTTTTGCGGCTTGGCACTCAAATGACAATGAAGGATTACATACAGAAGACAAAGGAGCATTTTGTATGAGAATTGTCTTCCACTAAATATTGTCAATTCAAGGAGTTGGGAGATTCTATTGGAATGTATAGGACAGTATTGTTCTGGCTATATCACTCCTTATCATCAATATTTTAAACTATTAATAAGAATATAATTATATATATGCATATAATATAGTAATTTCATGAGTCGAACATGAGTCTCGACTAGTCACGACTAGTCAAGAGTCGCTACCCCTAAACGACCCGTCGACTCGTCGACTCAAAAACCATGGTCTAGATACATCCAATTTTGGGCAACCTTGAGACACTTATTTTGAGACGGAGGGAGTATTTCAAGTAGAAATGAGTTCCGCATTGCAGTTCTACAAAGGATACAGGGGAGGTCGAACTTACTCCTTCGTTATATTTGAAGAAGGGTGTGAGACTTTCTGGGCAAATTCACCTGAAAGGATAGCAACTAACTTTAGTCTATGATGGTTAAACTGTTGATTCCCAAGTAGTTTCTGTCAAGAATGATAAATTACCATCATTTGTAACTACTATAAGACCAGTTGTGGCAACATCAAGACGACCCACAGTAAACAAGCGTGGTTTTGGTGTTCCTGGCTGAAGCTTGTTCTGCGCATGTGATAGATATATTGGAAAACATGCAAATGTATAACCAGTAAATGGACGGTGCATCACATCATGAATATGATGAAGTTTCATTAGTATCAGTGCACTGTCTATTTAAAAGAGCCCTGTTATAAAACATACCCAGCCTTTCAAATAATCATCCAGTAAGGAGACAACAGACTTTTCATCGCCAGATGAGCAAATGTACCTGTAGGACATCCAAAACGACATTTAGGGATATCACACAGCTGGAGCGATGGCTCCTTATGTATGATTCAAAACATTCTTATACGGACCCTTTAGGCTTGTTCACAGCAAAATAGAGCTTTGGAGGCAACTTCTTGGCGATGCGATTCCCATTAACGTAGATAGAATCCTTTGCGATGTCAACCTTGGTCTACAAAAGATAAACTGCTTATTATTATGAATAAAATGCAGCAAAAACTGGAACATTTTTCAGTACGCATATTTGAAGCGGACTGTTCAGATTGTACAATGACAGAGTCTAGGTAAATTAGACAATTTACTTTTCGCCACAACTAGTCAGCTGTTTTTTATATCGACATGACATGACATCATATAAACGTGGATAAGAGCCCGTCGGCGTTCTTGTTTAATTTTGCTTGAGGTCAAAATGTCATACCTGGGGAGAAGTGCAGACAGAACCATTGACGGTGACCTTCCCTTGGAAGATGAGCTCCTCGCTGGTCCTCCTTGAGGCCACTAGGAAGAGCCACCGAGTCAGCAGGCATCAAGACAGGTACAATGCCGCTCTAATTTAACTTATCTATCTATCGATGAAGCTTATCAAGTAGTACGCAGTTCAGCCACTGCGCAATACTAGGATGGATGGGTACCTCCTGCGGCGGCGAGGACCTTGGCGAGGCGCTGTGGCTCGTGCTCCAGGATATCTCGTTGTAGTACCTCCTGGCGGCCTTGGAGAACTTGGGCGGCGCGGTGGGGGCGGCCTTCCTCTCCTTCACCTTGAGACCGGCGACGGGGGCGTCGACGGCGGCGGCGCCACCCTTCCTGTTGGAGTCCTCTTGGCCCGCTTGGCCTCCTTCTCGGCGGCCGCGACGGCCTGGAGGACGTCGGGCGGCGGCGAGGTGTGGAGGGTGGGCTTTCCGTCCGCCCCGCGGGCGATCCACGGGACCAGCGGCTGCGCGGAGGCGCCGGCGGGGAGGGTTGGACGGGGCGGGTCCGCGAAGGTGATGTTGAAGTCCGAGGTGGAGGAGGCGCGGAGGAGTAGGAGGGGGATGCGGCGGCCGTACGGAGGATGGATGCGGGGCGGGAGAGGAATGGGTGGATGGAGATGGCCGCCGCGGCGGAGGCGGCGGTGGCGAGGGCCATTGGCGGTGTGTGGGAGCGAGCGAGCGAGCGAGGAGAGAGGGGAGAGGCGGGGTTTATCGGATATCCCCGCGCTTGAGTGATTTTTTGGGATTTTTCATTTGTTTCCCTGAAAATTTTCATTGCAAAAGTATAGGATTTTCAGAAGTAAGAATCGGATCATTATGAAATTTTCAAAATGATTTTTTTGCACTATTTTTAAGGCAATTTCCATCGACTCGAAATCTGGATATAATTTCTTTATTTTTCTTGTTGTGGAAACACTCTGTGATCCATAACAGTTGGATTCTTTTTTATAGGATTTAAGAAAACATGACAATTCGATTCCGAGTTTTTCCTATACAAATGTTTTATAATCTTTCAATAAAAGATGAACTATATATGTTTTATAGGATTTTCTGCATTTTGACATTTTGGGTGAACGGACACGAAAATAAATAGTGTTCACGTGCATACATTATTTTCAAAATATAAATAGATTATGTGCTCCGGCCCATTTTATGTACTTACACCATTCGTTTATTTTTTTCCTAAATAATCTTTCAGTATTTTTGAAAAAACTTTTCATCAACTCAAGTCTTTTGTTGTAATTTGCTTGTTTTACATGTGTGCCTTCAAACACTAAAATCTTATAGTCCTTCCGTTCTATAGGATTGAAGAAACTACACTTCAACACATGTGTTCCCCAATCTTATGTTTTGAGAACCTATGGATAAATACCCCAAGTGATTTCGAGAATCCCTCCGATTCAGGGGAGTCTTTGTTTACAAAAGAGTTGTATGGGTCTCTAAAATAATTTGTTTTAGATATTTTATGCTAAGGGTTGTAGTCTTAGGAATGTTTCCCGGTGATTTCTTTTCACTTGAATTTATATATTGATGCAATTCCTTAATATGACAGATAGTATTATCTAAATTACTATAGTTTTAATCTTATAGGATTCAAATGAACATGACACTTTAATCTTATTGTGTTTCTATTCCCGTGTTTTGATAATCATGTGAATCAAATAGAACTCTATGTACCCATAAGAGATACATTTGTTGTTCGTGGCGTTTTGGAGGAATGGAGACGGAGATAAATCTTTAAACCCCTCGCTTTGTAGAGTACTTCCATATGTATAAAAATACAAACCTCGAGTATATTAAGTGTATAATGGAAGAAATCACACCCCTGTAACTTTGAAAATGGTCTCATGCTTTGTTATTAGTGCATCTGAACAACCATTGCAATGTGACAATAGCATTATACGATCAAGAGCGAATGCATGAGTCCGAATTATGACTATGACGACTAAACGATATAGTTAATCTTAGTGGCATTTAAATCATGTGCAAATTTAGCTCTCTAACATTGTTGGTGCAGTGTTGGAGGATTCTAATCCCAAAGAGGTGAAGCCCAGGTATTTATATTGTCTTCATTAGTAACTACTCACTCCGTTTCTAAATGTAAGACGTTTTATGTGCTATACATGTTATCTAGATGCATACTAAAATGAGTGAATATACACACTAAAATGTGTCTAGACACATTTGTATACATATGAATGTGGAGAAAGTATAGAACATCTTATATTTAGAAATGGAGTGAGTAATAATAAACTAAATAAAAGGTTTTCGTCCAGTCTCATGTAAGTATTACCATTTTTTTTGGTAATATAGGAAAAGTAAAAGGTGGCTGGCATTATCATTTTGTCATGTCTTTTAGAGCATGTTATCTTAGCAATAATGAAATATGTTATGGCTGCTGAGTTGCAAGAAAAACCGCCGGTAAGACATAACTTCCTATGAGTTACGACTAAATACGGAAAAAAAAAACACATATATGAACAAAGCTGCCGGTAAGACATAACTTCCTATGAGTTACGACGAAATACAACAAAAAAAAGCACACATACGATACGAACGATTCTTTATCTTCTTCTTGTTTTCATAGGTAGACGTGTGGGACACATATGGAGTAGAAAGTACACATTATCCATTTCCAACCACGAGTGAATGATGAATCTCCACCTATCCACACTTTGGAGATCCAGCTGAATTTGTCGGTACCACCATTTCCACCTCTGGGCTAATCTGATCCCTCCGTCTTCGCGTCAACACCGCAACGGACGGCCACGATCCAACCAAACGTCGTCCTCCCGTCGCCACGGAAAATGAGAAAAGAAGGCACGGCGAAGCCAAAGTCCACCGCCGGTAAAGGAATCCACGCCAGCCACAGCCTCGCCCCCGCCGCCCCTCCATAAAAATCCACCGATTCTTCTTCTTCTCCCGCGATCCCCCGCACGGCGTCTCCTGCCCACCACATTTCCCACCATGGCCGATCCGTCCGCCCTCTCCTGCTCCTCCTCCTTGCCCCGCTCGCTGGCGTCCAGGCGGCCCCTCTCATCCTCGCTCCACGGCGTCCGGCCCCGGTCCTCGCCTCGGGTCGCGGCTGCGGCCCGGGCGAGGAAGGGCGGCGACCCAGAGGACATCTACGGGCCCTACCCCTGGGAGCAGCCCCTGGATCTCACCACCGGCTTCGGTAATCCCCCGATCCCTGTGCCCGAATTGATCCTCCGGCCGGTTGTCGACGATTGGTTGATTGCTGTTTCCTCGTGGCAGATATCGAGTGGGTGCAGGAAGACAAGGTCACGCTCTTCACCGCCGATGGGCTCGTCCAGATCGGCGGCTCCATGGTGCCTCGCCGGGTCACCCCCTCCGAGGTACCCAATCAATCTGGTTCAACCATACCACTTTGAGCTGTTGGAACTACAAACCTGCATTAAGTTGATCCGTGGTAATAAAACTGAAATGGGTCTTCATTTCGGGATTGTGATGTTATGGATATCGTGAACACTGTTATTCAGTCCGCAGGAGGTGCTTCTGCCATGCTGGTTTCTTCACTGTATATAACACAAAGACAGCGTTTGTTTAGTTTGATCATGGTACCTGGAACTTCATTTCAAACAGATAATGATGCTTACGACACTTTTATCGAGAAACCAGCCGGAGCTCTGCCTATTCATTTAAGAAGAAACAAAGTTGTCACCAACACCTCCATTCAAGTGTGTAAAACCTTGAATACCAGCACTGGCTTGGCGTATTTTTGAACGCCACATTCATTTTATTTTACCACTCTAATCACCACCCCACCGCTATACGTTACTGCATTATACCTTATTTTACCCAATCTGGTTCACCCGGTTCAACCGGACTATTCTTGAGCTGTTGGAACTACAAAGCTGCACTAAGTTGATCCTTGTTAATAAAACTGAAATGGGTCTTCATTTCGGGATTGAGATGTTATGGATGTCGTGGACACTGTTGTTCGCTGCCCAGGAAGGTGCTTCTGCCATGTTGGTTTCCAGGGAAATAACAACGTGATGTTTCTATATAAACACAATGACAGAGTTTGGTTGGTTTGATCAGGGTAACTGGAATTTCATTTCAAACAGATACCTCCAACTTATATGGCACGCTCCCCAAAAGTGAAACAACCGAACAACGGGCGCCAGCCGATCACCACCTTGCACCCACATGCCGAGCACAGTAGTAGCACTATCGACCATCGTAGTGAGGCACCTCCCCAAACATGCGATACAAGTGACCCCACGGCACACACCTAGGGACGATGACCTGGTGTAACTGCCCGCGATGACTAGCCGAAAACCCAGTGGTGATGACTGCCACAAAAAAATTCCACGCCGAAATGCTTACAGCTTTGGCTATTGCATTCCATCCAGTGCCTGTTACTGCGTACATTTGATAAACTCAGGTCTTTTCAGATTGCCGTGATCGTGTACAACCTTATTAGATGAGAATTAAGTATGTAAAACCTTGAATAGGAGCACTGGCTTGGAGTATATTTGAGCGCCACATTCATTTTACCACTGTAGTCACCACTGCACCACTATATATACCTTATTTTATAAGCTTTGATGTGCATATTGGTACATTTATGCTGTCTGACAACCTAAAATTGGATGCACTAGAAAGCAACCATACAACAAATGTCCGCCAACAGCAACAAGATTTTGTACTGTGTAGCATTGTCCAGTGACGCTAATTCAGAGCACATCGTAGTTAAACATTGAATAAAAACCTACTGAATGTTATTTGGTATAAAAACGTACTGACAATCTAAAATTGGACGCACTAGAAACCTATTGTTTTTATTTTCCGTGTATTATTAGTTCTCACATACACTTGCTGAAGTTTGTTTTATCATGTCCTTGTCAATATTTTGCATGTTATGCTCACTCTGTTGATGTCCTCACGTGTGTTAATTTGGTCAGAAGAGGCAACAAAAGGCGAGAGGCACGCATAAACCCCGCCGGTTTCAGGAGAGCTCCTACATGGATCCAAACCAAAGTCTTTGCCTCGGAGCACTATTCAACATAGCAGCGACAAACGTAGATATTTCTTGCCACTTTATGTGCATCCTCAGATGCTTCTGTTTCCTTTCTAGTAATAATATTAACATGTAATGTGTGTGTCTGTCTGTCTGTCAGGGCCTAGACATGGGTAGAAGATTATGCATCTACGGGTTCTGCCGGTCCATCGAAATGCTGAGCGATGTGGTGGAAGACACGGTGCTGGAGCATGGCGGCGAGGTACTCGTGTCACTCCTAGAACTCTACAGTCCTGCCAACCTACCACGTTTTGTACATATAGTTAGTTATCCATGAATTCTCCAGCTATGTAAATATTGGTTCAGTCAAAGATATATCTAGTGGGTTTGTGTGTCCAGATTGTGACGGCGGAGACGGCGAGCAGCGACGGGGGGCTCCAGGAGAAGCTGACGATGTCGGTGGCAGTCCCGTTGCTGTGGGGCGTCCCTCCGGCGTCAGAGACCCTCCACGTGGCGGTGCGGAGCGGAGGGGGCATCGTGGACAAGATCTACTGGCAGTGGGACTTGTTCTAAGAAGCCCCGGATGCCTAGACAAATGATTCATCATCCCGCACTGTATATATGCTCTCTAATTGGTTGCCACATATTGTGCTCCTGCCTTGTTTCTCATCCCTTGCTGTATGTATATCGTGCATATAAATAAACAAATGATTCATCCGATCAAGGCTGGTTACGGCATGTATCGATCGAGTGGCTGATGGATGGATGTGTGAGTGCAGCAGAGCAGAGCAGTGCGTTACGTGGCCATGTGTACCGCCACCAGAAACCTGTGAATGTCATGCGATAACGTGGGCTGAGCGCGCGCTCCAAAGTCAAAAGTCCGATGGCGACGATCGATCCTAGTCGTCTAGCTCAAGAGAGTGAGTTTGTTCTCTCTAGATCTCGCATGCGTTCTTAAATTCGGCATGACAAGTTGTTGCAGGCACGTCTCCACGCCTGTTCATGCATATCGCACGTCACCTCTTTCAGCTACACGCGCTGTATCGCACACCGCGGTGAAACTGGTATCTTTACTGCAAGTTTATTTGTTGGTCAGATCAACCTGTTTGGTTATTTCACATCAGTGGCTTAGGTCTGGCCTTGAAAAACGCGACTTGTTGTGGAGCCCATTTAGTTGCCGATAAAATTGCAGCCAGATCCGTTCGGCGAGGGGTCATCGTAAGTAGTGCTTGTGAAGGAAGGAATTGAACCACTGATGTTTCTTCTGGTGAGGGGGTAGGCGACACATTTCGCTTCATTGTACATGATTGGTTGCTTTGGTGTTTGCGAAACTTGCGGAAAACCAAACTCTGGATCGGGTGCAAGAGATCGGTGCCGTCAATACAATAAGGATCCAACAAGCCTATAGGGCACATTTTTTTTACCATTGTTAAGAACAAGAGAGTTGTAAAAAGGACGTGGAGAAACATTTGGTGTGCTCCGATATGCCTATCTCTTCCTCCTCTCACTTATCCCTCACCAAGCGCCTCTCTTTCTATATCTCGTTTTCTTACACCGTGGTCGAGCTCCTCTGCCATCCTTCCTCGACAATGTCCACTCTCGCAAGCCGTCCACCTCTTGCACCACCTCGTAGGATCTTTCAACATGGCTAGGAAGGCACGACGAGAAGGCGACAATGAGCTTAAAGCGAGACAACGCCGAGTAAGAAACTTAGAGTGGTGGTGGTGCGGGGTTCGGCGGTGCCGGAGATGAAAGGGCCACGAGGGGCTTAGAGCGATCACGGCGGCGAACGAGCGGATGCGGTGATTTGGGCAGCACGGTTCGACTGGCGTCCAAAATCGACAGCGCCTCTCTTACTGTGTGGGTGACCGCTGAGTTAGTCCTATCCCCAGTAATAATGCATACTCCCTCCGTCCACGAGTAATTTTACATATAGATTCGTTCTAAGTCAAAACTTTAATATTTGACCAACTTTATATGGAAACGTAGCAATTTTATTACTCAATTTGTTCCTTTTTACTCCGCATATTAGATTTTTCTTAAATCAAACTCGCTAAAGTTGGACCAATTTTATAGGAAAAAAATATGAACATACTAGTTAGTAGCAAACAAATATCATTCACGGAATATATTTTCATATTATATCAAAACGTTGGTACTTTGTTCAAACTTAAAAACATTTGACTTAAAACAATCCTAATATGCTGAGTAAAAAGGAACGGAGGAAGTACTCTTGTGTATAGCAATTTGGTGTCATATATGTTACTACTCTTTTGTATAAATTTGGTCAAATATATCTAAACTTTAACTTACATAAAATTTAGAAATACACTTTATTTGCGCGGACGGAGGAAATAATGATCTTAATTGCACGTGCATCCGACCTGTAGAGAGTGCGTCAGAAGATCAGGCTACAAAACCGAGCGACTGGGCACAAGAAGAGAGCGGATCTCCTATCCTATTCCTATCGCAGCGAGCGATCTCACCACCTGCACTGCACAGCTGACAACACAAACAAACACAAGGAAGCAGAGAGCGGCGATGGCGACGAGCACGAGCACCACCGCCGGCTACGGCGCGGACGGCATCTACCGCTCGCCGCGCCCGGCGGCGCCGATCCCGTCCGACCCGAACCTCTCCATCACGGACCTCCTCCTCCGCCGCGCCGACGCCAGCCCGTCCGCGCTGGCCCTGGTCGACGCCGCCACAGGCCGCTCCCTCACCTTCGCCGCCCTCCGCTCGGCGGTCCGCTCCACCGCCGTCGCGCTCGCCTCCCGCGCGGGCGTGCGCCCCGGCGACGCCGTGCTCCTCCTGGCGCCCAACTGCGTCCTCTACCCCGTCTGCTTCTTCGCCGTCACCGCGCTCGGCGCCGTCGCCACCACCGCCAACCCGCTCTACACCCCGCGGGAGATCGCCAAGCAGGCCGCCGACGCGCGGGTCAGGCTCATCCTCACCGTCTCCGACCTCCTCCCAAGCATCTCCGGCCTCAACCTCCCCGTCATCCTCCTCGACGACCCACCCGCGCCTTCCGCCCCCAACGTCACCCTCTACTCCGACCTCGTCTCCAACATCGACGAGGCCCAGTACCGCCGGCATCCCACCAAGCAGAGCGACACCGCCGCTCTGCTCTACTCCTCCGGCACCACGGGGGAGAGCAAGGGGGTCATCCTCACGCACCGCAACTTCATCGCGGCGTCCACCATGGTCACCTCCGACCAGGACCAGCGCGGGGAGGGCGCCAACGTCTTCCTCTGCTTCCTCCCATGTTCCACATCTTCGGCCTCTCCGTCATCACCTTCGGCCAGCTGCAGCGCGGCAACGCCGTCGTCGTCATGTCCGGCTTCGCCATGGACGCCGTCATGCGGGCCGTGCAGGAGTACCGGGTCACCGACCTCTTCTGCGTGCCGCCCGTCATGATCGCGCTCGCCAAGCAGGGGGTGGCCGGGAGGTACGACCTCAGCTCGCTCAGGTTCATCGGCTCCGGCGCCGCGCCCTCGGCAAGGACGTCATGGAGGTCGTCGCCAGGAACTTCCCCACGCCGATATTGTTCAGGTAATTCATTCAACACCTGATTGTTTTTCTCTTCAGAAAATTGGGAGGATAATGCAGCACTTGCGCTGAATCTTTAGAAAAAACTGCACTTTTCGGAGCCTTTTTGTTTGAAGGGGACTTTTGGCTCTCGGGCACACTGCTCCTGGTTTTTTGAAATTTTTGAAAATCGTACTTTTTTGCTTCAAAAAAATCTGCATTTTTTTACACAACAACATATACATATGATGTTACGCAACAATTTTCGTAAAAAAATAAGTTATATTTTGTGCTACAGAAAAAAGAGAAAATTCTGACAGAAAATCCATACTATTATCAGTTTTGGCTGCATCCGAAATTTCTTATTTTCATGTAGCTCGTACTACGATTTGTTTTGCACCCATAATCGGCATATACGTAGAGATATGTATCACCTGGTATTTTTTAAGATTTTTTTAAACTCGTTTGATTTTTTAATTTTTTTGAAAAAAGCGGGTGCACTGGCACCGAGAGCCAAAAGGGATTTCCGCTTTTTGTTGTGCTTTTGTGGGGACTAGATCTTCTTTTCCTTGTCGCTAGTCAGAATCTTGGTAGATGCAACTCCCAAAATTATTATGATTTGTGGCGTTATTAATTTAACGTTGGACTTCCGGCTTGGTTCTAAAATTATTATGATGATTACAACTTTGGACCAGTACAATACAACGATATGAAAACAGCTAACTAAGCTGTCCTGTCTAACTTGATTTTGCCCTTGGAAACTGGAAAGTGACATTTGGATGTCAGAAATTCCAACATTCTATCCTGCTAATACACCTGAATTGATTAAATCACAAGACTGTCAATTTCTTTTTCTTTTGGAATGAATGCAGTGTGGCATTCATTCTACCAAGAATCACTTGTGCACTTGTGCGTATACTTGTTACTCCGTATAAGTATCCCGGTACATGTTGGTATGACATGTATTGAACAAGTATTGGTAATATCCATATCGTGCTGCGACCATGGACGTCAATTTCTAATAATTCAGTGCTGTTCCAACTGTAATGCCAATGTCAGCTTAAGCATATTCAGAACCAAATGCCCAATTCAACTCTTTGTTTCGTAATTATGTTAGTAGCCCTGGCACCTATGAAAATCATCATCATATTATATCATAATCATTTAAATTTATTTTTCCCCAAACATGAAGTTGGGATAGAAATATATTTTGTCCCATAAGATAAAATATAGTATAAAACATGATGCTAGCAATCTCTCTAGCCAATTTTAAAACTAATCTAAAGCGGTTCAGCCGTTTGCTGCACAGCACTCCTTATGGGACCATGTAGTACTATGCCTTAATTCTCTCATATATGGTGGTACCTACATGATATACCTGTAAACAAGCCTAAGTAGTTCACATCTCAAGTTGTATTGAGTCTTGTGCTCCTCTGGCAGGGCTATGGTATGACCGAGACGTGTGGGATCATATCGCTTGAATTCCCAGTAAAGGGAAAGACTCGTCGATTTGGGTCGACCGGAGCACTTGCCACCGGCGTTGAAGGAAAAATTGTGGATGTAGAGACGCTAAAGCATCTGCCACCGAATCAACTAGGAGAGATTTGTGTCCGCGGACCACACATAATGCAAGGTGAGAATCTAGTTCTTCTACCACGTCTTCTCTTGAGATCTAACAAGAGCTTATGCCAAATAAATCATCATTTGCACAGTTTACCAAGACCTAGTGACTTTCTTTGATGTGAAACACTAGTGATCATCCTGCAAGCATCATTTATATTTGTACACTATTTTGCACTGAGTGTTTTTCCAATATCTTCTGTCCTAAAGGGAGTATACGGCCAGCACTTGTACTTATTTGAGTCAGTTTTCTGCAGGGTATTTCAACAATGTGCAAGCTACTGATTTTACAATCAAGCAAGGGTGGTTGCATACTGGTGATCTCGGATACTTTGACGAAGAAGGCCAGCTTTATGTTGTTGATAGGCTTAAAGAGCTGATTAAGTACAAAGGTTTCCAGGTATTTTTTCTTATTGTTGTCTCTGCTAGAGGATGTTAAGAAACTGTGAATGATCAACACTTTCTCAAAGAAGGTTCTACGGTTATGACTGCACTGCATAGCTGAAGAGGCGCCCAAATTTATGAATGTGGGGAACGTAACGTTTAACGCCAATACTTCTAGTACTCCATTCCGTTGGTTAGTTTCAACAGAATTTGGGTGCATTTAATATGTGGCCGCTGCTGCGGGCCTTTCTAGCGCGAGCAGAAAGGCTTTTGTTTAGTTATGCGTCTGACGGAAACCGATGGCCCTTTGATAGCATCAAATAAATAATCAACATGGTCCGTCGGATGTGTTTGTCATACCAGAATCATACAGGAAGTGTGGGATTCAAGATTATTTCGTTTGTTTAGGATGGCTCAAGGTAGTCGTTGGTCAGCATCGAATTTCGCAATAAACAGCACAGTTGGGAGTTGCTACGAGACCGGCAGCTGGCAAGTAATATGGTGGAATACACATGACACATGAGCATAGGGGATATTTAAAGGAAAAATACAAGTCATATACCGATAGGAATACATTTATGGCTCCTGTCCAGGGTGTTGTGGAGGGTAAAATATGGGGAGCCGGATCCTCTGACGTTACCCACCCTGACGTCCTCTGACTTTGGGTCGCTGACAAGTGGGTCCCGCATGTGGTGGCCCCCACATGTCAGCGACCCAAAGTCAGAGGACGTCGGGGTGGGTAACGTAAGAGGATCCCGTTCCAAAATATGGTACCCTCCACATCACTGATAGGTGTGTTTGTGTAAGCGGTCTATCTAATGATTTGCAGACTATCGATAGATTAGGCGCTTAAAGTTCAACTTAAAATATATGGCTAAACATCACTGATTTTTGTGGAGGTTCTTCCTCTTTATGCCCATTGGATACTGACAGATTTGTTTTTACTGGCAGATTGCACCTGCTGAGCTTGAAGGATTACTTCTATCTCACCCAGAGATTCTAGATGCTGTCGTTATCCCGTAAGTTGCACCTTGCAAAATTTAGTTGTTTTTACCGGCTTTTGAGTATAAATTGTTCTCGGTTTGGACTCGTTCGTTCGTCAGTTGTTTCTTATCTCTTAGAGCTGTCCTTGTTTCCTAGGTTCCCTGATGCTGAAGCTGGGGAAGTTCCTATCGCCTACGTGGTGCAGTCATCTTCCAGTTCATTAACCGAAGTTGATGTCCAGAAATTCATTGAAAAGCAGGTGAGGCTCACTGCAGACTTGTTAAATTCTGACCATGGAGTACCTGTAGCTTAAACTCCAAAACACAAAGTATGGGCACAACAGTTTTGTGGCTGAACATATCCATCACTAGCACTGTAGCACATGAATCAACAACATGTCTTGTTCCTCAACTTCATGCTCCGATGCTAATGCAAATGTGACTCTGAACTTGTAAAACATTTCAGGTCGCGTACTACAAGAGGCTGAAGAGGGTCACCTTTGTGGACAGCGTGCCAAAGTCAGCTTCAGGCAAGATCTTGCGGAGAGAGCTCATCGCCCAAGTTAGAGCGTCCAAGCTGTAGGGAAACTGCTTCTATCATCTGTTCCAGACCAATTCTCGCTTGCTAAATTTCAAAAACTTCACAACTCTATTGTACAACAGAAGGTTGTACTGTGACAAAACACCATTGTTCAAAAACTTCACAACTGTACAATCATCTTAGAGGAGGTTTACATGTTCCCGAGCGCTTTTCCGCACCGTGTGCCACGCTTCACGATTGTCGGTCTCAACATTGTACTACTACAGAAGTTGTATTGTGACAAAGAAAAACCATTGTTCGGCAAATGTACCGCTGTGTGCTGTACCATGTATACAAGGAACGCAGAGAAGGAATATTATGAATGGGTAATGGCTGTGCGTATTCTACATCCATCTGTACAAAGGATGCGTATGTGCCGGGTGACTCGGATCGTTCGACTGGATACCGCTGTACTTTTGCGTCGCAACATTGGCTCCTGCAGAACATGCGGAAAACCGTACGTTAGTTTTCAGAATGAGCTGAAGGGCAGAAACAAAATTGTGCCTGAGAGAGTTTATGTATACTTGGGATCCTGGAGATGACCAGAATTGTTTCTACCTGTGTTTGTGAAGCCTGCCATCCTGGTGCCTGGCATCTCTGCTACAACAGCATCAAAAGATGGGGGAACGGGAGCGGTAGCAGTGATCATTCCAACGGTTTGTTGGGTGGCTGTTGACTCCCGGATCCTTCTTCTTCATCTTCTTCATCGCTGGCGGGAGGAGGAGGAGGCGGCGGCAGCGTGCGTAGCATCAGCGAAGGATCTGTGTAGAGCATCTTGCCATAGCTCCTCTCGAGGGTCCCCTTGTCAAACTGGAGACAGAAAGTCCTGGAGATTCGGAAGAAGCACCTTAATTAATCAGCACTGCGACCTTGTGCTTTCTTCAAGCTAGAGATGAGCACCCACGCATGATAGATAGAGATCGAGATTGAGATTTGTCGTCGTCCTACCTTATGGTAAGATCTTCGCCCGCGCCACTGAAGATGCCTCCTCGGCTCAGGCGGGTCGGCACGGTACTGCTCCGACGGAGATTTAACCTGCGCAAGAAAATCGATCGAAGATTCATTCATTTGACGCACAACAATCATGTGAAACTACTAAAAGAAATGGGTTAACGAGAATGATTCTTGTGTGCTGATATGCACGCACCTCGATTCTCAGCGTATCGAAGCTGGCGTCGTCGAAGCATGCAGACATGGCCCGTATGTTGGACCAAAGGATGTCGATCTTGAGGAGCGCGTCGCCCCTGCGCATCTGGCACACGATCTTCCTGGGCTTCTTGTACAGGAACTTGGCCACGATGTCGAGCCCGTCTGTTCTGGTGATCTGTATATGGCCACATGTTGATGATCAACAAATTAAACAGGGCAACAAAATTATAGCAATTCATTTTGTGTTATCATCAGGCAGGCAGGCAGCAAGAGGAATTGGCTGCTTGGTCCAAACTGGTACGCATTGGTAACACATATGGCAAGAACAAATTATAGCAATTCTTTTAGTGCTATCATCACCCATCAGGCAGGCAGAAAGATGAATTAATTGGCTGCTACATCCAAACTGGTACCCGTTGGTAAGACACATGACAAGAAGAAACTAGAGCGAGCTGTGTACGTGCCTGGCGTTGGCCGAGCTGGATCGACCGCACGGCCACCTTCCGCAGCGTCCGCCGACCCTTATTCTTCGCCGGCTCGCGCAGCTGGTCCTCCTGCTCCGCCGCCGCCGCCGCCGCGCGAGGGGCTTGGGCGACCACGGATCGCATGGACCTGACCAGCCGTAGCAAGGGCTCGTCGACCTCGAGTTGCAGCCGAATCGGGGGCGGCGGCACGCCTGCGGCTTCCTGCTCCGGCGGCGCGCCGATCGGGGGCGCAGAGCCCGCCATATCTTCCGGTGGATGGATGCGCTGAGGCAGGGGCGGACGGGGGAAGGGAAAAAGTGGAGAAGAGAGCCGTTGGCGGCGGCGGCGGCGTCGCTGCTCCACCGCCGGTGCCCTAGCGACTTGGGGTCATAGACGTCACCTCTCACCACTAGGTGGGCCCATGGCACAGGTCATGGTTCTTCCTTTTCCTTTTCTTTTGTCGAAAAAAGACCTTCCCTTTGTACCAAACTCTTTGTTTGTTGAAATTTGAGTCACATTTTACAGTTTACACGGTAAAGGTGGTGCATAGGCGGGAGCTCGAGCTCCATGGTGACCGTTTTTTTTTTATAAAAACGAAAATGACATTTACAAATTTAAAAAATGGGGAGAAAAATCCCACTTACAATAGCATTGAACTCTACCGTCACGCAAAACCTCAATTCATTATATTTTATGCTACACAAAAATAACAAATCTGACAATTTTCAAGGTTTTGAAAATGTGCACTGTTCACCGCACCACTCATTTGTCATTTTTCTCAGCCTAAAATATAAATTTCAAATTGGTTTTTTGCACACCAATAGATCTCATCATTTTCTATATTCAGGGTTATTTCCTTCTTTTTAATCTTTCAGGTACCATTTTAAAAAAAATAAACATAGACTCCCTGTAGCTCGGGAGTTATTTGTCCGCTCTTGGTGCATATGCTCCTAAAGATGAACATTCTATATATACGTGAATATTTATGTGTATTCTAGATTTACACGAGGATCCGTGCCAATGCACGGGTCCATCATGCCTACAGATAGGATAGGCCACTAGACTAAACATTCAAGAAGAATGGGGCAGCAAAACTCTCCATGATGGTTTCGCTCATACTATGGGATGAGGCAAACATGAAGAACCGACCGGGGAAAGACTGTTGTATTCGGTGGGGATTTCACATAAGTGCTTCCGCTAGTGAGGAAAAAGTCATGGGGTCAAATAATCGACGCGACACTACGTAGTTCAAACCTCTCGAAGCATGTACCAGCTATGGCTCGTCACCAACACGATGGTGCAAAACGACTGGCAGTTCACCCACTGAGGGTAGGTAATGGAACCGAGGAGCCCCCCACGCGCTTAAATTGAGGATAGAATGTCTCATTATAAAGCTGAGGACATTGACCCAACTAACAGGTTGTGGTGGGGCAACACGTTGGGCAGAATAATAAGACTTTTGCATATTTATATTACAGTTGTAGATCGTTAGTTTTATTTTAAACTAATTGTCTTTGTCTGCTAAAAATGTACTATAGTTTTTCTACTAAATACCGAATATTCACCTTTTATTTTATACTCAAGAGAGTAGTCATAACTATTCAAAATTAAAAACAAAGGGTAGCAACTTTGATCCTCATGTAACTTGTTTCGAAACTTTGTTTGGCCATGTGGTTCAGCACATCGCCAGATATATTTCTACTAATTCCTAATAATCTATTTATCTAAAAGGGTGTGGCAAAGCGCAATGGCACCTCATGCTCCTCCAGCCGTTGGAAAGAGTTTTCTAGTTCAGGCAAAACACCCGCACACACACAAGCATACGCGCGCACATTCCACGGTAGATTGTACTCCCTCCGTTCTAAATTACTTGACACGCATTTGCTAGAAAGAGATGCATCTAGAAACTAAACAAGTGTAGATACATCCATATTTAGACAACTCCAAGTCAACTAATTTGAAACAGAGGGAGTACTACTGATTAACTACCCGGCTTCTTTCATTCTTCGGAGAGAAACAGCCCCCGACCGGGTTCCACAGATTAGATTAGAAACCAAACTAGTGCAATACTATTCAGTACCAAATACACCAAATAATCCATCCATGGGCAGAACCAAACTAGTGCAATACTATTCAGTACCAAATACACCACACAATTCATCCAGGGACAGGATACTACGGTACTACCCAAGAATTTTCATTTGCACCGCTTTATAACTACATGCTTCATTTGCACCACAATTCTACTGTTGCTCAAGATCCCAACTCCTTTGCCAGCACTCGAGACCTCGACTGCTAAGTTGTGATCCTCACAGAAGCCCCTCCTTTATTCTCTGCAAAATTGCACAACACGAGTTATCAATGCCAGCAATGACAGTGTGGAGATTACGAAAGCAAGCACCCTTACTGAAATGATCGAGACAACCGCCGTTATCCCTTAACTTTGCCAAGGAATAAATATCTATAGATAAATCATCTACCTTATAATCTTTGCAATTTATCTTATCTTTCAGGCCAGAGAGAGATACGCTAGAACAACACAAACTATTCAAGATGTACTGATCCATGCTACAAATGGTGTGGTTTCTCCTAAATAGAGCCATCATTTGACCACCTCAAGCCTCCCAACCATGTCTTCCCAGCTAAACCAAACTAAACAGCAAAACCGGGACTCCCAACAAAATTCACCCAACGGCATGACAAACGCAAAGCGGCGAGAGCCGCAAATAACTACCAGATGATGTGATTTGCAGTGCTTCCCAATTTATTAAATAAAGAAGTAGTCTTCCCGTGTCTTGCATAACAAAACGTAACATGACAAAAATATAAAGGAAACCACACCTTGGCGCCTTGCTGGTACTACATATTTCTTCTGGAATCTTGCACGACTTTGATCATAAAGTTCCTAAAGGAAAACAAACATACAATCAGAGATTTTACATTCAAGTAACACCATTTCAGTAACCGCACAAGATATATATGGTGGTATTACCTTGAATTCCTTTCTCACCCTAGCCTCTTGGGCTTTCAACTGAGCCTCGTCATATACAGCAGCTAACTCCTCCATATAAGCTCTATCCACTTCCCCTGGCACCATACATGGCAAAGGGATCTTTGCTCGACCACGTTTGTATTCGACATCACTGGGGTGCTTCATATCAACATCACACTCAATGCATTTTCCTTCATTTAAAAGTAGTGGACATGTGAATTTTCATATAATTAACTAGGCACAAACAACAATAGACATGCAAAATGCAAGTATTTTCGGATTTCGAACCTCAAGTTATGAGACGTGTGAGAGATACACTACTGATCAGATTATTGGTTCCAACATGGAGTACTACACAACAAGCTTGATAGGTTAAATATGGTCGGGGATTTTTGTGTTTAGTTGATCTAATTATTGTTATTGGTCCTTTTTAATTGTCTTACAGGTACCTGAAACAAGACGTTCTTCTGCACAGTACGGAATTAAAGAACTGAAGTTCAAAATTCTGTACAGCATAAAAAGTCAAATATATGTGCCATAGATGGCCACTTTACATGAACGTTGTCCTTATTAGTTTATTTTACTGTATTACGAATGTTGTAAATATTTTATTTTATTTGAAAAATAAATCCTAGTTGTGACAATTTTGAACTATGACAAGATTGAAATGTATATAAATAATATGCAATGCATTTTTATCGATTAGAGTTGTTAATTAATATCAATGCCTGTAAGGAAAACTACGGCCAGGTATATCCTGGTATTTTCAGATATGCTACTTACAGGCTGTGAATGAACAAGTTTGAGATGTTAAACTGTAAAGCTCACAATATGTATCAACAATAAATAGCATAATAAGATAAAGAGTACAAAATACCATTATCATCAGGTTTAAGCATGCGGAGAAAGGTCAACACAAACTCTTCGTATTTGCCCTCCTTACATGCTACTTCAGCAAAGAAAAGATTGTTGCTGCGACCGTCAGCTCCTTTGGTCCTTATAATCAGATTGAAATGATAGTATAACCTAATGGGGTTGCCGTTTCGCTCATGAATTGATTCGGAATGCACAATCTTTATGAGCTCATATACAAGATCCTAAAATGTGAAGCAAGAATAGTATCAACAATTGTAATATGGATAATTGGATATGCAGTAGAAGAGAGAGGAGGACAGGCAAGTGGGAGGGAGATAGCAAACCCCAGAAAGATTGTTGTCCTCATTGTATTTGTCCAGTAACGCTCGAACCATATTAGTTTTAGGCCTAAGGTTCTTCATAAAAGTAATAGCCTCTGCAGAATTATTCCTTAAGCCATTATGCCAGTAGAGGGCACCGCGAATTGCCATTTCCATCTCGGAGAGCCCTTTCATGCACCTACACATTGTTCAGATCAGAGCATTTTGTATTATTAGTAAACTGTACTCGCTATACTAAACAGTGCTATCTCAACAATGTAAGGTCAACATAGGATTAACATTCAAAGCCACATTGTTTGAGCGTGTCAGGCTAAAAACTACTCAATTCTACAAGTTGCATGCCAGGTAATAGATATGCCTACATACAATGCGGTAACATAACATTGGTGTATGTATACATTTTTTAAACTGTTGAGATTTATGCACTTCTCTAGAAATCTCAGAGATATAGTTACACGCAAAAAATATGTGTATTTCATTATCATTTTGTCCCGATCTACGTAACCTGTTTGAAATATAGTTAACAGCATCCATATATGAACACACAGAATACGACAATGCGATGTAAATCGTACATCATTTTGCTCTGTTCAGCGTGAAGGGAGTTGATGGCCTTCTGGACGTCCTTAGGCTCTGAAATGGCCCAGTCAGACTAGGATATGTGTGGAAAGATCCCCCAATATCAGCCCTAACAAAATACCCGAAATTCAGGCGCTTAGGGTTTAGCGAATAGATAGGTGGAGAGTTGTGGCTTGATGGTGACGAGGCCTTGATGGTGCCTAGATTCACAGCCTGGTCCGTGTCCTCACTCCTGAAGTGGAACATAAACAAGATGAGATACATACTACTATTATTAGTAGTGATACATTTTTTTAACAGCATAATTAATAAAAGCACCAGCTTCTGACTATAAACAGAAGACAAATCAGAGAGAGTGCATACGCTTGAGCTTGTGGCATAGAGGAAGATAAAGTTTTCTTCACAGCCTGTTCCGTGTCCTCGCTCCTGAAGTGGAACATAAACAAGAGACACATTTTATTATTAGTGGTGATACATTTTTTTAACAGCACAATCAGTAAAGCTTGGGGAAAATGCTTCGGGAAGATAGATTAGATCAAACTATCGCTGATACAGAAGTGTTTCTTTTCCATCGCAGGAGATGGTAGGAAATGAAATGTTCAGCTGCAAATGTGAACTCAACACCACTCCTACTTCCCCTTTATAGTAAAAATAGCATATGTGTAAATGACGTAGACCTCAACACACCCATAAAGAAAATCAGATCCTCAATCCCATGGAAAATTCACACAGCTTTATTAAAGTGTTTTAAAGATTGAAAGGCCTGATACACTAAATTTTGTGCCAGCTTTTCCTAGTTGCTCCTTCGGCTTGCCAGGTTAATTGGCGAACTACTACATACTAAAGAGGAACATGCAAGTGAACAATATAGAAATTCATAGGATGTAGTGGATAAGATTAACATGCAAGTGAACAATATAAAGAGGATTTTTTTTTTTACTCTGAAACGAAACGGTACCTCCCGGGTCGCTCCCCCTCGAGCGACTCCGGAGGCGAAAGCCCTAGGGAAAAAAACACAACCAATCTGAGATCTCCGGCCGTTGCCGTCGCCGGCGCCGGCGGCGGTGGCGGCGCCCTCAACGTCGAAGACGGAGGGAGTGGTGGGCGCATCGGCCGGTTCTGCTGTGAGCGGGGCAGGGAGTTGGCTGAGGGGCGCATGGCGTGGAGGCGGTTGGTGCCGGAGCTGGTTTTCGAGGTCGGCGCGGCTTGCTCCGGCGGGCGGCTCTGGCGTTTGGAGGCGGCTGCGGTGGAGCTCCCGGCGGGAGGCCGATGTGGAGGAGGTCGGCGCCTAGAGCCGGATGCGGTGAGGCTGATGCTTCGTCGATTCGATCTGGCACTTGACGTTCGGGTTCCCCTGTCCCGATCTGGCCCAATCAGATTTGGGTCAGTGGGGGCTGACCAGGGCCGGTGATGCGGTGGTCTGGCTGCACGCCGGCGGCCTAAGCTTTGCACTGGTTTCCCCCTCCTATTCAGCCTTTCCTGCATGGAGCCGAC
Organism: Poa pratensis; assembly: GCA_947311845.1. NCBI lineage: Eukaryota > Viridiplantae > Streptophyta > Magnoliopsida > Poales > Poaceae > Poa > Poa pratensis. The sequence continues at coordinate 2,953,517 of CAMZMU010000117.1, read as the reverse complement.
TGGCGGCGTGGGGGCCTGCGAGTCTTGCGAATAACGGTGGCGGTCCTAGGGTTCTTCTCGCATCAAGGATTCAATCGGCCGGATGACTTTCTCCATCGATCTGGCTGGATGGTCGTGTTTCGGAAGGCTCCGCCGGCGAACTCCACTGGGCGATTCATGCCTGGAGATTGCTGGATCGGATGGTATTCGATCGTGCGCACCCGTGTTTTTTCTCTGACCGTTTGGTTTCAGAGGGAGCGCTTCGAAACTCTGCTGGCTGTTAATATCATGGAGCACGCTTTCTCGTTCCATGGTGCCGGCGGAGAATGACATGGAAGGCGAGATCTGAGGACTGGCAATGGTGGTTTGATTCCTTATGCGGCTGAGGAATTGGCTTGGTGTTCCATGACTTGGAGCAGCGGCATGTAAGTGGGGGCGACAACATACGTGAAGTCCAAAGTCCTACCTTTCAGGGTGAAAATCGAAGGTCTGGCCTTAATTGGTTGTGCCTGACAGTGGTCTTGCTGAAGACATTGTTTTGAGAGCGAGGACTATCTTCAGGGTGAAAACCCAAGGTCTGGCCTTAATTGGCTGTGCCTGGCATTGTTCTTCTTGAAGGCGTTGCTTTTGAAGAATTGGACATCAAGTGTTGTTTTGGTAGTGGTTGTGTGGCTGCTGCAAGGACTGTAACTCTTTAGCGGGACTTTTCTTTTTATTTCTTCTTCTTATTGTCTTTCGGCTGTGTGCATCCGTAATAGCTTTGGTTATTGCGTTGTTGCAGAGGCTGGGTGTAAGTTGTATCTTCTCGATATTAATAAACACTCTTTATCTAAAAAAAACATGCTTCGAATATGTATTGAGTTGTGAACTAAGCAGACAACTGTACAAGCTCAGCACGAATATCAGCCAACATAAATAAAATCAATATAGTATATCCACTGTTCTGAAGACACCAAAGTTCACCTTCCTGTTCTCCAACCTACAGTATTTAACTTCTTCGCTTTGCCTCCGGTTGGGAGAGGTACCAACCGAAATTAATAGGGAAATTTGTAAGCCCATTTAACATGACAGTTTTTAACATATAGACCATGTAAATGGCATTATATCAAGAGATCAAATGGGCATTAGATCGATTGCAATGCAATACGGGGAAATCTATAGCAGTACAGTCCATCATGTGGAGATAGGAAACAGGCCATATTAGTGTACCAAAAAAATTCAGAACATGAAGGCATCAACTACTCGGAGCATGCACCAAGCAAATATCTTGGACAACATTTTTTGAACGTAGTCTTGCACATAATTTATAAGCATCTTGGCTGAACAAAATCCGCTTTGAGGATTATGGGTCCTTGATGATATATCTAAAAGTGTAAGGTCCAATATCTTGTAAGAAAATGCTTCTCTAGTAGAAATCAGGGAGGAATGGAACCCATTTCAAAATGGGCATTGGATTTCCTTGGTGATTTAAGTGGCAATGTTTTCATGGAGAGGGACTGATATTAGAGATTTTCTTTAGTAATTTTACGGTCTGTAAGTTGGCGTCAGGTTCCTAATTGTTGCAGCACCTTGTGGTTTTTGTTATTTCATTCTCTAAATAGCTCGGATAAAAAGCACATACGGTTTGGACATCTGCAGCTTGAGGTCAGCAACAGCTCTGTTGAGCAGATCCTCGACATACTTGTCATGCTCCTCTCGGGACTTGACTTCATCTGCGCGACTGATATTGAGCTTGGGTCAGGCTTCAATAAATAAAAGAAGACTACTATTCCCTCTGCTCCATACTATAAGACATCTTGGCAAAGTAAATTGGTTTGCGGAAACGTCTTATGATGATCAGGGTGGACGGTGGTGTGAGAAAAAACATTTTCTTAGGGGTAGCACATATGGTAAAAAAAGGAAATTACCCGGTGTCTTGTGCAGTCCCCTGGTTGCACAGGGATCCGCCCGAGATGTTAGAGGTGATTTCCGTGTAGACATCAGTGACGGGTCGTATCTGCCCACCATGGAGAGTGAAGAGAACCCCATCCTTGTCTTCGTAGGCACGGATTGGGATTGTTAGGCTGTTGGTGATGAGATTAAGTGTGAACCAAGAGCTTTCTGGTGGCATGGGAGGCGGCGGAGTAGCGGGGGAAGGCGGTGGTCCGTGGTCGCGGCGGCTGCTTCCGGGCGGCATGGGGGACGGCGGAGTATGGGAGGATGGCACGGGATGAGGAGGAGGGGAGGTGGGCTGTGGTCGGCCGTCGCGGCGGCTTGCTTCCGGACGGCATGGAGGAGGGGACGAGCGGTGTGCTTGGTCGTCGGGGCGGCGGCGGCGGCGGTGTGCTTGGAATTTGCCATATCAATCTAGACATGTTTTATAATATACTCAAGGTACGAATATACATATCGATTTTTTTAGTACGAATATAGACAACATGTGTAAACATACTACTATATATTGTGAAACGGATGGAGTACGTGGAAAGAAGAGAGAAGAACCAAAGCAAAGTCCATCGAGGAAGAGACTTACATGATGCTATTTCTTCTTCCCGCCGACCAAGACGATCGATCGATCGATCGAGATCTACAGCAATAGATGGATCGAGTTTAGGCTGCCTGCAACGATCGATCGAAAATCCTGCCTGCATCTCTTATAAATAGATAGATAGACTAGCAAAATGTCCGTGCGTTGCTAAGATGGTAGGAAATGAAATTTTCAGCTGCAAATGTGAACTCAACACCACTCCTTTTTCCCCTTTATAGTAAAAGTAGCATCCACAAAAAAAATCAGATCCCTAAATCCCATGAAAAATTCACACTGCTTCAATTGAAAGTTTTTTTCTAAGATTTTAAGTGAAATGGCTATACTAAAGTTGCAGATTGGAAGACCTGATACACTAAACATAGTGTCAGCTTTTCCTAGTTGCTCTTTAGGCTTGCTAGGTTAATTGGTGAACTACTACATACTAAAAAGGAACATGCAAGTGAACAATATAGAATTCATAGGATGTAGTGAATGAGTTTCACATGCTACAAAGCCAAGAATATGTATGACTTGTGACCTAGGTGGACAACTGGTCAAGCTCCGCACGGGTATCAGTCAACATAAATAAAATCAATATAGTATATCCACTTTTCTGAAGACAGCAAATATAGGACAAAATAAGTTCTTATATTCACCTTCCTGTTTTCCAACCTACAGTTTTTAACTTCTTCACTTTGCCTCCTGCTGGGACATGTACCAACCGTAATTAATAGGGCAATTTGTAAGCGCATTTAACAGGACTGTTTTTATATATACATGGCATTTTATCAAGTGGTCAAAGGGGCATTGGATCGATTGCAATGTAAGATGGGCAATCTATAGCAGTAACCCATCAATGTGGAGATAGGAAACAGGCCATGTTAGTCTACGCAAAAAAATCAGAACATGAATGCAGCAACTACTCGGAGCATGTACCAAGCAATATCTTGCACACCAATTTTTGAACGCAGTCTTGCACATAATATAAGCATGTTTGAAGCACTGAAGAAAAGCCACTGTCAGGATTATGGGTCCTTCATGATAATCTAAATGTGTAATGTCCAATATCTTCTAAGAAAATGCTTCTCTAGTATATAGGAATTAGGAAGGACGTCCACAAATGGCGCAGGTGCATGAGATGAAGGTGGGAAGAACAGTACATCTCAATAGGACTGAATTAGACGATGAAACCTAAGACTAACAACCACCGAGTTGCAGCCAGAGACCAGTCGAAAGTGGAATGTGAAGATAAGTTGATCTGGTACAGCTTAATCCGAGGCGTTTGTGCCTTCTGATCTTGCGAAAACTGCTCCAGGACGTTGTTGAGCTAGCCGCCGCCACCGCATGAGGCGTCCCCGTGAGGCTACCGCTGCCGCCGCCCATCCTGCGCTACTCGAATCGAACACGGGGGGATGCGCGAGGGAGCTGGGATCGGTGGAGCTATGCGAGATGGGAGAGCCGGCGCTCTGCGTGGGCTGTGGGGAGGTACGCCGGGAGGTTCCCGACGGTGGCCGTCAACAGCACCGCCCTCCATTGTCCAATGCGCGACCGTGGCATCTACTCCGCCTCCAGCCCTCCACAGCTGCAGACGACGCTCCTCACATCGGCCATGGCCCTCGCATGGCTTCTCCATCGGCGACGCCGGACACGGTCCTTGGGTCGCATCATCCCGGACGGTGGACATCGTCGTGCTTCTGGGGCGAACGTCAAAGATGATGGTGCATCTAAAGTCGCTCATGGCCCTGGCGCTCGCCCGGCGGTTCGGCGTGTTGCCACTGCTGTGACATAAACTTCTCCGACAATCAACCTTAATCTTGATCGCAGCTTCCGGTTATTGGATTATAATACAATGTTTTTGGAAACCCACCCGGACATAAGACTCCTACTCCTATACGTTGCCGGTCTATTTTTCCTTTCTTTGCGATCCTGCATGCTAGGTGTTTCGGTTTTTTACCGATCGTGCGATCATGCGTGCTGGTCTTTTTAACGATCGGTGCGATGGTTGGTCTTTTTACTGATCGTGCTGGTTTTTTTGACGTACCATCACGGTCGTTTACGTATATTATATAGTAGAGATATAGATATCGACTTGCCGTAGATAACAATGAAATCTTATTATACAAGCTAGGCAACTGTCCTTACTCGTACTCGTTTAGGATACCTAAGGAAAAGCAAACCCGGACGGGCTCGGAAACGTGCAAAGGACGGACGGAACCGTGAAGCGAGCAGGTGCACCGTGCACGTGGGACTCAGCTTCAGCTACTTGTAGTGTACAAGTCACCGAGAGATTTGGGTGAATCTGGTCTTTCCATTTTAGATATGACGGATAAGATTCACCCAAATCTAAATCTCAAAAATAAAACAATTCAGAAAAATTGAAAAAATTCCAGTAAAACATAAATGCTTTGCTAGTTATTCTGTGAAAATATTGTCTGATTTGGACTAATGATTTGTGAATACATAGCTTTTTAAGATTAAAACATAAAAACGCTTTTATTAGCAAACCATCAATCGAAATAGGATGAAACTTTCACAAAATACAAAACGAATCATTTATGAATTACTGGAATTTTTCGATTTTTTCTGAGAAGTTTTATTTTTAAGTTTCAAATCTGGATTAATCTTATCCATCAGATCTGAAACAGAGGGATAAGATTGACCCAAGTCTCTCGGTGACTTGTGCACTACAAGTCACTGAAGCTGAGTCCGTGCACGTGCCGGTAAGCGTCGGTCGACACGAGACAGCACGCTCAAGGTACGCGTCGAGCTATCGGTCGATGTGCCTCCTATCCTAGATAAGACTGGCGTTTCGGGTCACGGCTGCACTCGTGTGTAAAATATTTTTAAATATAAAAATTCTAAAAGTAAGTTCTGATATACATCAGAATATTTTGTGTTAGGATAAAAAGTTTCACCGAAAAAATATATTTTTTACACAAAGAAAGAAAGTCTCGTACAAAGTTATTTTGGAGCACACGGATTTGTCTTTTTGCACAGGTCACAGAAAATGTATTTTATTCACGAAACTTTTGTGTCAACATAAAATGTCTTAAGTATATCCAAAAAAATTATTTTGAATTTTTTGACATTTTAAAATTTATTTTTTAAGCAGTGGATGCATCTGCACCCATGACCTGATATGAATTTTTGCTCCGGGTACCTTTTTACTCCGCATATATTGAGTATTATATTATATTAGGAAACATGTCAGTGTTTTTTTACTGATTGTTTTAGTGAATATAGCTATTTGAAAACCTTCCGGCCAAACCAGTAAGTCTGGCACCTAAATCGACCATTCCGAACCATCCCGCACACCAACCCCCGAGAGAACTTCTACACCGCACCACCCTTTCTTCCCTAGCCTCCACCTTCCACCAGCGCACGGCTCCACTTCCATCCCTGCTCGCCAACTCCACCCCTTTTCCTGCTCATCGACATCACCCTCTGCTGCCCTTGCTTCTCACTCAGGCGAGCATAAACAAGCATTAGACACAAGCTACTACTGGAAGCTTGATATGATAAAAGAAACAAAAACATATACTCTTGAATATTTTGTATCTACTAGAGTAGGATTTTGTGTGTGTGTTGAGCAGCTGATTAAGGCCCCATTCTTTTCAGCTTATTTTCCAGATTCTCCCAGAAGCTACCCTCCATCAGCTTCTCCCAGAATCTCGTTTTTTAAATTTGTTTAAACTTCTAAATTTGTCTTCCCAATACTTATTTAGAAGTTTAAACAAATTTAAAAAATGAGATTCTGGGAGAAGCTGATGGAGGGTAGCTTCTGGGAGAATCTGGAAAATAAGCTGAAAAGAAGGGGGCCTTAAGCTACTTGGAAGTTTTATACTGAGGGGTACACTGAAATTACTAAGATTGACTGTTTCAAATACCATTAGTGAATGATCTACGGCATTCACCTTGTTCTAAAAAGTATGGAATTTGCGCCAAGTTTTGCTGCCACTTACACAAACAGTTAAAACCAGATCATTAGTGGTCAAAAGTTGTGGAATATTAGCTCACTAAACGTCTCAAAAGCAGTAACTAAATATCAACAAATGAAACACTTGAAGTCAGAGAGAAGGTTTTCCGGAAAAGAATAGCAAAATTGTCCATTGAATTGAACACGTAAAAAGTATCTTGGTTTCTTACAGAGCTTGAAACTGATATATGAACTTTAATCTTAGATAGCATTAAACTACCAAGACGAGTAATGCAGCAAATTCATGAACTGTTATGTGGACTAAATTATTACAGATGAACATAAGTTTTTATGTGTGATTGAAAGAATTGTGAGTTGAGTTATCAAAACAAAATCAGAAATGAATGATGTTTGCAGTTAAGAACATAAATTCATCTATTCCTACACATTAATCTCTTCCATCTCAAATTGTTTTGTGAGTAACTCCCGATCTTCATCATTTAGCATGGGCCCCTCCATGTTTTGTAACATTATATTAGTAATGTTTGAGCCTTTGAGGGCCCAAACAAGGACTTGTAATAACTGGTAGCATGTCTCATTAGGTTGTCATCACCAAACACATCTTGATTGTTGTATTTAAGCAATGTTATTTTCTTTTTCTTTTTTCCTTCCACTTGTTTCCATCTCCTTCCTTTAAATCCTTTTCTTTCGCTCTTTGTCTCCATTTTAATTCTTCTTCCCTCATTAGCTCCTTCAGATGATTTTTCTTATCTGTCTGTGCCTCTCTTTCCAAAACTGACAAGGGTGAAATTTCAGCTTCTCGTCTATGAAGTCAAAATCAGCTAACAGCTTCCTTTTCTCGTTCATGTAAGCTCCGTCTAAATTAATATACCATCCTTTCATATGCCTTCTTGCTCTCTGAGCCTTCTCCTGTCACAGTGTCACTTGTCCAAGTCATGTCTGTGATATGTTGCTGCACCCCAACTGTGTATGACAAGCTCATCAAAACTCTCCCTCTCTTTCCAGCAATTCTCATATCTAAAGAGATTTGAGGTGGAGGAAACCCACATGACAACAGTAGAGGTACATGATAGAAATGTCTTTATACATATCTTCTACTGTTTCCAATGGGAAAGCTAAATCCTTCTCACACGAATTCTATCAAGTTTCTGATAAGTGGGATCCAGCAGGTTATCAGCCCATGTATATAATCTTCCTATGAGTTTCAATTCTTTTAATCCATTCATATCAATGATGGCATTGAAAAATGACTCCATTTAGGAAGAATACATGGTTTATTCTTTTCACAAATCTTACAAATGGTATTAAATTTCTCCAATCATATACCCCCTCTTAGTTTCTTGCATAAGTTAGCAAATTCTACCAGAAAAGCTTCTTTCCCTTCTTGTTGAGCTGGTCCGTAGACTGTTACAAGATGCCACTGTAATATGGAAATTCTATCCACTAGCAGCATTCTTATAAAATGATTTCCACACATATTTTCTAGAACTTCATAGACATCCATGTCAGCACCTAACAAAATGCCACCTCATTCAGGCGACACCCATGGCCAGGTAAAGATCCTATTACCAACAATTTTTTGAAACCACAGAGGGGTATAATTATTTTTTATGGTCTCACTGAGTCCAATAAAGCTTACACCTTCCTCCGTAATTAAGGGTGTATTTGGTTCAGCTGTTTATTAAAAGAAAGCTGCTTTGAACTGTGAGCTGCGAAAACCCCGCTGTGAGCTGACAACTGTGGCAAAGCTAAAAGTTGTTGGCTGATACAATAGCGTAACTGTAAATTTTCTGTGAATCCTTGTGTAATACCCCTGACACCCTCAAACAGCCGTCGTCTAGATTTTTTGTCAGAATTAAACTTTGCCCCCACCAAGGCTAGAGTATCGTCAGAGTTGGTCAGGGTCTCGTTATAACTCGCTGGACATCTTGCCTCGCCAGACCACCGCGTCAGAGCTCCATTATGCCTCGCCGTAGTTCTGTCGCGCGACCCTCCACCGCCGCTAGACTCCGGCGGAGATCGGCATAGTTGCGCCCTACCTTGCCGGAGCCACGTCGGATCGCCACCAGCCACTTTGGTCCTCACCGGACCATAGCCGGAATTGGCCCGAACCTCGCTGGAGATCATGGAACCACCCAAACCTCCCGGACCTCATCGATGCCATTCATGACCTCATCGGAGCTGCCGGATTGGCCTCGCGGGGATGAGGAAACATTAAAAGAAACGAAGCGGTTTGACTTATGCGTTGCGTGGTGGGTAATTTTCGTGCATAATTAGAATCCACCGCGATGGAAGTAGGGGGCAAGCTACTGTGAGAAATACACTAGGAAAAGCAGCTAAATTTTGGAAACCTGCTTCAAAAAAATATCCACGTGGTTAGCTTTTAGATTTTTGGTAGCAGAAGCAAACACACCCTAAGTCTTGAAAAAAACTTGTGCTTATTAGGGAGTTCCACACCCCTAATATTCGTAAAGCAACCTATCATTATTTTGTGGGGAGTTACCCCTCTTTTTTGAGAGCTCAACCCAGAAAATTGGGGAGCACCTCTTCACGGTATTCCCTGAAATCTTATTTAAACTTCCTTCCTCCGTTTATAATGTGCAGAAAAGAAGAGACCAAGACTCGGGAAATCCATTTCGGGTCATAGGCGTAGATACACCCACTGTTCAAACAAAAATTTCGGATGTAAATCTGAACATTCTAAGTATTTTGGCACAAAAAGTTTCATGAATAAAAAAGTCTTTTTGTGGCTTGCGTAAAAAGACAAATTTTAGCACTACAAAATGACTATTCATATGATATTTGTTTTTGTCCTTTTTACACTGGCCACAAAAAATATCATTTTTTTCATAAAATTTCGTGTGCGTACATAAAGTGTTCCTATGTACGCCCGATTTTTCTTCTGCAATTTTTGACATTTTTTAATGCATTAAAAAAATACTTTCCTTAATGGGTGTATCTAGACCTATGTGTGAAAACACCGTGTCCGACCCCATCTTGCTAACTTGACGTTTCTTCCGGGGAAAAGAAAACAAAACTTGACATTTTGGCATGGCCCGAGCTAGCTTCTAAGTTAAGAGTACGTATATGTATCCTAGTTAGTGCGTTTTAGTAGGAAACCATCATCAACGCAGTATGTACTGAATGTATGTATTCTAAACGGATAGAAAATACTCAATTAACGGAAGCAGGTTATAGGAGGATTCATCCAAAACCACAAGGAAACGGCCGACGGGTCGCTTGTTTTCGAATCCCTCTTGATCAAATCGATTTCAACCAAATCGCTCATCTTCTCAACAGAAAAAGAATCTGGAATCGCAGAGGAGAGAGAGAGATATACGGTAGCAAAGCAGAATGGCGAGCAAGACTCGTACTCACTGGCTGACATGCTGGCCAAGGGCCTGGTTGTAATTTCCAAGTTTCTTGAGGCCTCGGCCCGGGGATTTTGTGCTTGACAAAAACAAGGCAGAGAAATTGTGGAGCAGCTGAGTGTTGTGGTGATCCCCTGTCCCCCCGAAAAACCCTCGCTTTCGCTGTCCTTGTCCCCGCCGCGGGTGTCCCCACTCCTTCCCGCCGCCGCCGCATACTCCTCCTTCCCCAAGCCGACGTATCCTGCTCCTTCCCGCCGCCGTCCTCCCCTCTCAACCCTACACAATGTCGTTTGTTCCCCCCTCCTCGCCGACGTAACCTCATCCGCCCGGTCGCTGCATCCTCCTGCCCACCACCGCCGACGCCGCTGTCTCCGTCCTCCTCGACGCCATCTAGAACACTCCTCAACCCTCCACGATGTGGGTTGTTCCCCTCTGCTCTCCGCCCTCCTCGACGCCGCCGTGACCTCCTCCCTCCTGTCGCTGTCGTCTCGTCGCCTCCAACAGCATTCAACCCCCCAAAATGTGAGCTCTCCCCCTGCCCTGCCCCTCCCCCTGTCATTCCCGTCCGTGGAGTAGTATGATTGTTTCTTCTTTCCTTATTTAGTGATGGTAAAAAAAGATACTGTATTTGTTAGCCAATTTATTTGTAGACTGGTCAGCCTTATGCATATTGTGGGGCAAAAATAGATACTTTGCGAGATTTTGGCAAGTAGGCGCATGAGTCTATACTTTTTCACTGAGAAGGTGTCTTGTCAATTCTGAAGCCCCTCTTAGCAGCACTGCCGTTACTTAGCGAGCACGAGCAGATTTCAGTTTGCGAGATTTTGGCAACTAGGCTCGCTGGATTTCAGTTTCAAAACGCTCGAAAAAAACTTGCGCTTATGCTGGCTTTTATGTTCTTATTATGCTGGCTTGTAATGAAAGAAGTCCACATACCCCCCACAAGTATTACGTTTTGGACGCAGCACCCCCTCAACTTTGAACTGGCACACTTAACCCCCACAACTATAGAAAACCATGCAGTCCAAATGTTGGTGGTGCACATCCGCGGCCCAGTCATCCCCAGCCTCCACCGTCCCCGTGGCGCTCACCCCTGCCAAGTCGCTCCTTCTCTACCTCATCGCAAGGCCAGACGAGCTCAGATAGGCGGAGACCGGCGGGAGCAGCAGAGCATCCGCCTCGCCAAGACCGCCGAGGTAATTATCCAAACGCTGTGCTTAAATTATTTGTTCGGTGAAAGCTGAAATTAGTCGCATTCTGCATTCTCTTACTGGCATGTCATGTTTATGCTTTTTGATACTCGCGGCACTTCTGATTCATTCCTTGTGGTGGGAACATGTACCAAGTTTTCATTCACACAGAAATTTGTTAATTTGTCTTGCTAGCAATGCAGTAGAAATGAGCATGTTATATGTTTTTTTTTCTGCTTTACAACTATTAGTGATCTTCATGGCTTCTCAGAAAGTTAGTGTTTTTGGTAGATTTCAACCAGCTTGGAAAACTAAAACCTATGTTTGAGCCCAGCACTCTGCTGTACATGAACGAATCCTATGTTTTTCTTCTTGACAAAAGAAGGAACACTTCGATTCTTTATCAGGAAGACCGTCAATATATTTTCTTACTTCTGAGATAGTAGTTTTGTACTGACTGCGAAAAACAACCTAACCTCATTTGAGGTTCTGACACCGTATTACTCACCTCTATCTACACTGAAGAGATCCCTGCTCAGTTTGAAATTTGCTTTCTCATACAGGGAGTTACTAATAAGCCGCATCTGCTGAAATTTGGTCTCTCATGTTTCTGATTCCCATGCTGCCCTGCTCCTTTGGTAGCGTGACATCCAGGCCACTAAGCAGTGTCCTCGACTAACTGTCCCCTTGATCTTCCAGAAAAACACCCGCCTTCCTTTTTTGTACTGCTTGTAGAAATAAACTGATACACCCCTTTATGTCTTTCTCTCTGGTGTAAGATGATCTTCCACACGAGTAACCTATATGAAAACATACAACAGTTACGATTGTGGTTATCATGATGATTCACAGGTACGAGTGTTTCTCCAGGACACAATTGCTTCCTTGGATAGTTGTATCGGGGTTACCTTGTCAGTATTTCTTTCACAACCCAAGGACCGGTGTTGAAACGACCAGTTGATCACTTGAGGCACTTGGCTTTAAGTACATTTCCTAAGCTGTAGCATTTGCTAGGGATTATACTCTATCTTCAGTACTCGGTATAGACATTGTAGCTTATTTTCTTGCACTCTAGGATAGTAAGTTTGAAACGGCAAAATCTTGTGTTGACCTTTTATCATCTGGACACCCTGCCGAGTCGGTATGAGAGATGTCACTCACCTAGGTAGAGCTGATCTGTTGAAATGTTAGTCCAAAATCTGTAATTTTCCTAGAACTGCAGATGTTGTTGCATTATCACGAGTCAATGTTGAATGTTAGTCCTTTTGGTCGATCCAAGTGTTTTGGGTGTGATGTAGTAATAATTCAGAGCTGAGTAGGGCACCAGTTCATCTCTCAGCATGTCTGATTGAGAGCTGTAGATAAAGAGCGAGCAGTGAGAGCCAACATGCATCTCTGAAGAACATTGCTATTGGGTTTTGTGCTTATCTTGTTGTCAAAGCGTCAAAGCACAGTCCATGTGGTTGAATTTTAACTCGAGAGTTGTTTTCGGTAAATTTGCAGGTGGACCCCGCTGGTAGGTGGAGGCATCTGGCACGGAGGTAACCAAGTACACATCAGAGCATCATTCAGAGTCATCCTAACATCGGACAAATCAATCCTCCATGACTCATTTTGGTATCTTTTATCTATCTATCCTAGACTGTTGGACACCAGACCAAGAGTTGCTGGATGTGTTCTGGGAAGTAATGAACTTTCATTTTGCACACTTCTGGATGTTGGTTAGGCCAAATGGCTTTCTGGATGCTTCGTCTGTGATAAAGCAACTAGCTGATTTTCATGTGTATTGTGTATTTATGCATATGTGCGTGAGGAAAGAATGATTACTGCTTAATGTGTCTTTGTTTGAGGAAGCTATTTGTGTTGTAAAACTGCGCAGCAAAAGTAGATCAAACGAAGAACAAGAACACAGATTTAACGTGGAAACCCTTACGCGAGAAAACCACGGACGCGCGAAACCGTATAACTATGATCAGGAGGAGTATTACATACACGAGAGGACAAACCCTTCTCGTGCTATGGATCTGGTGGATCTCTCTCAATCTCACAATCTATTCTATGACTACCTCTAGCTATATATGGGGGCAAACAACTCTCTGTCTTGGCGGACACGAAACGGAGTTGTAGACATGCCTTATTCCGGTAGGACTCCATATATGGTAAAACGGGATTAGAATTCGGAGCACAAGAAAAATAACACTCCACCTTGAGACGAATCCTCTATAACAGTCATAGATAGTATCAACTCCTCAATTAAAGTCATCACAAGTAAACCTTGTGCCTTGAAACGTCCATAGGACGGATAAACTTCTCTCGAAGTCATATTGAGCAAATCAATCGGTAGGTCGTCCAGAAAATAACACAGCTGTCAACAAAGCAGACATACGAAACATGGATCTCCCAATAAAAGTCTGAGTCTGTGCCACTGACCTCCAAAACTGAAACTGCCCAATCATCAAATGACATAAGTCATCATATCTCCTGTGGTGCATGAACAAGCGCATAGCTCAATAGTGCAATATCTTGTTGCACATCGCATTATGAAGAACTCATATCATTGAATCTGAACGTGCTACGAAACAAATAGCACAAACCTCGGCAAACAATACTCATGCAAGAACATATGGTACGGATGGCATCTCGTACACCAAAACTGCCGACGATAATGAAAATCCATGACATGGTCAAAAACTGTCCTTATAAAACAACTGTCGGATGAAAAGAATCTCCTCAATGTGCAACGGAGTATCAACTCTGCAATAGACCCCTCATAAAAGAGCAAAGACAACTGAATTGTACCGAAAACTGAACAGTACTAAATGTTGTAGTATCTAGCAGAAAACAAACCTCCTTGCACCATAACTGATCCTCATCACGAACTGAATAAAACCTTCACATGCAAAACAGCAAAATACTGGAGAGAAAAGAGTATATGCTGGCTACCAACAGGCTTAAATAATTAACTCCTCCATAATATATTTTTTTTCTTTCTGAATTGTGTTCTCCATATAATTGCAGCAATAAAATATCTTAAATATGCATCCATAATATCTCCAAAACTATGATCTGATGAACTCCACCTTAAACAGAACACTAACCGGTGCATCTCATAATTGGCTTGCGCCAAACAACGCTGATACGTCCAAAACGTATCTATAATTTTTGATTGTTTCATGCCATTTTTATGCTTTTAGCACTTGTTTTATATTAAGTTTATTATTTATTTGGACTAACCTACTAATAGTTGCAAAAGTGCACAATGTTCTTGTTTTACTCTTTGATGTGTAGAAATTATCAAGAATACAAGAGGAAACCTTGTTGGAGTCGAATTGGGACTTTCCTGAAATCTGTCTGAGAACTTTTTACGAAGATTGCCAGTTTGACCCTCGAAGATGACGTTATATGGAGACCTGGCTGTTACGAAAGTTGTCACAATTTTCCATACGAAGATTTTAAGCCCGAGATCAGCCCAATCGGAGTTCGGACGCGGCCTGTAGGCCCGTTTTGGTGGAACCCTAAAAGGGGGTGACGGAAATCCGAGAAGATATATAAAGGGAGGAAACCTAATTCGTGGAGGACTCCTCCACCCACGAATTTCAGCCACCAAAAGCCACGTTTTTGCCTCCCCCATGGATCCCATCTCCATGGGGGAGGGCTCCCAAGAAGCCATGAAGGAGGGAGGCTAAGGGGCGGCGCTCCCCAAGCTTGCCGGCGGCGGGGAAAGGAGTTCCCCGCGCCGCCGCCCTGCGCCCCGCTGCCCTCTCCGCCGTCTTCACCGCCATCTCCATCACCATCTCCTCCTTGTATTCAGTGGTTCATCCTCCCACAAACCTCTGTACCGTCCTATGTAAACATGGTGTTTGATGCTATAATATTTATCCTATGATTTACATCATGTTTCCGTAGTTTATTTGTCTTTTGATTGCTTAATTGAATGCATGAGGTTCATTAGAGTTGTATGTCTATATGGTGCTGTCCTTTGGTGTCCATTATATTTGTGCGCGCATGGATCAAACACCCTAGGGTTGGTAGTATTTGTAACGAAGCGGGGGAAGTTCTGCCGGAGTGACAGAAACCTGAGAACGCGAACCGATTAGTTGCACGTATGGGAGTAAGAGGACCTTGAACTTAAGGCTATGGTTGGGGAAACCTTAATGCATTGTTAGTATTTGCGGATGCTTTCTAACAATCCAATCATATAGTACTTGTAATCCCAAGTAGTGGAGTGCATGTATATTTAGCCTCTCCCACATAGAAAACTGCATCGAAGACAATGAACCAAGTACCTTCACTAATTAATCTTGGACAAAGCCACCACAATTACCACCACTTTTCCACACTCATGGTACTGTTAGTATATGGTTACTTAGTGTATTTTATTGCTGCAGCACTAACATTTACTTTCTTGTATTTATTATCTTGCAAAACTACTCTCATACCCGTATTGCTAGTTTATTATTTCTAGATAATGCAAACGTTTAGTGTGCGTAGAGTTGTATCAGTGGTTGATAGAACTTGAGAGAATACTTATCCTACCTTTAGCTCCTCGTTGGGTTCGACACTCTTACTTATCGAAAAGGCTACACGCGATCCCCTATACTTGTGGGTTATCAAGACCTTTTCTGGCGCCGTTGCCGGGGAGCCATAGCGTAGGTTAATGTTCTTGTGTGCACTTGTTTGCTTTATCTCTAAGTAGTTTTTATTTTCAGTATTAAGTTGTTCTTTATCTTACTATGGATAGGGAATGCGAATTACAAAAAAAATTAGGTGTAGTTGTTATCTAAAAACGTTTTCAAAAAGAAAAGTGATTGGAAAGATGAGTAATGGTTAAATGGGGGTCGACCTTGAACACTTGTGTTCATGCCTATGAAACCAAAACAAATCTTTCCATGGAAGCTTTTCATTAAAAACATGTAAATATTGTAAATATTGTGTATATACCTCTGTACATAAAAATAAAATGCTAATTATAGTCTTTAGTTAATTGAAAGTTGATAGTTTTACTTTGCTGTCCAGAAACAGATTTTCTGTGCTCCACCGTATTAAATGTTTAAAATCACCAGAACGTGATCTTGATCTGAAATTTCTTGAGTGCAAAGTGATGCTTATTAGCTTTCTTTCATTAGACTAACTTTTTCTGATTTAAGGTACGTAGATAGGTCGAAAAATTCGATCTTTACTGACTGTTCTGTTTAGACAGATTTTGTGCTTCTCTGTAAATAAAATCGTGATAAATCTCAGAATAGTATTTTGACTTGAAAATTTTGTGCATAAACCTGAGATTATTATCTTTCTTTCATTAGACTAAAGTTTTTCGATTTGAGCTACTTAACTATCTCGTTGAATGCCATCTTTACGGACTGTTCAGTTTTGACAGATTTCTTTGTTTATTCAATATTGTACTTGGTGTTGTTAGTTTCATTAGTTTTTCGACGGACAACGGAAATCATGAACACCTTAGTATATACAGTGGCTAATGTTGAGTAAAAATTATAAAACTTGTCAATGCTTGAACATGAGTGGATTTTATTTAATGAGTACTAACCCTACTAATGAGTTTTGTGAAGTTTTATGTGGATGTAGCTTATAAGATCTAATCAATATGGTGATATGAGATGAATAAGAAGACGCAAGAGCTCAAGCTTGGGGATGTGTAGGTGCATCCCAAGAACATATTCAAGAAGATACAATCATCTAAGCTTGGGGATGCCCGAGTCATCCCCCTATTCATCAACTAACATGAGGTTGTCTCGTTCATACTCTATATTACCCGTCCACATGATATGTATTGTCTTAACTTGTATTATAATTGCTTTTATATGTCTTGGTTTTACCTTCTTTAGTTTTATTAGGCTCCTTATTTGGTTTCGATTGCTTCTTTACTTTCACTTATAAATTCAAAATAACAAAAATATTTTCTTTTGTTTTGCTTCTTTGTTTGGTTCTTTATTTTAATTTTATTTGGGTTTTACTTTTGATTTTTTTTAGAGTTTTCCTTGCTGTAGCTAGCATGTTTAGGTCTTGCTTAGCCTCTGGTTTCTTAGTTTATCAAAAATAAAGTACCAAGTTTTATCCATTTAGCTTAGTTGATACATATGTAAAAAGTGATTTTCTGTTTTCGGTATCTACTGCTTATTGCGCGATTTTTCATATTTTACTGGAAGCTCTAAAAATCACGAAAAAATTACTGATGTTGTAGCACCTAATCCTCTGCATGTACAAAAATTGGCTAAAATTTCGGGCATGTTTAAGTGCACCTAAAAATTGCGTTTTCCAGCTGCTGTTTTTCTGGACAGATTCTGACTTTTGTTGCAAGAGTGGCCTCTTTTCGTTTTCATTTGATTTTTAATGGTTCTTACCTTTCATTTATAAGTTGGCCATTTAAGCAACCTTTCTGTAACTTAAAAACAAAATTTTATTTGGTTTAATAGTAGCACTTGGGAAATATTATCTATTGTACTAATGTCTAACCGCAGAAAAGAATGGGAAAGTTTTTGTGTTGAAGTTTTTTCACAGAGAATGAAGGAACACCAAACTATGGAATATTGAAGAATTACCAAAGTCATAAGCTTGGGGATGTCCCCGCATCCCTCTTCATCAATAACCCCACGGTTTGCAAACCTTTAAACTTTGTTTTTTGAGCAACATAGGAACTTAACTAAACTTGAAGCGGCTGTATTTTATTATCTATTTATCTTAGCATCAAACACCAGTTACATTAATAAGTGGATCGTCACATATTTTATTTATCCTCTGTTTTCAATGTTTACTTGGTTAATGGATTACTTGTTGAAACTTAAAAATGATGTGTGAATAATACTGTTTAGTAGTTTATGTTTTCTTATGGTTAGTCTCAACTAGCTAATAGTGCATATTATGTTATTTTGATATCAACATGCATTGTCCTGTTCATAAGATGGTATGGTATTGTGGTATCCTCCTCTGAATAATTCACTTGAATCGACTTGGCACATGCTCACACATGTTATGACTGAAAAATAAAAGTCAATTAAGCCTTGATGATCTATTTTGCCTCAGAGTTTTAGTATCGTTTTTATGCCTCCGTTAATTTTATTTTGTCGCAAGCATGATTATGACCGTTATCGCTCTCGTGGTTGTCGCTTCCCAGTCTATTGCTAGCCTTCACTTGTACTGAGCGGGAATGCTGCTCGTGCATCCAAATCCTTAAAACCAAGTTATCCCAAAGAGTCCACCAAAAAATTCCTATGCATGGTATTTCAAGCCATTCCAAGTAAATTTGCATGTGCTACCTTTAAAACCTTCAAAATATTTCTCTTTTTGTGTCAATGTTTACTAGCTCATGAGGAATTAGTGTGGTTATTCTTTATTCTATTTGTCAAATGGACTTTTACACCTGGACTAGTGGCATATACATCCGCTTATCCAATAACTTGCAAAAAGAGCTGGCAACGGGGTGCCCAGTCCCAATTAATTACAACTTTAACCAATTAATTCTCTTCACACTTTTGCCCTGATTCATCAGTAAGCAATGACAAACAGTGAAATACCTGAATGTGTGTAAACCAAAGAGAAAGGGGATGATCTGCCTTGCTGGTAGAAATAACGTCCTTCATGGGAGCCGCTCTTAAAAGTCCGTTTGACAGGTAGAATACTGTTCTCACCCGCTACCATTCGTTGACAATTAACAAACACCTCTCAAAACATTTTTACCTCTGTTTTTAAAACAAAAAGCTCTAGCACGTGTTAATCCCTGCTTCCCTCTGCGAAGGGCCAATCTTTTATTTTTATGTTGAGTCACCATCCTTTCTTTGAGCACTTCTTCGAGAGCATAGCTGTCGTTCTTAGTGTAATGTGCTTGTCCCAGAATACGATTAATTGAGGTATAACCATGATGCTTTTATCTTTGATATCTCTATATCTAGTCTTCACTTGAACTTCAGAGGTGCCTTGGCATTTATGTTTTGCTCCACAATTAAGGGCAAGCGAGATACCACTCTATCATGCTTTATTATGGTCATTACAATCTTGTTGATGTTTATAAATTTCATGTTATAAGCTCTTAGTTCGTTGATACTTTTCATTAGGAAACATGATTGCTAAGTTTTATTATCCATACATCATGCAATTGTTAAAGACCTGATCATAGCATTTACAATCAAAAATTATTTTGTTATCATTTACCTACTCGAGGACGAGCAGGAATTAAGCTTGGGGATGTTGATACGTCCAAAACGTATCTATAATTTTTGATTGTTTCATGCCATTTTTATGCTTTTAGCACTTGTTTTATATTAAGTTTATTATTTATTTGGACTAACCTACTAATAGTTGCAAAAGTGCACAATGTTCTTGTTTTACTCTTTGATGTGTAGAAATTATCAAGAATACAAGAGGAAACCTTGTTGGAGTCGAATTGGGACTTTCCTGAAATCTGTCTGAGAACTTTTTACGAAGATTGCCAGTTTGACCCTCGAAGATGACGTTATATGGAGACCTGGCTGTTACGAAAGTTGTCACAATTTTCCATACGAAGATTTTAAGCCCGAGATCAGCCCAATCGGAGTTCGGACGCGGCCTGTAGGCCCGTTTTGGTGGAACCCTAAAAGGGGTGACGGAAATCCGAGAAGATATATAAAGGGAGGAAACCTAATTCGTGGAGGACTCCTCCACCCACGAATTTCAGCCACCAAAAGCCACGTTTTTGCCTCCCCCATGGATCCCATCTCCATGGGGGAGGGCTCCCAAGAAGCCATGAAGGAGGGAGGCTAAGGGGCGGCGCTCCCCAAGCTTGCCGGCGGCGGGGAAAGGAGTTCCCCGCGCCGCCGCCCTGCGCCCCGCTGCCCTCTCCGCCGTCTTCACCGCCATCTCCATCACCATCTCCTCCTTGTATTCAGTGGTTCATCCTCCCACAAACCTCTGTACCGTCCTATGTAAACATGGTGTTTGATGCTATAATATTTATCCTATGATTTACATCATGTTTCCGTAGTTTATTTGTCTTTTGATTGCTTAATTGAATGCATGAGGTTCATTAGAGTTGTATGTCTATATGGTGCTGTCCTTTGGTGTCCATTATACTTGTGCGCGCATGGATCAAACACCCTAGGGTTGGTAGTATTTGTAACGAAGCGGGGAAGTTCTGCCGGAGTGACAGAAACCTGAGAACGCGAACCGATTAGTTGCACGTATGGGAGTAAGAGGACCTTGAACTTAAGGCTATGGTTGGGGAAACCTTAATGCATTGTTAGTATTTGCGGATGCTTTCTAACAATCCAATCATATAGTACTTGTAATCCCAAGTAGTGGAGTGCATGTATATTTAGCCTCTCCCACATAGAAAACTGCATCGAAGACAATGAACCAAGTACCTTCACTAATTAATCTTGGACAAAGCCACCACAATTACCACCACTTTTCCACACTCATGGTACTGTTAGTATATGGTTACTTAGTGTATTTATTGCTGCAGCACTAACATTTACTTTCTTGTATTTATTATCTTGCAAACTACTCTCATACCCGTATTATCTAGTATTATTTTCTAGATAAAGCAAACGTTTAGTGTGCGTAGAGTTGTATCAGTGGTTGATAGAACTTGAGAGAATACTTATCCTACCTTTAGCTCCTCGTTGGGTTCGACACTCTTACTTATCGAAAAGGCTACACGCGATCCCCCATACTTGTGGGACGCTCGCATCTTGACTTGCCATAGGGTAAAACTTGTCACGGTCCAACAACAAAAAACATACTCCATAGTCATGAGCAGATCGATAACCTATGCACAAGTAGTACAAGCCAAAGAATATTCTTTACAGAATTAAATTGCAGAGCAAATAACTGAGGTAAACTGCACCTGGTAGCTGGTTGGAGTGGACATAGCAATAAGAGACAAAAGATCAAGGAATTATTTATCTTCACGTCAAGTAGCATCAAACGCATAGCACTTATCTCCTCGGGATATGAATGCTTCAATCGATCTGGTACTAGTAGAGCTGATCCACGCACAACTCCTCGTACGGAATATGCCGACTAGAGGACAACACGTAGATGGATCGGAAATAGTACCTGAATCGGAAAACTTTGACGTGAGCAGATGGCTTTGATCTCTTTCCTCGGGACTTGATCCGGCTGGAGCTGATCCCTTCACGCGCGCATGCGTCAAAACGATCTGGTTTCCACGATTGATCCACACGTACCGTAGCTCCTCGCACATGATTGATCTGAGGGCATAATAAAACGGCGGGCCGGAAATCGTACCAGACAAACGAGACCGCACAAGGACGGAAAACTGCAGCGGCGCGGACGGATCGCCAATGCGGCGCCGACGACGCTGTGAACTCTTGATCTCGCATCTGATCCCAAACGATGCTTCAGCTGCATATGACGCCGCAACCTGCGGCTATTGATCCAAACGAACGCTGCCCCGGGAGCGCAGCGGAAAGTCTCCCGGAGCAGCGGATCGCCGAATCTTTCGGCTCTGATACCACTTGTTGTAAAACTGCGCAGCAAAAGTAGATCAAACGAAGAACAAGAACACAGATTTAACGTGGAAACCCTTACGGGATAAAACCACGGACGCACGAAGGCGTATAACTATGATCAGGAGGAGTATTACATACACGAGAGAACAAACCCTTCTCGTGCTATGGATCTGTTGGATCTCTCTCAATCTCACAATCTATTCTATGACTACCTCTAGCTATATACGGGGCAAACAACTCTCTGTCTTGGCGGACACGAAACGGAGTTGTAGACATGCCTTATTCCGGTAGGACTCCATATATGGTAGGATTCGGAACACAATAAAACAATACTTGTTGTAAAACTGCGCAGCAAAAGTAGATCAAACGAAGAACAAGAACACAGATTTAACGTGGAAACCCTTACGGGAGAAAACCACGGACGCACGAAGGCGTGTAACTATGATCAGGAGGAGTATTACATACACGAGAGGACAAACCCTTCTCGTGCTATGGATCTGGTGGATCTCTCTCAATCTCACAATCTATTCTATGACTACCTCTAGCTATATATGGGGGCAAACAACTCTCTGTCTTGGCGGACACGAAACGGAGTTGTAGACATGCCTTATTCCGGTAGGACTCCATATATGGTAGAATTCGGAACACAATAAAACAACACTCCACCTTGAGACGAATCCTCTATAACAGTCATAGATATCATCAACTCCTTGATTAAAGTCAGCACAAGTAAATCTTGTGTCTTCAAACGTCCATGGACGAATAAACTTCTCTCGAAGTCATATTGAGCAAATCAACGGTAGGTCGTCCAGAAAATAACACAACTGTCAACAAAGCAGACGAACGAAACTTGGATCTCCCATAAAACCCAATAAAAGTCTGAGTCTGTGCCACTAACCTCCAAAAACTGAAACTGCTCAATCATCAATCAAATGACATAAGTCATCATATCTCCTGTGGTGCATGAACGAGCGCATAGCTCAATAGTGCAACATCTCGGTGCACATAACATTGTGAAGAACTCATCTCATGGAATCTGAACGTGCCACAAAGCACAAACCTCGACAAACAATACTCATGCAAGAGCATAAGGTACGGATGGCATCTCGTACACCAAAACTGTCGACGGTAATGAAAAATCCATGATATGGTTATAAACTGTCCTCATAGAACAACTGTCGGATGAACGAACCTTCTCAACATGCATTGGAGCATCAACTCTGCAATAGACCCCTCTTGAAAGAGCAATAACAACTAAACTGAATGTTGTAGTATCTAGCAGAAACAAATCTCCTTGCACCTCAAGCGATCCTCATGCCGAACAAAACAAAACCTTCACATGCATTACAGCAAAACTCGGAGAGCAAAGAGTATATGCTGGCTACCAACAGGTTTTAAATAATCACCGCCTCCATATATTATTTTTCTGATAATTGTGTTCATGTAATTGCAGCAATATAATACTTTGAGTTGGCATCCATAAAATCTCCCAACAGGCAATAATCTAAGAACTCCACCTTAAACAGAAAACTAACCAGTGCATCTTATAATCGGCTTACGCCAAACAACGCTCGCATCTTTGACTTGCCATAAGTAAAACTTTGTGTCATGATCCAACAACGAAAGATCATACTCCATGATATCAATGAGCAGATAATCTATGCACAAAGTAGTACAAGCCAAAGAATATTCCATGCAGAATTAAATTACAGAGCAAATAACTGAGGTAAACTGCACCTGGTACTGTCTCGGGTGGATGTAGCAATAAGGAAGATCAAAGAATCGATTGTCTTCACGTAAATAGCATCCACGTGAAGTAAGCAGAAGCTGATCCCTTTGATCCTTGATTTCTTGCCTAGGGACTTGATCCGGATCGATGTGGTACTCAAAACTGATTAACGCACAGCTCCTGACACGGACGGAATTCATACCGATAGGAAGCAGGATAAGACGCTGGCTCGAGAAATAGTACCGGAGTCGACGAGTTCGACATGACTGATCCAAATTGATCGATGTGGTGGTTCCTCGGTGCCTTGCGACGAACCATCTAGTGCTTCACGAGTCAAAAACAGATCTGGTACTGACGATGATCCGCCTGCGCAACTTCTCGACGGAATTAATACCGAATAGAGAACAAGAAAAACGGCGGATCGGAAGTTGTACTGGAACCAAAGAGTTCTTCGCGACCACTCTGCAGACGGACGGATCGGCAGCACACGGGACGCCGACGATAAACTGTAAACTCTCGATCTCAGATCGGATCTCAAACGATGCTTCAGCTGCCTATGATGCCGCAACCTGCGGCTGTTGATCCAAGTGAACGCTGCGACGGTGCATGCTGCTCCGGGAGCGCAGCGGAGAGTCTCCCGGAGCAGCGGATCGAAGATGAAACCTTCGGTTTTGATACTACTTGTTGTAAAACTGCGCAGCAAAAGTAGATCAAACGAAGAACAAGAACACAGATTTAACGTGGAAACCCTTACGGGATAAAACCACGGACGCACGAATGCGTATAACTATGATCAGGAGGAGTATTACATACACGAGAGGACAAACCCTTCTCGTGCTATGGATCTGTTGGATCTCTCTCAATCTCACAATCTATTCTATGACTACCTCTAGCTATATATGGGGGCAAACAACTCTCTGTCTTGGCGACACGAAACGGAGTTGTAGACATGCCTTATTCCGGTAGAACTCCATATATGGTAAAACGGGATTAGAATTCGGAGCACAAGAAAAATAACAATTTGATCGATCGGTTGACAAACAGAAAACGTGCGCAATGAAATCAGTAGGAAACCAATAAAAGAATAGCGGCGCTACTGCAAGTACTCTGTTTTTTGCATTGATTTCTGCATACTTAAATTTCACATGATCTTTCCTGAAAATTGTGTGTGCTACTGCAAGTACTCTGTTTTTTGCATTTTCAAACATCCCCAGAAAATTTTATCCTCTTACTCTGTTTTATTGCAAAGTTACTTTTGCATCTCGCATATCCATGACTCCAAGTCATCTGTTGGATTTCAGCATTTTATCCTTTTACTTTGCAGTGTTTCAGTCACATCTTATAAATGCTAATTAAATCAGCAATGTATAAATGGTGATGAATAGTTCAGTCATGATCTTGACAAAAGTTCTACTCTCTTGTGGTAGAGACTTTCGGTTTCAGTTAGAATCGAGATGTCTGTTTGAAATTTAATCCTCTTGCACAACTCTGATTAGCTCATACCGGAGATTCATCAATCCCTTCAAGACTTAGCTGTCCTCCCACTGATTACACAGAAATCACACCTCCTTCAGTAGCAAGCTTTTGCTACTTATCCTGTGGTATGAGGAATTCCAATTTTTAAGTTGAAGTAACTTACAAAGTAACTATATCAGTTCTACATCTCATACAGGAACACATTTAGTTTTTCAGGGATATTATTAGCATAACAAAAATTACAATGCATGCGTATTAGTGCAAGATTGTCATAATGATGATTGCTCGAGACTATATACAGTACTACAAAGGGGTGTGCAGGCATGCATGGTGATGGTCGATGCAGAAGAAATGGAGATGGAAGGAGGCCACATTCCTGGCTATTATTACACAGACCTCGAACAAGGCAGAGGAGAGACAGCCACCCAGAGATGCGCGCCCTGGCCGCGCCGCGCGGGGGCTCCCCTGTTGACCGCCTCGGTATTAAGCGCGACCCTGGACGTGTCCCGGCATCGCAGGGCTTCTTCCCTTGCACGCACCACCGCGCCATGGACGCCTGTCGCCTGATCCTTCTCCTCCTTGGCCTCCTCGCGCCGCTCGCCTCTGCCCAGCTCTCCCGCGAGTTCTACAAGGCCTCCTGCCCCGACGCCGAGAAGATCGTCACCGCCGTCATCGAGAGGAAGCTCAAGGAGGACCCCGGCACCGCCGCCGGCCTCCTCCGTCTCATCTTCCACGACTGCTTCGCCAATGTACGTACCATTCTGACGTACGTACGTGCGTACGTGTGTTCATTTGGAATGATCCAGTAAGTGGAGATGGAAATGTGATCCATTTGTATGCATGTCCATGGCGTAGGGCTGCGACGCGTCCATCCTGATCGACCCTCTGTCGAACCAGAGCGCCGAGAAGGAGGCCGGGCCCAACATCTCGGTGCGCGGCTTCGAGGTCATCGACGACATCAAGAAGGAGCTGGAGGCCAAGTGCCCCAACACCGTCTCCTGCGCCGACATCGTCGCCCTGGGCGCCCGCGACGCCGTGCGCATCTCCGGCGGCCCCGCCTACGAGGTGCCCACCGGCAGGCGCGACTCGCTCGTCTCCAACCGCGAGGAGGCCGACAACAACCTGCCCGGCCCGGACATCCCCGTCCCCAAGCTCACCTCCGAGTTCCTCGCCAAGGGGTTCACGCCCGACGAGATGGTCGCACTCCTCGCCGGCGGCCACAGCATCGGCAAGGTCCGGTGCATCTTCATCGAGCCCGACGCCACGCCCATGGACCCGGGGTACCAGGCCAGCATCAGCAAGCTCTGCGACGGGCCCAACCGGGACACGGGATTCGTCAACATGGACGAGCACAACCCAAACGTCATCGACGGCAGCTACTTCGCCAACGTCATCACAAAGAAGATGCCGCTCACCATCGACCGCCTCCTCGCCATCGACGCCAAGACCACGCCCATCGTCAGCGGCATGCTCAACAGGCCCGCCGACTTCATGCCTTCCTTCGCCAAGGCCATGGAGAAGCTCAGCGTGCTCAAGGTCATCACCGGCAAGGACGGCGAGATCAGGAAGTCGTGCTCCGAGTTCAACAACCCCATGCCCGCCTCGGGGGGCTCCGTCATACGGATCAGCTCCGCCAACGCCGAGGACCTGGAGGGGCTGTCGTCCGGAGGCACGCAGGTGGCCGGCATCGTCTCGCAGGGCACCAAGGAGCCCGTGCCGGTGCTGCCGGAGCCCAGCAAGGCGCCCGTCGACGCGCACCGCAAGAAGGTGACCGGCAGGCACCACAAGCTCCGCGGCGACCAAGCCCAGTAGATCTCGACGCCGCGCGCCTTGCTACTGCTATGTACGTACGTGCTACGAGCTGTCTGTCGCGTCCACCGCGCCGCCATGCACCGGCCGGCGACGCACCTAGGCCTCACCTCCAGCGCCATCAAATTACTGCACTTGTGATTTTTGTTCATCCCTCCAGCGTACCCTCGCTCTTGTTTGTAGAAGGAACGAGCGGGCGACGTGTACCTACATATATATATACGGCTAGGTAGGCTTATCATTGATTGATTGGTTTGCAACTAATTTATATCGATCGTGTCGAGTTTTCTTAACAGCGACCAACCATCGTTTGTCTTATTTTGGTTTTTTTGGCAGCTCTTAATTTTAGGTGCCGAAAAAAATGTACTACTTTTTTTTTGCCTTTTGATTTTGTATACATTTTGTACAGTGTACCTGTTTGTAGAATTATTATGTGCAAATTTAGATCTATATCTGCGTGCTTGTTTCTAAATAAAAAAATGTTGCACATAATTTGAACTCGACACCGTCCAGAAAATTCGTATGACAGCTAAGAAATAGCAAATGTAATTCTCCAAAATGGATATTTATGGACGTACACACACACTACTAATGAAAATCCATTAAAACCTACTCCGCCAGTGTGTGCATATTAGTTTAGAAATTGTGTTGTTCACACACTTTTAGGTTTGTAGATTGACATTGTTAGGTTCTCTTTGATGTTAAGAGCGTGTCCAGGTCGAGGTGACGCAGCTGCAACTGCAAGCAAAGGTCCATATTGGATTTGTTTTTTCTTAGAGCAGGCCGTATGCATGTAACGTTTCCAGCTCGCTTCCTTAAGCTGGGCCTGGTCTCACCGAGGAAGATCCAGCCCGCACGCGGATGCGGTCCACTAGTAGCCTTTGGCTCCTGGCTCCGCTTGCTTCTGCGGGATGCACAGCAGAGAACCTTTGGTTTAGTCCCACCTCGGAAAGCCAAGGACGATTCTACCGGTTTATAAGGATGACTCCAACGGGGCGACCCATCGAGTCTGCGCGCCTCCGTTCTTGTCCGCGGGGGCCAAAAACACGGCCCAACGGGGCGACGCAAACGGACCGCGGTCCGTTTTTTGGTCCGCCGCGACGCATCCCTGGCCCAAATTTGGGTCACCGATGCGTCGGGGCGGACGCGCGGCGGAGTGAAAGCGCGTCCACGCGTGGCATCCGCCCCGAACCCACATGTCAGCGACAGGGCACCGGTCAGCTTCCCCCTGGCCCAGTCCTTTTTAATGCCAGGGGATAGGGACGGCCAGCCCCCACCAACCCCACTTCACTGCCCCACTGCCGCACCGTCTCCGGCAACCAAACCCTAGCCAAACCCTAGCCCACTGCCACCGTCGCAATGCCGCTCCGGTGGCCTGGATTCGGCAAGGCCAAGAATGACGGTGAGGCGGGGTCATCCTCTGGCCGCCGCCGCCGCTACATCTCACCTCCCCCTTCCCCACCTTCCCCACCTTCTCCCCCTTCCCCACCTTCTCCCCTGGCGCCGGTCCCCGCCGTCTTCGAGCTCGCGCCGCCCGGCGGCGCGTTGCGCGACCGCGTCTACGTGCGGAAAGAAGACTGCCAGTGGTACTGGGACCACGCCACCCCGCTGCCGTGGCCAGATGTCAAGCTCCCCGAGCATTGGCACCTGAACCCGCAGCGCATCCCGGTGCCCCCGATGCCCACGAGCGAGCGGGCACGGGATGAGGAGATCGAGCGGCGCCGCCGGCGCCTCCCGGCCGAGCTCCGCAACGACCCCGCCTTCGCGGCCACATCCCGTAACTGGGTGGAGTGGTTCCGCGACGAGCACAACCTGCGGCGGCAGGCCCTCTACACGCGGGCTCCGACGCCGCCATCTGGGCGTTGGACACCGCCACCGCACACGCGGCGCCGGGACGCACCGCCAGTGCCGCGCGCGCTGCGGATTGGGTCGCCGCCGCCGCGCGCGCTGCGGATTGGATCGCCGCCGCCGCCGCCGCGCGTTAAGACGGAGGTGGATCCCGAGCTGGATCCCGAGCTCGAGGCCGTCTTCGAGGCCTCGCGCAAGCAGATGGTGGAGGACGAGCGCAAGCGCTGGGCCATCGTCCTCGCCAACGTCGCCAGGGAGCAGGAGGCGGCCCTGCAGGCGCAGCAGGCGGCGGTCCTGGAGGAACCACAGCCATGGTGGCAGGCCATGGACGAGGACCTGCCACCGGCGCCTCCGCTGCCAAAAGGCCAGCGAGGGCAGCGCTGGGTCTTCAATGGCGGCGCCTGGGAGGTGGAGCAGGCGGAGGAGGAGTAGCCGCCCACGCCGCCGGCCGTCGTCCCACCGCAGGCAGGCGGCGGACCACCGGCGCACCTCTGGAGGCAGCCGGACTACGTCATCCTCGATGGGGATGACGAAGAGGAGTAGAAGCCCGCGAAGGGCAAATATTGTAGTTTTTAAATATTTTTATTTTTAAAAATATTATGTAAAAAGACCGTTTGTGGCCCACCCCCCCCCCCCCCTATATATGAATAGAAAAGGCCCATATATGGCCTGTTTAGCTAAAAAAAAAAAAAAACCAGGGCGGACTCGATGCGTCGGGCCGTTGGGCGCACTGCCACCAACGGCGGACAGGGGCGGACTGGGCGCGTCCTGTAGGCGACGCAAACGGACCAAACGCGGATCAAACGCGCGTCCGTTTGCGTCGCCCCGTTTGAGTCATCCTAAGCGCGCCGTTTGCACCTGTGTTGTCCCCTCGGGGACATCCGATAAAATTGGAACGATACAGAGAAGATTAGCATGGCCCCTGCACAAGGATGACACGCACAAATCGAGAAATGGTCCAAATTTTTTTGAGATTTCGCGCGCTGGTCCCTGGTATCTCGCAGATATGCCCCGGCCGTTTCCCTTTGTGCCCCTGATGATTTCCTTGTCTTACAGACGGGTCCTTCTGTTGTTTCCTTTGTTTTTCTAGCCTAGTCCATTGGCGAAGGCGCACACTTGCACAGGTTTGAGCCTTTTGTAGCTACGTCCCTTCTTATCTTTTCCTTTCAACGATACCCTTGTTGGAGTGCTCTTTCATGTTTGATGCTCTGTTGTGTTATTTTCTATTACTTCTCCTTTTTACGAAATAGACTTGGAACTTTTAAGCACATTCTATAATCGATACCTCTGCTATACCATATTCATAAATCCGAAGTTCCTACTAGTAAGCTATCTCTCTATAAATACGGCTTTATGAGCCAGCAAAAGAAGTCAGTAAAGCAAGTTAGAGACTGGTATGTTTCATTTACGTGTAGCACAGCAAGTATGTACAACAACCAACAAAATTATACTCCCTTCGTTCAAAAATAAGTGTCTCAAGTTTGACAAAAAGTGGATATATCTATACATGAAACATGTCTAGATACCTTCACTTTTGAGCAAACTTGAGACACTTATTTTTAGACGGAGGAAGTACTAATATTCTGCAATTGACAAATCTATCTACATTACTTCTCAATCTAAATATCAAAGTTTTAAAAGCTTGACTTGATATGGCCCTTATGTCACGGAAGAAGTAGAAGGAAAAGTAAATCAGTGATGAAATTTCACAAGGAATTAAAAGGTGTATAAGTAGGTTACATCGCTGTGCACAATTACATGACACCAAGACACTTCTCACAACCGAAAACAGGACCAGATTCAAAGCCGGTTAGGAGTTACACATTAGGGTATTACAGATCAAGGGCACCCGCCACTCTATCAATCTATTGGAGAGCTAAATCAGATCAAGCTACTTTTCCCCCTTTGCCCAATAATTTACAGGCTCTTCACATTAAAAAAAATAAGAATAACCAAACTACTCAAACAACAATGACCATAAACAAACACCCTAGAACTGGTGCTCATGCTTCACTCGCCCTTTCAGGATGCCTGGAACAGGGGGCGAGCTTGGTAATCTAGCCGTGCCATTGCTTGCGATTGCAGATTGCTGTACATGGTGGCGATAAATATCTGGCATGCTCGAGCCCTCGCATCCATTTGATCTTGGCTCTGGAGTTACACCATTTTGTTCTTTTCCAACGGAGTTCAGTGCTTTTAGCACGTAAGAGTCATCATGTAACTCAAATGGAGTGCTGCAGTTTCAGAAATGCACATATCAAAAATTAATCAGGAGACCCTTGTGTTGATCTACAAAGCAGAAGCAGAATAGATGAATCATTTCTTTCAACAGAATTCGTTAAATTATGATTTTCGATAAGTTTTATTCTTTACTTCATAGACAAGATTGACAATCACACTTGGCTCACATAATCTGTCTACTTTAGAAATTTAGTTTATGATGGCCATGTGCCCCATCATGAATCAATGAAGAAAGCAAATACACATTTTATATGTGATACCAAGCACACAGCTATGATCCAACAGCTGAGATTTGAGTTCTCTATTTTAACTTGATTCCTAGTTGTTTCCATATCTTAAATGTGATAGGAGGCCTACCATTAGAACTCTAAAGGAAGCTTCACAGTCAAGTCATGGCAGAATAAAAAGAAAAGGAGGCAGGTATATCTAGATACTCCCTCCAATTCACGAAAAAATAACGGTTCAGACATTAACGCGGTCTTCAATATGTAGCTTTGGTCACTAGTTCCTGTTGTGGAAAAAATCTAATAACATGATAATGTTTTAAAAATATATTTCGAGGGAGATCTCTATATGTATAATTTTCAAGCTTCTAAACTTATAATATTCAAAACAATACTGGTACTTGAAGTTTTCCAGTTCTGACTGAAGGTATGCCCAGAACGTAACTTTTTTGTGGGCTGGAGGGAAAAATCAGAAAGCTCTGTGCCCAGAGGAAAGTAACTAGCAGAATTATATGCTTACGTATTAAAGTCAAAATGCACCAGTTGCATATCTTCTGATATCTCAACTTCCACAGTTGCATGCGGCCGTGTCTGCAGAATAAAAGAAACTGTCATTTGGCTGGACATTATGTACAGAAGGCAGAACTGTAGAATAAGTTTGAAGGATAAAGGATTTAAAAATTATTCACCTGGATAAGGATGAATGGTAAGGCCACTCCACCCGAAGGAGTGTTTCCTGAACCATACAGCTGCTCATTCCGGAGTATTAAGTTTTGCATACCTAGATACTTGATATACCAAGAACATCCATAAATATCTCAATTACAAATTTACCAGGAGATAAGAAATATTTACAACAAAAATAATCAACTCTAATTCAAACCAACAATCCTTTGGAACATTTTCTATTCAAACATTAAACCTTAATAGCCAGACCTTAAAACTACTCATACTTCATGTGGTAACATGGTTTACTACATAACATGTGGGAAGTCGGAACTATCCTCTTTCCTGCCCACTCAGTATAGCCAAGGGATGGATTTATTGTAGTTTTAGCAGTGAGCTACTGACAAGTTACCCCTCGGAACCATTGATTTTTAGATGTGAGGGGCTCAGGGCCAGGAATCAACAAACTTTCAGTTTATTGAACTTTGGTCGGAACTACACGTAAATTGGATCCTTCTTTCTAAATCTCAAGCAGCAAAGATCATAAAAAATGTACTTCTATTCTTTTAAGTAGCACGGAACATCACAGAAATAGGTAACAAAAAAGAAACAGATGCAGAACGCTGATCTCTGACAAGTAAATAATAATTATCAGAAAGCAGGCACACATGCAATAGGTAAAAGATTGAGAACTTCCTCCACCTATTATGAACATATATCAAGATTTATTCGACAGAATACTCAAGATTGTGTAAACAGGGAACTGAGTCAGTGAGATGGATGTAAGTATTGATCTCGGTGTTGGCATGCACAACATGGATCGGTAAGAAATGAGCTAACTATGCATATTGAGACACAATAGCACAGTACACTAACTATGTTCTCTGTTATGTCAGAGCCAAATGATTTGAACACTACAGTATCCTATTATCTAACACAGAACATCTCATATACTTCATCTGACATAACCAAAAAAAAACAGGCAAAGTCATATTCTTACTTGTTCTTGTAGCTCTTGCAAATAAGCACTTTTCTTCTCGATTTTACCTTTCAGTCCGAGGAGCTCCGTCTGTGAACAGGCACAAATTGATGAATAAGACTGAAAATAAGTGTACCAAATGTCGACAATCGCTGAAAAAAGACGCAACCTGCAGTTCTTCAATATCATTTATACTAGTCCGAGGCAAGCCTTTCCATTGTATTTCCTTCTTATCTTTTGATATAATCTCCATAGCCATCAGAACATTCAGTGCATCATAAACCCTTCTTCGTATATTTTTCTCATCATATTGTTGCTGCATTTAAACATACAGTGATCAACCCGATAAAACAAGTAACTGATGCAAAGGGCATTAATAATTCTTACTGCATTGGGATTATCAGGATCTGGCGCTTCAATGTTGTTATTAGGATCTGAGAACTCAGCAACGAGTTCATCTGCCACCTGACAAAATCATGGTAGTGCATGATCTCTACATTTTAGTTTCATCAACAATAGTCTACATCCTAGAGATATCAAACAACCAATACAAAAACAAAACAAAACAAAAACTAAATATCATTATTGGCACAGTAAAAACATTTGGTAGGTTTCACAGTTTTAAGGAACTCCAAACATCAACACGCACATATTCAAAGGCATGATACCTGTTTAAAGTTCAACAGGAAAGGAGTAAGTGACAAGAATAGTGGAAAACAGTGATCAGTATCACATATATTTACGGTTTCATGACGTGCATGTGCATTTCCAGTTCCATGATATCAAATTATAATACAAACTAGGCATGCCAGCTTGATTAAACTTAGTAGAATAATGAAACGCCCTCGAAGTAACAATCACAAATTGATCTAGGGGCTGCATCAATTAAACCAGCTTGGACAACATGAACAAAGCCAGCTCAATGTTCAATGACTAGTAATGCCCTGTACTTGTGTGAGAAACGATATTAGGCTATACACTGCCACACACCATTAGTCCGTTTTGAATAACCGGTAGGATCTTCAAATACGGAGCAAAGAGAAAAAACATGTGCAAAACATGTGCAACGAAATAGGGTCACATATGCAACGATGGCCATTTTATATTTCCAAGGTTAAGATGTAGCAGAAATCATGCAGCCTACGTACATCATGACAACATCAGAATATGAATTTGACTTAAAGAACAAATAAAGCAC
Organism: Poa pratensis; assembly: GCA_947311845.1. NCBI lineage: Eukaryota > Viridiplantae > Streptophyta > Magnoliopsida > Poales > Poaceae > Poa > Poa pratensis. The sequence continues at coordinate 2,919,901 of CAMZMU010000117.1, read as the reverse complement.
TAACCTCATTATACGTTGTTCTCCCTTTACTTTCAACTTTCTCGCAAACTGCAAATGGAACAACAAAGATAACACATCATGATACCATTGATGTTGGCAGTAAGTGTACCGCCACTCACTAAGGCCCCTTTTGATTCACAGGATTTCTCTAGGAAATCTGTAGGATTTTTGTTCCCGCAGGAATTTATACTGTATCCGTGTTTGATTCACGGGAATGTACCAAAGGAAACTGAAAGGAAATTTCCCTTTGAAGTCCGATTCCTACGGAAACTCACAGGAATCAAACAATCCAGTCTCAGCTCATTTTTCTATTCCTTTGCAAGAACGAGGCAGTAAAAGCTAATCCTAAGCTAAAACAGCTGCAGCACGCCCACTTAACGCTGCTTGCTTGCTTGTTATTTAGGCTAATTGAGTTGCTTAATAAAGCATGTTGAATTCCTATACTTTTCCTTTCCAAGATTTCAAACGACACTAAAGGGAACATTCGTAGGCTCCTATCCTATAGTTTTACACTTGCATTCCTATCTAATTCCTATCCCTATTCCTATTCCTGCAATTTGAGATCCTACAAATCAAATAAGGCCTAAACATGATGGATAGCAAATGGATGCACAACATAATGGAAATAAAAAACAAATGCATGGTCTGCTGACTGCTCATTGGTTGCATTCACATGTGTGTTGTTTATGGAAACAATTTATGGTGTGGACATGGCATTTCAGTTAAAAGAAAACTGTTGGACTGACCTTTCATACTGAACTGCCGCAACCCCCGGCCGCCTTTGTCAGGACCAATCGCTGCGGCTCTTCTCTTTTTCTTCTTGATGCTGTTTTCGAAAATTGGTTAGTGCACTCAACCAATAGATAGTGTCTACAGAAAGGATACTTGTGAGTAGAACTTTAAGCTACGATGTATGGCGAAATTTTCTAGGTGTGCTATTAAATATGAAGAGACAGGCGGCGGTCTCTATTCTTTAATGATTCCAAGCAATATAAGATATTCATGATCATAGATGAGTAGATCAAGCTTAGTAGCGAAACTGAGCATTAACCTAGGTTAAGCGCTATATGACTGATATTTTTGACAGCGTACACTTGTATGAGCGAGTCTAAAAAAGACGGTTGGGTCTAGGACTGAAAACTTCAGCTAGGCAAACCTGGAAACTATCATCCAAAATAACAAGCACGAAAAACCCTAGGGATCAAACGTGGCCAGCACTAGCTCCAGCCTGCGAATATGAAGCGGCAAGGCAGCAGTTCGCACTATTTGATGATTCCAAGTAAAAATAAGGATACATGGGATGTTTTATGGTGGTAGGTGCATAAACCAAACAGAGTACGTAGCAAAACTGTGCATTAACATAGACTTGGCTGACAGTCTATGACTCGATGGAAGTACAGAAATCGTATGACTGCTATTTTTTCTGCTGATCAACATATGACAGTGTAGTACACGTGTGTGTATGAGCGAGTCTACGAAAAAGGATCGGATCTAGTACTGGGGAATCCAGCGAGGCGGACTTGCAGCACGGATTCGAAGTAGAAGCACGAAGTACTGTACGGATCAGCAGCGCACACGCGACTCCAGCACGGCCGCGAAAGCGTCTCCCGATGGGGAAAACGATTTGGAAGAGTGCACGCAGCATAATACGACGGACGGGTGTTAGCATAACGTTGTGCTCTGAATGTTTCTTAGCTGTTGTAACTGCTCCCTAGTTTTCAGTTTAGCTTCCCTAGCGATAGCCCACCTCTCACGTTCTGTTGTACACGATCTCCATGATCTAGTGATCACGATCTCCATGTACTATATATATCAGAGGAAATAGAACGAGAGCACTCACGGAGTGCCTTCCAATCTCATCCTAGTGTTCTACATGGTATCAGACGCTCTCACGATCTATCTGTGAGTCCCTTGTCTTCCGCTGCCAATCCCCACCATGACGAACCTGTCATCGCGCTCCGCCGGCGTCCTCTTCTCCAACGCCGCGCCCTCTTCCTCCTCTGCTCAGCCAGGTACTCTCTCCGCCCTTGCGGACATGCTCGCCACCCACCAGGCTACTCAGGGTCCTGCTCCTCTCTCTGCTCTGGCTCCCAACCCTTCTGCTCCGGCGCCGCCGCCGGCACGCCAGCCGGCGCCCACGACCCGCGTCGCGCCTCGCCAGAACCTGCGTCACGTCATCATCAAGCAGCAGGTGCAGGTCCTGCTTGACCTGCAGAGGCCGACGTACACCATGTGGCGTCGCCTGTTCACCGTGACGCTCGGCCAGTTCGGCGCGCTGGACCACATCGACGGCGACCTCGAGCCGCTCCACGACGATCCGGAGTGGGTGCAGGACGACTACACCATCGTCTCCTGGCTCTACACCACCGTCTCTGAGGAGATCCTCTCCCTCATCCTCGCGCCGGACGACACGGCGTTCGCAGTCTGGCGCCGCATCGAGAACCTCTTCCTCGACAACGCGGTCACTCGCGCCGTGTACCTCGACGACGAGTTCCATGGTCAGCGGCAGGGCAACATGAACATCTCCGCGTACTACTCCCGCCTGAAGTCCCTCGCCGACCGTCTTCGCGATCTCGGCCGCAACGTCACCGACGCCGATTTGGTGCATCGCGTCCTTGCCGGGCTCCGCTCTGACTTCCGCCACGCTGTCACCACCCTCTCCCGCGAGCGGCCTCTGCCGTCCTTCCAGGACGTGCGGTCCTTCCTGGTGCTCGAGGAATCGCGGCGCGACGACGACGACACAGCCCCGGCCGGCGCCGCGCTCCACGCGGCCGCGCCGCCCACTCAAGGCCAAGGTGCTCCCGCGCCGCCTCCGGCTCCCACTCCGCCATCTCCACAACCTCCGGCGCAGCCACCGGCGCAGCCAAACAAGAACAAGAACGGCGGCAACTGGAACCGGAACAAAAACAAGAGCGCCGCCCCCGCCGTCACGGCGCCCCAGCCGGCGCCCACGGCTCAGCACCCGTGGACTGGGATGGTCCAGGCTTGGCCCTACCAGTGGCGCCCCCACTACCCCGGCGCTAGCATCCTCGGCCCTGTCCCGCGCCCCGCTGCACCGCCACCGCCATTGCCGTTCGCCGGCACTGCACAACTGCTGCCTGCTGCCGCCCCCGTGTTCCAAGCTCCACCTGCTGCACCTGCTCCGTGCTGGGATCAGGCCGGCCTCATCCACGCCCTACAGCAGCTCTCGCTTCAGCAGCAGCAGCCCGCTGGCGGCGAGTGGATCATGGACACAGGGGCCACATCGCACATGACATCGGCATCTGGTAATCTCTCCTCCCTGCAACCCTGTAACTCCAATTCTAACATTGTTGTTGGCAATGGTCACTTGTTGCCGATCACGCATACTGGGCATTCCACTCTACCCACACCATCTCGTCCACTCGAGCTGCAAAACATACTCGTCTCTCCCTCACTAATTAAAAACCTGCTCTCTGTTCGCACTTTAACTCGCACTAATCCTGTCTCTGTCGAATTTGACGATGTTGGCTTTTCTATTAAGGACCGGCGTACCCAGGAGGTGCTTCTCCGATGTGATTCCACCGGCGACCTCTACTCCGTCAGCTCGACCAGCACCGCCACCAACCTCCTCGCCAGCACCACCGCAGACCTTTGGCATCAACGCCTCGGCCATCCAGGACGTGACAATCTCGCCCGCACTCTGAAGCACGTTTCTGTCCACCATAAAATCCCATCTCATACTTGTAATGCTTGCCAATTAGGAAAGAATGTTCGATTTCCATTTTCCAATTCTAGCACAGTTTCCTTTTTTCCCTTTCAGCTTGTACATTGCGACCTGTGGACCTCTCCGGTGCCCAGCGTCTCTGGTTATAAATATTATTTAGTTTTGCTTGATGATTTTAGCCACTTCGTCTGGACTTTCCCCCTTCGACAGAAATCTGAAACCTTCACTGCAATCCGTCGTTTTCACGCGTTTGTCCTCACACAATTTCGCCTCCCTCTCGTCACAGTTCAGTCCGATAACGGGCGCGAGTTCGACAACCATGCTGCTCGACAATTCTTCAGCGATCACGGCGTTTCCTTTAGGATGTCTTGCCCATACACGTCCCCCCAAAACGGTCGTGCAGAACGGATGATCCGCACCCTCAATGAAACAGCGCGCACCCTGCTCTTCCACGCACACATGCCGCCTGAATATTGGGCTGAGGCCTTGACCACATCAAATTTCCTTGTTAATCGCCGTCCATGCCGCCCCCGTCAGCTTCTAACCCCCTTCCAGCTCCTATTTGGTTCGGTCCCTGATTACTCAAATATGCGTGTCTTTGGCTGCTTGTGCTACCCAAACACCACACCCACAGCCCAAAACAAACTCTCACCCCGATCCCTACCTTGTGTATTTCTTGGCTACTCACCCGACCATAAAGGCTATCGTTGCCTTGATCCTTCTTCTCGACGCGTCTATATCTCACGCCATGTCCACTTCGACGAGCAAACCTTTCCCTTCTCTCGTGAACCCACACAAACCCAGCCCTCGTCGCTCGATTTCCTCCTCAACCTACCACCCACGCATAATCACACAATTCCCCTAGACGCTCCTCTGCCGCACCAGCCCGCTACGGCACCCAGTTCATCTGCTACCCCTGCGTATCCTGCTCCCTGCCCCGGCAGCGGGACGCCGCCAACAGCTGCCGTACCAAGCACGCCCACCACTCCCCACTCCTCTGCTGCCCCAACAGCACCACCCAGCCCACCGGATTCACCATCCCCGGCGCCCACTCATGCCGCCACCAAGCGCTGCCCTGTTCCTCTCCCCACACACAACATGCGCACCCGAGCCCAATCTGGCCTTTTTTTTCCCAACCCAAAATATGCTCACCTAGCTACGACCGATCCCATCTCCCCCCTGCCTAAAAACGTGCGATCGGCTCTAAGTGATCCTAATTGGCTAACAGCGATGCAAGATGAGTTCAGGGCATTGCAGGTGAACCAGACATGGACGCTCGTTCCCCGACCTCGTGGCGCCAATGTCATCAGCGGCAAGTGGCTGTTCCGGCACAAGTTCCGGGCTGACGGAACTCTCGAGAGGTACAAGGCAAGGTGGGTGGTGCGCGGGTTCTCTCAGCAACCCGGCGTCGACTTCGACGAGACGTTCAGCCCCGTCGTCAAGTCCGCGACCATCCGTTCTGTTCTCGCCATCGCTGCGCACAAGGACTGGCCAGTTCATCAGATGGACGTGAACAACGCCTTCCTACACGGCTTCCTGAAGGAGAAGGTATACTGTCAACAGCCCGTGGGATTCGTCGACACCGCCCGCGCCAACGACGTCTGCCTCCTCTCCAAGTCCCTGTATGGCTTGAAGCAGGCTCCCCGCGCTTGGTATGCTCGCTTCGCTGGCTTCCTCGGCACCATTGGCTTCGTCTGCGCCAAATCGGACACCTCCTTGTTCGTGCTTCATCATTCAGCTGGTACGGCCTACCTCCTACTGTACGTGGACGACATCGTGCTGACGGCGTCCTCCGACACGCTGCTCCGTCGCATCATCGATCAGCTGCAGCGAGAATTCTCCATCAAGGACCTCGGCGCCCTCCACTACTTCCTCGGCATCAGTGTCAAGCGTTCCCCTGACGGCTTCTTCCTCTCGCAAGGCAAGTACGCCGAAGAGCTGCTCGAGCGGGCACACATGTCCTCCTGCCGGCCGTCGTCAACACCCATCGACACCAGCGCCAAGCTCTCCGCCAATGTCGGTGCCCCGGTCTCTGACGCCTCTGAGTACAGGAGCATCGTGGGCGGGCTGCAGTACCTGACCATGACGCGGCCTGACATCACGTACGCGGTCCAGCAGGCCTGCCTGCACATGCACGCGCCCAAGGACATCCATCTCGCCATCGTCAAACGCACCTTGCGTTATGTCAGTGGCACGGCCGGCTATGGTCTGCACCTACAGCGATCAGCCACGCTCGACCTCGTCGCCTACTCTGATGCGGACTGGGCCGGTTGTCCCGACACGCGCCGCTCCACGTCAGGCTATGCCGTCTTCCTCGGCGACGCTCTCGTGTCATGGTCGTCCAAACGGCAGCCGACGGTGTCGCGCTCAAGTGCCGAGGCAGAATACCGCGGCGTCGCCAACGTCGTCGCCGAGAGCTGCTGGCTTCACCAACTCCTTGGCGAGCTCCACGTCCATGTTCCCAAGGCCACCGTCGTGTACTGCGACAACGTCTCCGCCGTCTACATGGCTGCCAACCCTGTGCATCACCGACGCACGAAGCACATTGAGCTGGACATCCATTTTGTCAGGGAGAAGGTCGCATTGGGTCAGGTGCGCGTTCTACACGTGCCCACGACGCAGCAGTACGCCGACATCATGACCAAGGGGCTGCCAACGACGCCATTCCAGGAATTTCGCTCCAGTTTGTGCGTTCGGCCACCTGACGCTCAAACTGCGGGGGGGTGTTAGCATAACGTTGTGCTCTGAATGTTTCTTAGCTGTTGTAACTGCTCCCTAGTTTTCAGTTTAGCTTCCCTAGCGATAGCCCACCTCTCACGTTCTGTTGTACACGATCTCCATGATCTAGTGATCACGATCTCCATGTACTATATATCAGAGGAAATAGAACGAGAGCACTCACGGAGTGCCTTCCAATCTCATCCTAGTGTTCTACAACGGGGTCACCCGATCTAACTTGTAAGCAAGGTAAGCAGAGCGGGGTGGTTCACGGACCTCACGGGGGCCTGCGAGGAGGGCGCGTCGTCGCCGTTGATGTCGAGGTTGGTGAGGCGGAGGGAGGTGGTGCCGTCGCCGGCGGGCGTGGATGCGGGGGAGGCGGGCCCGTGGTGGCGGCGGTGGCGGAGGCGGAGGGCCGTGGTGGTCGGTGCGGCTTGAGGGGGAGCCGGCGCTGCCGCCGCTGGTGGAGGTGGAGTGCGCGGCGCTGGATGGCGGCGGCGTGCCCGCGCTGGACGGCGGCTGGTGCGGGACGCTGGAGGAGGCGACGCGGCCGTCCTCGTCGGGGCGGTGGGCGGTGCCGGAGACCATGGAGGTGGAGATCGGGGCACGGAATTGGGGTGGGGGCGCGCTGAAGAAACCCTAGCGAGACGGACGGCGAAGCGGGAGGGGACAGAATGAAGGAACTGGACTGGACGCGAGGGCGGGGAGAGACGGCCTTTGTTTTTCCTTTTGAGTTTTTTCTTTCGTGTGAGATGAGATTTGGCGGTTGCGGAAGGAGAAGGGCAGGATGGTCATCAGGATCAGGACTCCTATATCGTGGAATCTGGTTCTAACCGCGGTTTTTTTTTTTTTCGTAAGCTAGAGTAATTTTTTTCATCCAGCTCGTATTTGATTCTCGTATAAAACTCAGCTGTAAAATTGTGAGCTAGTATCACGTACTACTCCAGTATTTCTATTGCACTTTCTTATTAACTTTGGGCGGAAAAATAAATTCAAAAGAAAAAACTTTGGGCGGAAAAATAGAAAATTCAACTTCCCTCTTTTCTTCTCTCTTCTTTCGCCTCGTGGGAGTCACCTTGGCAACTCCGGTCATCCTTCCTCTTAGTCGATGTTGCCGGCCAGAGTAGGGATGGGAGAGGCCGATGGACCTCGTTTTTTATCAGGCGTCACCTAGATTTTAACTGGGATAAAGGATCTGCAGTCCCCTGCCTTAGCGCTTGGCCATGCCGCCAAAACAATCCGAGCGAAAATCGAGAAAAGAGTAAGTATTCATCCACATTTTCTTACGAGAACCCTTTTAACTTTGAATATAATATAATTCTACTTAAAATTTTCAATCTTTTAAATATCTTGTTTCTATTTTTATTTTAGTGGGGGTGGGCGGTGAGCTTCCCTTCCTGATCTCCGTGGTAGAAGAAGGGGGTCCATATGGTGGAGAATTTTCTAATAAGCTCGAGGGCCAGTGGTGTTTCTTCTCGTTCTTGTCATTGGCGGTATAACAGAGGTAAAATAGGTAATGTTAAGATCTAGAGCTTCTCGTACTGTGAAGCTGCATCAAGTTTGCAGAGTTCATTTCGGAATTACCCTTGATCGAAGGGAGGCCACTTTGCGCTTGGGCCTTTTCTTCCTCTGGACCAAGTGCCATTTGAATATTTTAATTCTTTGTACAATTAAATTACGTGTTCAAATTAGCCATAAATATTCTGCAGGTCAAAATGATAAAGGTTGAAACGAAATAAAAGGGTCCAAACGGACATCGACATGTCTGAGGGACGTCGGTGGGTGCGGCGGGTGAAAAGTCCACGAACACTTGTCAAATAGACACATTATGTACACAATCTGAGAAACACCATTGGAGTGTCCCTTGAAACAAGCAGAAGCATAAATCCCACATGCCCGATGTATATTGCAACACAAAAAAAAGAGCAGCCAATACCTGTGATAGGTTTAGGGAAATTCGCATGCGTTTTTGTTTATTTTATGCAGGAAATCCGCGTGCGAATAATGTAAGCCCGAAGGTGTCGTGCTTATTGGGCCTCGCTCGTGGCTTCCCCGCTGATCCCGTCCGTCGAACGATAGGACCCGTCCGTCCGTCCGTCAGATTGAAAAACATCTTAAAGTTCCACTACAGCTTTTTTTAGGGACAGTTAAGTCGCAGTAAGTCCTCAAAAGAAAAAGTGCTCAAAAGAAATGTCGCAGGAACTATAAAAAAGAAGGAGTCTCGTAGGATAACATCGAGACTGAGACGGGACGAAGCGCTATTTGTTTGTTTGGAGCTTTCATTTCTCTGGATTGCAAACGGTAGTACAGTAGATTTATACGTATATAACTTCGACTATAACTTCATGCGAGAGGAAACGTTCATCATTTATTGTGTTGTACAGTACAGAAGAAGATATCAACGGCTAGGAGTTCCGGCCTTGTCTACTTTTCCAATGACAAAGATATGCCAAAATTTCCCATACGTACCTCTTTCTATACGGTTGTAAAGGTGTCTTTCTCTAGTTCAGTGTTACCTTTTCTTTTCTTTTTAGCTATCTCGACATAGACTACCGGCGATGACATGTTAACAAGTGCATCTACGGACGGAGTGAGCACTGGTTGAGAGAAAAGGTTTCTATGGGTGATTCAATTAGCCGCTGCCCCCACCTCTCCGGGCGACCAGATCTCTGCATGCTACTCCGAAATCTCAGTGTTCCCTCTTGTCGTAGTGGCATCGTTGAGGCGTCAGTAACGACATTGTATCGAATAATGGCACCCCAATTTTAAGCTTATCTTACCGGAGTGGCGGACGGTGTCGAGTAGCCGGTGGGTGTGTGTAGACGACACAATTGTCGCTCTCCAAGCCTTCGTACTCTCCTCCGACGACCAACGAATGGCAGGTTCATATACTAAATTTTTTTCCTCAAGGGCTTGGATAGCTGGATGTACTTTTAAGTTTTCTCGTGGTATTTTTTTGAGCTCAAAGTGGTCGTATTCACTGCTCGAATAGATAGAAGAGGTGACCCAGTTTATAGAGTAAATGACAAAAAACCACCACATTTGGGGAAACTGTGACACCCGTGTGTAAAAAAACCACCAGATTTGGGATAAAACGACTGTATTTGTCACAGTTTCTCCAAATGTGGTGGTTTTTTTGTCATTTACTCCAGTTTATAAGGTCCAAAAACCGTACAAATACCCTGTTTATGAGGAAAACAGGGCCGCACAAGCGAGGAGACCGTCGCCCACACGACACAAGCCCACCGAACGCCACAAAACACACCACCAACCCCGGGGCCGCCGCCCCGACGTACACCACTTGGCACCGAAGCACACAGGCCACAACGCAGCACGACCCAGCCGTCTCGTAGCCCTTGCTACCCTCGCTAAAGACGACCACCCCAGACCTCAACGTCGCGCCAAAACCTTCACATCGCCCGGAGTTGATCCAGTCGAGTCGATGAACTTGCTGCCCTCGCAGCGCAAGGTTGTCACCCAAACCTGTGCAAGGTCATGGTCCTGCCCCCATAGGACCGTGACAAGGATATACATCTCGGGTACCCTACTGTGAGGGTACCTGGTGCACGTGATGACTAAAAGCCCAACTAGCGAAGATACGACTCGAAGCCCATGACGAGAGGCCCAACAAGATGAAGTAACTTCCAAGTTTAGACATAGACATAGTCGGTTTATACTTTCCTTATGTGTAAACTAGGTCGGTTACAAACTCCCGAGACCCAGCCTATTTAAAGGCTGGGAGGGGTGCCGATCTAGGACCAAGCCATACTCGAACCACCAAAGCTCTTGCGAGATCGTCATCTCGCCGGAGCCACCTTGTAACCACATAATCTCCAGCGATCAATAACAGACAAGCAGGAAGTAGGGTCTTTACCTCCACCCGAGGGGCCTGAACCTGGGTAAATCTTTGCCTCTGCTTGTCAGCCGACGAAACTACCAGTACTACCACGTTCTCTCCCCATAATCTCAACCCTAGGTCCTTAACCATGGGATTTGATGAGGGTACACCTCGTCAATTGGCGCCGTCTGTGGGAAAGAATAGTGCTGGACTCGCGGTTTCTTCGGTTCCATCGGAAAACGGCGACTCGCCGATCGGATCTACAAACGGCAACTCGCCGGCTGCATCGACAAACCAGAACTCGCCGACTCAGGCGGCACACGGCAACTCGCCGGCTCACTCGACAAACGGCAACACGTCAGCTTCACCTGCAAAAAGCGCATCGGATCCTCTGATGGATTTCGAGCCACACTCGCCAGGATTCCAGGAGGCCTTCTCTGATCTCGAGTCAGGTTTGGGTTTAACCGTTGGTTCGTTCAATTTTTTCGTCAACAAGCTTGGTGTGCAGGACTTGACAGATCCACGCCAACTCGCGACTTCCGCACCCGAGGCTCCATCGGTTGCGGCTCCTTCGACTGCGGATCCCTCAACTGTGTCCATACCATCGTCGACCCTCCAAGCTTGTTCGTCTGCAACAACCATGTCCACACGAGAGATGCGCGAGCTCATTGAAGAGCTCCAGGGCGAGGAGGCCGAATCAGCATACCGCACAAACGATCTCGAGCTGGATCTCCCACTCGAGGATAGTTTCGACTGCGGGATCTCACTTAGCGACTTCGACGACCTCGAAACTCATATCGACAACCACGTCGACTCCGAGATCTGCGCCAACAACAACCTCGACTTCGAGATTCATAACAACCTCGCCGACGCCGAGATGAGCATAGGCGATGAAGGCGTCGACTGCGAGATCCGTCCAGACGGACCACTCGATGAACATACGGACTCAGACATGAGCCTCGATGAAGATGTCGAGTCCATGACAGGACTCGAAAGCATACACACATACCCTCGGGTCATACCCCAGCAGGTCTACGTGCCATCGCCGCAGAAACATCAGAACTGCGGCCAGCCGCAGGCCTACAGAATTCCCGTGCACAGTCACTATGCCGGACGGAGCCACAACCCTCACAATCACTGCTGAGATGGCAGCAAAAGCAGATAAAGTTATCAAGGAGTGCACAATGATGCCAGCAGACGCAACACAAGAAGAGATGTTGACCTTCCAGTACTTCAACTGGCAGGAGTCACTTCGACTGAAGCAGATAAGAGCCACACTCGAAGAACGCAAAAAGCAAGCTAGCTTGTCGAGTGCGCGCAGAAGACAGCTCTCCTGAGCTCCACCGGGCGAGCAGACACAAGACCCAGATCAAGGTTGTCACACCTCTCGCCAGGCGAGAAGGCGGCACTCACCCGCAACTTAGGCAACTCCTTCATGACATACGACGAGGAAGGACTGCCGGTGCCCAAAACAGCAGCAGGTGCTCTCTACACCGCTGCAGCATACCTGGAGGCAATCAAGCCCCCAGCGGATGACCCCAATGCAAAACTACACCGCCAACAGATCAAATCACTCGCCTTAGCTGCAAAGGCCATACGCCAAGTTCCAAGAACTCCAGGTGGGAGTCGAGACCGTGCCCTAGTCGACGCGCCTCGGGAAGAGCATAATCACAGTGGTCGTCGCCACCACTCGAAGGAAAGAAGCGGCTCGCGAAGGCGCAGGTCCAGGAGCAGGTCACGCAGATCATACAGTAGCGACTCATACTCCGATCGAGAGCCTGAGCCACATGGAGCTCTGTGCTTCACTCGACGCGTCCGCGAGACACGGATGCCCAAAGGGTTCAAACTCACATCTGAACAGCCCAAGTACACGGGTCGACAGGAACCTTCCGGGTGGCTGGAAGATTACAGGCTGGCTGTCGCATGCCAGCGAGGCACGAACACCACAGCCATGCAGTACATACGACTGATGCTCGAAGGCACAGCCCGCGACTGGCTCAAGGCCCTACCTTCATCAAAGTACGACTCGTGGGATCACTTCCGCGATGACTTCATCAAAAACTTCGAGCCTCTGTGTGAGCGCCCAAAAACGTTCGAGGAACTGCGGGCCTGCGTGCAACGATCAGACGAAAGGCTGAGGTCATACATCAGACGATGGACTGAGATACGCAACTCAGTCGGAGTAATTTCAGAAGACATGGCCATGGATGCCTTCATAATGGGACTCGCCAGGCATGACCTCAAAGAAGCACTCGGTCGCAAAAAGCCAACCTCTGTGGCTAACCTCTTGATGACCGCGACTGAGTGGGCAGATGGAGAAGATATGGCGCGCACACACGCGGGTCCTCACCCCGTGACAATCATGAAAGCGGCAGTCGAAGCCGCAGAGACTCATACAGGGATGATCGAAGGCGCAAGCGTTCAAAACGTCATTACGACGACGATAGACCCGAATTCATGGCGGCTGGATTCTCTACACCACGCAATGACCAGACAGAAGCGACCAGCGATCAGAAGATCGACGGGACAGTCGCGAAGATCGACGGGACAGTCGAGACGACCGTCGAGACAGCCGAGATCGCGGCCAACGCAGTGATAGCTACAAGAGGAAGGACTGGCGCAAGTCACGGGCACAATCTGAGCGATCATTCGAAGAAAAGATGGACGCTGATTGCAGATTCCACCTGTACAAGGGGGACGACGGAAAACTGCGATCCAACCACTCGATGAGAAACTGCAGGGAGTTCGACCAAATGGCGACTGATTACGTAAATCGCAGAAAGGCAGCAGCCGCACAAGCACCTGCACCCGTGCCTCAGCCAAACAACGTGCCTGTTCTGATGGCACCACCTCCACCACCACAGCCTGCTCCAGGCGGAAACCTCGCGGGTGCCATACAGCACATACCGCGGGTGGACGAGCCGCAGTACCCTCCACCCCAAGGGCAGATGTACATGATACAGAAAGGTCGACCTTCCAACAGGGAGCAAAAACTTCGCACTCGACAAGTAAACATGGCGGTCATGTCACCCCTGCGGTAACAGAATATTGAAGGAGCCGAAACTAAATAAGCTTCAGCAAAGAGGACCACCCTCCATCGGTTGTTCGCCCAGGGCACTCCTCTGGTACTCGACGCGCAAATTGGAGGCTACGCTATGTCCAAGGTCTTCATGGATGGGGGAGCGGCATAAACATCATCTTCGCAGATACGCTCCGCAAAATGAATAGGTCAGTCGAAAACCTGCCAAGATCCTCAAATACCTTCCACGGTATCGTTCCAGGGAAAGCAATAAGCCCAGAGGGCACCATACAACTCGACGTAACGTTCGGGGACAAGCACCACTTCAGGACAGAGTCGATTGAGTTCGAAGTGGTCGACTGGAAGTCACAATACCATGCTATACTTGGACGCCCGACGTTCGCTCGATTCATGGCGGTGCCACATTACGCATACCTCCAGCTGAAGATGCCTGGACCAAAAGGAGTAATCACAGTCAAGGGGAACTTCCAAAAGTCTGACTCTTGTGACGAGAATTCAGCAAAATCTCTGAGATGTTTGGCATGGAAGCAACACTCGCTGATCTAGCGGTCTCCAACGATCGAACACTTATGCCAGAGCACAAAAAGGTGGCAGTCGACAGAGCATTCAATGCCACCAATGACACAAATCGCATCAGGTGCACCCGACTGACCCGACCAAGACAGTCAATGTCTCGTCGAGTCTGCCTATCGCATAGGAAAGCGCGCTCGTCGAATTCCTCCGTGAGAACTGGGATATATTTGCATGGTGTCCAGCAGACATGCCAGGTATTCCCAGGGAATTCGCCGAGCACTCTCTCCAGCTACTTCCAGATGCTAAACCAGTCAAGCAAACAATGCGCCGCATATCCGGCCCAAAAAGAACTGCAGTCGAAGCCGAAGTCGACAGGCTACTCGCAGCAGGATTCATCAGAGAGATCAAGAAATCACAATGGGTGGCCAACCCCGTACTCGTAGAGAAGAAGCACACAGACATCCTTCGGATGTGTGTAGATTTTACAGCACTCAACAAGTGTTGTCCAAAGGATCACTTTCCACTACCTCGAATCGACCAGATCGTCGACTCCACCGCCGGGTGCGCTCGCTTGTCCTTCCTGGATGCCTACTCGGGTTACCACCAGATAAGGATGAAGGAAGAAGACGAAGAGAAAACGGCGTTCATAACCCCACTCGGGGTCTACTGCTACACCACAATGCCTTTCGGGCTCAAGAACGCAGGCGCAACATACCAGCGCATGATGCAAGATTGCCTCAAGAAGCAAATTGGGCGAAACGTCCAGGTCTATGTAGATGATATCGTCATCACCACAAGAGAGGAAAACACACTACTCGATGACTTGCGAGAGACATTCGCAAACCTCAAACGCTTCCACATCAAGCTCAACCCGAAGAAGTGCACGTTCGGCGTGCCAGCCGGGCAACTCCTCGGGTATCTAGTCTCAGCTCGAGGAATCGAGGCGGACCGGAGAAAATACAGGCCATCTTGACGATGCAAAGGCCTTCAAAACTCCATGACGTGCAAAAATTGGCGGGTCGAGTAGCAGCGCTCAGTCGATTCATCAGCAAGCTAGGCGAAAAAGCACTCCCGTTCTATCGACTGATGAAGAAAGCAGATAAGTTCGAGTGGACGCCAGAAGCCGAAGCAGCCTTCACGGACCTCAAGCGAGTCCTCACAAGCCCTCCAATCCTCGTAGCACCAAAGGAACGCGAGCCACTATACCTATATGTCTCTGCAACTAACAGGGTGGTAAGCACTGTTCTAGTGGTCGAACGCAGGAGGAGGGACACGCCCAAAGCATACAACGTCCAGTCTATTACTTGAGTGAAGTGCTCTCCACATCAAAGCAGCGGTACCCGCACTATCAGAAGCTGGCATACGCCGTGTTCATGTCCTCAAGGAAGCTGACACATTACTTCTCCGAGCACCCGATCACTGTAATCAGCACTTCAGGGATCGGGGACATCCTCACAAACCCCAATGCGACTGGGCGAGTAGCAAAATGGCTCATCGAGCTAGCACCAAGAGACATCAGTATGATTACCCGAAGGCCATCAAAGCACAAGTTTTACCCGACTTCCACACCGAGTGGATTGAAGCTCAGCTCCCAGGAGCACCAGATGTGTCCAATTCCTGGACTATGTACTTTGATGGCTCGAAGAAAAACGAAGGCGCAGGCGCAGGTGTCATCCTCATATCACCAAAAGGCGACAAGCTCCGCTATATACTGCAAATGGGATTCGAGTTCCCATCCAATAACGAAGCAGAATATGAGGCTCTGATCCATGGCATGAGGATGGCCAAAGCCCTCGGGTGCACTCGACTGATGATCTACGGCGACTCGAATCTGGTGGTGCAGCAAACAATGAAGGCTTGTGACGCAATCGCAGATAACATGATCGCCTACCGTGACTTGTACAACATCATGGAGGGCAGCTTCGAAGGCTGCGAGTTGCGGCACATAGGGCGTGAAAGCAATGAAGAAGCAGATAAGTTAGCCAACATTGGTGCGACCAAAGCACCAGTGCCACCTGGTGTCTTCTTCGAGCGCATAGAACAGATCAATCAAAAAGAAGCGGGCAACTCCTGCACCAGCCGCACCAGCCAAGAGCAAAACACCTAGCACAGAGGACCCACCAGTCGAGGTACTCCTCATCGAGCCAACTTGGACTCAACCCTTCCTCGCATACATACTCCGCGGCGAGGTACCCGAAGACTTCACAGAGTCAAGACGCGTCACTCGACGATCTAAAGCATACACTGTCATCAACGGTGAACTTTACAAACGCAGCATATCAGGTATGTTCCAGCGTTGCATAGCATTTGAAGATGGCCAAGCCATCCTTCGTGATATTCATGCAGGTACTTGCGGGCATCACGCCAGCAGTCGATCACTCGTAGCCAAGCCTTTCGCGCAGGCTTCTACTGGCCCACAGCACTCAAAGACGCGGAGGACATAGTCAAAAGGTGCATCGGCTGCCAAAAATTCGCCACAAAGCCGCACGCACCCGCATCGGCGTTGAAGACAATACCATTGGCCTGGCCTTTCGCCCAGTGGGGGCTCGATATGGTTGGGCCACTCAAAAAATCCTCCCATGGAGGGCATACTCACCTTCTGGTGGCGGTCGACAAGTTCACCAAGTGGATTGAAGCAGTACCCATCACAAGTTCGACTGCCGCTACAGCAGTCAATTTCATAAAATCCATCATATACCGCTTTGGTGTGCCAAATAGCATCATCACTGACAACGGTACAAACTTCACGGCTGAGGAATTCAAATCCTTCTGCAAAGAGCAAGATATCACGCTCAATTATGCATCTGTGGCGCACCCGCAATCAAACGGCCAAGTCGAAAAGGCCAATGGGCTCGTACAAGTGGAATCAAGAAGCGCCTCCTGGTGCCACTCAAAAGGGCTGCGGGTGCTTGGGTAGAAGAGCTTCCGTCTGTGCTATGGAGCCTACGCACAACACCCAACGCCTCAACGCAATTCACTCCATTCTTCATGGTCTACGGCGCAGAGGCAATTCTGCCATCAGACGTAAGGTTCAACGCACCAAGAGTCGAAGCATACAATGAAGAAGATGCAGACGAGGCACTCGAAGACGCAGTCGACTTGCTAGAAGAAGCACGTAACACGGCGCTCGCACGCACAGCTATTTATCAGCAGGACCTCCGCAACTATCACAGCCGTCGACTGCGTACCAGGTCCTTCGAGGTTGGCGACCTGGTACTTCGACTGAAGCAAAAGAAGGTGCATAAACTCGCTTCTCCATGGGAAGGACCCTTTATCATCACCGAGGTCGTTGGTGGTGGAGCATATAGACTGAAGCACGCGAAGACAGGAGAACTCTCGCATAATCCTTGGAACGTTGCGCAGCTGCGCCGTTTCTATGCTTAGATTGATCAGTCGAACAATGTAATAGGCACATATGTCGGATAGCTGCAGGTTTCAGACGCGCTCTTTTCCTTACCAGGGTACCTAAGGGGACTGGAAGGTTTTTAATGAGGCGGCCTGCAGCTTAACATTCAAAAAAGGAATATAATTCATGATTCCTCATATTTCTCCCTGCTTACTACTCGCATAAATTGATTTCACAAAATTAGCCTCACCCGAGCACTCGGGGGCTGCGCTATCTCAAAAAGCATGTGTTTCCGCTTGTTCACAACATAATACCCCAGCCGCACTCGAATACTCGGGGGCTGGGTCATAAAAATCATACATAAACACAAAAGTTGCTCAACCACTCAATTATTCGAGGGTTGAGCCTAGAAGCATCAAGTGAAGCTTCAAGTATTGCAAAAATTCATAACCGCACATAAATAGTCATGGACTGTGCAGCTTATGTTTGATACTCTAAAATATTTCTATCAAGTTCACTCAAAATACACGGGGGCTGGATAGTCCTAATTTTACAGCATGTTGCTTCATACACCCCGCTCAACAGGCTCGGGGGCTGCATACGTGTAAACAAATAATGTACAATAATCACAAGTGTTGCGTTTTACACTTTGGAGTTACTTCCCATACACATAACCTACTCAACAGGTTCTTCCTTGGGTTCGGTCCATTTTTCCTCCTCCTTCAGCACACGATGGATTAGGACCAGTGCGTCCACTCGTGTCTCTTGGTAGTGCTCCTCCATCGGCACAGGACCACCACCTGGTAAGGGTGCGGGTCCCATCGCAATCCTTTTCAAATCAAGGTGCGGAAGGTGCGATCGCACAAAGGCAAGAGCAACGTTAGCCCCGCTAATCAGTTGCTCACGCACAAACTTCTTGATCGCCTTGCCTTTTCGAAATTTCTTCAGCAAAGCCACAAGGCCCTGTGGTTGCTCATTCAAAGGAAACAAAGCTTCGTGGACTCGAAATAAAGCCAGCCTGCAAGTCTCCAGTCGAATGGCTGTGCGCCAAGCACGGTCCAGAAGCCTTACCAAAATGGCACTCTTCTCCCTGTCTGACCAGAAGGGGTGGGCGGAGTACTCAGTGCTACTCGCATGACCATCGAGTCGATCCTGAATTCGTGCCTCCTCCTTTATTGGGTCAGAACAAACACCTGCGCAAAAGCAAAGGGCTCATCATCGCCCAGTCGAGTCACCTTGCTAAGAAGAGATCTCGATGATTCAAAAATGTCTTACATTCGAGTTGCAGATTTACTCTCTCCAACTCCTCAAGCAAAAAGGCTTCTCGCTCTGTAGTTGGGGATGACCTCGACTGCAACTCAGCATACGCATCTTGCGTTTCCTTCAGCTCGCGAGTAACTTCGGAAAGCTTTTGATGAAGAAAGTCCATAATTTTCTGGTCATTAACGCTTCGTGACTTCGAAGAACCACCCACAACAGGGCCAGTCGATGGTTTAGAAGCTCGGTTCTACAGTCAGAATAATTCAATGCATAAGGAAGCATAAAAGAATTCAAACAAAAGGCTCGGGGGCTGCGCCTCCCGATCACTGAAGTTCATGTTTCATAACAAGACAGATACGATGTCTGATAATTTACATATAGCAAAAGCAAAGTGACGCAATTCCTAGACCTAGTCAAACAAAGGGGTCACTGGCTAAGTCGTCGACTTCTTGGAGGAAGTTTTCTTCGCCTGGACCTTGGCTGCCCTTTCTTCAACAGTTGTTACCAGCTGTTGGGCATATGTTTTGGCGGCTTCCATCCAAGTGCCGAGCCCGACGGTTTTGCCATCAGGACCCCGTGGAAACTTCTTTGTGGCTGCGTCAAAATCTGCCTCGACTCCGTGCGCGAGCAACATGAGAAAAGTAGTCTGAGCACCACTTACCATTTGCTCGCGACTGAAGTCAGCAACGGCAGTCCCTTCAGGCTTGAATAGATCAACCAGCTCTGCAAAGGAAGATGGTAGCTCCTCGCCGGGGAAGAAGCTGCCATGGAGGGCACCCAGGGCACTCGCCGCCTGCGTTAGCATCTCCCCTGCTCTGCTACTGGTGGCCTCCGAGACAGCCACACTTTCATCAAGTGAGGTGCCAAGGCTCTGCTTGCCAGTAGCAGTCGGGCCATCCATCACGCCTAGCATAAGGGTAAAATAATCAGCACCATGTATCAGAAACCTCAAACATCTAAGGAGCAGAGCAAAAATTCTTACCAGTTAAGCTGGTGCTGGCGGCAGAGAGTCGACCAATCGCCGACTCCTCCCTAACTTCGGCTGTTTTCAGCCTCTTCTCCAGATCAGCCACTCGACGGGTGGCGTTGTTCAAATTTTCTGCCGCTTCAGTGGCGGCCTCTACAAAAACAGATGCACATGATTAGTAGGCTGCAAGAGAAATCACCCTCAACAAGTGGTGATAGCATAAAAAGATACGCACTCTTTGCAACTTCGAGTTGCTGCTGCAGGGTGGCGGCTTCAGTCTCCTTGTGCACATACTGGGCACCAGCCTTCAGCAACTCTCGCACAAACGCCTAAGTACACGACATGGGCAAATTCACAACTCAATAACTGAGTATAGGCAAAAATTTCGCATTTGATTCAAACTTTGGCAAGCACAAACTTACGTGTTCCAAGAAGGAAGAAGTCGACGCAGGGACACCTGCAGCCGCAGCTCCACTCTCAGTTGCTGCAACCTCCGGCTGGGGTGGCGTAGCTGTGGCTGTAGCGGCAGGAGTCGCCGGGGTAGGCGGCTGCTCTGGTGGCAGCGTCCGTGCAGTGGACGCTGCGCTGCTCTTTTCCGCCGTAGGTGGCGGAGGCATATCCTCATCGAGGAAACACTGTTTCACACATTATAAGTATACAAGGTGGTATTATTCATAACATTACGAAGCATATGCACATGATACTTACTCTTCAGTAAGGTCGCACAATCGACCAGGTGCAAGCACACCCATGCTCGGGCGCGATTTCTTCGGTGGTCGAGGGGGAAGCGAGCGAATCGGGGAACCTCGAGTGGCGCCGTCATCGACTCCGTCCTTCTTCCTCCTTCCTCCGAGTCAGCGGTGTCTTCCTCGTCGCGCGACCGCTTCTGCTTGCCCTGCACCTCAGCATCGCCCTCATCGGCTTCTGGCGTGTGCGGTGGCGAGTGAAGCCATCTCATCATCAGAATCTACCTCGAGTGGCTCATTGTCTGGCACTGGGCCGCTCTCTGGCAAGGGAGGCATTGACTCAAACATTTTGTGTCCCTGCATACATAAACAGCAAAGGATTCAACATCACACATGCATAACATATCAACTGAGATGTAGTATCAACTGTTACCTCTGGCAGAGGGTTGCTGGTCTCATAAGGAGGCACAGGCGAGTTCATCTCGCAGGGATCTTCATCGGTAAGCTTGGTAAGGCTCCTTACCAACTTCTCCGCTTCCGCATCAGATAGCTCCACTGCGCGTGAGCGGGTTGGATCAGAAGCCCCACCATATGCCCACAAAGCATGCACTCGGGCTCGGAGAGGCTGCACTCGCCTCTTGGCCATAATGGCTAGCAGATGGATCCCTGTGACCTCTCGACCAGCAGTGGTCTGAAGCTTCAGCACCTTCTCCATCAGAATGTCAGCCTCTTCGGCTTCGACTCCGGTCGGCTGGGCAATCCATGATGGCCTCTTCTTCACCAGGGCGTCTGCGTCAAAGGAGGCAACCCGAAGGTTTGGTCGCCAATGGTCACATCCTTGATGTAGAACCACTTCTGGCGCCATCCTTGCACAGACTCCAGGAAGTTGATCTTGAAGTACTCGACATCAGGTCGAGCTTGTACTCCAAAACCACCAGGTCCCTTGGTGCTGTGCTGGCGCTTGACGTTGAAGATGCGGCGGAACAGACCAAAGTGGGGTGCGACGCCCAAGAAGCACTCGCAAAGGACGAAGTAACACGCAATGTGCAAAAGCCCATTGGGCGTGAAATCGTGCAATTGCACTCCATACACGTGCATCAGTGCACGAAGAAAGTTGTGAACAGGGAAGGAGAATCCCCTGTTCACAAAATCAACAAAGCAGACCCGCTCATTGGGGCCTGGGCGCGGGATTACCTCGGCACCGGGAGGCGAACTTGAGAGGTGTCCTCAGGGATCAGCCCGTCGTTCCGCAGGCCAGTGAGCATCCTCTTGCTGCAGGTGGATTTGGTCCACGCGCCCTTCTCCCTCTTCAAGCCACTGGCAGCGGCTCCCGCGGCGCTGTCCGCCGATGCAGCACTCCTGCCCCTTCGGGTGGTAGGCTTCGTCATCGCGGTGGTGGTTGCACAAGCTTTGCTCTGAGGCAATGGCGATGCGAGAGGAGGAAGAAGAAGTAGCGGCGGCGGAGAGCAAATGGCAAGTAAAAACACTATTTACGCCGCCGTCCCCTTTTTAACCTCAAAAGCAAAAGAATCCGCACCGTCGATGCGAGATCGTGGGCACATAAGCAAATCTAACCGTACACGTGGCAGCCACGGAGGGCAACCGTCGCCGGCCACTCCGCCCACTACGCACGGGAATCTAGGAACTACCATCATGGCCCGGAGAAATCGTGCCTGAACGGTCAAATCCAGTCCAAACGGCTGTACAATGGGCCCACAAGACGTGTCACGTCCCATCTCTCGCAGACAGCGCACGCCACCGCGTGTCAGGTGGCGCAGTCGCCATAAAACGTCATCCCTGACGTCATTGCAGCAAATTTGTTCCGAAAAGATGTCGGGTTCGCCCAAAGCATACTAATCACTCGATTGTTGTCGGGTATGGTCACTCGACTGTCTCTACGATCAAATACATATTACTCCCATCGGGAGCGTATCAAAAATTTCTTCGACTAAAGATGATCATGACTGGGTGATTCTGAGATTATCCTCCATTACAAGTAATAAAGCACAATCTCGGGGGCTACTCCCATCGGGAGCGCTGACGCGCACCCGATAGAATTATGGCAAAAGGTTTTCTTCGACTAACAAATGTAGAGAAAGATGGTTTTGAGATTATCCTTCATTGCAATCAATAAAGCACAATCTCGGGGGCTACTCCCATCGGGAGCGCTGTCGCGCACCCGATAAAATAGTGTCAAAGTGTCAGTCGATGAATATATCGACTGTGTTCATATGCAAAATCATACTCGAAACATTCCCGAGTTGCGTCCGTCGCAAATACCTCGGATGCTGCACGCATAGTGCAAAGGTAAGACCCGCCGAACTTTCGAGCTGGGCTAAGGACCGTTCCAGCAACGTCAATCCTTATATTTTCCGTGTCAGCAGACATGATGAAAAATCCCGACGGACGCGTTGGGTAAAATTCAAAGTTATACTGCAGATCGACTCAGTAAGACCTCAGCGGCCTAGTCGAATCTGACCAGTTTGTTCCAGATTCGAGTCCGGGGACTCGAGTTTGATTGAAAGCTAGTAAGGTGTTACCCAAATGTGTAGTTAACCAGTCCCGATCCGTCGAGTGAACTGGGCCTGCTAAGCTATTATCCCTTGATCATCATAAGCAAAAACCACAGTCGATGAAATACTCGACATAGCCAACATGTGCTATTCATACAGGAATTCCAATTATAGTACTAAGAATATGACGTGCACTTGCGAACGAGTCCATGCCTGATTCTTCGAGTCAGACAAGTACTCGGGGGCTACTGACAAGGATATACATCTCGGGTACCCTACTGTGAGGGTACCTGGTGCACGTGATGACTAAAAGCCCAACTAGCGAAGATACGACTCGAAGCCCAAGACGAGAGGCCCAACAAGATGAAGTAACTTCCAAGTTTAGACATAGACATAGTCGGTTTATACTTTCCTTATGTGTAAACTAGGTCGGTTACAAACTCCCGAGACCCAGCCTATTTAAAGGCTGGGAGGGGTGCCGATCTAGGACCAAGCCATACTCGAACCACCAAAGCTCTTGCGAGATCGTCATCTCGCCGGAGCCACCTTGTAACCACATAATCTCCAGCGATCAATAACAGACAAGCAGGAAGTAGGGTCTTTACCTCCACCCGAGGGGCCTGAACCTGGGTAAATCTTTGCCTCTGCTTGTCAGCCGACGAAACTACCAGTACTACCACGTTCTCTCCCCATAATCTCAACCCTAGGTCCTTAACCATGGGATTTGATGAGGGTACACCTCGTCAGACCGCCACTGCAACAGGGACCGAGGCTGCCGCCTCGACGCACCACCACCTTCCGAAGCCGCCGCCCCGACGTCCACCACCCTCGACCACACACCCATTTTGCACATCCGCCGTGAAACCGTCGCACCACGCTGGCCAAGAGCTCCAAAGCGACGCCTCCAACAAGGTAGTGACGAGATCGTCACCGCCGCCCGCTCCCGAGGAGCTTAGATTTTCACCCGGAGATCTTGGAACCACACGCGTTAGTCGAGGTCGAAAAGCTCCACAACGACGCAATCAAGAAGGAGAACGACGCCCGAGGGCACCGCCGTCGTTGGCACCGACCGAAGTCCGTGCGAGCTTTCGTCCGTAGTTCAACCCGACCGCAAAGTTTCGGGAGCCACAGGATGGCATCCTGGCCATGTCGTCAACCACCTAGCTCTATGGCACGCTGCTGCCGCCGCGGCACCTCCCTCCACGGCAGCCGCCATGCCCGCTGCGGCCGATCCTCGAAGCAGCCACATGTTCGGGGCCGCCGCCCCGGCTTGCCTCCGTGGCCAGCACGCGCCTCATCGGCCGCCCCACCTCCGCACTGGTGCCACCACTTCCCTCTTCCTCCTCAGCGCCGGGCATGATGCTTGCAGCCCGCGCGGCCTGCCCCAGGCCCAAATCGGCCACGGTTAAAACCGCCGCCGCCTCCACCGCGAGGAGCGCGCGCCACCAGCCTCCGCCTCCGCCTGCGACCGCACCGTCGGACGCCCGCAACCACGCGCCCTCGCTCGGGCCCGGCGAGCCCTGATCGGACCCGCCAAAGCCCATCGGGCGCGCAGGCGACGGCGCCTCCGCCGCCCGCACCGCCGTCGACAGCCATCGCGCCGGCCTCGACCATCTCCCAGGCCCGGCATCCTCCACCCCAGACCGCCGCCGCCCCCCCACGGGCCGGTCACCCCCAGCGTCGAGACGAAGAAGACCACCCCCCTCGGCCACCCTTTGACAGCGGGGGTGCCGCGGCCGAAGCCGGCGACGGCAGCGGCAGGAGGGCGCAGGACGGGGGGAGAGCTTGGCGGCGCCGCTTTTCTCCCCTGGCGCCGCCGGGGGAGCGACGCGAGGGGAAGTAACTGTACTAGTGTCCTCGTGGTATTTTTTGTTATTGTGAGTGTAATTGTTTCCTCGGTTAACAAACAAACAATCAAAATTCGAGTTTTCTGTGGTTCGGAACGATTTGTCTAGACTTATATGCACGGTTCCTACAGTTCCCTTGTGCCTCACGAAACGCTCTCAGCTGGGTAATGACAAGAGGAAGATGGCGCTTTGTATCTTCCTCTTGGTCGCGTCTTGCCGGCGTCCCCTCTAGCGCCGGTGGGAGAGAGGGAGAAGGTGTGCCGGAGCCTCAGTCGCCGGTCTGCTTTGGCTGGCGTGGATCTGGAGGATTTTGGCGTCCGTGCTGGTTCGATGGTTCGTGGATGGCGGATCTGGGTCTGCTTCTCGCCGGCGGCGACGGGAGAGGCCGGATCTGATGGTTGATTATTGCTCGGGGCACGTCCCCGCCCCGCACGCTACAGTGATAGGTGGGTACCCTGTGTACTCCTTCTCGGGGTCTTCAAAGCCTTTCGTCGATGGAGCTGCTTCGGCCTTGGGTTTGCTGGTGGTTGCTCCTCTTCCTCGCGGCGTCTCGGCGTCGGAGAAGATGGGTGCTTCCGTGCTGGTGGAGCAGAGAGCTCGAGGACTTCGGTGTAATTTCGATTTCTTTCGGGGTTCTTTCTGTAATTTGTACGGCGTGTCGGATCCTTCTGGATCGATCTGTTGTTTCCGTATGTACGTATTTTGTACTCCGTATGCTACTGGCTTAATATATACGTATCTATACCTAATAATAAAAGCATTAAGACTTCTTCTCGTACGTCGTTTGAAATACCACTAAATTTCACAAAAATTACCCACCACTGCCACCATAAGTCAAAAAACGGTTCGGTTTTTAAATCGTTGATCGCACCATCAATCTCTGGCCGAACCAGTGCGTCGTCTCGTTTCTTGGCATACACAAGTTGGCCGGGCCTCGATGCAGCATGCTCGTATGAGTGCTGAATTCACGATGCTCCGCCGCCGCACTCCCGTCCTCCTCGTCGGCGGTCCTCCGCTAGGCACGACCCCACCGCCCTATTCTAAATATTACAGTGTCCCCGTCATCTACAGCTCCCACACGCCCTTACCTAATCTAACACGATTTTGTTCCGATTCAAACTCTGCTCGGACCAGGATCCATGGCCGATATGGACTCACTTTTTCCCTTTTAGCAAGCCGAAGGCACCCAGGCCCGTCGAGGAGAGCGTGCGAGCCGCGCGACGGCACAGGATCCCCAAAATTTGGGGCGCCCAAACCGGCGGGCAGCGGCGGCCACCCCAGGTCTCCGGTGGAAGAATAGTACTCTGCCCGCTCTCCAACTTGCCTCTAGCGGCCTAGCCGAGCCTCCATGGATAGATCGATGGAGCCGCCATGGATGGATCCATCGGAGCTTTCTTTCAGCAGCAGCTGAGAAGATGATAGGAGTCTTGGGCCTGCGCTGTACGCCTGGGCTTAAGTGATAAGGCCCACCAAACTTATTAAGCACAATTACACTGGAAAGAAAATTTGCTAAGCACAGCCCACACCGCATGCACTGCTGCCTTCACGATAAATACCCCCACGTCAGGAGCTTTTAAGTTTTTTTTGTTACTGTGAAATCCAAAGAACGATTAAGCAGGACGAGTCTGATGTTTGTATTTTCTATCTAAGTTATTTTTTATATTTTCACATTCTTAATAGTTGCATTTCCTGAATTTTGAAGACCGAATTTTCTCTAGATCATTTTTTTACTTCTGCGTTTATCTTCCTTAAGTTTATTAATTAATATTTAAAAAAAATTGAAGGCCTCATTTTAAAGCTCGCACCGGGGCCTCAGTTTTCTGAGACGGCCCTGAAGGCACCTATAAAAAGGACTCAAATCCCTGTACCAAAAGCCCAGCTCACCCTTGCCGATGGCGGGGACCGTGTGGATGTCGATAAGGAAGACCTCGTCGAATTAGGACTGGAGCGCGAGGTGGTTCTGTGTCCAGACGAGCGCATGATGAGGAGGTCGGTGACGGCGGCAGTGCCGATTGTGGGTTGGGCGCCGAGGGAGCCGATTAAGAGACCACCCTACCGAAGCGAAACTGGGTTGATTGGCTGAAGGGGCTGAGAAAGAGAAAGGCGGGAGGAGGAAGATGGAGACCGAGAGGGGGACGGGCTGCTCGCTCGCGCCTCCACACATTGAGGGAGAAAGCAGAATGGTGAGAAAATCCGGCATCCTCGCTAACACAGATTGTCAGCTGCAAGGGTCATGACCTCAGGTTAGGCAAGGAGAAACAGAGCAGGGAGCATGCGATGGGAACCTGACTTTGGCTAGGCAACTCTAAACAGTGGGAAACAGCCTGAACTCTGAACATACATGCAGCCTCAAATTACAAGAAATAGCTCACAAATGCAGAACGGGACCGTGGAAGCAAATGTTCAGATCAAGATACGCATGAAAGGAAGGGCATATTTGAAATATATACGGTTTTTGCTTATTTGATTTACTGGCATATGTACGGTTGCACATGCATTGGGTACATAGCTCATATCGGCCAGTTAAGATGTGTGTTTATCCCATTTTAATACGAGGTTTGTATGTGTTTTTAACACAAACACCTAACCGACTTTCAGATCCCTAATCGAAGAGGTCACTGCAATGGTTTACAAATGTGTCCACCACGTATCGGGCCTCGCACAAGGACAACCGACAACCCACCGCCTTCGACTGCACAAGTCAGCTTCTTGAACGGCCCTCACGACATCGTCTTCGGCTCCCCGTCTCGATGCGGCCCCTCTCATCTCTCTCCGGTGTGGTGGATATCGACAGGAGAACGCCATCGCGATGACATATGACGCGGATGCTCCCGAACGACTTTGTCTTCACAGTAAGTAGTTTTTTTTGTCTCCCGTTGCAACGCACGGGCACGTTTCCTAGTATACTATAAAAAAAAAAAGATGGCGCTTTTTTCACATCACAGAATCCAAACGGCCCAGCTTAGCTGTTCTCCTCAGGTCACCAAGACGACCCGTTCGTTCTCGCGCGCGGCTCGCAGCTCTGACGGCGACGAGGCGTCGCTATCCCGTACGTCAGCCCAGATTGATCAGCCGTTCCCATTAATTTCGCGAGACATTTACAATCGGGATTCGTTGATAAGATTCATGCATCCATCTCCCGGCGAGAAGAAAAGGCATTCGTCATATTATTATTGTCTCGTACACTGTGCTTGGATGTAGGAAAGTTTCCTGGAAATGGAATTGGAGTAGCAAGAACAAAGAAGGTTGTCTTGTCCATTTTTCTTCAGTTCGAGAGGAGATACAAGGATGCCGTTTTGCTCTTCCTGCTTCCATTGGACACCTCTCCCTGTCGTCTGCACCCTATCTCTCTATCTCGACCTTTGTTTTTGTGGTTGTATCTCTTGTCGTATGTGAGCTAATTGTACGCGACTAGTTTCTAGAATGCGTGCCAAGATCCTGCATACTTCATTCGTGTACAAGGTTTACAATGAAATTTCTAATTTAAATACTTCATGACGTTGTTGACTTGTGATCCAAATTCAGTCGAATGCTATGCAGATATTCGAGCGGAACTGAGCCCCGTCTGCGGTAGGCTTGGGCTGGATCACTATCGTTCTAAGTCACCGCCTCTTTATATACCGCTTGCAATTTTAGATCCCGGTGATATAACCTCTCCTGAAATAGCGAAATTTTGATACCTCACGCCCATGGTCATACTTTGTGAAGACATTGTAAATCCCGGCGTTGTAACGCTCGGTAGTGGGCACCTCAGATATAATTGTCCTTTATAAAAATAAATAACAGCCACCCTTTTTATTCGCACAGTCATAGGCGACCGTAGTCATTTTTTTACAGAACTACGGCGGGCAAAGCCAGCCCGCACCATTTAACTTTTATTTAACTGAAATAAAACTTACAAAGGACAATACAACTTTACTGAGGAAAAGAAAGAAGAGGGAGATGTTTGCGCGTTGTACAAGCGTTAGGCAGTAAAAAAGAAGGAACTTAGAGGATACTAAGTGTTGTACCATGACTCCCTAGTCGGAAAGCAAGGTCTTCGAAGTTTCAGAGTGGCATCGGTGAGCCCAGGCCAGGAGTCGTTAGAGCATCTGCTTGGGGTAACCTTTGGCGCTTCGACGACATTGTTGAAAACCAAGTTGTGGCGATGCTTCCAGATATTCCAAAGGACGGCGATGTGAACCGAGGATCGAACTTTGTCGGCCACTAAATTTCCCCACAGATCGGTCACGCAAAGCATTTTCAACGTCGATGATGTCTAGTGCCTGAACGACATTCCAAATTTCCTGATGGAGTAGCATATGCATTTTGTCTCAGGCTGGCGACAGAAGGGGCACTCTCGTTGTCGGAAATGCCATGGCGGAACCGCCGGCCGTTAGTGAACAACCTTTCATGGTGAGTGAGCCACAAAAAAGTTTTACAACGTCTCGTGGAGTGTAGTTGTTCCAAATGGCTTTAGCGAATCGGTCGTTTGGCCGATTTTGATTTCGTGGAGATTGGATTCCCTTCAATTCTCGTTAAGCGTGCGACGTAGGGTTGCAAGTTCAATTGTTGCGATGGAGGATAGACGTGGTTGGAGTATAGGGGCAAATAATAAAGGATTCCAGAAAAGTGAGGCAAATTCCGGGAGAAGAGGTTGTGAATCACTCGGCCAAGCCAGAAGTACTGCGTTGACAACCCGTTTCCAACCGAAACTCTGGAGATGGAGCGGAATAAGGGAATGGTCGCTATGTAGTCATATTTAGGAGAATGGTGGCTCAGTAGTCATATTTTGTGAAGACAAAGATGAAATTGAATACTTCACAACACAATCTACAAGACTACAAGTATGGATTTTTCATGATATTTTCTAGAAAACCTTGAGCAAATTTTATTCGTTTTGGAACAGGGCCAGCTAGCGGCGGCCGGCTGGCTTCAGATCTACTCGGGCCCTTTGTAAAAAAAGTCAATCCGAAAAAAGACTGATAATCTTGCAATTTCTTTATTATACAACTGTAAAGAGAGATTGCACCGCGTAGCCATAGGAAGGAAAAGGTTCGTCCGCGTGCTAGGCCTAGGCAATTGCTAGACACCATCTAAAATGGAAAGTACACTGACGCCGGAGGAAAAAAAAAGGAAAGTACGCGCTGACGCCGGCTGACGTCGGCGCGGCAGCAGAAACCACCACGTCTCGCCACGCGGCTTCCCACTCTTTCCTTTCTCGTTCTTCTCCTCCCACCGCCTATTTATCTCCGCCCCCGCCGCGCCACACCGTCGTTTTGTTTTCTCCTCCCGTCCATCGTCAAACTCGCACCAAGAAATATCAGACACAAGCGCGCCAGGAGACCCAAGGAAGAAGAGTCCAGAAACCCAGAGCCTAGCTTCTGTCTCGTCTTGCTTGCTTTGCTCGAGTCCATGGGGGCGGGGAAGCATGAGGCTCCTCCCATGGCTGCCGGCGACGGCGGCGGGATGGAGCCGGTGGTGCTGAGGATGGAGTTGCATTGCGCCGGCTGCGCCAAGAAGGTCCGCAAGTCCATCCACCACATGCCTGGTATGCACTCAATCAGTCGAATTTTGCTTCTTCCTCTGCTTCTTTCTCTCGGGATTCGGTGGCTGATTCGTTGTTGCTTCTCGTTGCAGGCGTGGTGTCCGTGGTGGCGGACCCGGCGGCCAACACGGTGGTGGTGGCGGGGACGGCCGACGCGGCGGCCCTCAAGGCCCGGATCGAGTCCAAGACCAAGAAGCCCGTCCAGATCATCTCCGCCGGCGGCAACAACAGCAAGCCCCCTCCCGCCGCCGAGCCCAAGAAGCCGAATCCCGAGAAGCAGCAGGGCCGCGGCGAGGAGAAGAAGAATCCCGACAAGGGGGATAAGGCCGGCTCCTCCCATCCCGAGGTCACCAAAGAGGGGAAGAAGCAACCGCTGGAGGAGAAGAAACCCATCGAGGTCGGTACACAAGAGGCAAATTTTATCCCCACGCAACGCTCTCCTCTGCTCTGTCCTCCTCTGCTCTGCTCCCAAGTACTATCCCCAGCGACCTCCAACTAACAATGTCTCTGCTCTGGTTCCGTTTCGCAGGAGACGCCGACGCCGACGGCGGTGGTGCTCAAGATCCGGCTGCACTGCGACAGCTGCGCGGACCGCATCCGGCGCCGCATCTACAAGATCAAGGGAGTGAAGGACGTGGTGCTGGAGGGCGACGGCAAGGACGAGGTGAAGGTCGTGGGCACCATGGACGTGCCCGCCATGGTCGCCTACCTCAACGACAAGCTCAACCGACCCGTGGAGCTCGCCGCGCCCGGCAGCAAAGACCCGACGAAAGCCAGAGGCGGCGATGACGGCCACGTGAAGAAAGACAAGGGGGCGGGAGACGGCGGGCACAAGGCGGAGAACAAGGGGAAGGGGATCGAGGTAGCCGGCCCGTCCGTGGCGTCGGCCGCGGCGTCCATGGCTGCGCCGGCCGGGGCCAGCACGCACCACGTCTCGCCCTACGGCTACGGCCACGTCGCGTACCCGCAGCCGCCGCAGCCGCCGCAGGGGCCCCCGCCGGCTACTACAGCAACGGCTACTACGGCGGTGGCGGCAATGCGTCGGCGGCAGCGGGTACGCCAACGGTGGTGGGTACTACCAGCAGCAACCAAGCTCGGACGCCGGTGGGTACTACCAGCACCAGCCAAGCGCGGACTCCGGCGGCGGTTACTACCAGCAGCAACCAAGCGCCGCGGACGCCGGCGGCGGGTACTACCAGGAACAAAGAGGCGGGTACTACGACCAACCGAGCGCCGGCAGCTACTACCCCGGCGGGTACGAGCAGCAGCACCCTGCTAACCCCCGCCGTACCAGCAGCCGTACTCGTCGGCGTACGGGTTCGACACGGCGCCGCCCACGCAGATGTTCAGCGACGAGAACCCAAACTCCTGCTCCCTCATGTGACTCTGCTCCCCGCGTCGGAATCCATCAGCGCCGGGAGAATCTGACCTAGTGACGAAGAGCATAGCTAGCTTAATTTAGCCGTTAGGCGGATCGGAAGCGTGGCCATGGCCCATGGAATGGGTGCGCGTTCGTCCGATCAAATTTTGGTTACCGTTCCTTGTTTCTGACGATGATCGATCCTCGTTTCTTCCCCTAGCTAGCTAGCCTCCATTGGTTAATTTGACTCACCCTCACGTTTTTCGAATCACTTTCAGATGTGCAGTTTTCGAATTAACCAAGAGAAGAGATGAATTGGTCGCTGGGAATTAGGCGTTGAATCCTGGACTGGTTCAGTATAATCTAGTCTTGGTCGCCGTCCGTCACTTTTAGTGTCAAAATCAGAGGAGACGTGGTAATTGACGGGCACGATTCGATAGAATCTGAATAATTAATCGTCATACACGAACATCTGCTGTTGGAACGTTTCGTGACTAAAACCCTTATCACAGTGAACTTGAGCAATTGCAAGCCATCTTGTGCTTTCCTCAAAATCCACATCCGCTTCTTCAATGATCAGATCGTCAAACTCTTCCTCCTCAATCTCTAGACGCCTGAACAGGGAATTGATTCCTCCACCCGAAGTCTCCACTGGATCCTCCACTCCATCCTCAGATGCCACACCGTTATCTTGTTTTCCCCCATGGATTTGCTAGCCGAGCTTGTCGATCTGACGTCCGACATGGCGGCCAAAAACCCTAGGCGAAATTGCGAAGCCTAGGCTCCAGAGAACGGGGTTTGACGGATTAGAATACTCCCAACAGGGAAATCACGAATCGAACTCGGAAGGGAGAACGACTCGGAAGTACAGATTGTTTACGGGGGATTCGCCGCCTGATCGCCAGACGGGAGGACAAAACCCTAAGGGTACGCCAAAGCACGAGCTCTTAATTTACCAGGATGTCTTTGTTAGAAAATCTTTGAGTTGGTTTGGAGACCATTTCCGAGCGATCGCAGGGTTAATCCTATGAATCCACCCGGGGACTAGGTAGAGTGGACTGTCAAAACCCATGGATCGTGCGTGGATATTGACCATGCAATGGGACGACCGGATTCAGTGGAAGACGTTATCCACAAGGGGAAATGGTTTGAATATTTTTCGCACATGTCCTTTTCGCACACATTTTGCAGCAACTACATAGATGAGTGATGAGTCAGTCGCAGGTATGCCCGTGGTCGAAGCATGCGGGAATTGTCCGTTGGCGTGCTACTACTCTTGTTCTAGGAAAAATAAAAGAAAAAAGAGAGCATGCATTGACTTTATTTTTTGTGAAAAGCCAAACGATTTATTGATCATTAACAACAGTACTTGTGCGTAAGCGACAAGCTCATTATCCCGCAAATGGCAACAATTTATGTTGTAGAGTTCCAAACGCGATTCTCTTTCTTTATTCGTCATCATCGCTAAGCTAACCACGACGACGACTAATGAATCGTTGAGACGTGCCAAACGAACACCATGTTTTGTCCCCACGCATGTGCTCCAGTTGACCAAGGATATTCTCCACGTATACGCAAGGAGCGTGTCAGCAAACATGGACTCTGAAAATTATATTAGTGCAATTTCATTTGAGCACGATACACATTGTGAGGTCGAAACACAACACAAAACACATGCATACGTTCACATATACTCGCAGCATACACGCACATCGTACGCACTATCCCTACGAGCATCTCCGAAAGACTGAGCCGGCGGATCATGTCTTGAATTTGATTAAGTCACATGCATGCGCTTCTTTATCGACGGAAACGTCGTCTTCCTATGAAAAAATATTTATTGTGTATGAAATACTAGCGCACCAGATAATCATGAGCATCATTGATAGGTTATTACCGTATACACGAAGCGAGAATGGAATCTGTGCATGAACTATGGCGAGCCAAGTGGCACGCCGTGAGAATCAAATTAGGATATAGGCCGGGTGGATGCATGAGGAAGCACGATACTCAAATGATCGATCTCGAAACGTTAGGTCAGTTTTAATTTTGTTGTTGGATAAATCTCAGCTGCCGACGTATGTCGAGCTGGCACGCGTGCTATTTATTTGAAAATCAAATCATGGCGTGGATTCATGCATGATTGGATCGACGTTGCCTCACATGCAATTGGATTTGATTGCGTCGTCAGGACCTGATGATACACGTAAACTCCCGGCGAAATGGAAAAGCCACTCTGCCCTTTTAGCCGTCGCCTCTTTTTCCTTTTACGTTAGCGGTTAATTTGATACGGTAGAACCAAGAGGGGCACCGGAATGGATCAAAAGACAAGAAGGAAGCAGACAAGACAGTTTCCAGCCATGCGGAGGGCCTCCATTGCTCATGGGCGGGCCAACCTTAACTTGTCATCTTTCTGCTACCCATTTCCTGGTGTCTATGAAAAATTCCACTCTCAACATGCCACCTCAGTTCATGCATGGACCATTTCCCTTTCTCATTCTTAGTGTGCCAGCAAGTTTTGGTGAAAGACCGTTTCTTTTCCCCCACCCACCACCCCCATTGAGAGTTGCCTCCGCGTCTACGCTCTTCCCTCCGGCTCGCTCCCCTCTCCTCTCTGGCGGCGCTGCCGGCCGGTCTGGACGAGGATGCGCAGCTCGGTCTGTAAATAGTACTGCTAGGTTTAGCTTTTCTTGCTTTGGTTACGTGTCGACTGAGAGTAGGTCGGCGGATCTTGGCGACCAGATCCGCTGCGTCGCTGCCTTCTTCCTCCTTGCTGCAGTCCGCTGGTGGCAGGTGGTGCTGCAAGCGAGGTTGATGGAGGCGCGCATCTCTCCTAATAAGGTTCGCATCGGAAGCATCGAGTTGGGGCTCTCTGGCCAGCCCTGGCTTCAGGTTGTTCTTCTTCTTCTTGTTGCTGTGCTCCTGTGGATGGAGCTGATGAGGAAGAGAAGTTCTGGCGGCTTCCTTAATAAGGCCAGGCCCCTAGTCTTCTGCTGCATCTTCTTCTTTGATCTGCCTCCTCTGGCTAGTGGCATGAGCTCAGAGTTCGACGGCGGATTGGCGCCTTTCACTCGGCGGCGGGAAGCTAGGTCTTATGGTGGAATTTCTGGAGCTGAAGAACTCATTCTTCTACGCCGCAGTGGTTGCGGGAAGAAGGACTGGCGATTTCAATCCGGAATTCCATGGGGAGATTTTCTGGCTGCGACCTGCGGAGTTCATCAACGGCGGCGAGCTTGCGTCTCTGTTATTCTTGGCCGAAGGGGCCACTCCGTGCTATGGTGCTTCCTGCGCCATGGCGTCTTCAACCTCCAGGCCGGCGTGCCATTGCGAAGGCCCTCCATCAGTTCTGCCGCGGCACCCAACGTCGCTCCGTCTCCAAGTGGTCTTGTCCCCGGCGATGGCGCTGACGGCCGCTGCGTTGAGCTGTTCGTTCTCGGTGGTGTAGGACCTGATTGCATTCCTTTTCCTTTAGTCAAGGTCCTTTTTGTAATAGCCAGGGACTTGGTTGTAATTTTCCTTTTCTTTGAGGTCCTTGTTGTAATATGTAATCCCACCGTTTAATGCAGTCTGGACCCTTCGGGGTCCTTCCCCTTGTTCAAAAAAAAAGGTTTGGTGAAGAACAAGTGTCAGACTAACTGTAGTAGGTGACCTGGTCACTTGCAAGGCCACAACTTGTTAACTGGATACTGATGTAGTAAGAGCAAGATTAGTTACCTGCTACTCTCTCCGTTTTTTAATATAAGATATTTTAGATGTTACACATGTTGTCTAGATACATACTAAAGTGAGTGAACATGCACACTAATATATGTCTACATACATTTATGTACATGTGCATGTGGACAAATGCTAAAACATTTTATATTAAAAAACGGAGGGAGTAGTACCAACAAGAACAGCTTCCTCGTCAGATGTCATCTTCGGTCGGGTGCCCTCGAGTATCAGGCTATCAGCAAATGGCATCCCAAGCAATACACTTCTTTTCTTTGCTTCATTTGGTTGCTAGTAACTTTTAACTGGAAGTGCCCAACAATTTATTGTTATCTTTATCTTCACTTCTCTACCATGATGAAAGGAAAAAAAAGATTTTCTTTTCTTGCTTCATCTGGTTGCTCATAGCATCTTCACCAGCGCTCCCAATAGCGCTCACCAAAACGGCACCCAGCGGCGAGCCCAATAACCCAAAAGGTGCCAGCGTGACCTAATAGAGCGTCCGACAATCCCGCTTCGCGCCCTGTTTCTAGGGGGCAAGTGGGCGCGCCGACAAACCATGGCAACTCCGCCACGTTCAGATCCTGACGGGCGGGCACCACATGGCAACGACACGATTAATTTATTTTCTTCGCCATCATCCCTTGCGACCTGAACTCCTCCCCTGCCAGTCGTCGGCGCCGCCACCCCCCCCCCCCCCCCCCCCCCTCTTGTCGATGGCGCCTCCACCCGCGGCATCGCTCTCTCCGTCTTCTCTTCTCATTCTCTCCCCATCGCTCTCTCCGTCATCTCTTCTCATTCCGGCCGCAGTTTATGGCTGGCGCTACAACCGCCGCCGCCTCTCAGGACCTCTCGCCCGCAAGGTGTTTGTCGCATTTCAAAGCTCATTTTTTTGCTAAATTCTTTGCTTCATTTTTTTTGTTTAACCTAGGTAGTTGAATATATATGGATAGCGACACCGAGCTGGAGATGACCGGCGCATTGCTCACCACCCATGCCGCCGCAACAGCCGTGCTTGACGAGCACTTGGCGGTCCTCACTTGACTGGTTAGTTTGCTAGGCAGATCAATGCCACTCCTCAGATCGATCCTTGTTTCCTCCACTAGCTCCATTGGTTAATTTGATTGACTTTCAAATGTACAATTTGCAATTTTCGAATGAAGTAAGAGATGAGATGAATTGGTTGCTGCGAAATAGCTAGGTGTGGACTGGTGTAGTATAATGTAGTCTTAGTCGCCGTCACTTTTAGTGTCAAAATCAGAGCAGACGGGGGTAATTGATGGGCACGATTCGGTTAGAATAATGCGCGATAGAAGATCATTAAAATGAATCTAATGATCTGTGATGACCGTGGCGGCAAAATCGATCTTGGTCTCCGCCTGCTGCTGCTGCATATATCCGACGCGGCGCCTAGGCGGATAGATCGCTACGCCCGCAGATATTATCCCTGAAACTGATATTATTTTTTTCCGAATAACTAGTTATTGTGTCTGCCTCTGTGACGGCTGCTGTTTTGATGCTTTCTGCGTGCTAAATTTAATCAATCTGCGTTGCGGCTACTCAATTAATCATGAATTTAGTACAAGTTATTGCATTCACATTGATCTCTTCGATAATGTCGAGGGCTCGACGTTGGCTAGGCCGTCATTATCTGATATTCACATCCTTTTGACATTACTGGGACGATAGAATCGCCGGTGAATCCAAAGCACGAGCTCTTAATTTACTAGGATATCTTTGTTAGAAAATCTTTGAGCTGGTTTGGAGACCATTTCCGAGCGATCGCAGCGCCAATCCTATGAATCTGTTACACAACCTTTGCCGGCGAGTCCGGTCCAAGGGCGTGTAGCGTGAGCGTAGTCGAAGGAGTCGTACACGCGGCACAATCACAGATGCGAAAAGTAAAAGAACACAGAGATATAGCCAGGACTGATCTTTATTATCAATGGTGTGTCTCTCTCCATACAATACATGTGTATATATAAGAGGGAGAGGGGCTAGGGTTGAGGACCAATCTAGAGGGAAAACCCCCCACCCAAGAAAGGGTGGGCCCGCACGTTACACGTACGGGAGAAGTTTCCCAACACTCCCCCTTGGTCCGACAACTCGTATTGTCTATGTCTCAAAAACTCCGAAAACCCAATGGAAAAATATGGAGAAAGAGCGCATAGTATACGTCTCCTCATGTTGCACGAATTGCCTCATTAAAAACCTTATGTGAGAAACTTCATAAAAACTCACTAAAGGGAAAAAGAGTACAACTCACTTAACTTTCAGGTCAAGTACTCAATCATCGGGATCGAGATTTCAGCGATGAGTTTGTGAAGATTCTCCCCCTGAACCTTGCATCTCCCTAAGTCTTATCATACCCATTTCACGAACACATCTCTCAAAGGAAGATGCTGGTAATGATTTAGTGAACAAATCAGCAAGATTTTCACACGACTTAGTATGCAAGATTCTCAATTCGTTCGACTTTTGCAATTCATGTGCATAGAAGAATTTGGGGTCGATATGTTTTGTGAGATTGCTCTTCACATAACCCGTCTGGACTTGTGCAACACAAGCTGCATTATCCTCATAGATAATAGTTGGGGTTTGGACGGTGTTCAGCCCACATGTCAGCTGGATGTGGCCGATCATCCGTCGAAGCCATACACACTCTCGTGATGCTTCATACAGTGCTATGATTTCCGTGTGGTTCGTCGAAGTTGTTACCAAAGTTTGCTTAGACGATTTCCAGGAAACTGCGGTTCCACCACAAAGGAAAACATATCCAGTCTGAGACTTGCCAGTGTGCGGGTCCGACAAGTACCCAGCATCAGCATATCCAACAAGTGAAAGGTCTTGATTCCTCCGGTAAAACAAGCCAAGATCTTTGGTCCCTTGGAGGTATCGGAAGACGTCCTTGATGCCTTTCCAATGTCTATTGGTAGGCTCAGAACTGTACCTAGCAAGCAAATTGACAGCGAACGCAATGTCCGGCCGTGTACAATTAGCGAGGTACATGAGTGCTCCAACGGCGCTCAAGTAGGGGAATTCCGGTCCCAGAATTTCCTCCCCCTCTTCCTTAGGCCTGAACGGGTCCTTATCTTGCTGCAAAGACCTCCCAATCATTGGAGTCTTTGAAGGATATGAAATCCAAATCTCTCTAACACCTTCTGGGTGTAGGCAGACTGGTGCATTAGAATCCCAACAGGGGAATGTTCAAGTTGCAAACCCAAACAAAACTTGGTTTTACCCAAATCTTTCATCTCGAATTCCGACATCAGGTAGGAACTCGCTTCCTCAATATCTCTAGGTGTATCGATTATATTCAAATCGTCCACGTACACCGAGATTATACAAAATCCATCTTGGGATCACCGTATAAAGATGCATGGGCAATTTTCGTTGCTCGTGTAGCCCTTCTGATGAAGGAAATCGCTTAAGAGATTATACCACATCCTACCAGACTGTTTAAGTCCGTACAATGTCTTCTGAAGAAGAACAATGTATAGACACCGATTTGCTCTCTTGGTTCGGAATGGGGATACCTTCTGGTACCTTCATGTAAATTTCCGAATCAAGGTTACCATATAGGTAAGCAGTGACAACATCCATCAATTTCATTGTTAAGTCCAGATTTACTGCCACTGAGATTAAGTATCTAAAGGTTATATCATCCATGACTAGGGAGTAAGTTTCCTCAATATCGACATCTGGCCGTTGAGTGAACCATTGAGCGGCGAGTCTTGCTCTATACCGATCCACCTCATGCGTGAGGTAACTGCCTCCTGCCAATCTTTCCAATCCGACCTTATTTCACAATCAGCGAGATTGTTAGGCCTAGGGTCAGGATCTATGATTGAGGCAATTCTATAGCAAAGTTAATGTCGACAATTGCCATTGCTCGGTTCCTTGACTCTCCCTTATTTATATAATTTATGGCCATTTCGTCATGGGGCGCATCTGGCGCTACCTCTTGCTCCACCGTATTTCCCAGTACAGGAGCGAGGTCCTTTAGCTTTTCCGCGCCGATGTGTGTACTCACATCTCCGCTGGATGTTCCCTCAATAGGGACATTCAAGTCCGGAATCCCGTGCACAGGACTTTCCGTACTTGTGCCAGGTCTCAATTGGCTCCCCTTTTTCTTATTAGGGGCTTTGGTGACTGTCTGTGATAAATCTCTCTTATCCTTCTTCCTCAGGCGTCCCCGAGTACTTAGGAGTTGAGAAACCGGATTTCGCGTCCTTTTAGGCCTTTGGACGGGAGCGGGTGTACCATAGTTAACTTCGGTATCTCAACCCTTTCCAGTGCATTGCACGTAGGCATATGCGACTTTCTCGCAGTTTTCAAGTCACTAAAGTGATCAGGCAGTTGATTCGCTAATGCATGCAAATCAATTTTCTTTTGGACTTCTTTATTTGTCTCGGCAGTGCGTGGGTCATGAGCGTGGATCTCCGTGACTTAGCACGTGATTTCTCGACTTTTATCATCAAGGGTTTGATTATCTCCCCCTAAAGTCGGAAAGAGATCCTCGTCAATGCAATCAGCAAAGCGGGCCGTATGACAATCACTTGTCATGGGGTCCAAATACCTGATTATGGACACAGTCTCATAAGCAACGTATATCCCCGACTTAAGGAGGAGGCCCGTTGCTGATCGCTGGTGGTGGTATCGGTACATATACCTAGCAACCGAACCTATAAAGGTGGGAAAAACTTCGGTGCCAACCCCTACGCAAGCTGCATATGAGAATGGATGTTGTAGGCTAACAGTCTAAATTTGATGAGTTTAGCAGCGTGTAACACAGCGTGCCCCAACATCTGGTTGGCGAATTACAACTTTGAAGGGGCGGTCTTGCAATGAATTTAACCAAATGCATTTTGCGTTTGGACATGCGGTACCGAATGCTCGACTGCGATTCACATTGCCATGGATTTATGTTGCAGTAGGCAAACAGTGGACCATTTAGAGAAGCGTCGATGTGTACCATAAAGTACCAAAACAACCTTGAGATGGGCTGAATCGGACCGCTTGTCCCTAGGATGCAAAAAAAATGTGGGGATTGCATCCTTCACCTTTAAGGTGGACGGTCGACTGATTAACTTCCCCGAAGAGTATGCGAAGCACACAAAATCATCAGGATTCGGGAAGTTTTTAATTTTAACATTATGACCGTTCAAGTTGTGTATTCCTCATCATACTAAGACTTAGTGGCCTAATCTATCATGCCAAATGCAAAATAGTTCAGAGCATTTGAAGGAAGTATACATAGGCGGTGCTACAAATATCGTGTAGCATAGCCCTTTTTCTAATGGAGGAAAATCTTCCAAGAACATGTTTACATTTTCATCGCGCTCGGTGATTAGGAGGTATTCCATACCATTCACAACACCGGTCTCAGCTAGAGACTATCAGCGTGAAAACCATTGAAACTTAAGGGGGTGCGAGTGACTCGGGGTACAACAATGCATCGTTAATGATCAAAGTTGTTCCCATGGGTAGTATGATAGTGGCTCTTCCGGAGCCAACTATATAAGAATCGCAGTCGGCGATTTTCATAACACTACCTCGAGATTTTATTAGACTCAAAGCACACAATTTGTCTCAAAATGGTATTTGTGTATCGTTTTCCACAAAACATGTTTACTCCATTGGTGTGCCACACGTGTTCTAAGATATTTGCATGTAATTAAAATAATGAAGCGAGGAAGTAGCGACATTATAGAACAAATGCATATACATCTCAGAACATAACATGCCATCATATTTAAATAGAGGAATTAATGAACGATAATCAAATATCATTCAACCGTCGAAATAATGAATATGTCTTGCTCTTATAGAGCTTACAAAACCAAATGTATCTCAAATAGCCTAAGGAATCATGATAAATGAAGTAGTGGAAGCTTAGACGGGCGTAGTGAACGCGCCGTTCACTTCACACTCAAACTCCAACTGTGCGAACTGCTCCTCACTGATTATAAGATCATCATCAGTGCCTACACGAGGCGCAAAAAGGGCACGCCAAGTGATCGACCTCCATAGAGACGTCGACGTCCGATGGGACCGTCGGAGCTATCTCCATGGGCGCAACTAGAAGTGCAGCAATAGGCGGAGGTGGAGGCGGCGAGAGGAGCTCAGGCGCCACCATGGGTGTCGGAGGTGCCTC
Organism: Poa pratensis; assembly: GCA_947311845.1. Lineage (NCBI taxonomy): Eukaryota > Viridiplantae > Streptophyta > Magnoliopsida > Poales > Poaceae > Poa > Poa pratensis. The sequence continues at coordinate 2,878,733 of CAMZMU010000117.1, read as the reverse complement.
CCCTGTACTGAGGCGAGGTGAGATTCATGCACCTTCTTACTAGCCTTGTACGTTGCCACAACGTCCTTAGGTGCACGGCACTGGCATGAGAAGTGTTCTGTAGAGCCGCACCGATAGCATTCCTGGGGCCTCTGCTCCCCCTTGCCTGGCTGATGCTGCTGAGCCTGGCGAGGGGGGGGGGGGTGAGGCACCTTCTTGCCCTTCCTACCTCTCTTCTTCTTGAGAGGCACATGGGCCTTCTAGACGTTAGCATGGCCCCCTGACGGGAACTCGCCCCAAGTGGCTGCGCGAGAGAGTTCTTTTTCACAAGAGCTCATCCTGCGTCTCCTCCACCTGGAGTATGTCCACAAGCTCTGCATACTGCGTGTACTGCCCCTGGCGGTAGTTTCGCGAGGACTGTACAGCGGATTGGGGTGGAAAGTGGAGAGAGTTTTCTCAATCTTCTAGGTGTCGGTGATAGTGACACCACACATCCGAAGAGAGGTGCAAATCCGGTGCAAAGCCGAATTGTAGTCTCCCACCGTCTGGAAGTCCTGAAACCTCAGACGTATCCACTCCGCCTCCACCAGCGGGCGAACAGTGTACTTCAGTCGCTCGAAACGCTGTTTTAAGAGCATTCCAGAGGTCCAAAGCACTCCGCTCAGCCATGTACTTATTTTTCAGAGTACTGCAGAGGTGGTGACGCGGAAAATGCAGAGCCTGGGCATTCTGAACAGAGGTGATAGCGCCGGTGACCGCTTGGGTCCCCGGGCCAATTGCCTTGGTCAGCTCCCCGGGTGTGAGGAAGATCTCAACGTCCGATGCCCATGTCAGGTAGTTCAGCCCATTTTGGGCTAGCTCGGTGAACTCACGATTGACGATTCCGGCCATCTGCGATTTATGCAAATCTTATTAGATTACAGCAGGTAATCCGGATTACAGCAGGTAATCCATTGCACAAATGCGATGAAGATACAATTGTTCATTAACATGACGTTCCAATATTTAAAAACATGCTAATAATGATTTCAAAGCGATTAAAGGTAATTAAACAATTAATTCTAGCAATGAAAACATATAATCAAAGCATTATAATGACGGAAACATGTTAAGCGCATCACTAACGTGAAAAAAATGGCCCCAAAATTGACCTTCCGAAATTATTTTATGCACAAAAATACAATTTCAGCAAAATTAGACTTGACCAGGGACTGGTAAATTTATTCAACAGGAATAAAGTTATACCTAATTCTGGAAAAGTTTAAGTGCTAAAATGTAAAATACGCGCATTCGGTCCGGCCCGATCGGCAGCAGGCCGAAACTGGGCCGCAAACCGTCCGACGACCCATCATCATTCCTCTCTGCCCAGCGCTGGCCTTTGTTTTTTTTTCGACCGCATAACCGTCCGAATTGGGTCCAGAGGGCCCAGCAGCGGCCCAACCGAACCCTAGAAGGGTCGGCCGCCTCACGCGTTGACCGAGGTCGAAGCTCTGGTCGTGGTGACGGCCAGCCACGGGTGACCTCCTGGCTCGAGACCAAGGGGCGGCGGCGGGCTGTGACGGCGGCGGCGGCGGCCAGTGGGGCCGCGCGCTCGCGGTGGGTGGCGGGGCGCGCTTGCGCAGGCTCGGCGCGGGTGGCGGGCGGGCGGCCGGTGGCGTGACCTCGCACATCGCGGGGCTCGGCCGACTAGGCCTGGAGCTCGTACGCGGACGGCGCGTCGACGCGGCCATGGCGCGGATGCGGGCGGCGCGGTCACAGTGCTGCCGGGCACGGCGAGCGCGGACGGCCAGCAGGGCTCCAGCGGCGACGGCCTCGGCGCGAGGCCAGCAGGGCCAGGCGGCGGTCGGCGGCGCCCCTCGGGCGTGCGTGCTCGGACGGCACGGCCAGCAGGGCCGTCGTCCGCGGTACGGCGCTGCCGACGCGCAGGTGCGGTCAGCAGGGTACACAGCGAGCACGGTCATCTGGACCTTCTCGCGCGGAAGAGCGACGGCGGCGCCACGTAGTGCAAGGCTCGGTGTGTTGCGTGGCGGCTTGCCGACCTATGCAACACACGGCGAGCGGCTCTACGGCAGTCAGCCGACGACGTCTTTTACGCCGACATAGAAAACACTTCGGATGACAATCTTCATCGTCCGTTCATCTGGAATTGAGACGGCGCGTCGCACAGCTGGTGCATCGCGGCGGTACCGTGATCATCTGGATCACGTCCATACCGACTCCCTACGGTGCCGTCAACAAATCCCCCATGAATCCGAGAGCATCGACATTGGTCGGCGACGTATTCGTCAGCTCGGCTCTCGGGAGGGAAATCGACACCGTAGGTAATACATAATCCGTATAAAACGTATGGCAAAAACGGAAACATAGAAAGATGTAAAACCGTTGTTGCGATCGGATCTGGATTATACCTTCGCGATGAACGACGAGAGCCTGCTTGAGGGAGGCTCGATGTAGATCAGTTGGCGGAGCAGTACGTGCTGATAACGTGTTACACAACCTTTGCCGGCGAGTCCGGTCCAAGGGCGTGTAGCGTGAGCGTAGTCGAAGGAGTCGTACACGCGGCACAATCACAGATGCGAAAAGTAAAAGAACACAGAGATATAGCCAGGACTGATCTGTATTATCAATGGTGTGTCTCTCTCCATACAATACATGTGTATATATAAGAGGGAGAGGGGTTAGGGTTGAGGACCAATCTAGAGAGAAAACCCCCCACCCAAGAAAGGGTGGGCCCGCACGTTACACGTACGGGAGAAGTTTCCCAACAGAATCTACCCGGCCGGGACTAGGTAGAGTGGACTGTCAAAACCCATGGATGGATCGTGTTCCCAGTATCGACTGACTGACCGGATTCAGTGGAAGACGTTATCCGCAAGGGAAAATGTTTGGAACGTATAAGTTTCACATGCGTACGTCCTTTTCGCACACATTTTGCAGCAACTAGGAGTACCACGGACTTATTTTGGATATTTAATACGGACTGCAGACTTAGCAAAAATAGTGAACATGCACACTATAATATATCTAATTCAAAAAAAAAGACATCTTATAATATATAGTAATATGGAACGGAGGTCGACTTCCAAGCGCCACGCACTTTCTATATATAATCTTCGGCACCAACGACGACTATGAGCCGTTGAGACGTGCCAAATGGGTGGAACCGATCGAACATAAACGCATGCGCTTGAATTGACCAAGGATCGGATATTCTCCACGTACACGCAAGCAGCGCGTGTCAGCAACATGGACTTTGAAACTCTGGAAAAAATATAACTAGTACAGTACTACGTACCATTTCATTTGATCACGATACATGAATGCATGTACGTGCTCCAGAATCATTCTCTTCTGGCAGTACCCTGGCTGTCCAGGAACTGATGTATTCGTTGGCATGCATGTTAGTTTTGCCTCTAGTTAGTATTATTGTAACATAAGTCGGCGTCCTAAAGTAAAGCCTCGACGACAAAGAAAAAATCTGTCGGCGTTCCAAGTAACGCGTATCTTTGGACTAACTAGTCTAAAAACGATTTTAGCTGCATTTATTGTTGAGAAAAAACACAGATTTAATACATGAATCTCGTGAGAATTTGCGGTTTGGTCACGTAGTTGCAGAACGTGAAAAAATGGTCACCAGGATACCACGTGCTTGGTTGGTCCGTCCTGGCGGCCATGAGTTTGAATACGTGACATACTGTTTTTTTTTCAAATCACCCCTTAAATTTTTTATTTATTCTAATTGCTAGATCATTTTCGATTATTTTTTGTTTGCCTTTTTAGGGGATTTGTAAAAAAATACCAGTTTGTCACGTATGTAAACTCACGGAGTTACCAAAACGCTCGCGCGTGGCAACTTTGTGACCCACTTTTCATGTTTTTTAACTTCGTGAAAACCACATAATTTCGGCAAGTTCATTTACAAAACCTGCTTTTTTCTCTTTATTGTTTTTTTTATAAAAAAACTGGATTTCTTGTGTATGAAATACCAGCGCGCACTGGGATAACCCTGACAGCGACGGCACCATTGATCGATTACTGTATATGCCGAAATGGGGAGCCAAGTGGCATGCCGTGAGTATCATAAAAGAACATAGGTCGTGTGGATGGATGAGATGCACGATATTCAAATGATCCCGAAACGTTAGGTCAGATTTTTTGTTTGTTTGTTTGGATAATCTCAGCTGACGTACGTCGAGCTGGCACGCGCGCTACTTATTTAAAATCAAAATGGCGTAGACGTATGAATGTATGATTGGATCGAGTGCTCACATGGGAATGCAATTGGAATTTTAAAATTACTGCGTCGTCAGGACCTGGTCCATATATGTAAACTCCCGGCTAAATGGAAAGCCATTCTGCCCTTTCCTATGGGCGCCCTTTAATCACATGCTTGGGCCTCTTTTAACTCTACCTTCGCCCACCCTAAAACTCGTCGTCTTCTTGCTACCCATTTTATTACCTCGTGTCTGTGGTTTGAAAATTTCCCCATGGTTACGCACCTCTGCTCATGGACCATTTCCGTGTAATCTGGAATAAGCAACAGCAGGGTCTGGTGAGGAACAAGTGCGCGCCAGAATAACTGTAATAGGTGACCTGATCACTTGAAAGGCCAGAGCTTGTTAACTGGTTACTAATGCAGTAGTGCTTACTACTACTACTACACGGCAGATTTTGAGCAAGAGCAGCTTCAATTCCTTGTCAGATGTCATCTTCAGTCTGGTACTCTCGAGTATCACCAACTTGGATGCCAAAGCAATGCACTTCTCTTCGCTTCATTTGGTTGCTACTAGTAACTTTCAATGCAAGTGACCAACAGTACCATGATCGAAGTCACTGAAAAAGATTACAAGTCCTTTGAGGAAAGGTTAAAGTGTGCTGTAAACGGACCACATCAACATTTCTCACACATTCCTACGAAATTCGCCTCAACTCTGCAGGTCCACGCTTTAGCCACGCGCACGTCACTACGGAAACGTACGAGACGCCGACGGTCGGATTGTACGCGTTGTTCCATTCCACGAAGATAACCACGATCGAGAGCAAGTTAATGCATGTACGCAGTGTTCATCCACGAAAACCCAACGCCCTGTTCTCTTGCATCACAATCCATCAGCGAGGAACTCTGATGATCGTCTTCCACAAGCTAGCTAGCTCCATTGGTCAATTAGTTAATTTACGAGACGAGATATAGGTGAACTGGTCGCAGAGTGCGTCCGTGGCTTGTTGGTCGCGAATTAGTGGGTGCTGAGTCGTGGACTCTTAGTGTCAAATCAGAGACGTGGTAATTACTTGATCACCACGATTAGACTCTGACCAATTTTTTGAAAGGAGGATCTGACTAATTAAGCGCGATGCGTACATAGTCGTAATTGGTCTTCGATGTTCGTGATGGGCAAGAAAATTTGTCGATTATTTCGTCGTGGCTGGCGGCAAATTCGATTTCGATGTTCTCCTGTCCGATGCGGCGCCGAGGAGGATAGATAGTGGCTACGTTCGCCGCCGCTCCAGATATTGTTCTCTACTCTAGTGTTGATATTTTTCTTGATAGTCGCGTGTCTCTGTGACGGCTGTTGTTTTGATGATTTCTGCCTGCTATAGATCGTCGAATTGGGAAAAAGGTCTTAGTTATTGCATTCACACTGATTTATTGAATTGGTGTTTCAAGGCTGGCTAGGACGTCCTTGTCCCTTGCTCCTATATTCTCATCTTTTTGACATTATCGGGACGACAGAATCAACGGTAAATCCAAAGCACGCACCCTTTTTCGTTTAGTGTAATTTACTACGATATCTTCTGAGAAAATCTTTGTTTTGTTTGGAGAGCATTTCCAAGCAATCGCTGCACCCTTGTTCTCCAAGTTGATCTACCCGGGCGGGACTAGGTAGAGTGGATTGTCAAATGGATCGCGCCAGGTTTGACCAATGGTTTGGTGGGAGACGTTATCCGGAATGGAGAAAATTTGTTCAAACATATAATTTCACACATGCACGTCCTTTTCAAACACATTTGCAGGTTTGCAATTGCAGCAAACTGCGGGTCAGAGACAAGTATGCCCGGCCGTGTTTGAAGGATGCGGAGAAATTGTTGGGGAATAAAGAACATCGGCTTCCAAGTGCGATGCTCTTTCTTTAATCATCGGCTTCCAAGTGCGATGCTCTTTCTTTAATCATCCCGCCTGCTCGCTGTCGACGCCTCTGAATCATCAGACGAGACGGTGCCAAAAGGCTTGATTTGAAAATAACATGTGTTAGTTTGAACAGGAATATATACCCTAGGCGACTTAGAACTAGCAAATCCGTATTATCCGTTTGAAAATCGAAAGAATCAGGAGGAGGAGCCAGCAACCGACCGACCCATCTGGATTTCATATTGTGGATTGATGTCGACCACATTGCTCACATCACAGGGAAGCAAATGCAGTTGGATTGGATCGGATCGCATCGTCAAGACGTAAACTTCTGGACAGATCTTTTCTTCACTTTAGGTTGCTCGAAAAAAATCTTTCTTCACTTCACGCTGCCAGGAGAAAGCAGACAAGGCAGTTTCCGACCACGCGGAGCTCCCTTGCTCGTGGGCCTCCCTTCAGTCACGTGTGTGTTTTGGGCCTACATTTGCCCAACACAATCTTATTTCTGCTGCCCATGTCGCAGTGTCTGTCTTTCAACTTTTGGCGTGCCAGGGTCTGGTGAAGGATGCCATGTCATTCACTTTTGGTTCAAGCATCCAACTAATTGTTTACTTCTAGGATGGAGGAGGAGATTATCTTGGATCTCGGAAAATCCCCACTAGTTTGTTTACTTTTAGTGTATTTTAGTGGATTAGAGGGGATAATCCCTAGATATTTCCCATCAACCATCTCATTTTTGTCTACAACAAAAACTCTAATCCATACTAATGTATTATAGGGGAAGCGTATCTGTGACCATTTGTGTGGATTGGGTGTTCACCAAATCTCCTCCCATCACCACTCCTCCCATCCCTATAAAACCCTTAAAGTAAGAAAGGCCTTACGGAGTCTCCAACGGTTCCTTTTATCTTTACTTTCCCTTTTAAAAAAGAGACATGCATGTTCTTTGAGGAAAGATAAAGTGTATGTATTGAACACATTGACATTACACGTCCCGACTACAAATTTCACGTCAACTTCGCAACCATTTGGCCATGTGCACGCATGCATGCTACACACTTTGTTCCACTCCACGAGCATAGCCACGAGGCCCACGAGTACAAGCGAACAACAAACACACAAGTTCAGGCATGACGCCCAATTCACCACCTTTTTATTTGGGGGGAGGGAATTCAATACTTTATTGATCAATTCAAATCATTAAAAAAAACTGCCACGGATGCACTCAGGCCTCCTTCATTGATAGTAGAAAGACATAGAGTTCGGCTCGATGAGCTAAAATGTGCACGGAATCATTAAGCAAACGATTAACACGGAATAAACTCACATACAAAGCCTCCGCGATAAACCATTATGTCGTGAACCACGGCACCAATGCCAACCCAATCCATGGAATGATCAAAGGAGGCGTGATGCGCCGAATCACGGACAAAGACTTTGAAGCCAAGACAGTCTTGTCAAAACCTTCTTCACCAATCACGAGCAAGGATGAAGCCCCCAATGCTTCGGCTGCAAGCACCTAGACATATGCCGACTTGGTTCATCAAAACCCCACCCTCATCTGGGAAGAAGATGAAAATAGAGCTGGATCAACATTGATTAACATCAAAGACCATGGCCATATGGGAAGTAAGTTTTGCTCTATCATCTCGGCACAAGCTTGTATTTGCTCCGCAAGGCTGCTGGGGTGCTTCGTATGAACCCCGTTGGATGCATCGCATATATGCCAAACCGTGACAACAACTAGAAGCACTTGATCAATCTCCCTTGAGCGGCAAAGAAAATAAATAAAAAATCCATTCCTCCGTGGTAATAAAACCCTTGCGCATAAAATGTAACCGACACAACAAACTTTTTACAGCTCTTCCCACACCTCCTAATACAGTGTATTCAACCTTAGCTACTTGTCGACCGGTTTGTTGTACAACTACAATTCAGCCGAGTTTCGTCACGGTTGCAACGAATTCGGCAGCTCAACAACGAATGCACATGATAAATAGACAGTCGGTCAGAGCCCGATACTCCGTGCAACACATGTTTTGTAGTGCGTTTTGAAAAAAAAAAAACAATCCTTACAGAAATGTGAGAGTTCATTCAAACAAGAACAAGAGAGAGATTCCCTATAAAACCAAAACAACAAGAGAGAGTTTTAGGTGGGCAACATCTTTTTTTTGGTGGAGAGAATTCAGGCGCATCAGCAGAGTAGTCGACAGGACGTCCCATCTTACAAAACCCCGGGCCCAGTCTTTGTATGGCCTTAGCAGATAGTTGCAAGTTTTTCTGATAAGTGGGCCAGCCCTTGGTGATCCCACCTCCTTCAGGGCTCGATTGGATTGTCGTATATTAAGCGAATACCGCCGTAAAATGTCACGGACCTGCTACTGAAAGGACAATGATGTCGCCTAGAGGGGGAGGGGGGTTGAATAGGCGATTTAAACTTTTCCGGTTTAGGCTTGGTAATTGCGGAATAAAACTAGGTGTTTAAATTAACAAGCCAACAACCTAAATATACTAGGCTCACCTATGGTTACCAACAACTTATGCTAAGCAAGACAAGCAACAAGGTGATAGCAATATAGAATACTTCAAGCACGAAGGCTATCACAATGTAAAGTGCATAAGTAAAGAGCTCGGGTATAGAAATAACCGAGGCACGCGGAGACGAGGATGTATTCCCGAGTTCCTCCTTTTTAGGGGAGTACGTCTCGTTGGAGAGGTGTGAGCCAACACAATGGCTCAACAGCCACAAAGGCTTCACCTTCTTCTCCGTTGAACCGCACCACAAAAGGTTTGGTTCACCTTTCACTATCAGAATCCTTCGAGGCGGAATCCGAAGCCTTTACAACAACGATCCGGGTCACACACCCACAAATGAATTGGGGGCTCCCGAACAGCTACAAATGACCACACAAGGTCTCAACCACCACAAAGGCGTCTAGCGTCCAAAGACCCAAGAGTAACAAGTTCACAAGCTTTCAACTTTCACGAATCCTCGTGGAGAGCACAAACCGATGCACAAAGCAATGGCAAGAGCACAAGTGCTGAAATCCTTCACTCTCAAATCCCACCAAAAGCAACTAATGCTTATGGGGGAGAAGAGAGGAAGAACAAAGAAGAACTCAACAAATGGAACTTCAAGAACTAGATCGAAAGGGTTCCCCTCACTTAGAGGAGAGATGGATTGGTGGAAATATAGATCTAGATCTCCTCTCTCTTTTCCCTCAAAGATATGCAAGAATCATGGGAGGAATTGAGAGAGAGACAAGCTTTGCAAGGTCAACAACGGTGGGGGAGAGAGAGAAAAACGTGCTGGGCAAAGCTAGTTGTTTTGGGGAAGAAGGGGGCCTTTTTATAGGTCCCTAAAAAAAGAGCCGCTGCAGGAAAATTAACCCCGGGGACTCCGGCCTGCCCGGACACTCCGGGCCATTTCCGGTCCACCTTCGGACCCCTATACCGCAAGCGCCGTCCGCTGGGACGAAAAACGAAACGCGCAGACCGGAGACTCCGGCCAGGAAAAATTCTGCAGCAACACCAAACACGAAAACGAAGATATCTTGAGCAAACGAACTCCGTTTTCGATGTTCTTGGGCTCGTTGGAATCACCACAACGAGCACTGTAAGATCATGCAGAGAAACATCATAATCCAACAATGGAGTATAAAACCAAAAGTAGAAAGGTAAACCCTCTCTAGAAAATGCAAACCGGTAAAACCTCCAACATAAAAAACGCAACAAGATATTCATATGAAATCCATTTTTGATGAACTAGAGCTTGGTATAGAGATGAACACAAGCTCTAAATTCTCACATGGATAGAAGCCAAATAAGAACCAAGAAAGATGATATGCCAAGTATGCAAATGTTTGAGCTCTCCACAAAGATGTGATCAAGTTACTCACTTGAGAGTCCCTCTTGATAGTACGCCGTCTATCCTATAACCAGGTCTCCCACTAACACCATGAGATCGGTAAAATAGAAACCCTATCAAGATCATACATTTGCCTTGCGCATTCCACTTGGGCTAGATGATGACGATCTCGACTCATTCAAGTTGGAACACTTTTCTTGATTGTGCTTGCTAGCACATGCTTGATGAAGACTCCTCCAAATACTCCCCCATACTCCATGATGGGAGAGACTTGCTAATCTCCGTCTTCATGAATCCACTTGTACTTCATCTTCTTATCTTGATATATATGATGACTTGGAGATAACATGAATGTTCACTCAATCTTCTTTTCCAAGCCATGCTTGCAATAAGCGCAACTCTTCACATGACCATTCTTCATATAAACCCTTGGATAGAATCTTGGTCATCATGAAATCTTTTAGAGTTCAACACATGAACTCCAATATTTTCCTATGGACAATATCTACAAGTATATCTCAATGCAAACATTAGTCCATAAGAATTGTCATTAATTACCAAAACCACGCATGGGGCAACACATGCACTTTCAGCTACGCTCCGCATGGAAATCCGACCGATCCTGTTATGAATCCAGAAAAGTTTTACGCTCCGTAAATTTAAAAGACAATCCAATCGGGCCCTCATGATTTCGCTAACACAATGTAAGGCCCAGCCTAGTGACCGAGTCAACCTGAATTTTGCACACGACAGGTGGAGCCTAGTGACTAACGACTTTGCCTTGCTTTCACCGTGTAGCGACAAGCCGCGAGCGAACCAAGGACAATGCAACCACAGCCGGATACGTCCCCTTCGTGCCACGTCAGCAAATACAGCGCCACACAGGTTTCGATGACCCTCGATGGCTCACGTGTGCGTATTCAGTGACCGTAACTAGCGTATTCCTAAGTACGTGGACAAAGAGGGTCACCCCTCCGATTGCATTAAAAAAACATGTACTCTGTCGATTACAAGCCTAATATACATACAGGAAAAACAAAACAAAGACAAAAGTGAAAAAAGGAGCACCAGACAGCACTAGACGAAGACTATCTATCATCCAACCACTATCTGTGTACGTAGGTACTGCAACTGGCATGGTCAGAGCTTACTGATGCATGTGTGATTGTCAATTTGGGTCTCGTGGTTTAGCAAGCCTGGACGAACTAGTTTAGAAACGATTTGACGTACGATGGATATCATCACGGACGGCGATGGCATCATTCATCAGTATATATACACCATGTGAATTGTTATACAATTTGCGTCCCCTGGTGTAGGAATCCGTGAACCAGTTTACAAATAGTTTGACCCGATTCGATCCAAGTGTATGAAACATCAGTGTGTTACATACATCCAAGATTGTTAGTTCCACAAGGAAATGGCGCATCAGCAGAATTGCCAAAGTAATTTAGTGCAGGTTTCGTCATTTTTCTTCAGGCTTAGTACATGCCTGCTTGCTCTGCTGCCTAATAGACCTCGGGACAAAAGCAAGGCCACGAGAACGACGGTGGCCAAACGTTATGCTCGAAGGCGTAGTTGAATCAGTGGCTGCAGTGCTCAGCTTCGATACGGCTGAGGTGAGCTGGTCGATCTTGCGCTCAACCTCCATCTTATCCCCCTCACCCTCCTTTCGTTGTTCATCTTCTTTTGGCTCCTTGCGATCATGTTGTTTTGGTCGATATCTCGAATTCATCTGCCTTGGGCTATTTCCATCCACGTCAATCGAAGAATCCCTTGCCACTTCTCCCTTGTAAGTGGCTTGACTCCGATGATGATACTTCTGACGATGCCGCTGGGAAGGTTGTGCCCTTTTAAAGAATTCAAATGACTTGGGGAATTGATGCTTATCGACAAGATGCCGCTGTCTACTATTGTACGTCTTAAACTTCACCCCACAACCCTCCACCAAACATTCATACTGTTTCAGACAAAAAAGGATTTGTGTTAGGATTAAATATGCTAGTGATATGCTTATCGAAAAAGATATCCAATAATCAATGGAAAGATCCATTAGCTGAATAATACAGTAAAAATGATCTGTGTCAGTGTTAAATATGCTAGTGATATGCTTATCGAAAAATATTCAATCGAAAGATACATTAGCTGAATAATACAGTAAAAATGATCTGTGTCAGGGTTAAATATGCTAGTGATATGCTTATCGAAAAATAACCAATGGAAAGATCCGTAGCTGAATAATACAGTAAAAAGGATCTGTGTCAGGGTTGAATATGCTAGTGATATGCTTATCGAAAAATAATCAATGGAAATATCCATTAGCCGAATAATACAGTAACTATGTGAGTGTTGACTGATGCCACATGGAAATGATTTTAGGATAACCATCAATACTGGAAATATTGAGGTTATGTAAAAAATGACTAGTGTGCAATTTAAGGAGTAATATGTATGTTCAGAATTAGATTGCTTACGTATGTAGTGAACAAGTGCTGAGGGATAGATGTTATTACCATTGGAAAACCACGAGCAACTTTTGCTTGGAAAAAGGAGTCATGTGCCTCAGAAATATGAATGCTCAACAACCTTGAAGTCGGATACAATCTTGAACATACAGAGCATGAGGCAATATGGCGAGTGCTGTAGTGGTCTTCAAACTCCTCCAAGCAATCTAGATGGGCACCACAACCAGCAATTGGACAACACACACTGCTGCAGGAAACATGGCTGAATCAACGTTAAAATGGAACCAAATTAATTCATAATATGCAGAGGGAAAACAGAAGTGCAGTCTGGAGCAGTTGTCAGAACAAAACATTCATCTATCGCTATAAAGTATAAAACTCCACAGAGCAGACCAGTATAGAAGAATTCAGTTTGTACAAGGCGAATTTTCATTTGCTCAAACATATAGTTATCGCACACATCATTTTTATGTTTCTGATAATATGGTGATGCAAAATATAATCCTAGGCTCAAATAAGTACTCAATGCAGTAGCAAAAATTTCCCCTGGTTATAGCTGACATGTGGCACAAAGGAGCGAAAATGGCATCAACACATATAAAACGTCCAACAAAATGATACAAAGTATAATCTAATACCAATTGCCAGTGGCCGACAAAATGACATGCAAACAACATTAACAACCTCGCACTTGCCACATCCATCCTCTCAAGTTGATACCGGTCATCATCCAAGAGATCTAGGGCAACCTACACGGACAAGACGAAACACCTGAGTATGAGAGAGTTGCACAACATGTAGTCAGGGGCAGATCAAGCCGTGGCACCCCCTCCAAAATACAAAAACAAATCTTGCCTACTAGTATTTGGACTAATCTTATGTTTATACCAGGTACAGAAATGCTAAATTGACATATCTTTGTGGTCAAAACTCTAAATTAGTGAAGCGCCACATCTGTTTCTGGCTAATTTTAATTCCACAAGCCCGATAGTGATTTGCTTTTGAAGCTTAGCACCCCCACCGATCAGATCCTAAATCGGCCACTGCATGGAGTCAACAAGGTACATAAACCAATTATAATTGAAGGAAATCCACAAAGTTTCAGTATATACAAGCTACTCTACTCTAGGTGTATCTAAGTGTCTTTCCACGGTCAGTAGCACGACTTGTGCAAAATTAACCTAGGCACCGCTATTTGGCTAAAATCTACCTACTGTCTTTGACAAGCATGTGTTGAAGTGGAATTCTCTAAGATCCCCAATCCCCTAAAATCTTTGGCTCATTTCTAGGCGGGGTCTGGGTGTGTTACGTACGTGCTTGGCGAGTAGCTCGCGCTCCATGTCGCCGGCGGCGAAGAAGGGGTCGTCCGGGGGCAACCGGCGCCGCGACACCTCCCAGAAGCCTGACCACGGCACCGCTTTGGGAACCTCGGCCTCTCCCGTCTCCCCCGGCGCGCACATCTCCATGGCCTCGGCCGGATTCTGCTGCATCCTCCCTACTTCCGCCGGCCAGTCAGCTCCGCTCGCCAGAGCGGTGCCGCCGCCGCGCCGGCCGTCGTCCCTTGGGAGGGAAAGGGTGCGAGCTGGAGGTGGGGAATGGGGAATTCCACTCGGAAGGATGGGTATGCTCTGCTGCCTGCGCACGTGAGGATGGGCCGTAGTAAACGCGCTATGTTTTGGGCCGGTCTAGCGAGCGCCCGCGCGCGCTGGATGCGTCTTTTTTTTCTTTCTAATTTTGGATGGGTCTCCGACTAGGATCCTACCACGTGGGTGTACAAAGGAGGTGACTTGGTGATCTCTCAGAAGTCCAAATTTCAAACCATTTGCTTCAGCACTTCCTGTGTCAAGAAGGTTGATCATTTTCTTTGCACCTCCATAGACCCCCTCCACCCAGGTAATTTCGGATGATCGTAGCAGATGCACCCGATCCATTCGGGAATAACGTCGCGTCAACATTCATCTAGTGCTAATGAGCAGAGGGTTTCGACCATACGACATCCCTGGTTTTTGCTGTCGAGGAAGCTAACCCATAATTCAGTGAAAGCGCTTGGATAGCAAAAGCTGAATTTGGTGCTAAAGCCAACTTCTATCCTTTAACACGCCTCTGCCACCAGAAGTACCAGGCCGCCACTACGACAATTTGCTGTAATCCAAGCTGCCCCAAGGCAGGTGACCTTCTCCTCATATTTATGAGTATTTCTCCCACCATATTGATGATGCCATTCTGTATAATACGCCGAGCGCACCGAGAAGGTGTACATTTTAGTCCTATGTCATGCCACAAAATCATCATCCAAGTTTGAACTAATAGAGATTTGCAGAATACGCTGAACCTCCTAAGGGTTGAAATTGTCTCTTAAGAGTTCTTCATCCCACAAATCTAGGCCCTAGGTCAGTTAATTCATCCACTGTCCGGAGTAAAATCGGTCATCTCGGTGTCTCAATTTTCCTCGTGACTGAACCAGCGATCTAGTGGTCGTTCCATATGTTGATATTTCTCCCATTTCTAGGCTCTTTGCTCCCGTCTACCTCCTCGCGACTCGCACCAGGGCGGCTCTACTCGGATATGGCGGCGCAGTAAGCTCCCCTCCCGGCTGTCCTCCTCCTGACCCTCCCTCCCCTCGTCCTCCCCCTGGTCGACTTCCTCCCTAGCCGTCCTCCTCCCCGCCGGAACCCTAGATGGATGGACAAAATGGCGATTGGAGGGACATGGCGGCTGGATCAAGCATGGCGGCGCGAGGGTTCTTCCCCAAAGCCAGCTTCTCCCCACCGAAGCCCCTACCAAGTCGCCTCTCCCTTCCCTTTTCTTCTCCACCGAAGCACTTCGCAACAACTTTTTTTTGCACGGTTTGTACATCCAAACAGGATTTGAAATTGGATCCAATCATTTGATTCCAACAGAAAATACCATGCACATTCAAACAACTGAAAGTGCATGTGTTGCCCCATGCGTGGTTTTGGTAATTAATGACAATCCCTATGGACTAATGGTTGCATTAAGATATACTTGTAGATCTTGTCCATAGGAAAAGATTGGAGTTCATATGTTGGACTCTAAAAGATTACATGATGACCAAGGTTCCATCCAAGGGTTTATATGAAGAATGGTCATGTGAAGAGTTGAGCTTATTGCAAGCATGGCTTGGAAAAGAAGATTGAGTGAACTTCATGTTTATCTCCAAGCCATCATCTATATCAAGATAAGAAGATGAAGTGCAAGTGGATTCATGAAGACGGAGTATAGCAAGGCTCTCCCATAATGGTGTATGGGGGAGTATTTGGAGAAGTCTTCATCAAGCATATGCTAGCAAGCACAATCAAGAAAGGTGTTCCAACTTGAGAGAGTCAAGATCGTCATCATCGAACTCAAGTGGAATGCGCAACACAAAGGTATGATCTTGATAGGTTTTCTATTTTACCGGTCTCACGGTGTTAGTGGGAGACCGGGCTATAGGATAGACGGCGTACTATCAAGAGGGGCTCTCAAGTAAGTAACTTGATCGCATTTTTGTGGAGAGCTCAAACCTTTGCATTTTTGGCATATCATCTTTCTTAGTTTTTATTTGGCTTTTATCCATGTGAGAATTTAGAGCTTGTGTTCATCTCCATACCAAGCTCTAGTTCATCAAAAACGGATTTCATTTGAATATCTTGTGGTGTTTTTTGATGTTGGAGGTTTTACCGGTTCGTCTCTTGTAGAGAGGTCAAACTCTCCTCTTGTGTTATTCTTCTCACATGATGGACTATGATGTGTATATGCTAATCTTTTAGAGCTTGTGAGTATCTTCGAAACAAGCCCAATATCATAGAAAACGGAGTCCGGATGAGAAACATATTGCGATTTTGGTTTGGAGATTTTATCGGTTGTTCTTTTATCGAGAGGTCTAACCTTTCCCCATTTGGTCTCCTACTCACATGATGGACTATGATGTTTCTCTGCATAATCTTGTAAAGCTCTTCGTTGTGATTTCAACGAGCCCAAGATCATCGAAATCGGAGTCCGGATGCAAAAGTTATTACCGTTTTGGTGTCGATGGTTTTGCAGTTTTTCAAGGGGCGGTAGTACCGCCCGTGGTACCGCTTGTGCCTCCCGAAGCCCGTTTTCAGCGGTACCGGAAGCGGTAGTACCGCTCCCTGGAGCCTGTTTTCAGCCTGTTTTAGTGTTCTAACTTCCTGGGGGGGTGGTAGTACCGCTAGGACCAGCGGTAGTACCGCCCCGGCGCGTTTCTGCACATAACGGTTGGATCTTGGGTTGACCTATTTAAGGGGTCTTCTTCCCCAATGGTTCCCTAACCTCTTGAGCTTGTTTTTCCCTCTCTCTCCTCCATTGTTGACCTTTGGAAAAGTTTGCCTACCTCTCAATCCCTCCCTTGATTCTTGCATATCTTTGAGGGAAAGTGAGAGGAGATCTAGATCTATATTTCCACCAATCCATCTCTCCTCTAAGTGAGGGGAACCTAGTGGATCTAGATCTTGGAGTTCTTGGTGCATCTCCTCTTTGTTCTTCCTCTCTTATTCCCCATAAGCATTTGTTGCTTTGTTGGAATTTGAGAGTGAAGGATTTGAGACTTGTGCTCTTGCCATTGCTTCGTTGCATCGGTTTGTGCTCTCCACGAGGATTCGTGGAAGTTGAAAGCTTGTGAACTTGTTACTCTTGGGTCTTTGGACCCTAGACGCCCGTGTGGTGGTTGAGACCCTTGTGTGGTCACTTGTAGCTGTTCGGGAGCCCCCAATCCCGTTGTGGGTTGTGCCCCGGATCGTTGTTGAAAGGCTCCGGATTTCCGCCTCGAAGGATTCCGATAGTGGAAGGTGAACCAAACCTTTGTGGTGCGGTTCATCGGAGAAGAAGGTGAAACCTTTGTGGTTGTTGAACCATTGTGTTGGTTCACACCTCTCCAACGAGACGTACTCCCTTAACAAGGAGGAACTCGGGAATACATCCTCGTCTCCGCGTGCCTCGGTTATTTCTATACCCGAGCTTTTTACTTATGCACTTTACATTGTGATAGCCTTCGTGCTTGAAGTATTCTATATTGCTATCACCTTGTTGCTTGTCTTGCTTAGCATAAGTTGTTGGTGCACATAGGTGAGCCTAGTTTATTTAGGTTGTTGGCTTGTTAATTTAAACACCTAGTTTTATTCCGCAATTATCAAGCCTAAACCGGAAAAGTTTTAATCGCCTATTCACCCCCCCCCTCTAGGCGACATCCTTGTCCTTTCAATTGGTATCAGAGCCTGGGCTCTCTTTTTGGGCTTTACCGCCTAGAGAGTAAAGATGTCGTTTAGAGAATTAGTGCACGATCCCACTCTTATATTCGATGGCACAAATTATGATGTTTGGAAAATTCGCATGCTTAACCTTCTTAGGGACATAAACCCAAATTTTAAGAGAATTGTAGATATGGGTTTTTTCCTCCAAAGGATTCCCAAAAGTTATCTTTAGAGGATGAGGAAAACTCTTATCTCGATACTCGTGTATCTAATTGTCTCATATGTGTTTTGAGCGATGTAGTTCTTGCATCAATCATGCCTTTTCGGAACGCTCATGAGCTATGGACCAAGCTTCAAGATATATGAAGTGTCCAATTATTGAGGATGATTGTTCTCCTCCACCTCCGGCCGTGATGAGTTCACATCTTCTTCCACTTCACCAACATGTGTTTTGACACAAGGTAATGATATGGTGAGTGGTGATAGAAATTGCTTTGTTGATGGTGAATATTCTATTGACTATACTTCATCTCTATCTCATTGCAATGATCTATCTTTGGACTTAAACACTTCTAGCACTACAAATGTTTTACATGCTAGTGTTGCTAGTCCTTGCATATCATGTAATAGTTGTTTAACTAAATCTCATGATGATATGCTTCATTCGTCTTGTTGCCATGAAAACAATACTTCCATATCCTCTATTTCTTGTGTGGCTAACAATGTAGAGGAATCACAACATTTGTTGGAACAAGACGTGGATCTCAATGGTGCTTCAAGTATCTCTTCACCATCTTTGCCCACTACTCATTTTTGCCTTATGGCTAAGGATTCAAAGGTTTCTCCACCTTTGGAACCCTCTACATCTTGTGATGATGTGGATGGGATTCTCATGGAGCGCTTATGGATGTTGAATCCATAACAAAGAAGGGTGAGATGGTATTTGGTGCTCTCCCCAAAGGTAGCAAAGCTATCCCTCCTCTAAGTGAAATCATTGTTTATGCTATTAAGAGTAGGGAAATCATTGAGGACTTGGAAACTCAATTTCTCGAGAAATGTCAAATTGAGAGAGAGGATGCCGATGAAAAGGCATCCTTAATGAATGCCCTTGAGGAAGAGCAAGAGCTTCGAGTGTCTCTTGAAGAGAAACTTGAATCTCTTGATGAATCAAATGATCTTATTATTGCTAAAATCATTAAGGAAAGAGATCATGCTATTGCTAAATATAAAGTGCTTAAAAAGGAAAAAGTTGAATTTGGTGTTGGCAATGCTAGACTAATTGAGGATATAGAGAACTTGACAAAGCCACAAGGCTTTAGAAAGTGAACACTCTCTCCTTATCAAGTCTCATGATCAACTCCAAACTCAACTATCTAAAAATGATGAGCTTGCCAAGTTGTCTTCTTCCATTTCTAATATTGATGATGCTTGTGCTACTAACTCCACTTCTTGTGAAGCATCTATTTTGAAGGAGAATGTTGAGCTAAGGGCTCAACTTGAGTTGCTAACTAGCAAGTATGGGAAATTGGAAGAAAGTCATGAAAAGCTCTCTAGCTCTAATGATGATCTTCTAGCATCCATGCTAGGCTAAAGTTAGCTCATGAGGCTATCGCTACAAAGGTAACATCTTGTGAGCCTCATGTGGACAATGGCACAACTTCTACTAAAATGCTATATTGCCATGTGCTAGTCCTAGTAATTCATCCACTCACAATGTTGCTACATCTTGTGATGAATTACTTTCTATGCCTTGTTGCTCTAACAATGAAGCTTCTACTTCCTCTAGTGTTTTGTTGATACTAACCATGTAGAGGAATTAAATGAGCTCAAGGCCCAAGTCACTTCTTTGAAGAAAGACTTGGAAAAGCGTCATGTTGGGGATTCTACACTTGACAATATGTTGAGTGTTCAAAGACGCCCCAATGACAAGAGTGGACTTGGATTCAACTCCAATATCAAGAACAAGTCCAAGTAACAAGAAGAACAAGGGCCAAGAACAAGTCAAGATTCGGCCAAGATTGTTTGCTTCAAGTGCAAAGTTGAAGGGCACCATGTTAGATCTTGCCCTTTGAAGAAGAAGCTCTTAGTGAGAAGCAACAAGGGAAGAAGCCTCAAGTTCAAACTCAAGTTCCTCAAGTTGAAGAACGGCCTCTTCCCAAGAAGAATCAAGCTACCCCTCCTCAAGTCAAGACTCCAACTAAGAAGAGAGGAGGAAGTAGATGTTGCTACCTATGCCGTGAGAAGGGTCACGTTGCTTCTTCATGCACAAATGGTACCTTATCCAACCCCATTATTATTAATGATGATTATTCTCTTCGGAAGGATAAGGTTGGCAATGTGTTTGCCAAATATGTTGGTACTCAAAGTGGTGTCAAGAAAAGAACCATTTGGGTTGCCAAACCTATTGTGACTAACCTCTTAGGACCCAACTTGGTTGGGGACCAACAAGCTAAAACTTGATCAATAGGTGTTGTTGGAGGGCATTGGAGACTTGGCTACTCATGAAGAATTAAGGGATCTTCATCAATTATATTCTCTCAAGCCAAGTCATTTGGATTATATTGTTCTATCTCATATCCAATGTTCCTCCTTGCGGTAACTTTTATTTAAATCATATATACATTGAAAGTTGCTTGCACCCTTGCATGTGTTAGGTTTTGTACCTTGCTAGTTTTTGTATGTGTTGTGCTCTCTACTTACTTATCTTGAGTAATCAAGTATGTGTATGTTGGTTTGCACACCATTTACTTGTTTGAGCCTTATTGCTTTTATTTGATATCTTATCTTGTTGGCTCTCTTTGAGAGATTAATGGACTATCCATTTTGGGAGTGATATGCTTCGTGCACTTCACAATCCTAAAATGTGTGTACATGAGGAATACCACTTAGTGATGATACATTATATTATCTATTCTCTATGTGGTATGT
The DNA here is from genome assembly GCA_947311845.1 of Poa pratensis. Classification (NCBI taxonomy): domain Eukaryota; kingdom Viridiplantae; phylum Streptophyta; class Magnoliopsida; order Poales; family Poaceae; genus Poa; species Poa pratensis. The sequence goes on along the minus strand of CAMZMU010000117.1, from coordinate 2,858,156 downwards.
CTTGCTCATGAGAAATTCAAATTCTATAATGTCCATTAATTTCTCGAGTTGGTTTTGTTTGCCTCTTGTTTAAAAAAATGGATTATCACATTATGGGGGAGTAATAAGCTATGTGCATATTACAAGCCTAGAAAATGTGAACATGTGAGGTATTGCCACCTAGAATTGATTTGTTATTATCTTATTCCTATGTGGCATGTTGCTCAAACAAGTTCCATCTTTGGTAAAATGATTTTGTTTAATCATCTTTTGGATCTTGTTTGCGATGGACATTCTTGGTACGGTTTTCCCCAAATATGTTCGCATATCCTTTTGGGAAATCGATTGCTTCAAGCTACTCTTTGTAGTGGCTTTGCATGATCGCGTGAATACTTGAAGCTATCAAGAATATCTATCTATTTAAGCTTTGGCCTTTAAATCTTCTCTTTTGCCATATGCTTATTTGTTGTGAAATTGGTCTTCAATATCATTCCTATATACCACCGAGAAATATCTCTATATACTCCTTGTCCTTGACAAGTGATACTCATATGTGTGGTGAAATTTGTGGACCATCTTCACTTTGTCTCTTGCTTTGAATTGCCTTATTTTATTGCCAAGGATTTGTTTTGATCTAACTCTCTTTGTCTTCCTTGTATCTTTTGGATCTTTGTTGCTCTACTCAAAATTTGTTTTGTGCTTTCTTGAGTTGGGAAAAGCAATGATCCAATTCTTGTGCATTGACATTCAAAAGTCATACTTCTTGATAATGCACTATTCTTGGGAAGCTATCCTACTTTGAGTAGAACTCGTTCTTTAAATTGGTTTTGCATTTTTGCTTTCCTTGAACATGACTAGTGTTTGAATAATATGTATGGAGAGTGATGATCCCATTTGTGTGCATTTGTATTCAAATGCAAGATCATAAATAATGCACAAATCTTGGGGGAGCAATCCTATATGCTTTTGAACATTAGTTGTCTTCAATTCATTTTGATCCCGATGACGTGTCTCTTTGGAAGACAAACATTTCTCGTCTTGGTACTTTGTGCCATCATGAGAAGTGTAGAGGGTTTGGTTTATTCCTTGATGATATTTTCATCAATTGGTATCTTACTTTCATTTGGCATATTTTCAAAGTGGTATCTTCAATCATGTGTTGATTTGGGTTTTTGATATAATTTGGACAATTCTTTCTTGTCACACTTGTGTGTGCTTTCTTGGTTTAATTGGTGTTTTGTCCAATTTGTATCTCGTTTGGTTTAACTTATGGCATGCTTACTTTCGTTGATCCAATATATAGATAAACTCCATCAAATCCTAAATGGCTAAGATGTGCATGAAATTCAATTTCATATCAATATGCACATATTTATGTGGAGTTTGTCCTATGTATTGTAGTTGCTCTAACTACTTTGGACCCAATGAGTTTGGGTACCATTTTGTACTTGAATTTGTTTTAGGTACATTGAGATGCATTGGAAGCTTGTCTCATTTACAAGGAAGGTGTGTCACCATGTGCTTATTGGAGCCAAGCTCGGATGATCATGAACTTTATCTTCTACATCACCAATGCTATCTCGGTAACAAGTATCTACCTCGTGCATTCTTTTCTAGCTTTCAACCTTGTGTAGGTTGTTTCATGGCATGAACCTTTTTTTGCAATTCATTTGGTTCTTGCAAAACAACTTTATTGCAAATGTGGGCAAGCCGGGATGATTACATATCAAGGGGAATATATATAATCATTTTCATGATTCACCAATCCCAAATATGTTAATCTAGCACTTTCTACTCTATGTCTCACATATGCAATATTGATACTTTTCAAAATCATTTGCCTCTTGCGATACTTGTTATCTTTCTCGGAGCATCCCTTTTATCACCTTATCCCTTGTGGATATTCTTGATGCTATGATGAGATTGTGTTGAAAGTTCATCTATATCGTTCTAAGATAAAATTGAGCTTTGTGATATGCTTTTAAGCAATGATCTTATTGGTATATATATGACTTTCTCTTGGATATCATATTCTTCACCGTTGTATCTATTTTGTGTGTGCATGTTTCTTTGTGGACTTATATCTTCGTGATTGGTGTCTACTTAGAAACTTATACACATGAGAATAGTAACATCTTTAATTGGTATTCCAATTCTTTAGTGACCACCTCTTATTGTTTTTGATTCTTTGGTGGTTTCTAAATGCCACAAGCTTTGCCTTTCAATTGGTTTATTTTTTTTTAAATAAGCTTGTGGACCTATTTGCTTCACCGTCTTTGGTTTGTGTTCTAATTTATCTAGGAGGGAGTGAGGATTCCATGTTGTGCACACCATATTGAAATGCAAATCCTACTTTGTGCACGTACCTTGGGGAGTTCCCTCTTGATTTTTAGAACACTTGGTTGATCTTATCATAATATCTTCTTATGTGATCTATTGGTTTTTCGGATCCTTTGATTGGTTACTTCTTTTGTCGAAGTATCTTCCAATTTGTTTCTCTTTTGCAATCTTTGGATCCTCAATATAGTTTGATATCCCTTCATCTATTCGTCATTGGATATGTGCATTTGATTCCACTCAATTATGAGAAATGCACACATTATGGGGGAGCTCTTCCTATATTGGCCTTCTAAATTTTTCCTCCCATTTCGGCAATCGATGCCAATGGGGGAGAAGTTTAGAGGGTTTAAGGGAATTTGGTGTTATGTTTTAGTTTCGTTCTTAAGCATTTGCCCTTCATGCTCTTGCATCCTTGCTCTTTGTGTTGCATGGTTGCTTAATTCATGATATAAACCCTCGTAAAAGGATTGTCATCAATTACCAAAATGGGGGAGATTGAAAGTGCATGTGTTGCCCCATGCGTGGTTTTGGTAATTAATGACAATCCCTATGGACTAATGGTTGCATTAATATATACTTGTAGATCTTGTCCATAGGAAAAGATTGGAGTTCATATGTTGGACTCTAAAGATTACATGATGACCAAGGTTCCATCCAAGGGTTTATATGAAGAATGGTCATGTGAAGAGTTGAGCTTATTGCAAGCATGGCTTGGAAAAGAAGATTGAGTGAACTTCATGTTTATCTCCAATCCATCATCTATATCAAGATAAGAAGATGAAGTGCGAGTGGATTCATGAAGACGGAGTATAGCAAGGCTCTCCCATAATGGTGTATGGGGGAGTATTTGGAGAAGTCTTCATCAAGCATATGCTAGCAAGCACAATCAAGAAAGGTGTTCCAACTTGAGAGAGTCAAGATCGTCATCATCGAGCTCAAGTAGAATGCGCAAGGCAAAGGTATGATCTTGATAGGTTTTCTATTTTACCGGTCTCACGGTGTTAGTGGGAGACCGGGTTATAGGATAGACGGCGTACTATCAAGAGGGGCTCTCAAGTAAGTAACTTGATCGCATTTTTGTGGAGAGCTCAAACCTTTGCATTTTTGGCATATCATCTTTCTTAGTTTTTATTTGGCTTTTATCCATGTGAGAATTTAGAGCTTGTGTTCATCTCCATACCAAGCGCTAGTTCATCAAAAACGGATTTCATTTGAATATCTTGTGGTGTTTTTTGATGTTGGAGGTTTTACCGGCTCGTCTCTCGTAGAGAGGTCAAACTCTCCTCTTGTGTTATTCTTCTCACATGATGGACTATGATGTGTATATGCTAATCTTTTAGAGCTTGTGAGTATCTTCGAAACAAGCCCAATATCATAGAAAACGGAGTCCGGATGAGAAACATATTGCGATTTTGGTTTGGAGATTTTATCGGTTGTTCTTTTATCGAGAGGTCTAACCTTTCTCCATTTGGTCTCCTACTCACATGATGGACTATGATGTTTCTCTGCATAATCTTGTAAAGCTCTTCGTTGCGATTCCAACGAGCCCAAGATCATCGAAATCGGAGTCCGGATGCAAAAGTTATTACCGTTTTGGTGTCGATGGTTTTGCAGTTTTTCAAGGGGCGGTAGTACCGCCCGTGGTACCGCTTGTGCCTCCCGAAGCCCGTTTTCAGCGGTACCGGAAGCGGTAGTACCGCCGGGGTGGTAGTACCGCTGCCCGGGGCGGTAGTACCGCTCCCTGGAGCCTGTTTTCAGCCTGTTTTAGTGTTCTAACTTCCCGGGGGGGGGGGGGCGGTAGTACCTCCCCGGCGCGTTTCTGCACATAACGGTTGGATCTTGGGTTGACCTATTTAAGGGGCCTTCTTCCCCAATGGTTCCCTAACCTCTTGAGCTTGTTTTTCCCCTCTCTCTCCTCCATTGTTGACCTTTGGAAAAGCTTGCCTACCTCTCAATCCCTCCCTTGATTCTTGCATATCTTTGAGGGAAAGTGAGAGGAGATCTAGATCTATATTTCCACCAATCCATCTCTCCTCTAAGTGAGGGGAACCTAGTGGATCTAGATCTTGGAGTTCTTGGTGCATCTCCTCTTTGTTCTTCCTCTCTTATTCCCCCATAAGCATTTGTTGCTTTGTTGGAATTTGAGAGTGAAGGATTTGAGCCTTGTGCTCTTGCCATTGCTTCGTTGCATCAGTTTGTGCTCTCCACGAGGATTCGTGAAAGTTGAAAGCTTGTGAACTTGTTACTCTTGGGTCTTTGGACCCTAGACGCCCGTGTGGTGGTTGAGAACCTTGTGTGGTCACTTGTAGCTGTTCGGGAGCCCCCAATCCCGTTGTGGGTTGTGCCCCGGATCGTTGTTGAAAGGCTCCGGATATCCGCCTCGAAGGATTTCGATAGTGGAAGGTGAACCAAACCTTTGTGGTGCGGTTCATCGGAGAAGAAGGTGAAACCTTTGTGGTTGTTGAACCATTGTGTTGGTTCACACCTCTCCAACGAGACATACTCCCTTAACAAGGAGGAACTCGGGAATACATCCTCGTCTCCGCGTGCCTCGGTTATTTCTATACCCGAGCTTTTTACTTATGCACTTTACATTGTGATAGCCTTCGTGCTTGAAGTATTCTATATTGCTATCATCTTGTTGCTTGTCTTGCTTAGCATAAGTTGTTGGTGCACATAAGTGAGCGTAGTTTATTTAGATTGTTGGCTTGTTAATTTAAACACCTAGTTTTATTCCGCAATTATCAAGCCTAAACCGGAAAAGTTTTAAATCGCCTATTCACCCCCCTCTAGGCGACATCCTTGTCCTTTCAACAACCGAGTTGGAATTGGAGGCCAATTCATTTCCATCTGAGCTTTAGTATTCCCCCTCCAATTCAACTCCAAGGTTGAATACGAAGATCCAAACACAGCCTTAAGTGTTCTTCATCCCAGAATCCATAACTTGGGTCAATTAATTCATCCAGCGTCCGGAGTATCCTCTTGGTATCTCAATTTTCCTCATGGCTGAACCAGGGATCTAGTGATCGTTCCATATGTTGATATTTCTCCCATTCCCTACACGTCAGATATGGCCTCTCTTGAAAGTCTGCAAGCCCACAACGATACTCTGCCAGGTGCCATCTGGATAATATTTGGCTCGTAGAACGAATGTACATCATCGAATAAGAGTAAATTATGATAGGAAATAGTCATGCAAAATGTACGTATCATTTACTGTCTTAGACACGGCGAGAAGTACCCCTCCGACTCCCTATCATGATCTCGAGTCTCCAAACTCTTTTGGCTTCTAAAAAGTTTAATCATTTTGGATTTATTTGTACTGCTGTTGATGTTTCTTAACGGGAGAAAGAGAATAGATAAGTTCAATTAATTGAAAGTTGCTTTGCAGTTATTAGGACAAGTCAGTGGAATAAAAGGAGAAGAATAATTGATGTCCAATCCCACGGAACCAAGGGCACAGGCCTCCACAATGCAAGGCCCAGCCTAGCCCAGTCAACCCTGAATTTGCAGAACGTGACACCGACAGATGGAGCCCACGTGAGCAACGACTCCGAGAAGGTGTACGTTTTAGTCTCATGCCATGCCACAGAATCACCATCCAACTTTGAACTAATATAGAATCACAAAATACGCTGAACCTCCTAAGGGTTGAAATTATCTCTTAAGAGTTCTTCATCCCGCAAATCTAGACCCTGGATCAATTAATTCATCCACTGTCCGGAGTAAAATCGGTCATCTCGGTGTCTCGATTTTCCTCGTGGCTGAACCAGGGATCTAGTGGTCGTTCCATATGTTGATATTTCTCCCATTCCCTACACGTCAGATATGGGCTCTCTTGAAATTCTGTAAGCTCTCAACGATACCCTGCCAGGTGAAAGAAGAACATGTTTTCGCGGAAACTCACATGTGCACCCGGGTGCACATGCTCCCTTTTTTTCGATTTTTTTTGAAAATTCAAAACTTGTCGAAAAATTCTGAAAAAATTATGCACGTACCTGAGCATGTCACGCACCATCGTGTCAAATTTGGCGACGAAACGACATCGCGGCCGCCCTGTGCAAAAATGACAAATTAAATGACAAAATTTTTGCACAGGGCGGCCGCGATAATAGATCCAAATTTTTGAATTTTTAGATCTGAGATTTGTCATTTTTGCACAGGGCGGCCGTGATGTCGTTTCGTCGCTAAATTTGACACGATGGTGCGTGACATGCTCAGGTACGTGCATGATTTTTTTCGGAATTTTTCGACATGTTTTGAATTTTCACATTTTTTTCGAAAAAACCGGGAGCATGTGCTCCCGGGTGCACATCGTCCATGTTCATGTTTTCGGACCTACATTTAATCAACCACCATCTAGATAATATTTGGCTCGTAGAACAAATGTACATCATCGAATACGAGTAAATTATGATAGGAAATAGTCATACAAAATGTACGTATCATTTACTGTCAGTCAGACACAGCAAGAGGTACCCCTCTGACTCCCTATCATGATCTCGAGTCTCCAAACTCTTTTGGCCGACTCGTGCTCATGATCAGTCGGCCTCAAGCCGATAGTCACTAGCGGCTTCTAGAAAGTTTAATCAGTTTGGATTTCTTTGTACTGCTGTTGATGTTCCTTAACTAGAGACAGAGAATAGATAACTTCAATTAATTGAAAGTTGCTTTGCAGTTATTAGGACAAGTCAGTGGAATAAAAGGAGAAGATAATTGATGTCCAATCCCAAGGGCACAGGCCTCCACAATGCAAGGCCCAGCGTAGCCCAGTCAACCCTGAATTTGCAGAACGTCACCGACAGATGGAGCCCACGCCTTTCAGCAAAGCATCGCTCGCGCGGCACAACGAACCAACGCGTCTACAGACAAGCTGCGAGCGAACCGAGGACAGCGCAACCGCCGGATCCGTCCCCCTCCCCGCCGATCGCCGCCTCCCGACCCCGGCCGCCGGTGTCAGGTCCCAGCTGGGATCGTCATCGCAGCTAGCTAATTAGACACTCGATTCTCACGAATAAGCTAGAACACGACGGATTCAGCGGGAAATTGCTCCGGTAGGTGGTTCTAGAGTATAGAGAGTATGAGTATTTGGGGATTTTCCCTTACAAGCATTCAGATAGATAATCGTAAGAATGCCAGGCGCAGCTGGTCTTAAGGAAATAAGATGACAAAGTCAACAACCTGGTGCTCCGCTGTCACCCGCACAGCCGTAGGATCTTGTCAAGCTTATCGTAGCGTCGAGGGGCCTCCAAGTATATCCTATGGTAGGCATACCTGACAGTGCCCTCTCCTTGAATCGTTACTTGTCCTCAAGTAACAGGTGCAGGAGAAAACCAAGCCGTGACAGTTGTTTTGAAGAATTCAGGGAATATCTTCTTAATAAAGTCTGCATCTTCCCAGCTTGCCTCCTCAGGTGACAGCCCTTCCCAGTGAATCAACCATTGCACGACGGCCACATTTTGGCGTGGTATTTGTCTTGTTTGCAACACAGCCGAAGGTGCAGTCTTAATCTTGCCATCCTCAGCAATCAGAGGCAGTGTAGAAGATGGTATGGCATGAGAACCAGCATGTTTCTTTAGTTGGCTAACATGGAACACCGGGTGAATCTGCACACCGTCAGGAAGAAGAAGTTTATAAGCTCGATTACCAACTTTCTGGATGATGCGAAATGGGCCATAGTATTTGCTGTGCAACTTGATTGCTCCCCGCAACCCAAATGCTGCCATGCGGTAGGGTTGCATCTTCAAGTATGCCATATCTCCCAATTCAAATGAGCGCTCGGTGCGTTTAGCATCTGCATATTTCTTCATGCGCCCTTGAGCCAGTTCCAAATTCTTCTTGAGCAATGTTAACATTTTTTGTTTAGCTTCCAGGAATGATTTAGCATCCAGATCAGTTGGACCGCCAGCAGAGAGTTCACTGATCAGAGGAGGAGGGAACCCGTACAATGCTTGAAACGGTGTCATCCCTAGTGAATTATGATAGGTGGTATTGTACCAGAATTCAGCTAAGGATAACCAAGAACACCACTTTTTTGGTTCCTCAAACGCCATGCACCGCAAGTAAGTCTCCAGGCACTGGTTAACCCGCTCGGTTTGCCCATCGGACTGGGGGTGGTATGCTGAACTATAGCGCAAATTCACCTGTAATGCACTGAAGATACTCTTCCACATGTTGCTGGTGAAGATGCGATCTCTGTCTGAAATGATGCACAGTGGTGGTCCATGCAACTTTAGCACATTGTCAATGAACGCTTGGGCAACAGTTTCCACAGAATATGGATGTGCCAATGGAATAAAATGGGCTGATTTAGTCAGACGATCCACTACTACAAGTATTACCTCTTTTCCTTGAGATTTAGGCAACCCTTCTATGAAGTCCATGGATATATGTGTCCATGCCATGTCTGGTGTTGGTAGGGGATCGAGAAGGCCAGGGTAACTGCAATTCTCGTGCTTGGAGCGTTGACAGACAGGACAAGTCGCAACCTTTGTTTCTACCCATAATTTCAGACCTGGCCAATGAAACAATCGTTTAATTCTTTGGTATGTAGCACGCATGCCGGAGTGACCACCTACTGCAGAGGAATGGAGAGCAGTGAATATTCTGTCCTTGAGCTCCGCACTGTTGCCAATCATGATTCGTCCGTGATATCGGAGGATGCCTTGTTGAAATGTATGTGGAGCATCTTTATCAGGAGCGGTTGTTGAGAATTTCTGCACCAATGCAGCTGTTGTTGGATCAGAGATATAACTGTCAGCAATTTCTTGTAGCCACTGTGGTTGAACAACCGAAATAGCCATTAGTTTGCTGTGTTTGCGAGACAGGGCATCAGCAGCACGGTTCTCCTTGCCTTTTTTGTATTCTACCTCATAATCAAATTCAAGTAACTTCATCATTAATTTGTGTTGAATTCCATCAGTAACTCTCTGGTCTGTGATGAACTTCAGACTTTGGTGATCAGACCTGATAATTACTTTGCCCCCCAAGAAGTAATGGCGCCACCTCTTCAGAGATTCCAGAATTGCCAATGCCTCTTTTTCATACACTGATCTAGCTGCATTTCTTGGTCCCAGAGCAGTGCTGTAATAAGCCAACGCCCTGCCTTTTTGCATGAGAACAGCACCCAAACCCGAATCTGAAGCATCAGTTTCCAGGATGAAATCTTCGTGGAAATTAGGCAAGGCTAGTACCGGAGCCGTGATCAATGCAAGCTTCAGTTTTTCAAAGGCAACGTCATGAATTGGCAACCAATTGAACTGGCCTTTCTTGAGTAGATCATGCAAGGGTCTACAGATGATGCCGTAATCTTTAATAAAACGTCTGTAGTAGCCAGCTAATCCCAGAAAACTCTGCAACAGGGCTAATGTAGTAGGTGTTACCCAAGTAGCAATAGCTTCAATCTTCTTTGGATCAGTTGCTAAGCCAGCGCCAGAAATCACGTGGCCGAGATACTCTACTTGGGGAACAGCAAAAACACATTTGGATTCCTTCGCAAATAGCTTGTTTGCTCGAAGAAGTTGTAAAACTATCTTCAGGTGTTTGATGTGTGTCTGCATGTCTGGGCTATATACCAATATATCATCGAAAAACACTAAAACAAACTTCCTCAAGTAATGCTGAAATATCTGATTCATCAATGCTTGGAACGTTGCTGGAGCATTAGATAAGCCAAAGGGCATTACTAAATACTCGAAATGACCACAGAAAGTTCTAAAGGCCGTTTTATGGATATCTTCTGGTTTCATACGGATTTGATGGTAGCCAGAACGCAAATCCAACTTAGAGAACACGCAAACGCCATGCAATTCGTCCAATAAATCTTCTATGATGGGAATCGGAAACTTGTCCTTGATGGTTTGGGCATTTACCTTGCGAAAATCCACACAGAGACGCTTGGCGGTTTCTTTCTTGTCCACCAATATTGTTGGAGCTGCATATGCACTTTGACTTGGCCGAATCATATGCTTCTGAAGGAGGTCTTTGATTTGTTTCTCCATTTCTTCCTTTTGGCGATGGGGAACCCTGTATGGTCGAGACACAGGTGGTACTGCACCATCCTTCAATGGTATTGTATGATCACAGGAACGGTGAGGTGGTAGTTCAGTTGGTTCTTTGAAAACGTCAGAGAATTCCGTCAACAAGTTCTGAAGTTCTGGCAATGTTGTTTTATTAGGCTCAGATGTTACTGACAGAGTTTGCAATTGTATCACATAGCCCGTGGCTCCCTTAGATAGAATTTTCTCCATCTGCTTCGCTGAAACCTGAATTACTTCATGATTGGATTTGCAAGTTGGAAAGGATATTGGAATCTTCCCAAACTTCGTAAGGGTGAACAAATTCTTGTGGAAATCGAAAGAAATGGGACTGTGCTTACTCAGCCAGTCACAGCCCAAGATGACAGTGTTATCCGGAAGATGCAGCACTCTAAAATCCTCCACAAATTTGTGTTTTGCAATTGAAAAGTATCCATCTCGGAGCAAAGAATGAGATGCTAACTGTCCCCCTCCAGCTACTTTGATCTTTTCTGTTGCAGATTCCTCCAAATTGCATTGGAGTTGGGTTGCAAAGTTGAAGTCAATGAAGGATGCATTACTTCCCGAATCAATGAGAGCTACCGTTTGTTTGCCACAGATAGAAATCAGAACATAAGGAGAGTTTTCAGTACGAGGGCCCCCTAATGCCTGCAGTGATATATGCCTTATGTTTGCAGGTGGTTTTTCCTGTTGCATCTCGCCATTTTCGTCAATTTCTTCCTGCTGTGGTTCTTCATTTTCCTGAGCAGTTTCTTCTTCCGTGCCGGCCATATAATTAAGAACTGGCACAGTTTTACACTTATGGCCTGGAAAATAAGGACTACCACATCTCCAACAATCAGTTGATTTCTTTTTAGTATTCTGTGTAGCCTCTGGTGGCTTGCTAACCACTGGTAAGGGGGATGGTTTATAAGTCGAATTCGAGCTGAAACGCTGAAAGCTTGGAACAAATGAACGTTTTGCTGGCTGACAGCTTTCCATGTCCCTTGCTTGCCAATAAGCATCAGTCAATGTCACTGGGTGCAATGGCCTAAGTTGAGCTTTAATGGTATCTCTGAGACCATTCACGTAGCATTTTACAAACCATCCCTCAGATAGCTCCGGGTTTTCCTCTTGAACATCGGCCATAAGTTCCTCAAATGATTCTGTATATTCAGACACCGAAGAGTTGTTCTGACGTAAGCTATTGAATTTTTCAGTTAACTCATAGGAGCTGTGGCCAGAGAATCGATGGACTACTTGTTCATTGAATTGAGACCAAGACAGCTGCTGCTTCAAAAGACCAGATCGGCGTAACCAGACATCTGCACGTCCCACAAAATATAACTGAGCTAAACTCACTTTGAATTCTTCCGGGCTGCTGACATTTGAAAACACTTCTCACACTGCCTGATCCAGCCAACTGGATTGTCTCCATCAAAACGAGGAAAATCCATCCTCGGTCCTTTAGTGATGTTCTTCAAGAAGTTTGCCCTCATTTCAGCTTGATAATTTCTGTAGTATCCTTCCCACTGCCTGCGCGCCTCGGGTGGTTGGAAATTCTGGAAAACTGTCGCATTTGGTGGTTTGGCTGCTACATTCACTGGAGTTACTGGAATGGTACGCTCACCATTGAGATTAAGTGGTGGAAACCCCGGCGGAGCTGACCTGCGTCCAATATTAATTTCAGGCAGAGGAGGTTGAGTAAAAAATTCCAAGGTTCTGGTCTTATCTTTCTCCAACGCCAACTGCTGACGAAGTGCTTCATTGGTGTCTTCCTGCTGTGCAGCCTGAGATTTACCATTGCGATGTGAAGCCTCAGGTGCATCTGCTGCCTTGGGTCTCAATTCATCTAGTGCTAAAGCCATAGCTTTGAGTTGGTTTCCAATCTCTCCGACCGCAGTTTTCATCCCATCCACAGCAGTAATTACCTTGTCTTGCCGGTCATTGATAACCCCAATATCAGTCTGGATTTGCACGATATCGCCTCGCATCTGCTCGGTTTCTTGTCGATGCTCGATGAACTCGTTGCGCAAAGCTGTGAGGCCATCGTCATCCACTCCTGACTTAGAGCGCCCCATCCTTGATCTTAAGAGTTCGGGAGGGAATTTGACACTGGAACTTGTCCAGAAACCAGGCCCAAATCCTAGATCCTTCCGTCGCCTTGCTCCACGCCTCCAAAAGTACACGGATCGATAGTCGTCTCCGGAATTTTACAACCAAGGAAAAGTTCCTCAGCAACCGAACGAACTCACCGAGCTGTACCCGAATTTGTGCCGTCGCCGCCAAGCCGCCGCCTTCAGTAACTCAGAGATGGTTCTACCGCCGCCTGCGCCGCCGTCGACAAACCAGAGATGGGTCTACCGCCGCCCGCGCCGCCGTCGACCAACTCCCGCCGCCGCGAATTGGGTGGGTGGGAAGGGATGTGAAAGAAGAACCCTACCTTCCCGCACTCCCCAAAACGAAATCGCCTCCGAGGAAAGATTGCTCTGATACCAATTTTGTCAGGTCCCAGCTGGGATCGTCATCGCAGCTAGCTAATTAGACACTCGATTCTCACGAATAAGCTAGAACACGACGGATTCAGCGGGAAATTGCTCCGGTAGGTGGTTCTAGAGTATAGAGAGTATGAGTATTTGGGGATTTTCCCTTACAAGCATTCAGATAGATAATCGTAAGAATGCCAGGCGCAGCTGGTCTTAAGGAAATAAGATGACAAAGTCAACAACCTGGTGCTCCGCTGTCACCCGCACAGCCGTAGGATCTTGTCAAGCTTATCGTAGCGTCGAGGGGCCTCCAAGTATATCCTATGGTAGGCATACCTGACAGCCGGGAAGCGCCGACCATGGGCTGCTCCTCCTCCGTGCCAGGTTAGTTCGCGTCCCCCATCCCCCTCCGGAAAAGCCCTGCGCCCCCTTTTGGATAGGATTCGTTCTTCGGCGTGTTAGTTAGGGTAGACAAATCGAGGCTTCCTGGAGGTTTCACTCGGCCCTGACCAGGCTACATATTGTCCTCCTCAATCTGTAGGGTTCATTAGAGCGCTGTGTATGCGTGCGTGGTCTGGTCTCTGCAAACGGAGAATTTACACAGGGACTAGTCACCTCTACTCCCTGCATTGTCATGTGCTAACACACACAGCTGTTCGTTCTAATCGTGCAGCTAGAGGCACCGGAGGGCTTAACACCATAGACGGCAGATCCTCTGCTACCGATTCCAACGAGCTGCGTGCCAAGGTACCCTTCACCGCTTCTCTTCGCCTGCTTATACTGAGGTTGCTTGCGGCATCAGCACAAGCAATTGAAAGTACTACCTGTGAACTATTTATTTTTTCCCTTCGCATGACATTAGAGCTAGCTAGCGTTTAATTTAATCTAAACCCCGTTGTCCGGTAATCCAGAGAAAGGCGCCCAATGGCCAGATTCAGCTATATGGTACTAGCTGCAAACAGCATCCGAAACATACCACCGTTTTTCTACACTCGACATCTGGTTAATTTCCTATAGTATATAGTCTAGTGTGTGAACGTAATGTTGTTATTCTGCATCAGCCTCACAGGTCAACTGAACTTCAGCCAACTATCTCCATCTGTACTGTACTATACACCTCTTCAGTAAAATACAATTACATACATGTTTATAATGATGTTTGTGTATTGTCCACTTGTGCCTGCTGTAATATTTATATTTTCTGTCTTGCTTATGCGTGAGACTACAAATCATTTTATCGTGGACAAGCACTGTTGTACAAGGTGGGAATTATGCAGTTGCTTAGCTGAACATTTCAAGTCTTGGATATCTCAAACCGCACGGGATAAATTGGATTTCTCTTTGTCTTATCAAATAAAAAGCTGTCATTGCTTCATCCGACCGTTCTTTGATTAATTCATAACTAATGTGTCTAAAGTACATATTCGAGTAACACCATGATGGGTAGCACTGATCCCCATGGCGCAGTAGAGATGTAAGCCATACCATATGTTGCCTGCACATGTTTTGACAACCTCAAATGAATCACATTGTATGAAACAGTATCTTAGTTTACACAAAACCACAGTGCTGTTGTTTTACCAGTCTTCTAGTTTGTGCATCCTGTGAATGTGATTCTCCGTGGATAGTGTGGCAACCATTATAACAAAAGAAGAGGCATATTTATGCACATGATTGATTTCATACTCTGTTTTCCTTCTGAATGGTTGTCCCTGTTGAAGGCATGTATTGTGTCTAATGATAATTTGTGGCTCTGTTTGATGTTCTCATTATCTTCATGTTGCAGCTGGTATTGCTCGGAGACTCAGGTGTTGGAAAAAGTTGTATCGTCCTCCGGTTTGTTCGTGGTCAGTTTGATCCGACTTCCAAGGTAACTGAGCTATGGATGAAAATGTTACTTCTGCCTTGGTTGCATTCCTCTTGCTTGACAACCTCCATTATTTTTAATACATTTTAAATAATAATTTTAGGTAACTGTTGGTGCATCATTTTTATCACAAACATTGGCATTGGAGGATTCGACAGTAGTGAAGTTTGAAATCTGGGATACTGCTGGACAAGAGAGGTAGATATTTCGTTCTCCACGATTTTTTGAATTGAAAGTTGCACCCACAGTGCAATGTTTATCGACCAAAAAAAAATCAAGACTAATGAGGTAACTTGTAAATTTCAGGTATGCTGCCTTGGCACCTCTATATTACAGAGGAGCTGCTGCCGCTGTGGTTGCCTATGACATAACGAGTCCAGAATCATTTAAGAAAGCACAATATTGGGTGAAGGTAAACTATACAAAATCTCTTTTGTTCTGATTTTTATTGGTCTATTTTGCCGTATTTTCCTTCAGTACTGGGTTTGTATACGTGCTCATACTCTCCTGGTAATAAAGGTCTGTATTATACCGTAAGGTAAGACTGCTGATAGATTACAAATATGTTGGAGATTACCACCTTTTGTTGGGCGAATTACCTCTAAATTCTAAACATCATTGGTAGTGAGCGTAATCGAAGCGCTTACAAGATTTCCTTCTGCGTGCGCCTTGCAAATTTCACTTCATCAATACCAACTTATTATATAGATATAATGTACCGTAGAGTTTCTTTTCAGACTGGATGGTATGTATTTAGAATTCCCTGTTTCTATCTCCTACCTTGCAGGAACTTCAAAAACAAGGCAGTCCTGGTATTATCATGGTTCTGGTTGGTAACAAAGCTGATCTACATGAAAGTCGAAGTGTAACTTCTCAGGTAAGAATTTACACTTCACCGTGAAGTCTTGAGATAAATACTTGAAATTGAATGTCACATTAATTTGATAACGTGGCGCACATTCTGAAGGAGGCACAGGAGTATGCGGAAAAGAACAATATGCTTTTCATGGAGACATCAGCGAAAACAGCTGATAATATAAATCAAGTATTTGAGGTATTAATGTATTATGCCCTCCGAGTACATCCATATTAGTCTTGTTTCCACATGATGAGAAGAGAATCAGTTAATAAGTAAAACTAGTAGCAACTTAACAGCTGTAGCGAAAATTTGCAAATGTTATTCTAGCAAAGCAATCAAGCTAGCTCATCAAAGCCTTGAACTTGAGAAAATTTGAGCTTGTTTTAGGCCCATTGGGAAAAAAAAATCTGTTTATGTATCAGTCATCTTATGAACAAGAACTAGGTTAAAACTAGAAAATCAATCCATAACTATCTTGTCTCGATATGTATGTACTCAATTGATTGTCCACAAACAGTACCAGTCAGGACATTTTTCAAACGCTAGTCTCATGTTCAGCTTTTTTCGCTCGCACTTTGGTTTCTGTATTAGTACCACTCATCATGAAAACTTTGCCGACATCCTCCTCCTTACAAGGTCATATGTTGCTGGAACAGGAAATCGCCAAGAGGTTGCCGAAGCCAGCGGCGTCCTGATGAATAGCTCCGGTGTATATCAAAGAGTGTGACAGATAGAGTTTGTATCATGATGTGCCTGTAAACAATTTGAGGCCAATCCATACGTGTAGGCGTTGCTTGTAAAGGGAGGATGATGTAAATAAAGCTTATTGTTATTCCTTGGCTTATTGTATTCCTTGCACAGATGTAAAACCGTGTTAACCGCGGAAAGATATTCCTTGCACTTATCAGGTGGTGATCCGTATAGCCCGCCCAATGGGTACGATCCGTATGAGCAGAATTTGGGTTATGGAACACATGATTTTCACATAGTCTCGCGATACACAAAGAGATTTTTGTTTGTTAGGGATTAATTGCGTATGACATGGTTGTTGTACTAGACACTAGAGGGTCATCAATTGCAATTATGTCGCTGTCACTCTCTGATTGGCATGTTTTTTCTCTCTGTTTGTTCTACGTTCCAAAGAGGCCAGAAACATTTCAATTCTGTCAGGAAGGAATAAAGGTCCAGTAAGATTTTCGCGACACCTATAAGCCCCCCACTTCGAAAATTCTCATCATACTTACTATGTGTAATGCCGTCATGAGTGATATGTGGCATTGAAATCATCGTCTGCCATGATGCACGATAGAGGTAGAGAGCATCGTCGGAAGGAAGAAGGCACCACTACATGTCCTATGTTTCACACATGAAAAAGAACATAGTTTTTTGGAACAATTCTTGTAATTTTGGAAAAAAAAGAGAGTAAGAATACGACTCTGTGACTATGAATACAGGGCATCGTCGTCAAGATACCAAACTTGTAAACGGAGATCATCTCCCATCCGATCCAACAACCTACACACACACGAGACCATCTAGAGCCTTCCACGTGGGCCCGGACCGACGCTCCCCTGACCACACGCCGAGCCCGTACCTCCCTGCCCGGTGGACCACGGCCCATTCGGACCCACACGTCATGGAGGACGTGTAGGACTCCTCCACGGAGCCGGAGCCAAACCCAAACCCCTCTTCCAAGAAAGAAGCTATAAAAATCCAAAACTAATCCCCTCTCCTCTCTCACTTCGACATCCCACAACTCGCTTCCGTCCGTCCGCCGCAACAACCCCGAGAACCAGCCGGCGAAACCTAGCGCCGCCGCCGCCGGAGACCGCGCGGTACTCCGCCATGGCGACCCCGACCCCGCAGGGCGAGGCCTCCTCCTCCGATCCGTGAGTCCCCGCGCCCCGATCTGGTTTCCGATCTCAGGGGTTCCCGATCTGGTTGGAATTTTTGCTGATTTTTTTTTTTTGGGATGGGGCGCAGGAAGGGGGCGAAGAAGGACTACTCGACGGCGATCCTCGAGCGGAAGAAGTCGCCCAACAGGCTCGTCGTCGACGAGGCCACCAACGACGACAACTCCGTCGTCGCGCTACACCCCGACACCATGGAGCGCCTCAGCCTCTTCCGCGGCGACACAGTACTACTCAAGGTACGCACCAACGCCGCGCCTGTTCCCTATTTCTCCGTCTCTTTCTAGGTGTTTTCCCCGTCGGCCGATCTAGGGATCCTGGTGTCGTCGCGGGCGATGCAAGTGGCTGGCTTTGGGTCTAGGCCTCAAATCTGTAGGAAAAACTCTAGCTTTTGTCGAATCTGTATGAAAAACTCTAGCTTTTGCCTGTTTAACCGCTCCTCTATGATTTGGTTGGTGCCGATTTAGCCTCCTTTGGTGGGGGATAATTACGGATCTGGTTGTTTCTGGCTAGGTTTACAGATTGTTACTACTTTGGTTGGTGCCAATCGATTAGGTTGGTCTCAAGGTTCCAGTGGGTTCTGGGTTGTGAGATTGTGATACATGTTTTTATGTTTGTTGCGCCAATTTGACACACCACAGTTGTGCTAGCACATACAGCTTCGTTGCATGGTTGGTAGAGCCTCCAGTGAGTATTGTAATCTTAGTTAGTGTTTTGGCTAGTTTTGCACTACAGAGGAATCAGTCTAATTGAAATTCAATATGTTTTGCCAGACTTTGCTGACTTAGTTTGTATAGCTTGAGGTTGTTAGCTTCTTAGGTGCGATTTTTATTCACTATCTAGGGTATAAGCTGTGTAACCTGACTGGTGGTATTAGATAACGGAGGCAATAATAGTAGTTAAAAACCAAAGCTTTAATTTTTACCTTTTGCCTTAATAGTGTGGACTTCCTCCTGCTTGGGAATCTATAGTATTTGATTCGTGTTACCACTGCACATACATGGATTTTAGATACAAAACATTTACGTGTACATTGTGAACTGCAAGTCTTACTCAGTTGGATAGTTTCATAAGTAGCCATGTTCAATGATTACACTGGGTCAGGCGGGCAAGTAGGACATATTTGTTAAATTATGGACGTCTCTCTGTATTGCCCTCTTTTCATAATTATTCTGTTAGCACTAGAGCTAGTACTAAATTCATAGCTGCTGCTAATGCTTTGGATCACTGTGTTGCAGGGCAAGAAGAGAAAGGACACAATCTGCATTGTCCTTGCAGACGACACATGCGAGGAGCCAAAGGTCAGAATGAACAAGACTGTCAGGAAGAACTTGAGGGTGAGACTTGGCGATGTGGTGTCTGTTCACCAATGCCCAGATGTCAAGTACGGGAAGCGTGTGCACATACTTCCTATTGATGACACGGTGGAAGGCATTACTGGAAACTTGTTTGATGCCTTCTTGAAACGTGAGTTTCTATATCACTGATATATACTATTGTAAATCTTTTTTACAGAAATTTCTGCTTTTCTTTTGTCATGGTCTAAGTTAGTTAGTTAATTCACCAGTAGTCCAGTACTTCTGCACACAATATATGAGTGTACAGAAATAGTTTTTGTGGGCACTGACATATTTATTTCTTAGTTTTCATGCTAACACTGCTAATTTTCCATTATGTGGTATTGTATTTTATCATCTGAACTATTATCATCACAAGAAACAAATTAATCGTGAAATTGCTGCTGAAACTATATGATCTTATGCTAGACTTCCTGCAATTTTCTAGTCTATGCTTGATTGCATCCAGTCCCTTCCACTAAATGTTTTATTCCTTCTTTTCAGCATACTTCCTTGAAGCTTACCGTCCTTTGAGAAAGGGAGACCTTTTCCTTGTGAGGGGTGGAATGAGGAGTGTGGAGTTCAAAGTGATCGAGACTGACCCTGCAGAGTATTGCATCGTTGCACCTGACACTGAGATATTCTGTGACGGTGAGCCTATTAAGAGGGAGGATGAGGAAAGACTTGACGAGGTTGGCTATGATGATGTTGGTGGAGTTAGGAAGCAAATGGCCCAGATCAGAGAATTGGTTGAACTCCCACTGCGTCATCCCCAGCTTTTCAAGTCCATTGGTGTGAAGCCTCCAAAGGGCATATTGCTATTTGGACCACCTGGCTCTGGCAAGACCCTTATCGCTAGGGCTGTTGCTAATGAAACTGGTGCGTTCTTCTTTCTGATTAATGGACCAGAAATCATGTCCAAGCTAGCAGGAGAAAGTGAAAGCAATCTCAGGAAGGCATTTGAGGAAGCTGAGAAGAATGCACCATCAATCATTTTCATTGATGAGCTCGATTCAATTGCCCCAAAGAGAGAGAAGACCAATGGAGAAGTTGAGCGGCGTATTGTTTCGCAGCTGTTGACTCTTATGGATGGTCTCAAGTCCCGTGCGCATGTTATTGTTATGGGGGCTACAAACCGCCCAAACAGTATTGATCCTGCTCTCAGGAGATTTGGTAGATTTGACCGGGAGATTGACATTGGTGTCCCTGATGAAGTCGGGCGCCTGGAAGTTCTCAGGATTCACACCAAAAACATGAAATTGGCTGAAGATGTGAGTGATATTTGTTAGTAATCTTTGAATTTGATGACTTCCTCGATATTAGCCCATTTTATGGAATCTGTTCTTGACTGAACTCTCTAATTGTATTGCAGGTTGAACTGGAACACATCTCTAGGGACACCCATGGGTATGTTGGTGCTGATCTCGCTGCTCTTTGCACTGAGGCTGCCCTCCAATGCATCCGTGAGAAAATGGATATTATAGATCTGGATGATGAGACCATTGATGCTGAGATTCTGAACTCTATGGCTGTGACCAATGACCATTTCAAGACTGCATTAACGACAAGCAACCCATCTGCTCTCCGTGAAACTGTGAGTATCTCCTCGTTCTATCTGCTGTCTCGATTTTGTATATGTTCTGTAGATCTTACCTTCTATCTTTCGAAAATCAGGTTGTTGAAGTTCCCAATGTCTCTTGGGAAGATATTGGTGGTCTGGAGAATGTCAAGAGGGAGTTGCAGGAGGTATTTTTTTTGTTTCTCTACTCCTAAATAATTAGGTTCTAGCTGTAACATGGTGTATAACGAAATTGAAATTCTTGCAGACTGTTCAATACCCTGTGGAGCATCCAGAGAAATTCGAGAAGTTTGGCATGTCTCCTTCTAAGGGTGTTCTGTTCTATGGCCCTCCTGGCTGTGGTAAAACCCTGTTGGCGAAGGCCATTGCCAATGAGTGCCAGGCTAACTTCATCAGTATCAAGGGTCCTGAGCTGCTTACCATGTGGTTTGGTGAGAGTGAGGCTAATGTGCGTGAGATTTTTGACAAGGCTAGGGGGTCAGCACCATGCGTCCTCTTCTTTGATGAGCTTGACTCGATTGCTACTCAGGTGAGTCCTTCTCTCTCTCTCTGGCTGTTATTTCTTTGTGCGGATGTGACCACTGAGTGTTTCTTGTTGGCTGATACAATTTTGAACCATATTTACAGAGAGGAAGCAGTGTTGGGGATGCTGGAGGTGCTGCTGATAGAGTGCTGAACCAGCTCCTGACTGAGATGGATGGCATGAACGCCAAGAAAACTGTGTTTATCATCGGTGCCACCAACAGGCCTGACATCATCGACCCTGCCTTGCTTAGGCCAGGGCGTCTTGATCAGCTTATCTACATCCCTCTTCCTGATGTCGAGTCGAGGCTCCAGATCTTCAAGGCGTGCCTCAGGAAGTCCCCTGTGGCCAAGGATGTCGACCTGGATGCTCTTGCCAAGTACACCCAGGGGTTCAGTGGTGCTGATATCACTGAAATTTGCCAGCGTGCCTGCAAATATGCCATCAGGGAGAACATCGAAAAGGTACGTGTAATCTACTATGAGTGTCTGCAATGTACAGTTTTCTGGTGAACAAAATCATCTGGCTTTATAAAGCTGTGACCAAATGAATGAACCTCACTCATTCCTTGCAGGACATTGAGAGGGAGAGGCGGAACAAGGACAACCCTGAGGCCATGGAAGAGGACGAGGTGGATGAGGTTGCTGAGATCAGGGCTGCCCACTTTGAGGAGTCAATGAAGTACGCGCGCCGGAGCGTGAGCGACGCCGACATCCGCAAGTACCAGGCCTTTGCCCAGACACTGCAGCAGTCCCGTGGATTTGGCAGCGAGTTCCGGTTCCCTGACCAACCCGCCTCGGGCACCGCCACTGCGGCGGCCGACCCTTTTGCATCCTCGGCCGCAGCAGCTGATGATGACGATTTATATAACTAGATGAGGTCCTCCTGCTGTACCATTAACTTGCTATGATTTCCTTCCTATATTGTTTATGTCATACTGCAAGATACGGTGGGCAGACTATGTACTTATTTGTTGAGTTAATATTGGGATGCACTGATAATCGTATCATCTTCTGCCGGCTATTTGCTCTGTCGTGTTGAATTTTGGGCCGTACTATTTATTTTTCTGGGAGTGAATTCTCCCATCCCAGTTCCTTGTTTATTTTGCAGCCACCTACGGTTCATGAACATAATTTATGAATTGATTAGTACGATAAATGTAGTCTAATATAAATATGTAGCATTGGTGCACTGGCTACCGTTTAAGCCTTGGGATGAAATCACCCTGAGAGCATCTCTAGGACTATGAAGGAAACCAAAAATCATGCAATCAAACCTAAAGTAAAGGTGATCTTATACTGATTCGGTAAAGGCATCATATAGGGGACATTGTCAATGAGCTAAACGAGACATATATTATAAGTCAATCTCCTAACGCATTATGAATCGCCCAATAGTCATCGATGCAAAAAGTGATATCACTGATGTCACAATTGTATTTTACAATGATTTTCTTTCCCCCCTAGAAATAGTTTCTTATATCACACCGCAATTTATGGTAGGTGTTAATAGAATTTTACAATTTTTTGTATTTTGATAGGATCAAATATTT
Organism: Poa pratensis; assembly: GCA_947311845.1. NCBI lineage: Eukaryota > Viridiplantae > Streptophyta > Magnoliopsida > Poales > Poaceae > Poa > Poa pratensis. The sequence goes on along the minus strand of CAMZMU010000117.1, from coordinate 2,835,709 downwards.
TTGTTCTTTTAAAAAACTCATCTGGATTTTATTCGTATAGTGACATGTGGTTTCCACCATTACGGTTTCACTTTATTATGATGATGATCAATATGTTATAATTTATCTAATGTGTTGATGTTAAAGATGATAAATAAAGATCTATTTCCATTGTCAATTAGTATTTATAGTTGTCTAGCATTAAAAAAGATTTAGGACATTATTTTTATTACTCATTGTTGTCTTTACACTGTGAAAAATTTGCACCATACTAAAATAAATGTCCAATTCTTTATTGGCATTAAATAAAGATATGTACAAAAATGCCACACACTTCACTAATGAATTAAAGATATGCACAAATATTAAGAGTTTCCCTTTATGAAAGTATTTTTATCCCCTCATAAGGAAAAACAAGCCTATAAATAGTTCTTAATGCATATAGTGACCATCATCCTTTCACACATCAAAATGTTTATACTTACTCTACTTGGACGAGCGATTACTCTATGCTTGTTTTTTCATGCACTTCAAACTAAAGGTGTTCGACTGTGCCGGACCATCCAAGAGGTAATCAAATTATGTGTTGTAGTAGTGTATTATAGGATTATCATTCATTTGTATGTTGAAGTACGAATTGGTCATTTCTTTAATGTCTCAAGTCATTCGCATAAGTGGATGGATTGTGGAGAAATTAAGGAGATGGTGTGGATATTTCGTAGGATTGGTCTATAAGTAACTCAGATCCTAAAGGGTTAGTAAGCATATATGTCGTTTTTCATCCATCTAAGCAATCCTAAAGGGTTAGTAAGCATATATTTCTTTAATGTCCAAGTCATTCTCATAAGTAGACCCAATGCTCGGGAAACTGCTTTATTGCCCTTAGGTGGTCATAGAGTCCATCCGCTACTTTTTGATCTTTGGCCATTGGCATCGAATCTAACTGTTAGGCACCAACAATGATACTACCAACAATCCATATTTAGATCTACATCTCTTTATTTGGTTGATACCAAGCGTTGCTGCAACTCGCATGTCTTGACAATGACACGCCCTACTACCTTCTTCACGTTGGATTAGTGTGGGCTAGTTAGAATACGTTGTTACGCTTTCGAGGCTAGGTTGTTGTTCTTGATGGATGAGGTAAATGGTGGGCTATTTTATTTTCACTATTCTGGCCTTTCTTGTATACTTATATATTATATTTATATTGATATTTATTTATTTTCCATTTGACTTCATGACTCGTAAACTATACAAAATGGTGCTTCATGATAAACATGACATGACAATGGATTAGTAGCTTACATTGTGGAACATTAAAGGATACAACCACCACATATATTTGAAAAATATTAGAATCATAAATTGAGTACACTCATTTTATGAACCAATAAATTTTAGCAAAAAAGAGGTACTCTCTAAGTGATTAGCATGTTTATTATTGACGTCTTGAAAAAATTAGGTATCGATTTAGCGATAATTTTCTTCCGTTTTATAGATTCTACATTGGATGCTTCGTATGACCTTATTCCCTCTTAACATGTATTTACCATTATAGTTGAAGGAAAATGATTCACTAGCACTTGATTTGGTGGATGGTCCAACCAAACAAAATAAAAAAGTTTGAAGTCAAACTCCATTGAGGTGACATCTCCTGGACAAGATTCTAGTTCATATGATGAACCATATGTGAGTTATATTTTCTTGCCTTTACTTAGTTTACTTACTTGTTGTACCTAGGTTTACCCAACAGACAACTTCAAGGTGCCATGACAATAGTAGTACATTAAATCTACAAGAATTATCATGACACACCTTTTTGAAATATAAAACTTTGAGCCAATATTTTATTGTGGAAAAGTTTATGGTACTCAATAAAAACATTTATTTATAGTAACCCATTGTGATTTTTATATAAAATATTCGGTTTTCACTATTTTAGATTATGTCACGAAAGTTCTTGGGCGTGGGGGCGGGGGGTGTGGGGGTGGGGGGGGCGGGGATAGAGCGAGTGATTTTGGAGAAACAATGGAAATATATATGATAAAGACCAAGCACACTAGGTTTAGGTTTGACATGTTAGGGCCTCTTTGGTTCAAAGGATTTTCAAAGGAAATTCATAGGAATTTTTCCTATGAAGTCCATTTGGTTCGAAGGAATGAATCCTCCAGAATTCCTATGGAATGCTTTTCTACACTACAATCTCATAGGAATTCTAGCAAGAGGTTGGATCTCATGGAAAAATTCCTATGAGTATATGACAACCATGGCTTGTACCCAGCTCCATAGAAAATTCTTGTGTTTTTCCTATGCTGCAACCAAACAACTAGTGTGACTGGTTCCTACGTTCTAAGATCCTGTAGGATTCCACATGCCATGCCATTATATTCCTACGTTTTTCCTATTCATGTGGGTTTCAACTCCTGTGAACCAAAGAGGCCCTTAGTGTCACGAGGAGTAAATTATTTAGCCTAATGGTTCCTAGACCGTGAAATGGGTCGATGAAACTATTCATACTCCAACAAGTATTCCTTTACTTTTATTAGTTTTACTCTTTGTTGTTTCCTTCACATACTTAAATATTAGGACCGACCAATATATAATTTGTGAACTATTTTTTAACAAGTCCATGTTGCTTTGTAGCACAGAGTTTCCTTTATTTTTGGATTTTTTAGAGTTTAAGAAATATGTACTTGTACAATTTAACAATTGCATATTTTGCTCATTTTCATTATTAGTGTCATATGTTTTATTTATGAGCTTTCACCATGCATTTTGCGGTACATCAAACAACTTCTGGTGGTCCTGACGACAACTATTACGGCTTGCATGCCACCATGGACGTGTATGGCCACAAGCTAAAACCTGGCCAAGGGAGTTCGACATGAATTTGGGTTACCAACGATGGCGATGGAGTTAGATCAAGTTTTAATGGAATAAGTGTTGGTTGGCATGTATGTTTTGTTTTTTCTTTCGATTCATACATAACTTTTCAATTTAAACGCCTTTGGGATAATTTCCCTTACAATAATCATGGGACACAATATTCCATGCCGAACTGGAAAATGTCAAAATATCATTAAACTTTATTACAATGTGCATCAAAAATAAAAAGTGATTTATGGGCTAATCTCAAGTCACCTAACAAGTGAGTGAATTTTGTACAACATTCTTATTTTTCATCAACAATAAAACGAAGGACCTTTTGTGGATCATCAACGGAACTTTTTGCAAACTAAGTATCCCTTAATTATAAAAAGTAGATGAGCAATACTACTTCATTTTCAAGATTTTGTTGTCTGGTCTTTCCTATTCTCAACATTTAGATATGATTCATTGCGTTTCTCTTATTTCTACCTTTGGTTTTATAGATTTATCCAGACCATTACGGTGACTCACATCCACACTTCTATACTCATTGGACGGTAATGTGTTTGTGATGGTTTGAAATATGCATCTTACTCGAAGGAAATCATATATAATATTATTAAAATGAATGAACATATATGCTAGGGTTATTTAATGGATTGCCCTCAGTTGTGCCCACGACCTCAGTTTTGCCCCTAGTTGCGAATCGATCTCAGTTTTGCCCCTAGTTTGGTCGCGGCTGCTCTATTTTGCCCCGAACGGCAAGTTTGAAGTCTATTCCGTCTGTTGGCGTTACTGACAGTGGGCCCTGGTGGGACCCAGAATACAACCGTTGACTGCTGACTTATGGGACCCAGAAGACAACCGTCGGCCGCGGCTTGTGGGACCCATAAGAGAACCGTTGGCGCGGCTTGTGGGACCCAGCTGTTGACCGTTTGCTTGCGGCTGCGCTGTAAAAGCGGCGGAGCGCGGCCCCGGAGCTCGCAGCGGTGAGCAGGAAAATCAGCCGAGCGAGGGAGAGGACGGCCACGCGCAGAGGTGGGCGGCGACCCCTGTTGATAGGAAGGAGCCGGACGCGGGCGACGGAGAGGGCGGCGTCCACGGGTAGCGCCGCCGACGGTTGGAAGATCGCCGTGGAGGGTGCGGCCGTCTGGTACAGCTACAGGGGCGACATCCCCTTCTTCTCCGGCGGCATGTCGACGAGCTCCGCTTCCGTCTCCGACTCTAAATGGCCGCGCTTCGGTCCAGTTCCGCTGGGAAGGTGCCCTGGGTGCGGAGGGACGGCGTCCCTGAAGCGGCGGGTCACCACGAGCGACAAGAACGGCAACCGCGGGCGCGAGTATGTGATATGCGAGAGCAAAGAACAGCCGGGGGAGGTGAGATATGTGTTTCCCCCCTCTCAATTTCGTTTTATGTTTCCTCAAATTTGGGTTTCAGCCGATTTGGGTTTTCATCCGATTTGGGTATGCATCCGATTTGGGTTGTATTTGCAGGCATGTGGCCATTTCGATTTGGGCTAGGATGCGACGTGACCCTGCACGACGTGACCCTGCATGCGTGCATTAACGCAAAGAGGTGAAAGCAAGTCCAAAGTCTTACGCACACGCATGCAGAAAACCTCTGCGTTAACTAGCTGTGCAGCACAACGGAGACCGAGGAAGCAAGAGGCAGAACGGACCAACGCGTGCCCCGTGCATTAATGGAAAGAGATGAAAAAACTGCCAAAGTCTGGCCCTCTTTGCATTAATTCTACACTCGGGGCAGGTAAAAGTTGATTTGTTAAAATTTGTGACGATGAGAGTCACCGGCGGATCCACCTTAGACGCGCTAAAATGCCGCGCCTCAAACCTAGTTGGCGCGGATGGTTTTAGCAGACTCTTTTGCAAATAAAAACAAATCAAAAAATACAGTAAAATAGACTGCAAATATAGATATATAGATGAACTTGGACGAACACGATTCATTACACGAACAGACGATTCGATCCTAAACCCTAAACACTCGATTCAATAACCCTAATAACTACGAATCGATGAACTAGAACTCGAAGTCGGAGTCTGAGGAGAAATCGGAATCGGAGTTGGTGGTCTCCGAAATCTCCTCCTGCAGCGTGAGCCACCTGGGGTCGCCGGCGGGCCAGTTGGCGAGGCCTGCCGCCATGTCCGCCTCAGCCTGCTCCTTCGCTCGGCGGCGCTCCTCCCGCTCTTCGTGGCGCTCGGCGCGCCGCTCCGCCCGCTCGCCCGCGCGGGTGTTCCAGAACTCGAGTTCGGCGAGCTCTTCTTCCGGATGGTTCCGGTACCAATCGTCGACGGCGCGCTGGTCACGCTCCTCGACCAGGCGGAGCGTCGCGCGGAAGCGGTGCGCGCGGCGGTCTTCGGCGGTGACGAGGCGCGGCTCAGGCGCCAGGCTGGCCGCCTCCTGCGCGTCGCGGCAGTCCTGGAAGTTCATTGAGCGGCGCGGGCGGTTGAGCCTCCACGCCGCCGCGTCGTATGCGCGGGCGGCCTCCGTCGCGGTCCCGAACGTCCCGAGAGGGACGCGGCTGTCGCCGGACCGGATCTCGGCGGTGAACGTCCCGTTCGGGCGCTCACGGACGCCGAGGTAGCCGGATTGGGAGCGGCGGCGCGGAGGCATCGCGGCGGGCGGTGGGGATTCCGAGCGGGCGCGGGAGAGTGAGCGCGCGCTGGCCGCGGGGCGGGGTATTTCAAAAAACGCTGGCCAATCATGTCGAAGAAACGGTGCTCCCACGGATCGCTCGTGATTCCTTCTAGAAGACCTGATCGCACGGCAGCAGTTAAGCGCGGCAGAGTCAGATGAACGGTCCAGGATGCTCGGTAGGATTTATCTAAATCCTTCGCATAGATAATTCAATAAAAATTGAAAAAATACAAAACCTTCGCACATAGTCATTATATGTGTCTTGATTTGTCTTGATTTGGCCTGAATTTGATTTTGCACTATGCTTCAATATAGTGTGAAATAGGCCGAATTTGAAATAATCACAAGATATTCAAAAAAGATCAAAAAAATGCAAATCCAGTGCACATAGTCTTAGTTTGTCATGTACTAGCAGCTCCAACTGATAAACAAGGTCTAGATACATATTAAACAAGAGATGTTTCAATATGGTATGAACTCTATAGTTTGAGATGTGAGATTTCAAAGCACTTCTTGTTTAACATGTATGTAGACCTTGTTTATCTGTTGGAGATGTTAGTACATGACAAAATAAGACCATGTGCACTGGATTTGCATTTTTTTGATGTTTGTTGAATATCTTATGATTATTTCAAAACAGGGTCAACAATAGTCAACCAGTTTTGAAATAATCATAAGATATTCAACAAACATCAAAAAAATGCAAATCCAGTGCACATGGTCTTATTTTGTCATGTACTAACATCTCCAACAGATAAACAAGGTCTACATACATGTTAAACAAGAAGTGCTTTGAAATCTATTTTGTCATGTACTAACATCTCCAACAGATAAACAAGGTCTACATACATGTTAAACAAGAAGTGCTTTGAAATCTCACATCTCAAACTATAGAGTTCATAGTTTGAGATGTGAGATTTCATACCATATTGAAGCATTTCTTGTTTAACATGTATGTAGACCTTGTTTATCTGTTGGAGATGTTAGTACATGATAAACTAAGACCATGTGCACTGGATTTGCATTTTTTTGATGTTTGTTGAATATCTTATGATTATTTCAAATCTGGTTGGTCTTAGTTTATCATGTACTAACATCTCCAACAGATAAACAAGGTCTACATACATGTTAAACAAGAAGTGCTTTGAAATCTCACATCTCAAACTATAGAGTTCATAGTTTGAGATGTGAGATTTCATACCATATTGAAACATTTCTTGTTTAACATGTATGTAGACCTTGTTTATCTGTTGGAGATGTTAGTACATGACAAAATAAGACCATGTGCACTGGATTTGCATTTTTTTGATGTTTGTTGAATATCTTATGATTATTTCAAATCTGGTTGACTTTTGTTGACCCGGTTTTGAAATACTATAGAGTTCATAGTTTGAGATGTGAGATTTCATACCATATTGAAGCATTTCTTGTTTAACATGTATGTAGACCTTGTTTATCTGTTGGAGATGTTAATACATGACAAAATAAGACCATGTGCACTGGATTTGCATTTTTTTGATGTTTGTTGAATATCTTATGATTATTTCAAATCTGGTTGACTTTTGTTGACCCGGTTTTGAAATAATCATAAGATATTCAACAAACATCAAAAAAATGCAAATCCAGTGCACATGGTCTTAGTTTATCATGTACTAACATCTCCAACAGATAAACAAGATCTACATACATGTTAAACAAGAAGTGCTTTGAAATCTCACATCTCAAATCTCACACCATATTGAAGCATTTCTTGATTAATATGTATCTTTACCTTGTTTATCAGTTGGAGATGTTAGTACATGACAAACTAAGACCATGTGAACTGGATGTGCATTTTTTTGATGTTTGTTGAATATTTTTTGAATATTTCAAAATTGGTCAACAAAAGTCAAACCAAATTTTAAACAAATTTTGAGTTAAAAATTAGTTGGAGATACTATATTAGTGCAATAGATGTTAACCCTAGAGTTTGAGATCATTTGGAGAAGGTCGAAAAAATGAGTGGCTTAGAAATGGGGCTGTTTGGGCTACATTTGGAGCACATTTGTAGCACATTTCCGGCGACGATGAGTTGTACCTCACAAAATGGCTAGAATTAATGAACTAACGTGCATAACTGTACATCAAACATTGAAACATCATAACACATAAGTTTATTACATGAATGAAAAACAGTTCTCAATGAAAAACATTATAACACATAAGTTTATTCATAATGTTTCATTCAAAAGGGCGCCACCACTTTGCTCCTGGTGATCCTTGTGGTACTTGCCACCATTTTGCTCCTTGTGCTCCTTGTTATCACTGTGCTCACTGCTTCTTCTCTTCTCCTCTTGGGTGTCGGCAACTTAACTTTCTTCTTCTCTTCTCCTTGTGATCTGTACGAAAAGTGAGATAATTTTCAGCACAAATTGGAGCAGAACATAAAGTGATAAATGTACAACATTTACATACCTAGCAGAAGGTTGGTCAGCATCTGCATCATCTTCTGGTTCAACATCTCCAACAGATTCTGGTTCAGCATCGTTTGGAGCATCATCGGAAAACTCTCCGAACGCTGGATCTACTGCATTATTACACTTGTTACCGAAATGACCAGACCCACCACACCTTTTGCACTTACGCATCCTTGCTCCTAGTCCAGCTCCTTCGCTGCGACGCCTGAACCGAGTCTTTCTCGGTCTACCTGCTGCTCTCTTCAGAACTGGAGCGCAAAGCTTGAATCCAGGGTCGACCCTGTCCCATTGTTGTTTTCCCTCCAAAGCAGGCAAGGTAAGTGCATATGTGGTTTTGAACCTTGCAACAGAGTAGTACTCATGCACATACTGCTGTATGTTCCCTGCTGGACCTGACAGAGATGTGATGAAAAACAAAGCATGAATGCATGGCAACCCAGTTATTTGCCATTTCCTACAACTGCAAGTTCTAGCTTCTAAATCCACTGGATATCTCCAGGGTTTCTCGTTTTTATCAATTATTGTGACCTCTGCTGTGGTATCCGACAATAGAATCATGTTCATTACCAAGCCTACTGTTTTCTGCTTCAGTTCATTCATCACGGAAGGGATGATAATGTGGCCCATGAATTTTGCCTCAGCTATTCCAACACGATAATGAAACTTCTGCGCGTATTCTATCCTTATCTTGTCAAGCAAATCCACCAAATAAAGATCCTTTAGTTTCCGGATGGTTGAGTTGAAAGACTCTGCAAGATTATTATGCACATAATCAACTTTACTCAGTTCACTGAATTGGCTTCTGGCCCATAACTTGGAGTGGTGTGTTTCCAAGTATTCCTTCACTTTGGGATTCGTGTATAACTGCCTCATGTGGTGGCTATGCTTCCTCACACTGCAAGTCAAAGATGCTGGCCATAAATTGTCAGCATATATCTTTCCTTTGAATTTCTTCACAAAATTTGCAGCAAGGTGACGCATGCATTCCCTATGCTCTACTCCAGGGAACACATTGTCCACAGCCACCTCTAAACCCTTGCAGGCATCTGTATGAATTACCAACCCCTCTGGATGTGCAATGGCACGCCGCAGATTCTGCAAAAACCAAGTCCAGCTCTCCTCAGACTCTGTCTCCAGCACACCGTATGCAACTGGAAATACAAAATTGTGTGCATCAACTGCACAAGCTGCTACTAACTGTCCTTTAAACCTCCCTGTGAGAAAGGTAGCATCAATAGCCAAATATGGCCTGCAGCCTGCCAAAAACCCACGGCGACAAGCCTCAAAGCACACAAAAACCCTCCTAAAGCATTCCTTGGTCCTTGTCACTCCCTTCAATTTGTACTCCACGGAGTGGTGATCAATTTCAACAATACTTCCTGGGCTGGTCCTCCCAACTTCAGCTTTGAATGAATGCAACAATTCAAAACTTTCCTGCCAGTTACCATAGATAGATTCCATAGCTTTTTCTTTACCATTGAAAACCCTCATGTATGGTAAATCTATCTTGAACTTGTCTTTGATGTTTTTCATTAATTCCTTTGTACCCACTTGATGGTTTTCTGTCACCCACTTCTTTACTGCTTCTGCCACCCATTTTGATTTGGCTTTACTGAGTGTTTCCTTCCTGAGAGTCGATTCTTCGCATGTGTGGCTAAAAGGGTTCACTTTGACCTGAATATTCTTGCTTCTTCGCATTTTGGATGCGTGTATCCTCCATGGACAACCCTCAGTCACACAATGCACTGTGTAACGCTTTTTATCGCTCTTGTCAACGATGAACGCACGTTCTGCCTTGATGCAGTACGTCACAAAGGCATTTCTACACTCACTCATGGATGCAAAAACTGTACCTACTGCCATATGAGGGTTCTCAGGATTCCACTCAACAGCTGGAAGGTCTTCCTCCTCATCATCTTCTTCCTCATTGTCAGCCTCATCTGGGATTTCAGCACCACCAGATGCCCGTCGTAAATTCTGAACAACATCACCATATAGCCTTTCTTCATCATCCCAAGAGATGTCAGCATCTGCCTCCACTTCATCAGGGTCCCTTCTGCCCACGCTTGTCGAGCCACCACGTCCATTTGGATGAACTGAACTATTCTGGCTAGAAGTGGCTTTCCGACGAGATGTTTCTGTCTGAGAAGATGAACCTGTCTCCCTAGGTCTAACTTCCGGCACAACCACATCAACTTGCAGCATCACATGAAATGTATCTGTCTCCTTATGTTTAGCAAACATGGTAGCCAGTTCTGCATCATTGCTAACTTTCACCCAATTTGTGGACCCATCGTAATATTTGAATTCCACTTCGTCATGCAAACCCCAAGGATATGTGCTGCAAAGGACCTCCCCAAACTGTCTGAAACTCCAGTTGCAATCCATTGGCAAAGAATAATCGAAACCTCCATGGAATTTCTTCTTACTGTCTACATCCACGATGTACCGGTCCCTTCTAATGATCAACAAGAAAGCATACCGCAACTCCATCCTAACCAAAGAAAACAGAGACGCAATCAGCAAAAGCTCAAATGCACACAAAACTCCAATTGCAGAATTAACCTCAAATGCACAAGCAATCTATGTCCAATTGCAGAAATATATATCATCCTATGTCGAATCCACTGTTGAAATGCACACACAAGCTAAATTGGAAGCCTTACCCCTCGGGAACCCAGTCATGGACGCGGCGGGTCTCCGGCCCAATGCGTGCCATGCCAAATACTCCGGGGTCGCTGCCGCTCTCCATTTCGGCGCCAATGTCCTGGTGGGGTGCACCAGCCCCTCAAATGTCAGCGCTCCGGCCAGGCGCACGGAAGGAGCCCCGCCGCGGGTCGAGCAGGTGGCGGCCGCCGTGGCGGAACGAGCGCCCCTGGCGGCGGCGGCGGATCTTATGGGGTCGGCGGATCTGGTGGTGGGATCTGGTGGCGACGCGGGACGGCCGTGGCGGCGTAGGTGGTGCTGGCGGCGGCGCTGGTGGCGGCGGCGCTAGTGGTGGTGCTGGCGACGGCCGGTCGGGAGCAGGGCGCGCACTGATAGATTGGGGATCAGGCAGTTGGGCGGTCCCACCTTATTTCAAGTTATTTCGGATTTTTCTTAATCTTCAAAAAGAAAGAAATTCCTGTTTCCGGCCACATAGGCAGTTAGGCGGTCCCACCAGGGCCCACTGTCAGTAACGCCAACAGACGGAATAGACTTCAAACTTGCCGTTCGGGGCAAAATAGAGCAGCCGCGACCAAACTAGGGGCAAAACTGAGGACGATTCGCAACTAGGGGCAAAACTGAGGTCGTGGGCACAACTGAGGGCAATCCATTAAATAACCCGTATAACAATGCCTTGAAATGTATAATTGTGATATATGTCAATAAAGATGCAACTATTACCTTAAGCACTCGTAGTGTGATGTTTTGTATATGTCCACCAACAACATCAGAAACTGGGTGTATAACATCGCCAGGAGCTATAATGGCCCCATCTGCCCGTATGAAGCCAGGGCAGTCCATGTTTATGCATCCTGTTTCATTGTTTCCATCTCTCTGTAGCATATAGGGTTATATATACTCGTTAAGTCACACTGCACGACAAAAATGGTATAACATTTTTCAATAAGATGCAAAATAAATTATCTTAGTCCCCTCTTATATATGGTCAGATTTCTTACCTTTTAACTATTTAACTAATATAATCCATTCACTGGTAGGACAAAACAAGCAGAGATTGGTGGGTGTATTACGGTTTTAACACCATCCCCACGGGGGTGGGGTACTTCCCAAGGTCGTTGTTCACCTACTTAGCAGAAAAGGCAAGCCAGGTGACTTTTGATGCCTATGTGATTAACAAGAAAGTATTTCCAACTCCTCCAATGGGGAGTGGTGCCCTACCGAATGGTGGACAAGGTCGTGCCACATCTTTCACAAACCTTCAATTAATTGATGACGATGGGAAAAGCAGCCCCATCACGACAGACCTACCCAAGATAGTTACGGAGGACAAATGCCACAATGTTACACCTATTGATCATGCAGGATGCTTTTATGGGGGGACCTGGAGGTTGCGTGAAATAAGTTGTAATAATTTTGTTTGAGCTCGGTCTTAAACCGTTGATCTTGATAAATAATATGGATGACACACAGTATGAAGACTACTTGCTGGGGCTGGCACGAGGCGGCACGCCGCGCTATATCGACGATGCATCGCCGGAGCTAATGAACGTATTAGCCCACTTGCGTTAATACATTGCCCATCAACGGGAGTAGATATTGGGATGCACCAGCAAGGAGGCTCGTTTTCCGAATCATATTTGCTCCGGCTCATTAAGTCGTCGTCCAGCCAAACATTCCCGGCAAACAACCGAAAAACAAGCAAGATTTTTATACACTAGCACGCTAAGCGCGTATTTGGTAGCCTGAATCTCGTTCGATGTAAAATCCAAGAGTTTGGGTGGCCGCAAGAGCCCCGGGGCAGGTTGACACGATACGTTAAGCGGCGCCTAGCCAGATCCACTAGACACTGCCGATTCGACCGTTTCCGCGGAGTCAGGCCTGGGAGAGAGCATGGGCGGACGAAACCAGTCACTTCTTGCACGCGTGGAGAATGGAGGGGGATGCCTCATTTGCTCCGTCATCCTGTCGGACACGTCCCACATCTTCTTTATGATCACGGCACAACCAGCGGCTGCTCGTACGCTGTGCCGTGCAGGACCGCTACAGAATATTCATAATCACATAATCAATCACAAAAATTCATGTCAAATGCACTTGATTACATTGATTTTTCATAGTAAACAAACTAATCATCATAAAGCCCCCAAGATTTGTCATCATGCCGAGATTGTAATACCTGATGTTTTGAGTAATACAAGTTCCTTCCGCAAAAAAAAACCCCCAAGATTTGTCATCATGCTGGCAAAGCTGACTAAAGAACATGATAAGTCTATCAGTGCACAACTAGTTAATATATCCTGACAAACTCTAGGAAACTATTGAATCAAAGAAACAGCTGTAGGAAAGTATTTACTCAAAGAAACAACTCTAGGAAACTAAACCTAGTAATTTGAAAGAAAAAACAACAACTAGCAAGAACCTTGCAGCCGTAAGCAATTACAGATCAGGAGGTTTAGTTGTAGACTTGTAGTTAGAAGTAGAATATTGTTCCATACCCGCATTTATTTTTCAGTGAAAGAGTCCTTTATTAAAGAAACAGAAATATGCTTTTACTTTTCGTTTGTCCATGGATCCTTTTGCACAACTAAACTGAAGTATTATTCAAATTTTCATCCGCCCCAACAAAAAATGTAAACAGAAGGGATACTAAGTTGCTAAGTTCAGGAAAGTTTCATTACCATAGCATCTGGGTTCATTTTGAGTGTATTGGACTGATATTATGAGTACATTTGATGCTACGAATCTATTTCTGACTTGTGCGTATTGCCGTATTGGTCAGGTTTCTGTTAGTGCACAATAGCATATTCTTGAAGCAGCTGCCTTAATATTGTCTAGTGCAAATGTTGGTCAGCTAGCACCTACTATTGCCCAGTTTGGGTTGTCCTCCCAGTACCATCTTATCATTCAAACATCAAAAGTATGCTCAGTTAGTCATGAACTGATATCAGTCCAAAATCATTAGTCGAAGCTTACAATCAGTCATAATGAAGGATGAAGCAAATTGTTGGCTGTCGGTAATTAGACGGTGGTGTTAACTGAGAAGTTGCACAATGTGTTCACTCTCATCGATGGATGAAGCAAATTGCTGGCGTGATGCTGGTCTGCTGGCCGTCATGACAGTGCCCTGCCAGCCACTCCATACTTGTTCAAGGCACTGCTTTCATTTATTGGCTAGCTCTTCTCGGCTTCTCGCTATCTAGCCATTACACTCCTGTAGTAATCCAACATTGTTTCCCTTTTCTCATTTAGAGAAATACGGTTGCGCTCTTTTTCGTGAAAAAATAAATAAAATGAGGGCACGCGGTGCTGGACGGCAGCCAGTTGCAACATATCCAGACTATTTTCTAGGCGATTCCTGTTGTACGAGTCTTTTTGTTTGCAAAACATACGCTCACATACACACGTACACACTCACCGCTATAAACGAACGCACACACAGACTGTCCGGGTCTAAGATTGACGAAGTCATCACATGCGGCTCGCTATTGACACTCGACATGAGCATCGCCTTCCCACTATTCCGGTTATATGAGATACACAAGTGTAAAATCGGTCTAGGGTTTAAACTTTGTCTGTCAAGCACTCCTTACATCTCATATTAACTGCTTCTAAATTTGTACAAATATATCGGCGGTTCGCTTCGCACTCGCACTGCACCACCAATATCCAGTATCGGTCATCGACGTGCGGATTTAATCATATCCATGATCGATGTTGCCGCCGTTTGCTCACCGTACGTCGCGCTACACTTGACACTGAGTACGTCCCTACAACAACAATATCCAGGGATAATGCCGAGTGCCCGCATAGATATATCCCGAGTGTTACACTCGGCAAAAATCACTCGGGATAGTTTCAGTCGGCATATATACGTTTGTCAAGTGTCCGTCCGTGGCACTCGGCAAACAGATATATCCTCTCGGCACAAAAAAGCGACGGAAGATGGTCGTTTGACGGCTCCGGTTGGTATCCGAGTGCCGCCACACTCGTCAAACGTGTACATAGCATTCCGCAAAGAACTGACTAGGGTCTCCCAGCATGTTCCACGTGGCGGAGCTATGCCGAGTGCCGCACATGGCATAGGCCTTGTAGCTGTGCCAACTGCTACTCTCAGCATAACTCTACCACGTGGCAGATGCTGGGAGCCCTTGGCTGGGAGGTATGCCGAGGGCACGCTGATCCAGACTTGCGTACGTGTTATATTGAGGTATGTAAAGCCCCTAACGTGGCAGTGCAATATGGAGTCCGTATGAGGGTGGTGTAGTACAACATGACTATAGGGATACGTCCAAAATATGTTTAACAACCCCCTTAATCGAAACCATGTGAAATGTTGAGATTGCGCTTGAACTCGTTTATATCCTTAACATGCAAAACCCTCATGAAAGTGCATCATATTCTCTTCTCACCCGCTTGTTCTCGGTACTATTTTTTGGTGTCTTTCATATGTGCGGATGGGGAAAGAGATTTATATAGTTAGCCATGAGTGGATGCATTCTTTGTACTTTGATATTGAAATCATATTGTTTTTAGCATTCTCGAGTGTTTAGGATTCAATCTTGTGTTCATCATAATGTTGTTATTTTTTCGTATATATTCTTCAAGAAATATAGTGCAATTTGAAGTTTGCCAAACCTTGAGATACAAATGACTGTCCACCCCCAAGCAATCAAAACCAATCGAATTGAAAAGCTATATGCATTCTTTATGTCAGAAGTTAAATCATGCCACAAATTGTGAATAAAGGAGTGACAGGAACCTCTGAGATAGGATTGTAGTGCGGGCGATGACCGCGACACTCCAAAGCAACGAGGCTTCGTGTTTATTGGATTAGGATTGGGTGTTGCGGTGCACTTTATATAAATGAACACCACTTCAAGAGCAGTGGGAGTACAGGGTGTGAGAAACAGAAAACGGGTTACAACATGTGTTGATCTCACGGGGGATCAAAAGAATAACACCAAGTGCTAATAAGTTGTAGAACACCAAGCCATACATGTAGAACACCAAGCCAAGTTTGGCTTCGGTGCCATCATCGCCGACGTTTATTGGTGATTTCCTCGAGAGACGGGCCCGTGGACTCCGGCACCAGCAGCGAAAAGAGCAAGCCCAGCAAGTTAGACTTCGGCTCCATCGCCGCCCACGTTCTCCTTGGTGATCTCCTCGAGCGACCTGCCCATGGACTCTGGCACCAGCAATGAGAAGAGCAAGCCCAGGAAGTTCGTGCCGGCGAGCACGAAGAGCGAGTTGCGCATGCCAATACCAAAGTTTTAAATAGCAGGCTATAGCCGGCTATAGCCTTTCGAGAGGTTTGGGGCTACGACTATGGTCTTCATAGGCTAATGTGATAATATAGCCGCCAATAGCCTGGCTAAATTGATTTAGCACCAATTTAGCTCCTTAGCCGCTAAACTTTTACCTCACGGGCCAAAATTTTGGATCAAAATTTGTCCACTTAGCCATATTTTGGACCTAAACTTAACCCCTATGATGTTGTTGGCATATAATATGTGGCCAAAAATATATCTTAAACTTAATTTTGCTACATGCTAATTGATTTTGCTGGTTATATAATATTTTGTCAGAACAATGTCCTGAATTGCTGTTACTGAATGTTGTAATATGTGGACATAACCACATATTATTCATATCTTTTATGTGACTATGTTAATATGTTGTGCATCAGTAAATTATTGATATGTATATATGAATATATGTTGCCCAAATTTTAAATTTTTATCATTATTTAGCAAAACGGCTATAAGGGCATAGCCGCGCTATAGCCTGGCTATAGCATTTCATAACTTCTGAAATTGCCAGGGCTAAATGCAATAGCCGGCTATTTTAAGGCCATACCCTTGGCGTACCCACTCTCGGCCTTCTTCTGGTCTTGTGAAGCGTACAGGAAGCCGAATGCACCGATGATTGCCCCCGCCTTTCCGCTGGCCGCAGAGATGCCGTGGCACGTGGACCGGAGCCTCGCTGGGAAGATCTCGGCGGGCACGACGAAGGTGTGCTGTTGGGCCCGAAGTTGGCGAAGAAAAAGGTGAGCCCGTAGAGCACGATGAAGCCGGTGTGGTTTGCTGGCTTCACCATGTAGTCATACGGCACGGCAATGGCGAGCATGAAGATGGTCATCATGGTGAAGCCCATGAGCTGGATCCAGAACCTGCCAATGATGTCTATGAAGGCGACAGTGAACCAGTATCCCGGCACGGTGCCATATAGCACGATGATGGCCTGCACGCGGGCGGTGATGTACAGCTCCTCTAGGGCACCTCAGGCTGGACGTTCGGGGCGAGCTTTTTGGCTCGCTCCGAGCTTTACGCGGCTCGCTCCGAGCTGGTCTCGGCCCGCGGGAAGAATGGACCGAGTCGAGCCCAAAAACCTGGACCGCAGCGAGCTTCTGGCTCGCCTGGCTCGGCCCGGTCCGGCCCGTTGGCTCGGCCTTTTCTGGCCCATTTACACGCGATGTAGGTCACAACGCGTCAACGCCCTATCTCACTTGAGTCAGTCACTCCACTCCCAGTTCCGCCGCCGCTCCGCAGGTCGTCATCGTCGCCATCGCCGCTCCCAGTTCCGCCGCCGCTCGGACAGGTGCATTTCTCATCCTCTTTCCCCACTCCCATCTTGTCTCCTGCGCTGCGATCATCTGACTGATCCCAGCCAAACAGGTCGTCACCGCCTCCATCGATGAAGCCGAAAGAACCGAATAAGGAGAAGAGAGTGTCCGACTTCTATGGGGGAAAACTGCCCAAGGCCGTTGCCGGTGCCGCCAAGCCGGCGTCCACAACAAGGGTGAAGAAGGCCAGCACCAGCAGCGGTCGCCGCTCCAAGGCGAACCCGAGCATCATGCTGATTGATCCGCCGGACAAGGTAGAGCAACCAGTGCGCCCGAAGCGTCACGCGCCTCCGCCTCGTCGTCTCCCTGCCAACATAGCCGCCGCCGGGCGTGCGGCAGGCGGTGTTGCCTCTTCTTCGGCGTCGGCGGAACCGCTGGTGAGTGCCTACCCTCCTCCGCCTCATGTGGTATTATTTATCTAGTGTAGTTTGTGTATGCAAATTCATGTGGTGGAGATTGTTGTGGTATTATTTATCTAGTGTAGTTTGTGTATGCAAATTCATGTGGTGGAGATTGTTGTGGTATTATTTATCTAGTGTAGATTGTGTATGCAAAAATAGTTCTTGCAAATAGATTGTTGTTGAAGAGTTTATTTATCTAGGAGATTGTTGTGGAATTATTATTATTTATCTAGTGCAAGTAATTCATGTAGATTGTGTATGCAAAAATAGTTCTTGCAAATAGATTGTTGTGGAAGAGTTTATTTATCTAGTGCAAGTAATTCATGTAGATTGTGTATGCAAAAATAGGAAGAGATTGTTGTGTATTATTTATCTAGTGCAAGTAATTCATGGAGATTGATGTTCTTTCTTTATGGTTCTAACAGGAAGAGATGGATGATGGTGAGGAGGAGAACCATCAACTTGATAATGAGGATAAAGAAGAGACGTATGTGCCCAATGCTTATGAAGAAGAAGATGACAACAACTCTTTTGACCATCAAGATGATATGTCCGAGGATGATGCTGTAGGCCTTGAGCGAATCAATGAAGTAGAAGAGCCCTTGGATGTTAGTTCAGGAGAAGATGAAGGCACAACTAGGGTGGACAGAAGTTTCAAAGGAAAGAAAAAAGAGGGGGGGGGGGGGGGGGGGACACAACTAACTCTGAGAATTCACCGGCTTGGAAGTATTTTGAGAAGGTGATGGTTGATGATGAAGATAATCCAGGGGGGACCTCAGGTGCTGAAAGCACAGTGCCTTCATTGCCCAACGTTATATGCATACGTTCAAGGTTCAAGCACCTCAACCCTCAACAGGCATTGGAAATCAAAATGCAAAAACCTCAATGCAAAGCGTCTTAGGGAGCAGATCCAGACCCGTCTGATGTTCAAGCCAGTCAATGCTAATGCAAACATTCCGGCGTCAACAATTCCACGACATATAGGGTTTGACCAAGCTGTTGTTAAGGAGCTCATTGCTAAAATGATAATGGTACATGAGTATTCATTTAGAATGATTGAACATGAGTGGTTCAACATTGTCTTGAAGTATTTGAATCCACTCTATCAGTCCATGGGAAGGAAGGCAATCCGAGCTGAGTGCATGAGGGTTTACAAGAGAGAAAAAGCTTGCCTTAAAGTAGCACTCCAGGATGTGGAATACATCAGTCTCACTACAGATTTGTGGACTAGCAATCAAACCGTTTCTTATATGTGTGTGGTGGCACACTATATTGATGCAGATTGGAAGATGCAGACCCGTGTTCTTGACTTCATAGAGTTGGACCCACCTCACTCTGGACATGTGATTGCTGATGCTGTTTGGGACTGGATAACTGAATGGAAGATAGAGAGCAAGGTAATATCCATCACACTTGACAATGCTTCAAACAATGATGTTGCTGTTAAAGATTTGAAGGCAAAGTTCAGTTTTCGGCGATGCAAACAGTTTGAGGAAGGTTATTTCCATGTTCGCTGTTGTGCACACATTGTCAACTTGGTGGTGCAAGATGGGACAGCATGTATGGGCAGTTTGATCACAAATCTACGCGAGACAGTTAAGTACTTCAAGAAGTCAACTAGTCGCTTATCAAGGTTTGTGGACATTTGCCGGGGTTTAGATCTCAATATTGGTGCTCACTTGACCCTAGATTGCTGTACAAGGTGGCGTTCAACCTACAAGATGATAGCTACTGGCCGTCCATATAAAGAAGCATTAAGAGAGTATGCTAATAAGGATCTACACTATATATGGCAGCCTACAATTGAAGAGTGGAAGTTATATGAGCTCATCGAGCCAATGCTCTTTGCTTTTGCTCAAGTAACTACTGCTTTTTCAGCCCAATCATATCCCACAGCAAACATATTCTACCGTCACATTGTGAGTATCAAAATTGCATTGAGAAAAGCCATGCAGCATAAGGATCAAACCTATAAGGCAATGGGAGAAGCAATGATGGATAAGTTTAACAAGTATTGGGAGGAAAAAAACAATGTCATGGTGCTTGCAACTGTTCTGGATCCAAGGTACAAGATGTTCTATATAGATTGGGCCTTCAAACAACTTTATGATGAGCAAACTGCTGATGAGGAGTTGGCTGATGTCCGTGTGGAGTTGGAAGAGTTGTTCGAGAAGTTTGATACCGCAAAGAAGCAATCCGAGGAAAGTGCCACATCGTCATCCAAGGTTTGCACTACAAGTACCTCTATGCCTGCATCGGATAGTGACTTTCAAACCCACCGATTAAACACCACAACAAAGTCATCAAAGAGTGAATTGAGAAACTACCTAGAAGACGCCCTTGAGGAACCGGATGCTAAATTCAACTTGCTTGATTGGTGGAAAGTGAATTCACTTAGATACCCATTGTTGGCAAAGATGGCGAGACGATTCTTGACTATCCCGGCTAGTTCCGTTTCTTCAGAATCAACTTTTAGCACCGCTGGAAGAGTTTTAGATGACTATAGGAGTTCTCTAAAACCGGATATGGTGGAGGCATTGGTGTGTGGTGCAAGTTATATCAAAGGTTCCCATAGTGACTTGAATGTGACGGTATGATTTTCAAGTCTTTCTTGCATTTCAACTCTCTATTTCATTGTCATGTAATGTAAAATTGGTGGCTAACTTCCGCAAGTTTAGGACAAGGAGGAAGATGAGGATGAAAATGTGGAGACCATCAAGTTGCCTAAGAGTGTGGTGAATAACAACCATTGGTAAGTACATATTTACTACATGTTTCATATTCCACTTGTCATATGAGTGAAGCATCAACTAAAGCTATTGTTACTTCTAGACTTTCAAGTCATGTGGATGTTGCTATTTCGGTTCATGGAGCATTGAGTTGAAGATTGGAGATGGATGTTCATCTTGCTTATGTTCAACTTGTGTTATTCAAACATGGAAACCTTTCATGCGGATGTTGCTATTGCTTTATTTTGAATTTGTGCTATTGAACTTAGAACCTAAATTGTAACCCTATTGCTATCAACTTGTTGTGATTGACGTTTATGATTTGTGTAATGTGAGCTGTTGCTATTTCATCCAGTTTAGTATCTATTATCATCAGAAAGTTTCTCCTCCATTTTTCTGTACAGATTGCTCTGTTTTTGCTCTGCTTTTCCTCTGTTTTCCTCTGTTTTTTGCACTGTAGCTGACTCGCGAGCCAGCCCGAGCTGGACCGAGTTTCTGCATTGCCCGGGCCGAGCCTGCTTTCCCAGCTCGTTGGCCAAACGAGCCAGCCCGAGCCGAGCTCAAAAGGCACGAGCTAAATGCAGGCTCGCACCGAGCCTGGACCGAGCTGGCCCGCGTCCAGCCTGGGCACCCATGGTTCTCCCCGGTGGGATCCATCCGATCCTGGTGAAGATGTCCTCCTGGAACAGGCTCTGGCTGTAGAAGGCAACATCCAGCAGGAACCATGTGCTAGTGGTCGCTAGCAGGTGCAGCCCGTGGCGTTTCATGAACTGCCGTGAGAAGAGGCCCCAGGTGTCGCTGTTGGTCACCTGGCGCTGGACTTGCTCCTCCTCCACCGTGATTTCCTTATTGAGCACCCTAGACATGTCCGCCGTGGCCTGCTCCGTGTTGCGGGCGATGAGCACCGTGTACCGCGCCGTCTCCGGCATCTTCATGCGCCAGTAGTAGGTTAGCGCCGCCGGGATGGTCCCGAACATGACGATGATGCGCCACACGTAGTCGGCCTCTGGCCCGATGGACACCCCAGCGTCAATGTAGAAGGGTGGCGCGGGGAAAGCATGCCGGAACGCCGCTGAGACGATGATGGTGAGTACGGTGCCGAACAGGATGCCGAAGCCCTGCATGGCGAAGAGCCGAAGACAGCGGCAATGAAGGCGCCGCGGGTCTTCTTGTTAGCGTACTCCGACATGATGGTGGCCGACAAGGGGTAGTCGCCGCCGACCCCGAAGCCGAGCCAGAAGCGGAAGAAGGATAGCGTCCCAATGACGCCATTGGCCGTGTGCCCGAAGGAGAGCCCGGACGCAACGGAGCATACGCCCATTAGGATGAGCGTGAAGCCATAGACGCTCTTGCGGCCGAGCTTGTCTCCGAGCCAGCCGAAGAAGAGCTGGCCGGCCAGAGTGCCGCAGAGGGCCACGCCGTTGACGGCGGCCGCCGCAGAGCTCCTCTCCTCTATCTCAGTCAAGTGTGCCTCGACACTAGACTGCACCCTCATACTCCTAACTCTTGTCGTTTACATTACTAGCACAGGGGCCCTCGCAAATGCGAGGGCACCATCTATAGTTTGTCAAAAAATTGATTGTACAATTTGGTGCTATGAAAATATTTCTTATTATCATGTTTACTTTATTTGTTATAAAATTCGCACTGCTCGGATATGGATGCTATCTTGAAAACGTGAAGTGTACATTTTACTGTGTCAATGGTTATATTGCAAAGAAATGAGATTAAAGAGTAACCACTTGTAGTTTTGTTGAAAGTTTCAGTTATATAATTTGAGGTTATGAAGATATTCTTGTCTCATGTTTATTTTGTGAATGGCTATATTGCAAATAAATGAGATTAAAGGATTATGAAATGTTATATATTAACATTTTTATCGATATCTTATTTATACAGTTAGAGGTGAGGTTTCGAGAACAACAACTAAACTAATTTGTGCATGCTCGCTAGATCAATTTTGGCATTTGTTTCAAGCTTAACCAACTCATACTAAAAATATGATATATGTTTTTTATTCTTGATTAAAAAGAGTTTCAGTAGTTTCAAAATAAAAGAAATTACGTTGGTAACATGTTTCACGTATTGTGGTCCTAGTATTAAAATAAATATATTGTAACAAAAAGAAAGCTTTTGAACATGTACTGATAAAATGTTTTGGTATTTATTCTAAAAAAAAATGTTTTCGTATTTATTTTCTATTCATCTATGGTGTGTATATCAAATCATAGTGAACGGATAAATGTTATTAAAACTAATGGCATTGTTGCTTCTCTCCTTATCATCATGTATATTTTTTTCAGCCTCTTTATGTTATATTACTTTATTTTCTCGATGATGACTTACTAATAGCCTATGTGACGTGGGCCTACCTATCGGGTGCCCCACCATGAACACACCTGGTGCACGCAAGGACTAGGCCCCAGCAGGCGGCCTACTAGGAGACAACACTCGAGGCCCACGAAGGGGCCCAAAGAAGATAAAGTGCGCCTCAAGGCATGCGAAGGTTATGTCGGTAGAGACCTACCTTACCTGTAAACCTAATCGGTTGCGAACTCCCAAGACCCAGCCTCCAATATAAAGGCTGGGAGGGCCGCCGATCTAGGGTACGCTCATATTCCACAACAAAAACCCTAGCGAGATCGACAGCTCGCCGTGATCGCCATTGTAACACCTCCATAATATCAATCTCAGACAAGCAGGACATAGTGTGTTATCCTTCGGGAGCCTGAACCTGGGTAAATCGCCTTGCTTGTCAGCCGTGGTAACTACCAGCACTTCATCTCTCTCCCTCTCAATCAACCTGGGGTACTCGACCCTGGGACTTGCCGTGGCCACCCCACGTCAACTGGCGTCGTCTGTGGGAATCGAACCCCACGAAACATACGCGCTCGCCGGGCCGAGGTTGCGGGAATACCTCTTTCCCGGGCGCGTGCGTCGCCACCTGGTCCGCCGGCGGCAGCAGTCCTTCTTCCCGAAGATCATCCAGCTGTTGCGCCTTGACGGACGACTTGCCCCAGTCGCCGGGGATCTTCTTCAGTGTCTCCACGCCAGCGGCGTCAGCAACGACGGCGGTGCTCACCGCCGTACTCCCCCTCTTGTTCTTCGTCCCTGCCGCGCCGGTGGCGGCGGAGCTCGCTACCTTCTTCATGCCCGCCTTCTTCATGGCTAGTGGCTAAGCGGAGGGTGCGCAGACGGAGCTTGTCTACAGTGGCAATGGAGGAGAAGCGCGAGGTAGAAGACAGAGCAAAGGAAGCAGCGAGAATGGGGATGAAATCGATCTATGCTGTCGCGATGAAATAAATATACCGCGGCGCCGCCAAATCTGAACCGTCCAAACGGCATCGGCAGCAACAGCCTGCATCCAGCCCTACACGTGGTGGCCGCGGAACGCAACCGTCGCAGGCCACGCCGCCCACTACGCACAAAAAAAGAGGAAATCGTCATCACGTCCCGAAATTTTCGCGCCGTGTGGTCGAATCGCAACTGAAGCGGCGTCTCTTCTGGTCAACACTGACACTGGGACCACAACGTCACGTCCCATCGATGGCAGCACGCACGCAAGCATCGTCATGCATGACGTCACTTCACAAGCTGGAGAGCATCGCGAGTCAGCCTAGTGATAACAAAGCTAAACCAATAGGCTGTCGAGTCTCTCTGACGGACCCTCCTATCATTCAACTGCGGCACATTACTGCCAGAGCACTTAAAGTAGGCCAACAGGCTGAAGGGACTCCTTCATCTGCCGTGTCCCCAAAACGTATCAGTAGGCCAGCAGGCTGAAAAGGAACTCCTTTATTTGTCGAGTCCCCAAAAACATATTTCCTTCAGTAGGCCTTCAGTAGGCCAGCAGGCTGAAAAGGGACTTCTTTATTTGTCGAGTCCCCAAAAACATTATTCCTTCAGTAGGCTTGCAGGCTGAAAGGGACTCCTTTTTCTGTCGAGTACCCAAGTCGTCCTTCATTCACTCCCATCGGGAGCGCACTAAAAATTTATTTCGATTGGAGGTTAATTGAGATTAACCTCAATTGTAAGCAATCCAGCTTAATCTCGGGGGCTACTCCCATCAGGAGCGCTGTCGCGCCCCCGATAAGCACAAGACCATGAGACCATCGAGTCCCGAAGCAAGCAGTCGAAGTTATTACCGACCAAAGCTACTCAGCTCTATACAAAGAGCACGACCATAGCGGTCGCAAAACATTCTGTACCCGAGATGCGTCCGCCGCATATGATCCTTGGATGCTGCACCCAACGTGCAAAGGTAAGACCCGCTGATCCGTCGAGCTGGCTGGGGCTCACACCCGCTGCGTTCGCCATGTAATTTCCGTGCCAGCAGGCATGAAGAAAATCCTGACGGACGCGTTGGGTACCCGATTTATCACACTACAGTATCCTCTGTAAGACCTCCGCGGCCTGAGTCGAAGCTTATCAGCTCTTTCCAGGTTTGAGTCCGGGGACTCGAACTTGAAGTAGGCTAGCTAGGTTTTTGCCCGAGTGCATTTAACTGATCCCGATCCGTCGATTGAATCAGGCCAGCTATGTCATCATCCCTAGAGCCTGTCAACTGGGCAGCAAAACATGAACATATACAGCGGTCGATGCATTATCTACTCAAAACAGAACATCTTGTAACAGGCAAAAGGCGACGTGTACCCGGGGAGGAGTCCTTACCCGACTCTCCAATTCGACCAAGCACTCGGGGGCTACTGACAGCGGTCGATGCATTATCTACTCAAAACAGAACATCTTGTAACAGGCAAAAGGCGACGTGCACCCGGGGAGGAGTCCTTACCCGACTCTCCAATTCAACCAAGCACTCGGGGGCTACTGACGTGGGCCTACCTATCGGGTGCCCCACCATGAACACACCTGGTGCACGCAAGGACTAGGGCCCAGCAGGCGGCCTACTAGGAGACAACACTCCGAGGCCCACGAAGGGGCCCAAAGAAGATAAAGCGCGCCTCAAGGCAGGCGAAGCTTATGTCGGTAGAGACCTACCTTACCTGTAAACCTAATCGGTTGCGAACTCCCAAGACCTAGCCTCCAATATAAAGGCTGGGAGGGCCGCCGATCTAGGGTACGCTCATATTCCACTGCAAAAACCCTAGCAAGATCGACATCTCGCCGGGATCGCCATTGTAACACCTCCATAATATCAATCTCAGACAAGTAGGAAGTAGGGTGTTATCCTTCGGGAGCCTGAACCTGGGTAAATCGCCTTGCCTGTCAGCCGTGGTAACTACCAACACTTCATCTCTCTCCCTCTCAATCAACCTGGGGTACTCGACCCTGGGACTTGCCGTGGCCACCCCACGTCACTATGTTTGGGTATGACTTGCCAAGCCATGTTTGGTATGTCACATGCTCAACCCCCACCTTTACCCATTATGTGGGGTGAGACTTGCGACCAAACAAAATATGGAGAAGACAATCAAATCCCATAAATCATTAAATGTGCTAAAAGAGCATTTGGGCACAAATGACCTCCATTTTTGTCTATACCGTATTTATTGTTTCTTTCTCCCTAAGACTTTTTATGCGCATTTGGTCGCTTAAATTGCTTCTAACTGGTTTACTTAAAACCCCAAACCGAGATTGTTGTTAACCCAATAGTGAGATTTTCTCAAACCAACAAAATTGTTGGCGGAGACCCACCTAGTAAGATTAGTTCTTGGAACAACATGGATGTCACAATCGTCGGTCCCTGCCTGAGACAGAGAAAACGAACCCATTTTTAGTTGTCTAATCATGTTATTAGATGGCCCTATAGGTACGGTAACCCTATGACATCCACACTAATTTTGTTCCAGAGGTTGGGTAAACCAATTAAAAACTTCACGGAAGATAGTATAGTGAGAATGTTTTTGGAAAATAACACTAAAAGCGTAAATTATCACAAAACGGGAGGCGTGCGACCACGTGGAATTACAGACTTTGATATTACCCTCGTCACAAACTTACTTTCAATGGAAAAATTGGTAAAACAAATATGTCATATGTCTCAAAATTGATAACATTTAAATTATGAAGTTTGTAAAGTATTTTTCATGACGGATCTAATGAATCTTTTATTGAACAAATTATATATCTAAATAATTTATTATGAATTATCAATCACAAATAGAGAGGCTCGACATCACAATATTTAGGAAGTGTCAATGAGTCAAGATATACATTTAACATTCAATCAAAATTATTCTTACACTTGCCCAAAGAAAAGGATGGCTTTGTATATGTGCTTAACGTGCTGAGAAGTTATTGGTGAATTCTAGTTGTTTAATGACGGGAGTCCATGTGCGATACTTATCTTCTCTACATTAGCCGTGTCAAACAGGCTACGTCGCTAATATTTTCTGCTAAATCTTAACCATAAATTTCAGATCCAACTATCAAGATCTGTAATTAATATGATATGGCTCAAAGCGGTGGCTCTATTAAGATCTGTAATTAATATGATATGGCTCAAAGCGGTGGCTCTATTAAGAACCCTGTATATTCAGATTTCAGACATATTTAGATTTTTGCACATCCTTTTGATTTTAATGTCTCGAACATTCATTTTTTATTCTCTACATGCTCCTATGTAAAACTTATTTGCTCATGTGTAATACCCCAATTTTCTAGGCTTTTTTTACAAAATACAAAATTTCGGATAAAATTGTTCTGATTAATAATTTAATTTATTTTGAATTAAATCCGACTTGAATTAAATATTTGGTTTTACATTTTTGGGGAGAAATCCCCATTAAAGTATTCCTTTGTATTTTCCCCATGGAGAAAAATTTTTCCCCAAAGTATATTTTATGTTTTTTTAGCAAAAAACATTTTTTTTAATAACTGACCGGATTTGCCGAATTCTTTAACTCATCTTCCTTTTTTTCCCCTTCGTTTTCTATCTGAATCGAATTCCATGGCCCATCTCGTTTTCTTGTATGCCCTCCTCTTTTCCCTTCACCCTCATGGGCCGGCCCACCAAGGGCAGCAGGATCTCGTTAGTCAGTTCGATCGATGGAATCCCTAAAAAAAAAACGTTCAGTCGATGGAAAATCATTTCCAGTGTTTGCTTTCTTATTATGGGAGGTTAGTTTGAAAAACAGAAAGAAAAAAAAACAAACTCACGGGATGATCTGGTGGTACCTGTTGAAAAAACTTATTTGTACCTGATTAAAGTTGTATGTAACGTTTTCAGCTTTTAATCTCAACCGTTACGACAAAAATCAACGGATTATATATTTCTAACGTATGTGGATTAATGTGGTGTCTCGAAAAACTCGCTCATTTTGCTTTTAGTATATAATAGATTACATCCATCCACCTTGTCATTAGTTATTTGGATTATTCTTTATATTCACCCACCCACATCTTTTTTTTCGCTCCTTGTATTGCATTTGTCTCATCGGCCTCGAGCTAGGAGTGTGGCTTCTCCCCTCACACACGAGTTGACGAGGCTCCAGGATTCTCCCCGCTGGCGTGTGCCGTTGATGACCTGGTGATTCTTTTCCCCGTGTGCTAACACCAAATTTCCTGATGTGTATCCAAAAATAATTCTATTTTTTTTTGAGATTTTGAAAAGTTTTTAAAAATGTTTTACACAACGGGTGTATCCACACCCATGATCCGAAACACCGTGTCCAATCTAAAGGCATTATTGAAGCCACAAGGGCTGACAAAAAGGTGAGTACATTCCAGGGAGCACTGTAGTGAATCATTTTTCTCTCTCTTTTGAACTAGCCAGTTAGCACTTGAGTGAGGATCCATGATATGGACTGGAGAAGGAGAGAACCATGTTTAGCGGCCATTTCCTTAAACATCAGCAGGATCAGTCGGCAATATGCATGATGGCCTCCCACGCGTTTTTTGTGTCGTTTTTGTTGTTGACACGGACGCGTTTTAATTTTCCTGCTCTCCAAGCTTACATGTTTCTTGGCTACAAAGAAAGAAATCGGGCACCATCACAGAATCACTCAATCACTTGGCCGCCACACACGTCTTTCCCACGCGCAATTCAAATCGATCGGTCGATCGGCAGCACTTGGCAAATCACCGGATTGACATGGGAAACTGCTACGACCACCCTTTGAACATCATCCTGTATTTGGTAACAGTACCTTTGCTTGGTGGGAATAGTTGGCTGCTATGCTATGCATGTATTGTTATGTCCATGTTTCTCTAGGAAAGATAACACTTTTCCATGTCCTGTGTTTTGCAAACCTTTGTTTCATGTCTGCTTTGGCATACCTTGTTCCCTCTATAAAGGCGCCCAAATGTGTCCTCTGCTTTCCAATTAACAAAAACAAGTCCTCACAACTAATATGCATGCAAACATGCATGCAAACACGGTGAAGGGTTAGATTAGACCCCATAAAACACCTCGCCGTCCTCGCGATGATCCGCCCACCGAACACAACTTTCTGCCGCCACCAGCGTGGTAGGGACCTGGTGCCTGGGACCTTGCGATATATGCATTTGTATGTCAAAAGTTAAATCATGCCACAAATTATTAATAAAGGAGTGGTAGGAACCTCTGAGATTGGATTGGAGTGCGGGCGATGATCTCGACACTCCAAAGGTTCTTAGCGCGATTTCATAGGCATTTTGCTTATGTCGCATACTAATTAATGAAGAGAGAGGGTGAAGTTATACGTGGCTTAACTAAGATATAACCTTTGCACGTGGTCATAGACAAAAAATGGTTCTAACCCAATCATATGCATGTATGAGCTCCAAAACTAGACACCCATCGCCAGCACAGCTACCTGATTAAAAATACAATCAACGGTTTATAGAGAAATAAACAAAGCTAAGGGTTGGAGAACATGAAATCCGTAATGTGAAGCGGCAAGAATTCTGTCCCAACAACTAGCG
Source organism: Poa pratensis (assembly GCA_947311845.1). Classification (NCBI taxonomy): domain Eukaryota; kingdom Viridiplantae; phylum Streptophyta; class Magnoliopsida; order Poales; family Poaceae; genus Poa; species Poa pratensis. Next base: position 2,806,464 of record CAMZMU010000117.1, on the reverse strand, counting down.
AGCACACAAAAGGATTCCTGATTGTTGGATGATCATTTTCATAGTTGCTCGACTAAAGCACTTGGACGTCCCAGATAAGTGGGGGATGACCAACTAGGTGTGGAGTTGCAATTTCCAAGATGGGTGCTAGTGTCATCCTCCATGGATTGGTTGAGAGGGCGGGTTAAAGAAGGTGAAGAAGGTGCACGGGATTTTCTTGATCCATTGAACGGAGAGCGAATAGACCAATAAAGAGAACGAAGTGACATGAAAATAATCAAGATATATAACTTGTTCAAGGAACTATCTCTTGCTCAACTTGTAATGGACAAGCCTTGTAGTATAAAATAAAATGGATGCTTATCCTTGGGCCTTGGCTTCAAGTAGGCGCGGAAGTCCTTCTTTGGCTGTCGTGAACCCTTCCTTGTATTGACAAGCATGAGACGTACAAATTCGGAAAAGTCTATCTCGATAACCGCTTTCAATAAATTTTGGGTATTTCCACACTTCCCAATAACCAGTTTCCGCAAGTGTCGCTGTGAATTTATTTTAATTGTGATAGAACATGCGTATACATTGCGGATTTCGTGAGAGAATACGTGTAGAGATTTCAACGACGACTTGAATCTTTCAACAACAATAATTGAGAAAGTGCATGGCTTGGATAATTTTGTAGTCATTTGTGCGCACGTCTCCGTTGATTAATTCTTATTGTAAGTGAAGTTGTGTGCCGTTGCTAGCTGTATATAAACAGTAAACACACACGTGTACAGCTGCTAGAGCTTGCAACACAACGACCTCAGTTGCACGTACGTAGGGGACCTGAAGTCCAGAGTCCAGAGCAGCAGTGTGTGCACCATATATGAAGGACCTGCTGCCAATGGTGCAGCGTGTTCTCTTACTAGCAATCAGTCATGTTGGCCTGGCCGGTCACCTCGGCCACCTTGCCCGCCGACCTCACACACGTGGAGAGCGGCCTTGGCCTCACCATGCTCGAGCTGCTCCGCCGAATGGCCGCTCGGTCGACGGCACGCGCGGCTAGCCTCGGCGCCAGCGCTCGGGCGGTGACTGCGCCTGTGACCGGCCGACATCGACTCCGAGTACCTCATCCACTTGGGCATCGGCGAGCGAAGCCCGCAGCCGGTGGCACTGGCGCTGGACACCGGCAAGATCTGGACGCAGTGCGCCTGCACGGCCTGCTTCCCGCAGCCGTTCCCGGTTCTCGACCCGTCCGCCTCCCGCACCTTCCGCGCCGTGCCGTGCATCGACCCTATCTGCGGCAAACGCGGGGACCTCCCGGACACTGCGCCGTGCGGCGCCAAGCAACATCTGTGCGTCTACGCCTACACCTACGGAGACAAATCGGTCACCAGAGGGAACATCAACAGGGACACCTTCACCTTCAGCGGCGGCGTCGCCGTGCCCAGTCTTCGTTTCTCGAAAGGCCATTGGCCGATCTTTATTAAGATAGAAAAGAGAGACAACGAGCTGGTCACACAAAGTGTGTGCCAAACCAGCAGATACAGGTAGCGCGAGCTGAGCCAGACAGGCCTGGCCAGTAGAAACCCAACTCAACACCTAGACCCCCGCGGCGGCCCCGCGGTAGGACGGCGTTCCATGCTGAATCAGATTGCCGTGACACCGCATGAACAACAGCGGCGTCTTCAAGTCCAACGAGTCCGGCGTCCCTGGCTTCGCACGCGGGCCGCTGTCGCTGCCTTCGCAGCTCATGGTCAGCACCTTCTCCTACTGCTTCACGTCCATGGTAGAGCCCGGGAGCAGCCCGGTGTTCCTAGGCACGCAGCCGCCGGCCGGGCTACCCTTTTCGCGCCAACAAGGCCAAATCCACCCCGTTCGCGCCAAACCCTGCGACGTCGTCCCCGTTCTACTACCTTTCGCTCCAGGGCATCACAGTAGGCACGACTGTTCTGCCGTTCAAGGCGTCGATGTGGCGGAGCCAGGACTTCAAATCTGTGTAGTCAATGCAAAATTGTGTTCGTATCGCGGGTCTCGCTGCCCGTGGTGAACGCCTCCAGCACCGTCGACATGCTGTGCTTCGCGACGGCGCCTGGAGCGGACCCGAAGAAGGTGCCCGGCCGTGCCGAAGCTGATCCTCCACTTGAAGGGCGCCGACTGGGAGCTTCCGAGGGAGAACTACGTGCTGGATTGGGAGGACACCGACGGCACTGGCGGTGGGCTGTGTCACTGTGTGCCTGTGGCTGTGCATGTACACGTGGTTATCCTTTCTGCGGGCGAGAGCGCATGACAACCATCGGCAACTTCCAGCAGCAGAACATGCACATCGTCTACGACTTACACGTCATGGTAACCGCTACTGTGTTTTGGACGGGCTGTTGTGTTTTGGATGAAATGTTTAGTTATGTCAGTTAAAGCGATTATATCAAATACATGGCATAAACATAGATACTTACTCTTTCATCAGCGCGAAAGGGTCATGCATACAAGAGAGACATCTAATCCCTCATGACCATGCCGTGCTATTTCAACAAGAGAGGCACAAAATCCAATGACAACGCTAGTACAAAAGAGAGACCCTTTTTAGAACGAAGGCAACATGCGCCCGACTTTAAATTAATAAAGCCACCAGGCAAGAGAGACCCTTATACTCTTGTTCCAACACAAACTCTCCACTATTGTTGATTTCTCTTGATGATAATCTATTACGCACTATTATTTGTTGTGGAAAGATGCAATTTTGTGCCAAAATGGGCACATTATCGACCTTGGTCATCATGGAATCCCATTTCTTGAGGATGTTTTCCAATAATTAAAAATAATAACTTTATCACTTTTCCTACCAACTAGTATACGGAGTATTGTGACCAAGCCAAAGATTTTTGCTATTTGACATTTGCCTCATATTATTTGATGTTGTTCAAAAAAAAAAAGGGTGAAACTTGTCGAGATATACACCACGATCCATAAATCCTTCATGGATGGGCTTCTGTGATGGTTTTTGAGTTCTCCATCACGGTCTGAAACCGTTATAGAACACATGTGTTATAATGTGAACCGGGTCAGTCGGGCCTTGGTACCGATCGAGACAGCCGAGAACCGTCAATGATCCATGATGGTTTTGTTACCATGTGGTTCATCTATGACGCAATATACACAGCAGTTTCCAAAACCGGCGGGGATGGACTCCTATGATTATTATTTTTGCCTTTCCATGGTAGTGTCAAACTGTTATAGATCAACACATGTGTTGCAGTGTGCGGTGGCAGAGAGGGCCACTTTATCATGACTTTGATTGTGTTGAGTTTCTGAAGAACGGTTAGCAACATTTATCCTGCACTTGTCAATCTCTAGCTAAGGTGTGAAAGAGCATGTGATCTAGAATCTACAAAACCATAACAAAGGTTTAAATTTAGAAATCACTAAAAAGCTTAGAATTCACCTATTTATAACCGTAAAAGGGCAACCTGCTTTTCGCACCTCATGCATTTCAGAAGAATTCACTAGATGGTTACAGACTAAACTGACACATTGTCTTCTAGAAACCTCTATCAAATTATTTATTATATTATATGTTGTAGTGAACTATATCAAGTATGTTAGATATTTAACAAACTATGGAAAAAATTCCTTACAAAATAAAGTGATTTAAAAAAAATCTTAAAATGCAGTTTCGTTTTAGCAGATGATCAAAAATGTATTTATAATGATTAATACTAGGAATTTTATCAAAATATGTACCCCAATATTCATGAGCATGATCATTGTGTTAGTTTTGTTGGTTATACATGAAAATAGTAATTACGATCGTATTGTGTTGTATACCTACAAAAATGACGTGCAACTAGTGGCAATATCAATGACGTAGAGATAAAAATGTTTAATATAAATAAATTGAAAGGTGGTTATGCATTGCTAGTTCGTCAATTCCCAATGGTTGTTGTTATGGTGATACGAAGGTAGGAGAACAAACCTGATTATATATCTCCTGAGAACCGGTACAGCCCTCTCGCACTGATGTAGAATACACCACGGGCTCCAACATGATGTCGAAGACGAAGGATCCTCCCTAGACGCCGTGCATCCGCCCGACTCGACGAAGCGGCTTGTCCCTGGACGCCGTGGCGTCCTCTCGTGCCCCTCCGCGCGTGTCGAGGACGCGCTCGTCGCGTGGGCGTGCCGCCACGCTGAATCCCTGTCGTCCGCGACTCGACGAAGGGGAATTCAGGATCCAGCGCGTACGCAGGTCGAAGACGACGAGGCTTGGATTCTTGTGTTGACGAGGCGGCTCCAGCATTGCAGTCAAACTGTGGGTGCGCCGCCCTGAATCCCTGTCGTGCGCGACTCGACAAAGGGCTTCAGGATCCAGCGCATATGCGGGTCAAAGACGACGACACTTGGATTCTTGTGTCGACGAGGCGGCTCCAGCATCGCGCTCGAATTGTGGGTGTCCTTCTCGTGCGCACCGCCGATTTTTGACCCCGACGGGGAGGAAGAGGAGCGCAGATGTATGCTGCCAGAACCGCCAATTGGAGGAAGAAGAGACGATGGACCCCGTCAGAGCCGCCGACTCGTCCCCGACGGGGAGGAAAAACAATCTGTCTACCTTGTCCCGTTGTCCGCTTCTTCTCCTTGGCTTCTGCGGCGCCTCTTCTCGTTCTTGGTTTCTTGCCCGGCGACGCAGGGTGGGGTTTAAATGGGACTTCGTGTGTTGCAGGACGTGCCGGACTGCCGGCCGAACCAAGCGCACCACGTGATCGATCTAGTTACCTTTTTTTTTGCACGAAGATTTAGTTACCGTCAATTTCCATGTCACAGTATTGTACACTCGTGATCGATGAGGAATAGGATACAGAATCTCTTGTTAAGAAAAGGTAGCACATGACCAAGCGTGTGCTTTGCGAGCCGATCCCATTACTCATGTGTGCAGAATAATTAGCTGTTGATCCTACATTCGCACAACAATCTTTGATACTTTCATGTCGATCGTCAAAGATGACAACAGAGTTCATACGTTCCTTCATCAGTTTGCCTTTCCCTTTATGACAGTAATAATTATAGTGATGACATGAGGCGGAAGGTGTTCTTTGCTCCTGAGCTACAGTGCCTCCCTCCATTTAAAGAAAATTCGAAAATTACATCTGTGAGTTTCAAAAAATTATGAAAAAAATTACGGGTGTAGGACTTGGCATTTACATAACAATTACGGGTGGAGCTCGGGAGTCAAAAGTCTCTACTCTGACATGAGGTCGAAACTTCTGTTCCTCTGTGGAGGACTTGGTATTTACATAACAATTCCATCTTTGGGGATGGAAAGTGTGGGATTTATCAATCAGCAAGCTTTATTGTATCTTGAGATGTTTTGTGGTGCCCCAATTGAATAACAGCCATCCATTTTCGTGCATCCAATGGCCTATATCAATTCATACTAGTGCCAAAAAAGTGACTAGTACTACTGAAGAAAATCGGCACGGCACCAAAATGGGCCTCGGCCCAAAATACCCCCACCCCAAAAGCACCACGTGGCCGGCCGCTGCGTCGCCGCGGCGTTCCGGTTGTCCTCATCGTTAATAGCGCGTCCCTTGTCACTTCTTTTCTTTGACTCCACCTTGGCTGCGTGGGTGCCACCGCGACGCGGTCCCTTGCCCTGGCGTCGGTACTGTCGGTACCGCCACGAAGGGAGAGGGATGCTGGCGATGATGGGTTGGAGCTTCTGTGATGGGGAGGAGGCCGGCGAGGGGGTGGCGCCTGGGAGGGGATCGAGTAGGTCGACGAAGTGGTGGCTGGTACAGGTGGTGCATTGTGAACTTACCACTAGTACAGAACGACACATCGGATACCCCTCTATGGAAACGGCAGGTGTTAGGCGACAGAGAATCGCGATTTTAGCGTTGCGGACGAGGCCTGGCAGAGGCTGGTCCGTCAACATTGGTTACGGAGAATTTTATATCTCCGTTACCAAAAGTATTGGCAACGGTCATAAATTTGTCTCCGTTTCCAATATGTATCTCTATGGCTACGGTTGTTTATGTATATCCGTTTGCGATGTGCTTGGGAAATTGCAGTTGCAATCTGGAAGCGCGCCTGTTCAATGCGGCTTAATTCACGAGGGATTGGAACCGCCTGATCGACGCTAATAAAATGTGACTGGAACCGCGCGAAGCCAGGCAGGTCCCGCATTCTCCCCTTCGTTCTCTCCCACATTATCTACCACACTAGCACAACCGCCATGGCGGAACCCTGGTGGCAGAACGAGGAAGTCCCGAGCGACGACGCGAGCGCGGAAGACCGCGGTGAAGTTCCATGGTGGGATCAAGACGGGCCGCCGGACTCGGACCCCGACGACTCGGACCCGCCATCTTCACGCTCTGTAGAAGACGACTCCGACGACTCGGACCCGCCGTCTTCACGCGAAGGAGAAGACGACTCCGAAGAGGACGAGTCGCCGGAGGAAGAGGAGCCGGAGGACCCGCCGGAGCCGTATTATTCTAGCCAGGAAGAATACGACGCCGACGACGACGACGACGAGGAGGCGTCGGAGGAGGCGCCTGAGGAAAAGGCAACCGGCAAGAAGCGACGCCGCGCCGCGGATGACAATGACGCGGAGGCAGGGCGTAAGCAGAACAAGTAGAGTAGATAGTTAGTTCAATTACTCTATCGATCCTTTGTAAGTAGGCCCAGTGTGTCAGTGAAGAAATTAGAGGAAACGGTTGTTTATCGCCTCCGTTTGCGATGTTATTATATGCTATAAATGTGCCACTGCGGCAACCCTAACGCTCTCGCTCTCACTCTCACTCTCACTCCACAGTCATGGTGTGGCGGCGGCTCCAGACCTAACCCTTATCTCGCAGATCTGAGCGGCGCGTCCGGCCGGCATTGCCGCCGTGCATCTTCCCCCAGCGGCTCGTCGGCGCATCTTCCCCCAGCGGCACGTCGTGAGCCGCCGCGCATCCCCCCCAGCGGCGCGTCGTGAGCCGCCACGCATCCCCCCCAGCGGCTCGTCGGCGAGCCGCCGCGCATCTTCCCCGAGTATGTCGCCGACGCGGATCTACTGGTCTATTGCCGTGCATCTTCCCCGGGTATGTAGCCGACTAGATCTTACATTTTGTTTAAAATAGCACAGAAAACTTGTCTAGTATTTGAAGTCTAGTATTGTGTTCTGTCTAGTGCCGATGATGAATACACCCCTCGACACTAGATCTTACATTTTATTTAAAGTAGCATCTACTGATCTAGTATTGTAGTACTGTCTAGTATTGTAGTATTGTGTTCTGTCTAGTATTGTAGTACTGCCGATGATGAATACACCCCTCAACACTAGATCTTACATTTTTTTTAAAGTAGCATATAAAACTTGTCTAGTATTTGAAGTCTAGTATTGTGTTGTGTTTGTTTTTAGTACTGCCGATGATGAATACATTACCTTCAACTTGTCTAGTATTTGAAGTCTAGTATTGTGTTGTGTTTGTTTTTAGTATTTGAAGTCTAATAGATTAATTTCAACCCTTTGTCAATGTGCAAATCCTCGTTATGGTATTGTGTAGCTAGTGTATGAAGTAATAGTATATTTCGGCGACAATGCATAAAAATGGTGAGGCAATTGAAGGTAACATCACCTTCAAGTTCTGCCTCCAAATCGTTTCGATCGGACAGCAAGCACATGGATATAGGCGCTTAAGGTGTAAACTGTTTTCATCTTAAATTGTATTTATGTCATGTAGCATCATATTTGGCTCTTTTCTAACTAGACATCCATGTATTTTATATGCAGAAGCGCCATGCAGATCCAAACAAGCTTTAAAAGAGCTAAATATAAAGTGGGATCATATCCGTGAACCGTCGCTGTTGTGACGTTTCGCTGCACTGTTCAAAACACTTTTTTAATTAAGAGTGTCTTGGACAGTGTGGCCGAAATGTCACAGCGGTGACGTTATTATATTTCGGCGACACCGTCCAAGATGGAGCAAGCCTCGCTATGAAGAATTTGGCAAGATTAATTTGCTAAGGAGGCTTGCGAGCTCGGTGTGGTTTCTTGTCTTTAGTTTCTCCATCTATTTTGTGTATGTGTGTAGCAATTTGGCTGCAGATGTGATTTGGAGTAGTATGAAACCGCTACTCGAGTCCTTTGCTAGATCGAATTCCGTTTTCGGCGCTTCGGAACTGAGGAAGAAGGTGGAGCTGGAGAAGAGTGGAGTGTCATAAAAGTTAAGTTTAGGGAGGCATGAGAATGATAGGATTAGCGAGGCATGTGTAACTCATCATTTGATGCTATGTAATGATGACAATTCTTATATACGTTATGAATGGATTTGGTAGCAACTTTGTGCTTCTGCTGTGAGATTTTGAATGTAATTTGGCAACCGAATTGCTCCTGTAGGCTTCTGAAAGAATCTCAATGCAAACGAGTAAAATAGAATCTCCGTTACTGATGCACCGATACATCGGAAACGGAGATGGGTCCGCAACCGTAGCCAACTTATTCCTCATCGGTGACGGTTTTTTGCCCCCGTTACCGATGAAGGCCTTCACATCAGTGACAGGGTCGTGGACACGGACCCTTTCTCCGTTGCCGAAGGGGTTTTTGGCCCGTTTCCGATGTGTCGTTCTGTACTAGTGTACTGGCCATATTTCCTAATACGTGATGCTTGCCTTAAATTACACGACTTTTTCTCACCACTGCAAATCTGAGCCTAGCCCACAGTTCTTTTGTTCATCTTATCAGATTCAATAGTATTTTTAGAAGATATTTTTAAGTGTTACTGAAGCTCCAGCAAGGATATTTGAGTCGGGTTTCATGATCTGAGATTATCAGTCAATCAAGTTCCAATTTGTGGGGAAATATGGACACCAGCTGGGGTGACTAATCATCATGCTTAAAACCACATTATTGAATAAACCTTGAGTGACTGTTCTTTGTTATACATCGTCATTAAGGTTGAGGTAAGCACAGTCTTTCGTTCTTAAAAGTTTGACTTTGTAGGTAGTAAGGTATATTTGTTTTCATTCATCACAAATTTTGTAGTTTAAAACCATAGTTGATATGCTAGAGTTTATGCCCCCCTGTAGGATCTATCTTTGTTGGTGTGTGAAAACTGAATGTTTACTAAGGCAAGTGGATACTGAATGTAGCAGGAGGGATACAATTTCTAATCTAGTGAGTGGTAGTGAAATGCTAGTTTCACACCTACTGCATATAGACATTGGGTAAAGTTGGCTGTCATTTTCTCTGAAACATAAGAGGCATGTGTCAGTGGATCAACATTACGGTGGCATAAATTGCAAGGGTTCCATTATACTTGCTCAACTGCTAGTGTTATTGCGGCAACTCATAGGATCTTGATTATTTGTGTCTCCATGCTGAAGACGTAAAAGTTCAGACTTGGCCTCCAGTCGAGTGGGTTGTAGTGAAAGTTTAGCTGGTCTCTTACCATGTAGGATCTTCATTGTTGCTGTCTGAAAATTGAATATAGTTTCTTATAACATAACTTAGGATCAGCTTGTGTTCTATCTATATCTTAGGGTTAAGTTCTTCAGTTTACATAGTGCGTATTTTGGTTTGTCAAGACAAGGATTTCACACAAAATCGCTACGTTCAAAATGTGTTTCTTTTTATTGTGATATTTTATCACACATCGTATGTCTTAGAACACGGAGACTATTAATGAGATCTTACCAAAGAAGTACAAAAAAATAGAATGAAACAACATAATATTAATGGAAAGATGAGTAAACAAAGGAAAAAATATTTAGTATAAATAAGGCCGAATGTTGATTTTCAGCCGTCCTAGAGTACGAAATCAGGGTCTTCACCTGGCAGGAATGAGCGATTCGGTTCCTAAATTTCTCAGCTAGCGAGCACCTCTAGGCCCTTTGCCGCGGAGCACACCGTAATTGTCACAGATTGACTTGACAATGTCAGAACTTGTCAAGCATACACCGTCCTTGTAACTAACTAGATTCGAACGGCACGGCTTGCCGCGCGCCACATGTTGGTTCTGTTAATTTTTTGCCCGTGATTGACATATTTTATACAGATTATCAAAAAGATGGTTTATCCAAAATTATAATATAAATAGAATGGTAACAATAGTTATATTAATACTTCGTTACTCGAAACTATAGCATATTTGGCCGTGTACAGAGGATCAGAGAGTTGATCAGAAGTCTATAGATTTGAAAGCATGTTTGTAGGAAGCATGTTTGTAGGAAACGAACAAATGATATATAGGAACTTTGAGGCAGAAGGGTAACAACATGGTAGTTTACACCATACTAATACAACATGGGATACCTTAGCAGTTTTTGAAACTCAACATGAAGCACACATATATTTCACAAATTGGAAAGACATATTATCTGCATAGACACTACAGAAAATATACGTAAGCATTGGCTTTCCAAGACGATGATAGACCCAAAATAACATAATTCTTGGGAGGCTGGAAGCAAGCACATTTGGGCCACCTGTATAGAGAAAATAAGAAAATCAGTAAAACAAAAATTCAGAGTTAGCAGGCAGGTTTTGTTCTTCTAACTTAAAACAAAATTAGACGCAATGTACCCATCTATAAAAAAAAGATGTGATTTGAATATAGAAGTGTACTTGGGTGATGAAGAAACTAAAAGGCATTACGGTACCTTCTTTGTAAACCGTTCAATTTCTTGGTCTTTCTTGGTCATTTGGAGATAGAGACATGCTTCAAATTCTTGTTTTTCTGCAGCCTAAAATAATTATAGTCTTTGGGTGTCTTTTTCTCAACACACGTACATTGCTTCATGATATAAAATAATATAAATAGAAGTGTACTTGTATTGTATTGCTTCATGATGCTTGATTCTCTGCACACGTACATTGCTTCGTGGATTGTTCTCGCATGGGTACTATCGGTTGCTCTGATCGATGCACACTCCTTGTTGTTGGAAAGACATCACAATGACAATGACAATGCCGTCTGAATTGGCAACATTCTGAGAAGCAGATCTTAAGGTATCTACAACTCATCTAGCATGGCATCAAATATAACTCGGTGCCAAATTTCAATGACTTCCATGCTGCATGCCTAGTAAAAAGGGAGGCAAACAGAGGATAAGCCAAAAGGAATGAGCAATGGATATGAGGCATTCGTAAATATTTGTTGAATAGGTACATGGAACTAAAACCTAATCTGTTTTGTTAAGCAGATTATCTAAATTTAGCTACACAATAATCTACCACTCTTCAGATGTAAAGTAATTAAGAATTGATACATAGCTAAACTAACCGTAGAACGAACAACCCAAGTGTTGGAGAATGAATCTCCGTGTATAATGACTATGGCAATATCATATAGGCGATACTGAATCTAATTAAGCAATGAAAAGAGAGATCACAACGTACTGGATATCGATCCGAGCCACGGACATGTGGTACCGGTGCTTCGTCCTCATTTGTGATTAACTAATCTGCAAAGGGTCCACCGATGAACTGTAAAGAGCTGTTGAGGCACACACGGTTGAAACATGTCAATTTGGACCAAGAAAACTATGAGAAAATCTTCAACTGAATTCACCAAATGATAAATATATAAAATCTGTAAGCAAAGGCTATAACTAATAGCACTTAAGCGCATACGCTTTTCACCAAACTTTCTTTTTTTCAACCAGACAATGTTCTAGGCAAAATCCTAGCATATGGAATTATCTAATCCAACAGTCAAGTTGAAGTGTAAAAAAGAACACGACATTGTGGTAGTGAAGACCCAACAGAACATACGCATGGGTTGGAATGGTAAGATAAAAAATGGCAAGCAAGCATGAGTTTAATTAGAAAGAAACATCAAGTGAAGTAATTTAAGCTCTAAAACTTCACCATAACTGCAGACACAAAGAGGAGCATTTCAGGCTCATATGGTATGGCTTTCAGAAGCACCAATTTCAAATAATGTAAATGAAAGATGGGATGCTCTGAATTTTACCTGCATCAAACCCTGAGCATGCTCATCTACTTAGAGTTGTTAAATCTGCCACAGTCACCATTGCAACAAATATTAGTACTGTGTGATGAGGTGATGAGCACTACAACTGGATTGACCATCTGACTGAACCAATCTTATGTGCAGAAACAATTAGCTCTAATAAATCCTGCAGTTTCTATTTTGGTTTGCATGAACGATCATAGAAGCATCTCATAATATTCTGCACATAAAGCAATTCCTAACTCGGAGAAAAAAAATAACCAAGTGCATCTCTTTTGAGTTATCATATAGTTAAATAGTACAAATAAGCGAATAAGTTAATAGGAAGCTTAACAAATGACATCTTCGCAGGTACTATTAATCCCAGACCAAACCGACCTGTTGCTTAGTGTTATTATCAGCAAAGCATGATTAACAAACAACAAATAAACATATAGAAGAAAATATTATCAGCAAAGCATGATTTAAACAGACCAAACTATGCAAGAACACCATGTCTTAGTGTTAGCAGCAGATGCAGCTATTTTACGCCAAAGGATGTAAAAATTAAAGATGTCCCGGACAGTCACTTCGCTGCTGCAAGTTGTGAAGGAAAAAGTACAGATTGGGCTGCTCACCTGGTCGTTGCTTGGGGAGGCAGTAGAAAGCTTGGAGGAGGCAGTAGCAAGCTTAGAGGAGGCAAGCCACATCTGAATACCTGATCGCAGCGCTGTAAAACCATATGCATAGTCAGCACGTACTGAATCATTGTAAAACATAAATGAACAGAGTACAACTATATAAAAGCGTCGGGGAAAGTAGGAGAAAGAGGATGCTAGTAAGATGAAATCCACAATACAACACATGAAAGAGCACGTTAAAAATTTCCACAATACAACACTCACCTTTGAAAGCCATTAAATAACAGTTTTCAGAAGGGAGAGAGACAACAATACTTGATACGTGCATGTACATTAAACCCAAAAAAAATAGAACAATGTCCCAGGCATGTACATTAACTCCACAATGCTACAGGTGTCTTCACTAATTATGGAATTGCTTCTTTATCACATAATCAGGTCTCATATATGATGGTACAAAAAGATACCTGAATTACCATTCCAGTAGAAATATGAAATTCGTTTGTGTAAAAGTAGAAGCTCACCTGGGCTGGACCTTCATATGGGCATAAGAGGCAACATGTAGGGATGTTGGCCACGGCTGTGCTACCGAGGGTAGTGTCCTCGTCTTTGTCGCTGGATGCGCCCTTTCTTCATATGATGAAAACAATCGACAACCATCACCAAGAGTATCGTAGCCACACAGTTTAATACTCATTTTTTCTGGATCAAACAAATGACATGGAACAAAATCTCAATTAAATAACTATATTGGATTATGACCTACGGAAAAGAAATCAGGGAAAAGGTAGATATCGACTAAATGCTTAAGAATATCTACTGCAATCCTAATGAACTAAATATACCCAATAACAAACCAAAATAAAAATAGCTCACCTAAAAGAAAATTTGCACATTTACCTAAACGGGCTAATCGAGTAATGTCAAGAATGAATAATTGCATATGCAAGGGAACCTCCATGGCACCTTGATATGGAGCAAATCTGGCCAATTACAGAAGAAGCGTCTCATACCAACAAAAAATACCTATAGGGTTACACTAAATTATTTATCACTCAGGTATAACTAAACCCTCCATTTGTATGACAATGGAACCAAAGCATGAAACCGTCATAATAAACAGGGGAAAAGGGAGATGTAGTAAGATGAGTAAAAAATGGATGTTTTTGTGCCGGTTGAGATGTTGTATATGTACCAACATCAAGCTGAGATTATGACTGTTCATGTAGCAACATCAAGCTGAGATTCCACTCGAACCTTGTTGCCTATAGAAAATTAAAACAAAGCAGTTGTTATTTCCGGTGGAGGTAAAAATGACAGTGGCAGTGGAGCCAATATTGAAGACATGAAGACACATAACACGCCATTGCTTTCTAGGCATAAATAACAACCATAACCAGGCATAAACAACAACCATAACCAAACAAGAGGCATGAACAGTACAAATCGAGATGTACCTGAACCATAAGCAATTTATTCGCTCCGGGAATCATAGAATTTCATCCTTGATCGAGATAGATAATGGTAATAATTTCAGCAGAAACAACTGCATGTCCATGGTACCTAATTAAAGGAATGGCAAAAAATAAGTTAACCAGCATGCACACATTGATTTTCAGATTTAGATCACATCCATACAACGGCTCATCCATACATCCACTTTTTTAAGTCACATAGGTGGCAAATATAGTGCATCGAGGACCAGATCTGAACACAACTTGACACATCCGTGAAGCTTATTCATCCCAGCATACAAATACATAGTTCAGTGTTAACATCACTGAAACAAAACTTCTTCAAACATTTTCTAGGAAATAACATGCAAATTATTTTCTAGGAAATAACATGCAAATTGAGAAAGAGCCAAAGCGACAAACCTGCAAGTGCAGACGATGGTGGCATGATGCTCCTGGCTGCATAACCATTTCCATGGAGTCATAATGGTCCATGCCACAATCATTTCCATGGAGTCATAATGGTTCCTCACGGCTGCATAACCCGTATTGCCAGTTTGCCTAGAATTTGTACATCCTGCTCAAAAGAAATTTCAAATTAAATATATATACAATTTGCTTGGTTGCTGCCATTGTTTGTCTCACTGAATCTTTTAAAATCGTAAGCCGATTCATCAAGTCAACAGACATAATTAGCAAGCTGGACGAATTAATAATATTAGATCAACCATAATATCACAATGGACGAATTAATAATATTTGTGGATCACTGCAGGTAGGAAATGGTGCATCGAATATTATAATGGACGAATTAATCATAATAGATCAACGCTTGGGAGCCAAATATTATACACAGTATGAAATCAAACCATTTTAGCACGTCCAGCTAGGCCTAGCAATCTAAGAATCTGCTTCTGCCTCTACCTCTATGCATGGCCACAAAGCACGACTTGCAAAAAAGCATTATTTACAGAATCTGAAGAACCTAGAAGCACCGCTACCTCTAAGCATGACCATGTGATTGGGAGGCGGCAGATCCATCTTGATGTTTGGCCCTTGGACATGACACCATGCACTCCTGCTGCATCGACCACGTACAGAGCTGTTGTAAGGGGAGAGAGAGAGAGAGAGAGAGAGAGAGAGAAGAAGAAGAAGAAGAAGAAGAAGAAGAAGAAGAAGAAGAAGAAATTGAAAGAAGCTCACATGCGCTCCATGCTGCAGCGAGCCATCCGTGGCAGTCAGCTGGGGAGAAGGGGCGCTGGAGGGCAGGGGCGAGGCCAACGGGTTGCTGCCTGCTGTCCGTCGTCCTTCCCCACTGACCGGGCAGTGGAGCCTTGCGGCGCTTGGAATGGGGAGCAGAGGCGGGGCTGACGATGCGAGAAGATGCCAGCGAGGCGGCGCGCAGGCGTCGGCGGCGGGCTGGACGGCGAGATGGAGGAGGAGAAAGGCCGTGGGAGCGAGGCGGCGGGAGAGACGCGAGGGGATTGGGTGGAGAGAGAGGACGCGGGGCTAGGGTTTTCACCGCGCGCGTGCGCTTTTATACCAAGCTGTGAAAAAAACACGGACGGTCAGGATTGCATCAGGATTCTATAGGACGGTCAAGAATTGCTAAACTCTGAGAATCACCGTGGCTCTCCCAAGAATGTAATCTTTAGATGTCTGCAGCATCCTCTCTGCCGTCTGAGGGTATAATCGTCTGGCTGTAATGCAGGGACGGTTTGTTTTTTAATGCGGTCAGGTCGTAGCCACCTCTGCAAGTCACATGTTTTCTTGCTGGTTTTTCATTCGTCAAGAAATAACATATGGTATACTTTACGATATTATTAAGTCGGAACTAACTTGTAAGATATCTCTTTAGAATCATATTTGTTTCCATGCGTTGTGCTGGTATTTCCACGTTGTTGATCATGAACTCAAACACTTGGTTGTCGTTATACATCAGGATGTCCATTGTTTGATCATGAATGATGATGTACTAATCGAATCCTTGAATAGTGCCGGCTACGTTACACGGGTGGTATTAGATAAGGTAGGTTGATTTTCGTGCTTTGTACTCCCTCATTTGGCTCGGTCATTTGAATGCGCGGGAGATACAAGCTCATCAATCAGACTGCCTAAGGCATGCATGTTTTCCTCAATTACCCTATCCGTGGCAGACTTAAGCACGACATCTTGATTGACCACCAAATTGGTTTGGAGCATTATTTCAAAGCAGAGGTCATCTGGATTTTCCATTGATAGGATGCATTAACACGATCTCGGCTCCCATATCTCTCCAGGTACTCTAGTACAGAAACTACTTGCTCACGTGGAAGAAACCTGTATGGCTTTGGCTTGGCCGGCGGGTGGTGGCCCGGCATTGTTTGGCCTTCTTCCTCGGCATTCTCAGTTGCATCGATTACTGCATCAGCACCAGTAACTGTCTCCTTTTTTTGCGAATGGTTGTCTGTTTTTGTTTTGTTACCAGGAGAACCCGCGAATGATTCTTTTTGGTTGTTACCAGGAGAACCCACAATACTACGATCTGTACATGTAGAAACCACAAACTTTAGTTGTTCGTGTAAAAAAAATTGCATCACAGTCCGATAAAGACATGTTTACAGTTTGCGTTATGCTTAAGAGCATGCTATGCAATATTTGACGCTTTGTTTACCGAATATTTTGAAATATTTATTTAATTAAAAAATCCCTTACAGGATTTACTTGACCTTGGACTTAATTTAATTTCTTTTCCAAAGGTTTACATTCAGTGATTTAAGAAAAAATATTAGTACTCTGTGGAAATCCTAATACTCCTATATTAATAAAAAATGTTTCACAATTAATTGATATTTTGCTTAGTTTTTAAGCAATTACTTCTGTTTAAACCATCTTCTCGGCATCTCAAATCTCTCTACCGTCATATTAATCATTCATGGAACACCTACTTGTGGAGCCAACGTGCCTCCTGATTTTACACTCATCACTAACAGCTATGAAATGAACACGTCAATCCATAGAGTGTGTGTATGCTACAACAGCTGAGCTGACAAAACAAACAATATTTTTCTCTGCACTACTAGGCCCAAGGATCAGCTTTGTGCAGACGACGCCTTCGGCTTCTTCTTCCTCTTGTCGCTGCCGCCCAACGACCTATCTGACCGCTTTGACTGCTCCTACCTGATCTCCATCAGCTTCGCACTACTAGGAAACTAGCTTTCTGTAGAACCACATTTTGTGGCGCATCAAATAGCCATGCGTCACAGAAAAATATTTCTGTGGCGCATGGGTCTAGATGCGCCACAGAAATCACATTTCTGTGGCGCATCTAGACCCATGCGCCACAGAAAGGGATTTCTGTGGCGCATCAAGACTGATTTCTGTGGCGCATGTGGGCCCATGCGCCACAGAATTTTTGAAAACAGATCCCACACCCCCTCGTGGATCGCCTTTTTTAGTTTTACAAATAAGAAAAGAAAATGATAAAAAATTCAATAAATAAAATCCTTAGAGATATAGTTAGGTTTTAGTGTCTAGTTGGTATATAAATTTTGAAATATGAATTTTGACCTTTTTTTTGCAAAAAACAGAAAGAACATAGAGAAAAATCCTTAGAGATATAGTTAGGTTTTAGTGTCAATTTAGAACGGCCATAACTTTTGCATACGACGTTGAAAAAATACGTTTAATATATCAAAAAAAACTAGAGAAAAATTGGAGCTCGATTTCACCCGGGTTTACCCGGTGAACTTTTCTCAGATCCCCGAAATTCCAAAAGGAAAAAAAGTTATTTCAAAAAGAAGATTTTTTTCAACAAAATAAAAAAAATCAAAAAAATAGTTATTTCAAAAAGAAGATTTTTGGTGGCGGGATTCGAATTTCAATCCCGCCGGCACCCCTTCTCCCTCTCTTTTCCCCTTCTCTCCTCCACTTCTCCCTCCACTTCTCCTCTCCCCTTCTCCTCTCCTCCACTTCTCATCTCCCCTGCTCCTCCACTTCTCCTCTCCCCTTCTCCTCCCTCCTCCTTCTCCTCTCCTCTCCTCTCCTCCACTTCTCCTCTCCCCTTCTCCTCCCTCCTCCTTCTCCTCCCCTCTCCTCCACTTCTTCTCTCCTCCTCCTCCTCCACCTCCACCTCCGGCAACCTCCTCCACCACCCCGGCGACCTCCTCCCCCACCTCCGGTGACCTCCACCTCCAACGACCTCCTCCACCACCCAGGCGACCTCCACCTCCACCTTCGGCGACCTCCTCCTCCACCTCCGGCGACCTCCTCCACCACCCCGGCGACCTCGACCTCCACCTCCGGCGACCTCCTCCGGCGACATCCTTCTCCTCCTCCACCATCTCCGGCGACCCCCATCCTCCACCCACCCACCTCCGGTGACCCCCTCCTCCACCCACGGTAACACGGCCTCCGACGAAATTCCGACGAAATTCCGGCGGCTAGATCTAGATCTGGCCACCCTTTTTTTTTGAAATTCAGAAAAAATTCTGTGGCGCATGGTGGTGGGTGCGCCACAGAAATATTTCTGTGGCGCATGGTGGAGGGTGCGCCACAGAATCGTGGGCTTTCAGTGGCGCACGCCCGGATGCGCCACAGAAAAATATTTTTGTGGCGAGATATATGTGACGCACCCACCATGCGCCACAGAAAGCCAAAGTGGGTGCGCCACAGATAGCCTATTTCCTAGTAGTGTCGCCTTGGCGTCCCGGAACGGCGCATCCGATCTAATCGTCAGCAGTTCCTGTAAGACCATGTACAAATCCCGAAAAAGTCAAGACACGAATACGTCTTCAAGCAAAACCTCATAAGCAAAGGCAATCAGCACTAGAATGTTAAAACGGGATGTAGTATCCCACCTTTATATTGTCCATCGCAGCGAGATTGAAACCGATAGTATCCTTGCAGTCCTGGAAGGCACATAAGTACATGATCAGACCACCGCAAAAGCTATCTACCTGTTGAAACAGATGGTTGCAATGTCATTTACCTTTACCGTAAAGAATATCCTTCTGTTCGGTCATTATGGATCTTGCAGCCGGTGTCGTTGTTAATTGATTATGATGTGTTTGGAGTAGTTCAAGGCAAACCCTGTAGATAAGCTCAACCGGCAAGGTTGTGGAAGAGATCAGGATTTGTGCATGTCAAATTCTGCAAATTGACCTTTAGTACCGGTTCGTGATACGAACGAGGACTAAAGCGTTCCCTATATATCATCTTCCACCCGAGCCAGCCATCTCCATTTTTGAGCTCGAGTTCATCACTATTTTCTCCTCTGTTTCCTCTCCCGAGGTCGAGTTCATCCCCATTTTTTCCACCATTTGTCAAGATTGGCGGCGCCCCATCTATCTAAGGGTTAGCAACTTCATCCTTTCTTCGGGCGTTGCTACTTTAGCTCATTTCATTGCTAGTTTAGCTCATTTCATTTTTCTAGTGCTAGCTAGGTGTTTGATGAAATGCCTAAACTAGGGAGTTTATTTGTTTTATACGCAATTTGAGCTCAAATTAAAGTATGATTTGTGGGTTTTAGTGTCGTCCCGTCCCCGTCCTCACCGCCGTCGATCGCCCGCGCCGTCCCGTCACCGGCACCACCTTGGTGAGCCTCTGGTTTTTATGTTTAATTAAAAAAATCTTACTTGTATGATTTAGATGCATAGTTATTACTTGTATAATTTTCTTACTTGTATGATTGTTTTTTATATGTATAGTGCCATTGTTTTGATATCCATCCCCGTCGGCCCTCGTCCGGTCTATGATTCGGATGTGGTATATTTTTATAACTATTTGTTTCATTTCGTGTTTATGACAATTATGCCGACCAACTTGACATAGATTTTTTTATCTAGGAGGTAGTTGAACTGGAAATTCCAACCGACCCTCTTGTCGAGATGCTAAATTTATTTGAAAAATAAAACAATGATTTGAAAGAAAAATTGAAAAGAAGTGAAGAAGAGAAGATAAAATTGCAGCTCGATCTTGCCGACGTCGTCGATGATCACAAGATCAAGATGGATGCAATGCGCTTGAAGATTAGAAAGATTAGAAAATATGCCATTAATAAAGAGGCTTGGTATCATTATGCTGTTGGTTCAATAATTACCTTAGTTGCGATTTTGATCGCATTTGTTGTTGGATTTAAATTCTTTAGATAGTTGTATGTTAGTTTCAATGTATGTTTTATGAGAACTATGTATTACATTTGGTCACTACTCTACTTTGGTTTTAATGTGATGAACTTGTATTAATTAATTTGGTCAGTTCTTTATTCATGATGTAGTGTATTGGTTTTTGATATATTTATAATTTTTTAGAAAAAGAGCATATATTAATATCGAAGAGATACCAATTACACCCAGCCTCTGCAACAACGCAATAACCGAAGGTATTACGGATGCACACAGCCGAAAGACAATAAAAAGAAGAAATAAAAAAGAAAAGTCCCGCTACAGAGTTGCAGTCCTTGCGGCAGCAGCACAACCACCACCAAGCCAACACCTGATGTCCAATTCTTCAAAAGCAACGCCTTCAAGAAGGAAACAGTGACAGGACCAACCAATTAAGGCCAGACCTTGGGTTTTCACCCTGAAGATAGTCCCCGCTCTCAAAACAATGTCTTCAGCAAGACCATTGCCAGGCACAACCAATTAAGGCCAGATCTTGAATTTTCACCCTGAAAGGTAGGACTTCGAACTTCACCTGTGTTGTCGCCCCCGCTTACATACTGCTGCCACGATTTCTGAAACGCCGAGCCAGTTCCTCATAAACGCAAAGGCTCCGAACACCATTGCTAGCCCTTCGATCACAGCTTCCATGACATTCTCCCTCTAGCTTCACCATGGATTTGCCCATGATAGCAACAGAGCAGAGCTTCGCGCCGCTACCTCCGGCACGACCGAATACACCCGATCCAGTAGTCTCTAGGCATTAGCCAGTGGGAGATCACCGGCGGAGCCTTCCAGAATCCGACACACAGGCCAGATCAAAGAGGACAGGCGCACGGCAGTTCTTCGTCTTGGCGCCAGAGTAACCCCAGGACCACCGCCATTATTCTTCAGCCTCACAGGCCCCGACGCCGCGAAGCCACACCCAGCTGGAACGGGAACAACGGAGAGGTAAACTAATGCCTACTAGGCCGTCGGCGTGACTAGAAGCCACAACCAGACCACCATAGCCGGCCCGGCCAGATCCTGACAACCCTAGATCGTGAGATCGGGGCATCTGGATCCCAGCACGCCGAGCAGTCCACCCTGGACTCGTAGCGCCAGATCGGCGACCTCCGGCAGCGCCCCACCAACTCCATGCCCCCACGCCACTGGATCTCAGGCGCCGGCCCGAGTCCGCGCCGCCCTATGCCCGCCGCCTGCATCCCACCGCTCCCGTGAGAAGCAGCTGCGGAGCACCTCCTCTACCCACCGCTGGGGGATGGGCACCGCCACCACCGCCGGCGGCAGCGGCAGCGACGGCAGGACAGAGATGGAGCGAACTAGGGTTTTTCTGGGTGGCGGCGCCTCCTGAGCCGCTCGGGAGGGTGCGACTCGGGAGGGAGAGCCAACGCAGTCCCGAGTTCATTAGTGGCCTGCATAAGTTTCTCCATGTGGCTGAGGCAAACAAGCGGAATGGTTTATTTGTTGTCCATGTAGTGTCTGTAAGAATACGTAGGATTACTCTACCTCAAAAACCCTACACTTCCACCTGTTGCAGTCAGGTTTCATGTCCGGCTATAATTGTTGGACCAAGCACGGAGAAAGAGGGGTTATAATGGAAGACAATGAAGAAGAAGAGGATGATGACAACTATCCTATGTTCCCTGAACACGGTGGTACTACAATGGAGGAAGACGAAGCTGAAGAAGAGCCCATTGTGGAGCAAGCTACCATCACGGCTATGCTTTACCAAATCAAACTGGAGCAAGCTACCATCTTGGTGAGATTCCAGCTGGTTATGCTCGTGTCGGGGTGGATGAAATTATGCCGGGATTTGACACACTGGAGCTTGACATTCCTGGAGGTGACGAGGAGAAGACACTGGGAGAAGTCAAGCGTGGTTTCGTTCTATGGAACAAGAAATACATCGTGTTTCCAGGCTCGGCGCCAAGGCCACCGACTCCTCCTTGTAGCAGTCCACCTCAGCAAAGTCCACCTCTCCCCGAGAGGGACCCCAGCGCAAGTCCATCTCGATCTCCGCTGCGTCAGCCCTCTCCGCCCATTAAGCTGCTAAATAAGCGGAGGCTCACTTATTCGCCGCCCACTAAGAAAAGTAGAAAGAAGTCAAGAGACAAGACTCCTGAGAAGTTACCTTGGGATATGACTGACGAGGAAAACACCGCCATCTCGAGGGCCGAGGTGAAAACATTTTTTTCACCGAAAAAGCCCAAGCCAAGGCAGAAACTACCTCCGGAGGTCATTGAGCGCACCATCAATAACTTATGGAACCCTCCACCAAAGCCACCATCAGACTATGAGTGTTCTATTGACAAGTTATATAGCTCACAGATAGAGCAGCAGAAAAAAGGGGAAAAAGTTCCCCAGCTCGGAGAACAAGATGTACAATCGGTCCCCCCGCTCAAGGTGTTTGACGACAAGGCCGTACAGAACGACAGTGCTGGTCTTAGTGTTGCTCAACAACGCATAGGCGACACTGGTTACCCCATGTAGCATGGAAATATGTTGCCGGCCAGTCTTTGGTCAGACCTGAGCAGGTCAAGTATCTAACAACAAAAATACGTCAGTTGCATAAATGGTACTTGAAAGCCGCAAAGGAAGGGAAACTCGGTATCATGGTGGGAGTTAAGGATGAGCACTACTTCCAAGAATATGCTGTGCATGTTTAGTTTACCGGACTTTTTCAGTTATACAATCAAGACGCCCTTGACAAAGCTATTATCAGTTGCTATTGTCTGTAAGTGATTTATTTCTGTAATTTAAGTCTTTAGCTCAGCTCGTTCATTGTCTGTAATTATCCTCACTATAATGTTTTGTACGCTATTATGTAGAATGAAGATTCTCGAATGCAAAAGGGAAGAAATCAAGGACATTGGGTTCATTGACCCGGATAAAGTTCATGAAGTCACCATAGAAAAGGACTTTTATGCCAAGGACACAAAGGACATTTTGCTAAGGTTTTTGAAGCGACAACGTAACAAAAAAGAAATAATTTTTCCTTACAACTTCAAATGAGTGTTACTGCCTTGTACACATTCTATTTTGCTCACCCGATGTTAAGTGTAATTGATGAGTTATGCATGACTGCGTATATAAACGTGCGCAGTTTCCACTTTATTCTTATGGTCATTAACATTGACGCTGGAGAAGTTGAAGTCTTTGACTTAATGACTCATTAAGGAGACATCCTAAAGAATACAAGAGCTGCTTTGATATGCTCCAAGAGTGATTTCAATTCTCATCGCCTCTTTCATTCATTTCCTGATATCAAGTAATTAATAACTCTTTTGTTCATTTTCTTTGTCGGGCAGCGTTTGGCAATCGTTCATCAAGGAAGAACCCGGTGATTGGAAATAGAAGCTGATTTTTTCTTTGAACCAAGTAAGTAGTACTACCTAGGTCCGTGCATCTCCTTAATTAATTGTAGTTTCAATACCATTATCATGCTTGATTATTATTTGATTGAATTCTATTCTCGTACAGTGCTTCCTGCAACAGCCACAAGGGACTAATTTATGTGGATTCTACGTTTGCGAGTACATTCACATGAGGACCAATGAGAGATTCAATAATCAAAGAAATAAAGATGTGCGCAAACATTATTCACAATTTTATTTTGTTATCATCAATTGTGTTGAGTTTCATTCATAATTGTTTTATTATGATTTGATATATATACACACAACTCATGTATTCATTTTGATCTCATTCTTTTAAACTTGGCAAGGAAGCGAAACGCGCTCCTACCAGAGGACCGCGTAAAAGCAATCGCGGAGGAATTGGCGGGATTTCTCCTTGCGGAGGTCATACCTGAAACCGGAGAGTACCACTATATCGAAAAATAATATTCTTCCATGTACTAGTGATCTCCATGTAATTAAGTACTTTATACGAAAACGTGATCTTCATGTAGTACTTTATATATGTTACATATATATGTATCAACGTGATCTTCATGTAATTGTATGTGTTATATATATATGCATCAACGTGATCTTCATGTAGTACTTAATATATACAAAAACGCGTTTTTGGCGCATCGACGTGATCCCGTACGATGGAAAACATCCAAAACCCTAAACCCCTCCTAAACCCTAAACCCTGAAAATTAATCGAAAAGAAAAAAATGCACATACCTTTAGTCCCGGTTCGTGTTACGAACCGGGACTAAAGGTTTCCAGCCCCGCGGGCTCCGCCGTGGCCACGTGGGAGGGGCTTTTGTCCTGGTTCGTGGCCAACCGGGACTAGAGGGGGGGCCTTTAGTTCCGATTTGCTAGTCCCGGTTGGCAAACCTGGACTAGAGGCCCTCCCCAACCGGGACAAGAATCCCTTTTTCCACTAGTGACGCGGCCACCATGGAGGTGGCGGCGACGGTGTCTTTGCCGTGTCACATGCCCTACGGCTTCCACGACTTGTTCCTCACCAGATGCCAGCTCAAGGCGCAGAGGGCTTCCTAGCTCATCCTAGTTCTAGTTTGTCTTGTTACCCACTCCATGCTCTGCTGATTCCGTCCCAAACTCTGATTCCCCTAACTAGTACAAATCCACTTATTAGAGTTGGTTTTCAACCCTAGAGCACTGTTAGTTTTTCTGCAATGACTTAAGTGAAAACAAAGTTAAGTAATAAGATGGATGATAGTCTGTTGGATGATTGTCTAGTCACGAGCAGGATATTTTCTCGGAGGTGGATGAAGATGACATAGGTGGAGACTTTCATGTCCTTAAGGAGGCGGGTAAGCCAGATAAGTCAAAGAAGTAGTCATGTAAGTTTCTTTTATGCATATTTGAGACTTTTAGTATGGGTTTGAAATTATTTGTATGATAATTTATGCACCTTTGGTACTTAATCTTTTAGTTACATATTATTTATTGCTTTTATAACGTAATACAATGCAAATTTACAATTATTTATTGACTTGCTAAATAAATTTTACGGAAATGGCGAACAATTTTTTGTGCGGCATACCCAACGGGAGAATCCTAGATCCGCCACTGATATCCACACATTTTAGTCCGAATCTAAATAATACGTGAAACAACTAAAACATCTTATATTATGAAACGGATGGAGTATATCAAACTGTTTATTTTCTCTTTACGAGTTAAAAAGAAAACCTGTTGCCAGAACAGCACACTGCAAATACACCTCATGTTCATTAGGTAATTGCGACAGGCTTAATAGCAACCGTCAGTGTCACCTCATCGACCAGCTTGCCCGACTGGCTGCTAAACATGTCTTCGTGGATATCCTCAGCTGTGAGGCCCTC
Source organism: Poa pratensis (assembly GCA_947311845.1). Taxonomy (NCBI): domain Eukaryota; kingdom Viridiplantae; phylum Streptophyta; class Magnoliopsida; order Poales; family Poaceae; genus Poa; species Poa pratensis. Next base: position 2,781,075 of record CAMZMU010000117.1, on the reverse strand, counting down.
GTTCACAGCGGTGCACCGCGCAACAATGAACTCGTACTTGCACGTAGTATCATCCGGCACCGCCGCCCGTGCTTGCAGCGTTACGATGACGGTGCATTTGGATCGTGCTGGCACAACACCTTTGTTGGGCTCTATGCCGTACCCCAACATTCCTGACTTCTGGATCTCGAAGGCAGCGTAATCATTTGTTACGTTGGTTAGCTCAAGTGAGCATGGTATCTCCCTGTTGATCTCGAAGGGGAAATTCAGCTCCAGCTTATCAAACTCAAGGAGCTCCCACGGGTAAGGGCTTATCTGCATGGAAATATTCAGCACCTCCACATATAAGTATATTTCTAAACTAATAATGCCTGCATAAGCTCGATGCAGAGACCGGGGACATCCCTTTTTCGGAAAATAGGATCCTCTATCCTACGAGCTTACCGGGCAAACAGGAGATTCGCCAGCACTGTAGATTTGAACATCTGTGCTTTCAATTGCATTGAGCATACTTAATACCTCCCCAACGTGTGGTCTTTTATATGGGGAGTGTGACAAGCACATTGACGCAATCTCAATACACTTAGTTACTTGTTGGTATCCCAATGGTGGATACTTCTTTGATTTATTCCACCTGTGCCTCCACCTTCTAAGTACCTATCATTCAGAAAGATGATTTTAAATGAGTCTGCAATATTGTTGTCCGTACAAAATGGGCGTGCCATGCGCAAGCACCCAACCAACATCAAGCGGGTCTCGAGTAGCATGTAAAATTTATGAGTAAATTTCATAAAACTAGCGGAAATTCACTTTGACACCCGATCTCATATGCTCCTGCTTGATAAATAAATTAAACAAATAGTAAAATATTAAAAAATCTGAAAAATTGAAGACAAACATGTACAATTTTTCTACATGCGTGTAAATTTTCATAATGAAATGACATTTGTGATGCTCCGAGCGAAACAAAATCAGTTCCATAATGTATTTTAAAAATGTAGTTTTTAGAGCAATGATTTTGTTTTTTCACAGAGAGCAACACAAATGTCATTTCAGCATGAAATGTTGTACGTACGTTGAACTCTTGTACATGTTTGTCTTTTCCGAATTTGTAAAAGTGCTTTACAATTTTTTGTAAAAACTATAACTTTTCAAATATTATTAACACGGATACATGTCCGACCATATTAGTAAAAATAGAATTATAACTGAAGAACAAGTCACTTCCGTTACTCTACCATGACTTCTGACACTCTTAACAAGTAAAGTATGATAGGTGATCTTGCGAATCAATGTTGCATCCGGGTGAACATGCTCTTCCTACTATACCACAGAGTTGTGTCAAGATTAGAAATACAAATGTGTATTTTTCCATAAACTTCACATCACATTGTTCCATATTGTCTGTGCATGGGTCCCTACGTGGTCCATGTCTGCACCCAGATCCCTGCGTTATCTGTGCAGTCCAGATAGCGGGAGTACGTGCACCAGGGTGAAAATACATGGTTGTGCTACATAGGACTATAAACATATCCTTTCCACTCTTTTTACCTGGTTTCAGCTTACGTTGCTCCACCACGTGATCATACTAAACATTGGGGACAAAGGCGTACTGTTGTAGATGTCTAATGCATTGAAAGTTTTGGTTGTATATTAAATTAATCTCTATACTTCAATCTGAAAAAGTCAACCAGTACACCTCGAGGTGTAAATCAATTCCATTCATAACCATATGCATGTCTTAAGGAGATAAGCAAATCCTTTATACTTCAATTCAGAAAAGAGTGAATTGTATTTACCCATTATTTTTAAAGATGGATAGATTTATCTGTTTGACGATCTTTTAAAGTGAGTAAATTGTACTACCTCCGGTCCGAATTGATTGGTGTGGAAACTGTACTGAGCTAGTACAAACTCGTACGGTAGTCACGACAATAATTACCGATTGGAGGGAGTATTTTGCCATATTATTTAGTTAGCCTCATCTCTGCAAACAAGCATATATACATTTTTATCCAAACTTTACAGGAAAGGTGTAACATTTTTCTTACGACTCTCTCAAGTAGCCTACTTCACCCAAAATATATAGTTACAGAGCTAGTAATACTTGATTTTAGTATAGACGTACAATCTAGTTTGAAATTTCATCTTGGGGAAAGTGGAGAATACTGAAGGCACTTGCCAAAAGCTCCTAACAAGAAAATACATGAGGTATGAGGTCCTCTCCCAGATGAGGCCAAGACCTGTTATTAACACTCCTAGCAATGTTTAAGTGGAACTAAGTATCTTGCAGCAATTTTAGTCAGGGTCATGAGGATGGAGCTAAAACCTATAATGGGAAATTTGTGGGTGAAGGGTTCATCTCCAGGCAATACAATTTCCTAGATTTTTTTTTCAAAAAAAATTCCTAGATTGTACTACATACCCTTTACAAAAAAGTTAATACTATGAAAACTGTAAAAGAGACTGGACGGATTTGTATTGGGTTTAGAAGAACTACCGGAAAGAAACTGCAAAACAATGAAACATGCTTATAGAAATGGTTGATGTTTTTTCATTGACAGATTGTGCTGACAGAGTAAGACGGAGAACTGGCACTCAGAACATTTTTCAAGTCAGAGGCCTTTACTTGCGACTCACATTAGTGGGCTTAAACTATTATAGATTCTTGTAGGAGGCTAAAATTTCTTCACAAATTAAGATCATTTTCTAGCTCATCCTCAGGAATAGTATTCTAACAAAACATCATTTAATTAGGAGAGATGGATTGGGAATGACCAATGTCACTTCTACAATAAAAAATAAACCATTGCTCATGTTATGTTTGAATGTGCATTGATAAAACTAATATGGCAAGTGGTCTTGTGTCCTATTGGTCTGGCTAGACCACTTGGAATCATACTAGATCTGACTGGGTGTGGATTGATTCTTTCCATTGTCGTAGTAAAACCTAACGCTCAGCGGTAGAGCTTTAGTATAGCAGGAAATCTGGGAAACCAGGAATAAAGTGTGCTTTAAACAATGATACCCTAGTTATCGTGCTACGATTTAGGATGTGTACTATTTTCTGAGAAACACAGTGCAAACGACCTGAGGTTTGAACTCTGATGGGTTGGGGGTACAACTACTCTTTAGCAATCCAACAACATGTTGGTTCTCGATTTAGTATGTATAGTTATTCTTACTAATTGGGCCATCTTGCAGAAACCCCACGACAGGGGAAGCTGCCTAGAGGGAGGAGTTGAGAAGATGAAGAAGGGTTGGCTAAACAGTACTCTAGGCTGCATGACTGGGCTGATCTGCTGATGGCAAGACCGACGGACTGAAAGTTCCATTGACCTGCTTTTGTAGAAACGCTGTGATGCAGAAAAACAACGATACTCTAGCCTGTAATAAGTAACTGGTAGCTTTTTTCTTGCAAACTCCGGTTTGTCTTCCCCTTGCTCTATGTTTTCTTATTCTTTGCAAGTATATAGAACCCTGGTGAGTTCTTTAATGAAAATCAACGAGGGGGCAAGCTTGAAATGCAAGTTGAATAATTCTTACATTTTTATAATGGCCGCCTTTAGATCCAGTCACTAACTCCATGATTATAAAACCTAAACTATACATATCTGACTTGAATGACACCACACCACTATGTATGAGTTCCGGGGCACTATATCCACTGCATAAGTACGATTTAAAGTTATAATCCGTGTGGCAAGGATGATGTCTAAAACTTTGTAAAAGTAAGACATAAATGTCTCGGTATGCATACTTACAGTGTCATTGCGGAGGTACTAGTGACAGCGTGTGTTGCTCCATCAAGGAGTTTTGATATACCAAAATCTGTTATCTTTGGTACCATAAGATCATCAACCAGTATATTAGCAGGTTTCAGATCCCTATGAACGATATTCTTTTTACTGTGAAGATAATACAGGCCGTTGCAAATTCCTTTAAGAATATTGTACCGTGTATGCCATTCAAGTCCCCTTAACTCATCTATATAAGTAAAAAAAGATTAAAATCAGAGGAAAAGATAAATGAAATAAGGAAAAGCATGACACATGCATTGCCGTACCGGTAAGATATTTGTCAAGGCTTCCATTCATGATATACTCGAAACACAGTAATCTTTCTCTTATCTCAGCAAAAATAAGCTTCGATGTTTCTCCCGGGTTTGAATGCATCATTGCTTTACTTTCTGTATTAGCACAGTACCCTAGCAACCGTACTATGTTTTCATGCTTAATACCAATCAAATTTGTAGCCTCGCGGTAAAATAGCTCCTCACCAATCGTAAATCCATTAAAAAGCCTTTTAACAGCAACATTTCCATTTTTTAAATCCCCCTGTTTAACTTGTCTTGTTAGCACAACCAAGAGCTTATAGACCAAGTTCGGGTGAGCTTTTACGTTGCAGATTTGAAAACTTATGTTTACCTTGTAAACGGCTCCGAATCCACCTCGACCAATTTCTCGCTCCTCAGCAAAATCTTCAGTGATGTGTTGTAAAAGTGCTAATGGGACATTCGTCGGCTCCATGCTTTGGTCAAGTATTATATGCTCCAGGACACTGGATGCAGATTGTATATCCACCCTGAGCATAACATGCACTTCCATTATCAAACCACGTAGAAATTAATTTGCTTTCTAAACAAAGAATGTTCATTGATATGTGGTAATATTTGATATTTGCTTCAATTATCATTTGAGATTAGATGTTCACTGAACAATGAATTTTGGTGATAGCACTAGCCGATACAGCTATTACTAAGAAAATAAATATGCATCGGCAACGCACAGCCTGCAAGTCGGCATTGTTGAGAGGCAGCTCATGAGATGAATATAATCTTACGCATCAGCATCGAACTTGTACTAGCATTTCAAAATCATAAGATGAATAAAGGAAGTCCATATAAATACTCCAGGATCTAGTGTACAGGCTCTTCCATATCCAGTTCTAGTATACCTGATAACAGTTTCCATATTAGGGCTAAAATATACACCAATAGCGTCAATCACGTCTTCAGCATTGACAAAGAATCCAACAATGCTACCATCGGTCTTCGATGGACTGCGGAAAACAGTCCCCCCTTCTTTTCCATATGGTCCATAGCTACCGGTATTTGTGACAAAGAAAAGTGATGTCACAACATCAGAATGTTTAGAACTTCGACCAATTGTTCCAGAAACATGAAGTAGAAAATCAGACTGGCCAAGAAGAATCTACAATTGAAGGAAGTAGATCATTATCCCTGCTATTTGATCAAGGTGATAATTAATGAATAACATGAACTATTAAATGAAATATAAATACCATGGGTTACTAGAGTTGAACAACACCCCAAATTAAAAATTTAGACATCCGTATTAACTCAAACCATCTATTATAACAACAAAAATGTAGACCGGTCACCAAGGGAAAGAAAATATTAACAGCATGACTGGAAGTTCTTTAAACCGCATATACTATACCATGGAAAGACGTCTCCTTATATACTACTTCCCATTCAAATATTTTACATCCTAAAAAATATATATTTGAGAAACCAATGAGACATGCCTCACTTTGACTTAGAATTCAAAATGCTATTAAGGTTGTTGAGATATGGAAATAGTATCATTATACTTTTCATCACTAGTAGTATCATTATTCTTTCAATAACAAATAATATTTTAATAATTTGTTATCTCTTGCCTTCTCATTAAAAAATAGTAGTTTGTAAGGCATACAGAAAGCATGTTGTTTTACTCACCGTATGGGTACTCCCGTCTAGAGGCCCGCCCGTCCTTCCCCATGGACCAACCGTGTGTTCTTGTCCATTGGAATCACTATATGTAAATGCAATTGAATTGATTACCTCACCACTATGAACTACCACGCTTATTAGACGTCGAGGTAACACATCCACATCATTAGGACTCCCTGAATCGCCACCCCATGGCCCAATTTTCATAACTGAATCCTGAGTGCATGCAGTCCGGTTTACAAAACTGATAAAGATTTATAATCTGAATGAAACCAACAACATAAAATTCACTTCAAGGAAATTAGCACCTGTTCTTTTGTTGGTTCCCTCTCAGGGTTCACATAAATACCAATTGCGTCAACCACCCTCTCAACATGTGCAAAGAAGCCAACGATGCTTCCACTGCTCAACGCTGGGCTGCGGAAATGAATTCCTTTTTCTTCTCCATAAGGTCCGTACTGACGAGAATTGGTGGTAAATTTAATAGATGTTAAAACATCGGAAGAATAATGGGAAGAGAAATCAGTTGTTCCATAAACTTCTGTTATAACTTTGGAAGAATTGGAAGAGGAACCAATCGTGCCAGAAACTCCAGTCAGGAACTCTAAGGGTCCTAGCTTAATCTACAAGGGGAGAAAATGATAATCAGCCTAACAAGGAGGTAGATAGTTAGCCACAAGCATGCATGTTCCTGATGTATAAATAAAGCTTAAGTAACACATATTTTCTTAGAAAATGATGGTGGTACCGCTAGCCTCTTCATCTATCATACATTTTAAACTTCATTAAATATTTACACACTTACCGTATTAAAGCTCCCATAAGAAAATCCTTCAGAAGCTCCCCATGGACCTGCATGGTGCTGCTTTCCATTGTCGTCTTTGTATGAAAAAGCAAGTGAAAATACAACCTCTCCACTACGGATTGTGACACTATTCAGACATGGATGTGCCACCTCAATGTCCTTATGGTTTCCTTTACACCCACCCCATGGCCCAATCTTTGTAACAAATTCCTAATGGTAAACCATGTACGCACACTTAGAAGGTAAGTAATCACAAAATACGTGCCACCCCCGTTAATAAAACACGAGGTTAATTTAGTAAAAATGCAAATCTTACTAAGTATTACCAAACATGCAAGAAAATATCAACATTTATAATATCACATAAATAAACTAAAATAATATAGTTATGCATGGTGCATCCATCAGTATTGATTTGGTATTGTCGATTTTCTAAATTTTCCAATAAACCTAGTCAAACTTAGAAAATGGTGAGCTTTGAGTAAATTTATGTGCCTTATTATTTTTGGAACAGAGGGACTAAGAAAGAGTGTAATGTGCCTTGGCATTGACTTAAAAAAAGTATATTCCACTTATCAATCTTTTGGTTTAATATTTGATCAAAAACCATGATCGACAAGTATGCAAATCTCAATCCATGTTCACTATATTAAATCTTGGTGAAAATGACTAGGGACTTTGGAAATTTTGTATGAGAGTGGTGAATTTTTTCATTCCTAGTAAGCTCACCTTATGTAGATTCTTATCAACTCCTATCTTTGGATTTGTACATGCATCCCCATCGTTGTCCTGCAAAGTTTAGCTATCAATATGAATGTATCATAACTAACCTGTTGCAACCAAAAAAATCTGCATTGTCATATATTTTCATATTATGAGTTGTGTTTTAATTTACTAGAAAAATAAGAAAGGGAAGCTCTAACATTTATGTCATATTAAATAAAAATAGATACATATTTTGCATCTTGAATGTAAAATACATTGTAAAAATGGAGATGTGACTAATTTTCTCATGCCAATAGTCTTTGACCGATAGTCACATGGATATGGGCGTTATAAACACATCTATTCATGTTGAAGTTTATATTAGTATTTTAAATTTTTTGTTATCTATTTTATTTTATTTTAAACTAATCTACTAATCATTCCCATCATGCAGTTCTCAACCTTTTGTTTTTTGTGTTGTATGTATTTTTCCGAACAGTTAAGAAACTAAAGAAAAATTGGAAAAACTTGTTGCGGAGAAATCACATAGACACGAGGAAAGGTGGCCCAGGATGAGGCCTATGGGCCCCGCTAAGGTGAGTGGTACCTAGGAGGCAACCTGATTGGGTACGACAAGAACTCCCTAGGGCGCTATTCAGCTGACGGTCTCCTCTAACCCTAAGACCATGCCTATTTTATATCATGATTTATTGATTCCGTATAGGAGCACGAAACGGCAAACACTGAAACGAGGAGAATTAAGATTGGATTGAGTTCAAGAGGGCGAATACCGCCGGAATTGCCTATGGAGGTTCTCCACCATCATAATTGACCTGGGAGTATTTCACTCCCTTGACTATGTGTTTTTTGCTAGTAGCTTTTGCTCATCTCTCCATGTGCTTCGTTGCACTATTGATTTATTCACATGATTATGATCAAATATACTTATTTTTTATGGTGGATCCAATGCTAAAAATGATGACTTATTCCATGATATAGTTATATTGGATGTAATTTATTTATATATATTGTTACTGTATTCAGGATGCTAGTCCTATGTAGATTATGTGGATAGAATACTAGTGGGAACATTGTGTATTAGTTCGAGTGAACACTTGCAGATGAGGTAAAAGCCCTTGTGCATGTTGGTAACTTTTTGAACTAGTTGCCTCATTGGTACGAGGTTCAATAATTCTAAATATTTTGTCATGTTACTTAATGCAATGTTCTACGTTTACCCTTAATCTCTCAGGTATGCCAAGATATTGGGTCTTTGAATGGAGTACTAGCAATACAATATCGTGGTAAGTATTAGGTTTATGAATTTAACGATGTGATGCATATATGAATACATTAACATTGACAATTTTCGTACTGGGATTTGAGAATAGGTCACACTTATTTTTCTTCTTAATATTATGTGCCACCATGTCTAGGAGAGATGTGATAAGTGAACCCATGAACTCCGGTCCAATTTCCTCCATAAGAAAACACTCCCGCTTTACTTTACTTGCACTTTATTTTCAAATAATTATTATTCCAAAACTAAAAATACCTATAATTGATACTTAATCTATCTTTAAAAAAATAACTTGTGTAATTGACAACTATACTAAGAATGTTGAGGACACAAGATTGCTTTGCAATATCATTTGCATGTTGCTTCACGTAGAGGGGAGCATATGCTCAAACCACTCATGGATTGACAAACCTCGGCCACTCACCTTTGGGAAAAGCTTGCTACTCAATACAAACCCTTGCGCTTGCTCCCAATGGGTTATTCACAATAAAGGGATTTGTGGTTATCAAGAAGTGGTTGGTTGTTGTTTAAGGATGCGAAAACGGGACCCATTTGTCCCACTTATACTTCATTTTGTATATAGCTAGTACAAAAGTTGGGATCAAAATTTTGTACTAGCTATGTACAAAATGGAGTATAAGTGGGACGAGTGGGTCCCGTTTTCGCATCCAAAGTTGTTTTCAACTATCGTTAGTACTACGCAAATGTATGTGTAACAAAAATAGTATAGAGATTTTCTAAATATATTTTTTCTAAGAATAGCAAGCTTTCCTTATGGTTTTTTGTTACTAAAGTAGGTCCTCGAGCAATTTTTTATAGCATTATGACATCTTATTATACAAGAACTGGCTACACATTATCTTACCTAGAACATCCCTTTTTGGTTCGGTCCTTACACAATTGATATTATTCTTATACCCATTTAGTTAATTAGAATTTGCAAGACACCTGTGAATTTGGTATAATTGTGTATTTCATTTTGTTAGATTTCAAGATAGCTTGAACACCGTAAAATAAGTGTGATAGAGATCCAAATAAATGCTTTGATAAATTAGGTGTTTTCTTCCTCTCAACGCAAATTAAAGTAGAACTCCGGTAACACTCTAAGGAAGTATGTGTTTCTTCTTAGAAACATAGTACTTCTCTTGCAGATTTTATAAACTATTTCCATGTAGCTAACTGATGATCACTATATATACAACTGATGTGGGTACAATTCATTTTCCATAAAAAATATATTTTGAGTAGTTATTAGGGAGCTTTGCACATGTGATTGGAAATGTGAAACTAATCTGCTGAAGCAAACTACAAATTTTCCATAACTTATTTGTGCAATTTCACAGTTTCATTGTACACATCCCTAGTTGCATGTTTTGTAGAACTAAATTAACAAAAAAAAGTATGTTGAAACCTCACTATTATAAGTCCATCTACCCATGTATGTATCTTAATTTTTTTTAAACCGCTCATAAAACTTATCAAGGGGGATTATGCAACATTTATAGATTCGAAATAGCAAAAAAATACTCATTTATAAAATTTCACACTAAATTATTTGTGTAACTATCCTATTAGGATTATTGAAAATCGAAAATTCAGACATCCTATTAATGGAACACTAGGATCGGGGATCTAAAAAGAACATGCGTCCTCTTGTTGAATATTGCTAGCCACAAATAAAGGCCCTAAGCATTGGATGTCCACTTTAAATTAGTAGATTTCTTCTATTAAATTGCTAATGGCACCAGATGAGTCAAGGAAGACCGACTAATAAGGAATCTATATAGTGGTGCGAAGAGAACTGAATCAAAGTATACAATGGTATTAAGTGAATAAGATGAAAGCTGTTATTTATTATGTACTGGGTAGTTCTCTCGTGTAAAATGGACTGAACATGCCACAATATATGCAATTATATTCCATTCACTATTTCTACTCAATAAATATGAGTTGCTACTACAGTTGGGTGGATATATTTGCTTTCAGTAGATAGGTAGTATGCCAGTCAAAATCAATATTTTAATGCAGATCATCAAATCTCTACTATATAATATGGCTTCAGGTGATGGTGCGTTTTTTAAAGTTCCGATTTTACCCCTGCGCGCTATGAGATTTCACGGTTCTGCCACCGCCAAGACGTACCGGTTCGATCATAATGAAAAAAAAAATCCCCAATCCCTCTTCCGACCTCTCCGCACCCTATCTTCTCCCAACCGGGTGGAGGCGGAGCTCGCCGCGCAGCGGCGGCCGGCGCCTTCCTGCCCAGCGTGCCCACAGCGGGCCTGTAACTCCTCCGCCCGAAACCCACTCTCCTCTCTCGAAGGGAGTAGGCGGCCGTGGCGTCTCGAGAGAATCCAAGGGAGACGAGGGGTGGAGCTCCTCGCAGCAGATGTCCGCATCCCGTGGAGTCCTCCGAGCGTCCACATCCACGGCCTATACCTGCGGACTGCTGCCAACACACGACTGGAGGCGTGCGGCTGGGCTACTTGCAGAAGAACATCGATGTGGAGGGAAGGTCGCGGTGAATAAAAGTGGCCCGATGCTAAGGATGCTGACGCCCACGGCGAAGCGGATGCTGCCCGTCCTGCCCAACCTCCGCTTGCCATCAGCGAGACGAGATGTTCGTCATTGCTGGCCTCATGGGCTTGCCCTAGGTACGGTTCCTTCTGAATCGCTGTCAGGTTGAACCTACGGAGCGGTCAGAGCATGTATCTCACCTCTGGCCGGATCCCGTCCCGCGTTCCGCAACTCTCCTTACTGTCACAAGCTTCTCTCTCGTGCTTGCTGGCAACGTGTTTGATGTAATGGCTCCGACAAAACTGCTATTTCTGGGTTGCAGTGGGGAGCTGGGTTGCTGCTGGCACTGCAAATATTGCCGACCTTGGGATTCTCTTATTGGGGAGCATTAAACACCTTATTTTTGTTCTGTTCCTATCGTTCCTGAATAAGGACGTAGTAGTGCTCCTAAGCTGTCGTGCTGTGATTGCAAAATGGTAAATCTTGTGATGCTACAATATAATTATATTCAAATTTATCACTGAAGTTATCTGAGTAACTAAATTAGCTCATGCTTCTCTGTTCAGATCAAATGGAATTGCCCACTATAGTTACTGGATTAAATTTAACAATTTCAAGGGAGCATGTGCTCTCTGCCGATTGAGCCAGTGTTATATGTTTTTCTAAGATGTATATGTAGTACTAAATATATTAAGCGAGTGGGTTTGCTGGAAATAGCAGGCCGTTGATCTGAACTTTTTTCGTCTTTTTTCTCTCTAGCTATAGAGTTGCAACCAGATTCAAAAGTTTTACCTTATAGAGTAATGTAAGCGCTGCACATCATACGGCACCTAGCTTCTAGGAGCGAGTGAGCGACACACCGAGGCAAAGGTTGCGACTTGCGAGCGGCATGACCAAGCTGAAGCATATTGTCCCGAACCCTAGGCCTAACCCCGTCTCGTGAGATTGTCCATTGTAGGAGTGATTTATATGAAAGCTATTACTTTAAGGTGTGTTCAAGATACATCAGTACAATGTTAGTCAATAAGAGATAATTTTTTGACTGTTGCTTTGTATGTATTTGAGTTATGTGTTTTTAATATTTTATCGAGTTACATTTCAGTTGAAAAAGAATGGTGTTGCTTTCGACAATTACATTGCTATCTCTTTTTACATCTATTTTTTAGTGCATGAACGGTAGTGGAGCCGTATACGGCGCGGTTGAAGCAGGAAGCATGTGACAACAAGTTACACATGAAGAATAAATCGTAGCCCGTAGCAACGCACGGGCATTCAGCTAGTATTGCTAGTATTCTTTGTCCATCAAAATCAATATTTGTCATATTCAATTATAAAGCTCGTGGAAATTCTATCATAGCCGCAACTATCTGAATAATTAGGGTAATATGATCATGTGTAGTTGATTCAATTTTTATTTATTAGTAGTATTTAATTGTTGGCTTGAAGAAAACCTCAATATGTACATAAGATTCAGAGAGGGTATTAGCTGGGGGAGTGACACTCACTCCAATTGATGATATGCCAACCATTGTGTCGAATGGTCTCCTAAAGTGAAGTTCTTTCCATGGATTAATCCACGACAAAGATTGGACATCAGACAGACTCTACCAAAGTGGATGGCCTAATTGTAGCCTATGGCAACTCTGCAAACATGAAAATGAGTTGGCCACACATCTTCTCTTTGAATGTAGATACACTATTCATATTTGGACGATGATCAATATTGGTCAGGTCTCCACGAGCTGCACCGAAGCGATTGCTAGGACTTGGGTTTGGTGAAAGATTTGTGGTTCTCCTTACTCATGTTGAATGGAAAATGGAGGAAGGAATGACATCTAATGTCATATTGATGTAGTGGGTATTATGGTCGGGCCTTCTGCGGCAAAAGCTCCATGCCCACGGTGGCGATGGTGAAGATAAAATTATGACAGAAAACAGGCCATTGCTGGTGCAAAACATCTTTGATCCATTTTATCGGGAGAGTGATCCTTTTTATGGCCTTTCTGAATTCTTAATACCTTATGAAATTTTCATCTTAATTAAATGAGATGGAGCAAGTATTTTGCCTCTTTTTAAAAATAGAATGACACTATATGCAATTATCTCTTACTGCATTTCAGTCCTAAGGCCTAATATTTGTATCAAAGCCTGAGTGCAAACTTCTTTAGAAAAACTTAGTACAAACGGATCAGCAAAGACCCAAGAGAATAAAGCTATTGGAAAGCAAGGAAATAAACTAAGGCCCGACCCCGTTTCCCCTCCCGTGAACAGTGAAGAGAGGCGGAAAAGGCGAAAGGGAGAGCTCCGCGTCCCTGTGCTCCGCCGACGGCCGGATCGGCGGTTCCCTCCCTCTCCGGCCGCCCGTGTGGCGGTGGGTGAGTGGAGGAACCTCCGATCTGTGCCCGTGGCGTGTAGATAGTAGGGTTAGGGCTTCGTTTCCCGGCGGCGCGGCTTGGGTGGTGGAGGCGGCGGCGGCGTGGAATAAGGGTGCCGGAGCTTTTTCCCCTCCCCGTCGAGGCCATGCGTGGCAGCGGCGGAAAGCTCCTGGCGTTGGTGGCCTCTGGATCGGTCGATTCGGTGGGCTCTTTTGTGCCCCAAGATCTGCGGATCTTGTGGGTTCTTCTTCTCTGCGGGCGGCCGGCGAGACGGCGGCGCCGTCTGCGCGTCTTGGAGATCCCGTCCTCCGGCCCTGTCCTCGTCGCGGCGTCGTTTCCTCCTGCGGCGCTGCAGGGCTTGTGAGGTACTGGTACTGGTGCGAAGGAGGTAAGGCTGGAGGTGGTGCTCTGTTCTTCGTCTCGCGTTGGAGGTTGCTGTGGTGCTGTGGTGGAAGTTGGGTGGAGGTTCCGGCGCAGCTGGGCTGCTGGCGGTGTCCGGAGCTGGAGGAGGAGAGGGCGGCCTGGCTGTGCTCGTTCATCGTCGATGATCCTGGTGCCTGCGTCAGGTGGTTCATGCAGTCGTCAACAATGTTGGAGGTGCTTTCTCGTCCAGGTTTGCGGTGTGTGGTGGTGTTGTTGCAGGTTCCTCTGTGCGTGAGTGTGGTTCAGTGTTCTGCTTCCAATCTCTGTAGCGTGCGTGTGTTCTTGATCTTGTACTCTGATCTTTGGTGAATACATGCAAGCTTTCTAAAAAAAAGCAAGGAAATAAACTGATGGCATCGTAAGTACAAATGATACACCTGTTTTTTAATTGGTGCCAGGTAGAAACCAATTGCATTAATATGCTGCTCAGCCCTCGCAAAGAAGCCAACAATGTTATGATTGTCCTGCATGGTACTGCAAAATGGCATCCCCCCTCCATGTCCAAAAGGTCCATAAGTAGCAATATTGGTGACAAAACAAAGTGACGTTACGGTATTTCGACCGATTGTTCCAGAAACTTCCTTCACTATCTCTGAACGACTAAGCATAATCTGTAGATAAAAAACACGATCATAAACATAGCAACTGTTTGAACTAATAAACATAGAAAATTTGTAAACCGTGAAATGTATGGCTGATGCTACCCAACGACAGAAGATACATACTACTCCCTCCGTTCCAAATTAGATGACTTCCATTTGCCCACATGTGGATGTATCTAGACATGTTATACATTTGTGCTTTCTTAAGGAAGGTTGAGAACTGATACTTACTGGATGAAAGGCCCCCTTTTTCGAGGTACCCAATCCTCCCCATGGACCAACGGTGTGTTGCTGTCCATCGCGGTCGCTGTATGTAAACGCAAGTGATTAAATTACCATTCCACTACAAACTACAAGACTTATCAGACGTTGCGGTACCACGTCCACATCATGATCCTGCCCCGAATCACCTCCCCATAGCCCAACCTTGGTAATCAAATCCTGATTGAATACCGATGGATGAGAAAATAGAAGAAAGATATTACTAAAAATGTGACGAAAATAAACTGCAAGTAAATTAGTATTACTTGTTTCTCCGTTGGAATGCTCACATAAAGGCCGATTGCGTCAATGATATCTCCAGAACGGCAAAAGAAGCCAACGATACTAGAATTGCTCATCGGCGGACTACAGAAAGGAGTTCCTCCTAGTCCTCCATAAGGTCCATATTGATGGGCATTGGTGATTAAAGTGAGCGAATTTAAAATGTTGTGCAATGGATACACGTGAGTGGCAGGCGAACTAATTGTTCCAGAAATTCCTGTTAGTGACTCTGAGGGTCCAAGCTGAATCTACAAGACGTCGATATATCGTAAATATTTATTTATATCAGCAACACGTACTGTGGTATACACAGTCATTTTTAATTTGTGCGCTGAAGACGTACATGTGGCTTGAAAAAGATTTAAACATACCGTATCAACGACTCCATCAGTAAGGTAATCGGAATCTTCCCCCCATGGACCTGCATGGTGTAGCACTCCGTATTTGTCACTGTACGAAAACCCGAGCGAATATACGTGCCGTCCACTTTTGATTGTGATGCTATTGAGACATAGTGGTGCCACATTGATGTCCTTGTAAGTACCACCAACTCCACCCCATGGACCAATCTTCTTAATGTACGCACTCTGAGGCTGCTCAGACATAGGGGTGCATGCGTAAGTGAAAAATAATGAAGCATAAAATTAGGATAAAATTAAATAATTGGATATATGTCCTTGAATTTTTTGGGGATATATGCAGTCAATACTTGACGTCTTCTGTGGATTACAGTACTACTCCCTCTGTCTTAGTTTGTGAGGTTCAATTTGTAAATCTCTTGGACCAAGGTGATAGTAGATTGTAGCTGAAATCTTGCATGCATTGGTGGGAGAGGCAACCAGACAATAATTAAGAGGGAATTAAATAAATTGTGGCTAAGAGGTGGGGGTTTTGGGATTGCGACCTAAAAACTACTCCCTCCGTTCCATATTACTTGACTTTCAAATGGATGTATCTAGCACTAAAATAAGTCTAGATACATCCATTTTAGTGTCAAGTACTCCCTTCGTTCCTAAATGTAAGATGTTTTAGATGTTACACATGTTGTCTAGATGCATGCTAAAATAGATGAACATGCACTTGAAATGTGTCTAGATACATTTGTGTACATCTGTATGTAGACAAATGCTTAGACATCTTACATTATGCAACGGAGGGAGTAATATGGAACGGAGCGAGTATCTCTACAATCAGCGTTGCGACCTAGGCGCACGATGATACAAACAGAGAAAAGCTCCAACAATTTGTTTCAGCCAATCGGTCTTGGGCAGTTACTGCAGGGAGATAAAACATTAGCCAATCCCTCGCGTCAAAAACCGTGGGCCCTTTGCATGCAACGGAACTGTCCAACCACATGCGAGAAACTAGCGGCTAGCGCTCTAGTTACTGTCCCTTATTAATCGGGTCATTAACTACTAATATGAGCCTAAAGATGGCATAGTTTCGGAACAAATAGATTTTGATAAGAGGCCTAATGACGTGGAGAAGATGCGTCTTCTCTTAGCCATCCACATCATGTAGAGAAGGTAAATTATAAGTTGTACAATGTATTATCTCTTATTGCCATCACTAGTAATTAATGAGAATTAATTATATTTTAGTACTCCCTCCATTCCTGAGTATGTGGCAATTCTCTGCAACCAAGGTAGTCAGGGAGTGGGCGAAGGAAAGAGATCAATTAGCTTAATTGTGGCTTATTTCTAGGGAAACCAATGCAGTTTTTAATGCTAGAATTCAAACGGCATGCAAAAAGCAGCTAGCGCATAAGAGCAAGTATAATAAGGTCCAGTCAGCAGGCTATAAGCATTTAAATATTATATTTATGCTTACATGGAGAAGAGAGAGGAGGAGAGAGAAGGGAAGCGGGCTCTCATGCAAGAGCCAGCTGCAGCACGTGCTCCTAGGCATTATGTGAGAGTGTAAGGTGGGCCATGTATTGATAAAGTAGTACATTTATATAGCCAACTATTGTACATGATGGTTATAAGCTAACTATAAGTGACATGGCAATGGCTTATAGCCAGTAGCGGGCTCTATTATTAACCATGCTCTAAAGGCAGTGGGCGAGGGATCGATTTCACACCGCATGCAGAAGGCAGCTAGCGCCTAAACCGTTTCATCTCTTCCCCGCAATTAATTAGCTGGTGGACTAATTCCTCATTAATTGCTAAAATTGCATCTAACTCTTGGAAAAACCTGGTTTTGGGAATACATTTAATAAACCGGAATGGAGGGAGTAGCAAATTGTATTTATAATGGAAGACAAATGGTACAATGGTGAAATTAGTCTTCTATTATCTCGTAAGAGATCATCTCTTAGATAAGGGAAGGCAACCTCCCCTTTCTTCATTCTCTCTTCTCCAACTAGACAAATATCCTACGTGTCAACGCTAAGAGAAGTCTGACGTCACCCCATTGTACACCTAAACGGAGTTAGTATCTCCCTTCGTTCTAAAATAAAAGGCATATAAATGCAGTGGAAGTCAAAGCTCAATAAGTTTGATCAAATATATAGAAGAAAATATCAATATCTGCAATATTTAACATTGTACCAATACACTATGGAAATAAATTTTATGGTGGACCGATTGATATTTATTTCATATTGAAGATGTCTATATTTTTGTCATGATCAACATTAGAAAACATTGAATTTTAGTAAATTAATACACATTATTTTTAGAACAGACGGGGTAACAACACACACAATCTTGAAGTAACCGGCTATAAGGATTTCATCCTTGTTGGGAACCATGTCCCAATGGGTATTTCGGTGGTCCGCGTCTCTATTTGTTTATCATGTACTTTTTTTCATTTAGGTTGTAATATCAGCGACATGGTTCTTAGGACAAAAGCACTATGCTAAGATTTTCTCATGATAATTAGTTATAGTAAGTGAAAAAATGAAATATCTAGATCATATTAAAGTCGATAATTCTCGATGAAACGACTATAAACCATGTAAAGCTCAGACACAAGGCCGTTATTGAATTTCATGGCAAAAATCCTTACTCTAGTTTCCTGGTTTATAACACCGCTGATCATTGTTTTGACCTGCACAATCCAACTTTTGTTCTGCAAATGCCACCAGCAATGTGAAGTTAAATTTGTGAAAAACAAATCGACCAAATTAGCTGAATTTTAATGGAGTTCAAGCTAAAGATGGGATAGGAATATATGCAAAGTTTCATCAACAAAAGAAAAAGAATGTTATAAAACTTAGCCTTGTATGGTAATATCATTGTACTTCTCTAGCTCTATGGAGTAGAATACTTTATAGGGAAACAAAGGACAACAAATTAGGAATCGATCTTATATGTACAAGAAAAGAAATACAAAATTATTGAAATATTATCGTATAAAAGGTTATGCTTGCCAAATAAGATAATTTTTTTTAAATACAAGGCCAAAGGCCCAACGTTAAATTAATAACGCCAAGAACGGCGACAGAGTACATGGTGCTGAACCCAGCTTACAACAAAGTGCTGCACACTCACACAGAAACACAGAGCTACCGACGAGATTACAGTTGAAACACCAAAGGCGAACAACGCCGAAGAAGGAGAGCACAAGCAGGACGGGCCGAGGTGTCGGGCCGGAGCTCACCCAAAGCACGGGCACACCAACGCACACGGCACACCGCCGAGACCAACTACACCAACCAAGGAGCAACGCCAGCAGGATCATCAACGCCACTCTCCGCAAAGGCAGACAGGCTCAGTCAGCAAACCCTGCACAAGAAACACCGAGGTACAGAACAAGGTACAAGCTTTGCCCGAGGGAGCTCGACGCACAACGCCACAGCAACTCCGGAAAGCAGCCTGCCGTGAACTCCAAGGCGGTGTCTTCAAGAAGCACACGACGCCACAACGCCGCCACCGCCCGGTCCGAGGACCTTGGATTTTCATCCGGAGCGAAGAAGGACCAAGAGAAGCCGCTACGACGCCTTCAAGAAGGGAACGGCGTCCGTGGACGCCGCCGTCGCATCCCGAGAAGACCCAGGGAAAGGGTTTCCCCCCGGCAAACTCTCCCCGCCTTCAACACGGGGCACAAAGCATCGACAAGCGACACCCAAGCCACTGTCACCGCAAGCCACACGCCAGCCACCCCGCCACCCCTGTGGCCGAGGTCACCGACCAGCACCTGAGTCCCTGGCTCGCCCGCCAACCAAAGGACTCCCACCGTCCAGGGCCGCCGCCCCGGCGTCCTAGCTCCGCGCACCGCTGAAGAGGGCAAGACGAGGAAGGAGGCTCCACCACCATGTCAACCACCGGCAGCCCCCATGGCTAGCCGTGGTACCAGACATGGCTCGGAAGCGATAGAGCTCGAGAAACGAGGCGGCCATGGCCGCAGCACCCTACCGGCCTCCCGGAGACCTCCAAGCAAACCAGCAACCCGCAGCACCGCCGCCACGCCGGCAACCTTGGATCGAGACCGAGCAGCAGAGTCGGAGGCGAGAAAAACCGGCAGCCCGCGCGACCCGCATCGGGCCCAGATCGGGCCCAGATCGGGCCTGGGGCGCCGCCGCACCCATCTCCTTGCCGGCAGCTCCCGGCGCCGCCACCGCCGCTAGAACTGCCGCTGTGCCGCCCCTGAACGTCGCTGTCGCCTCCCCTGCATCTCCCGGCCGCGCACATCGCCGTAAACACCGCCACCAGCGCCGCCCGCTTGACGCCCCGCCTCCGCGCGAAGGGAGCACGTCGGGGCGCGCCCGCCTCACCCGCCGTCTTTGCCGGCCGGGCGCGGCCGCCACCGCCGGCGCCGGCGGCGGCAGCGGCCGGAGAGAGGAGATCGGCGCCGCTTTTTTTTTAGGGTTTGGGGTCCGCTGGAGCGGCTCGCGCGAGCCGCCCGAGCGGAAGGGTCCCGTCTGGTGAGGTAATTAGCTTGGCAACAATATGACTACCACTGGTCCAAATAAGATAATTGACTGATAGCGATTACAGAAGTCGAACTTACTCTTGTATTGCATGGTTCGATCATATATAGTACAGGCTAGGTAGTCCAAGCGATTCAGCTAACACCAGTAGTCTAACCGGTTCAGCTAACAGCACTACACTACCAGTATACTCGTGGAAGCAGAACTCGTGGAAGACTGATGCGGGCAGACCTTTCGTGAAGACGTCCGCATACTGTAAGCTGGTGGGGACATGGAGAACTCGAGCTTCTCCAAGTGCAACACGCTCCCGGACGAAGTGCAAGTCAATTTCGACATGTTTTGTCCGCTGATGCTGCACAGGGTTGGTGGAGAGGTAAACTGCACTGATGTTGTCGCAGAAGATGACAGTTGCCTGACGGAGAGGTCGATGAAGCTCGAGAAGAAGTTGACGCAGCCAACATGACTCAGCAACGGTGTTTGCCACAGCGCGATACTCGGCCTCCGCACTGGAGCGGGAGACGGTGGTTTGGCGTTTCGACGACCAAGAAACCAAGTTATCGCCTAGAAAGACAGCATAGCCGGAGGTGGAGCGCCGTGTTTCTGGGCAACCAGCCCAGTCCGTGTCAGTGTACGACGTGAGAGTCGAAGGTGATGTCCGGTGAAGCTGAAGTCCATGGTTGATGGTGCCCTTGAGGTAACGAAGGATGCGTTTCAGCATGTTGTTATGTGGCTCGCGAGGATCATGCATGTGGAGGCATGCTTTCTGGACAGCGTAAGCAATGTCTGGCCTGGTGAAGGTCAAGTATTGTAGAGCGCCAGCAATGCTCCGGTAATCTGTGGCATTCGCCACGGGATCACCAGTGGCTGGCAACTTCGAGTTCGTGTCAACTGGTGTGCTGCAAGGATTGCAGTTGGTCATACCGGCGCGCGCTAGTATGTCCTCAATGTACTGCCGTTGAGAGAGGAACATGCCATCGCGATTCTGGGTGACGGATACCCCAAGGAAGTAGTGAAGTGCACCGAGGTCTTTGAGAGAGAACTCGTCGCGTAGTGCATCAATCATCGAGTGGAGAAGAGGTGGCGAGGATGCAGTGAGGACGATGTCATCGACGTAGAGAAGGAGGTACACTGTGTCGTCGCCGTGTCGGTAGATGAATAAGGATGGACCACGCGGGATGCGGACAAGGCGAGCGTGAGCACCGTGCGGACGGTGACTGGTTTCACAACCGGGCTAAATGTCTCGTCAAAGTCGACTCCGGGTTGTTGAGAGAAACCACGGAGGACCCAACGAGTCATGCAGCGCTCGAGCGTGCCATCAGATTTGAATTTGTGGCGAAATATCCACTTTCCGGTCACGACGTTGGCACCGGCAGGTCGCGGTACCAAGTCCCATGTGTTGTTGGAGCAGAGGGCATCGTATTCATGCTGCATGGCAGTGCGCCACTTGTCGTCAGTGAGAGCGACACGGTAAGTCCTAGGTACCGGGGAGAGGACGTCTGCAGCGAGGTTTAGGTGATCAGCCGTCGGTTGTCGAAAACCGTGCTTGCCACGCGTCATCATGGAGTGGTTGTTGACGACGGGAGGCACATGTACAGCAGATGGTGGTACGGTGACATGAGGTGTCGTGGAAGCAGCGGGAGAGGGTGGTGTTGGTGCTGATGGAGAGACCGGATCAGCTGGAGGTGAAGGAGCGGTGGGGAAACATGGAGGGACAGAAATAGGGAGATTATCATCTAGAAACTGGTAGTTAGTGGGGGACGTGGTGGAGGACTGTTCGGAAAACGAAAATGAGCCCTCGTCGAAAGTGACATGGCGTGATATGATTATACGGTTGGTTGCGATATCGAGGCAGCGGTAGCCGAGATGGTGATCGGTGTAGCCAAGAAAGATGCAAGCAGTGGAACACGATGCGAGCTTGTGAGGGGCGGTGGCGGATAGGTTGGGATAGCAACGACAACAGAACACACGAAGGTGAGCGTAATCAGGAGGTGTGCCATGAAGAACTTGGTAGGAATTGGAGAAGTTTATGGTTTTGGAGGGATGACGATTGAGGAGGAAAGTGGCAGCATGGAGAGCTTCGACCCAATAGGCATGCAAGCTTTGTATAGAAGGGAACGAAGAATGTTGTTTATTGTGCGAATCATGCGCTCAGCACGTCCATTTTGTTGTGAGGTGTGTGGGCAAGACATGCGAAGAGCAACACCATGAGAGAGAAAGAAGGCTCGAGCTGCGGAGTTATCAAACTCACGGCCGTTGTCACACTGGACCCGGCGAATAGTGGGGCGAAGGCAAAAAAGTTGGTGAGAGTGCCAAAGGAAACGTCCAAACATAATGAGTGTGATCATCAAGAACAACAAGATAGTATTTATATCCAGATATGCTAGGTAGAGGAGACGTCCATAAGTCACAATGAATAAGATCAAATTTAGTGCTAGCACGAGATTTATTTATATGGAATGGAAGACGAACATGACGTCCAAGTTGAATGGAAGACGAACATGACGTCCAAGTTGACAAGCATGACAAAGAGTGTCATTGGGCAGATTTTTATTACATGAAATATGTGACAACTTGACTAGATGACTGAAAGCTTCACGACCAATGTGACCAAGTCGGCGATGCCATATGGTGGGGGATGATGAGGTGGAGGCTGTGAAGGTCTTCGCAGAGGTCTGGAAGGGATATAGATCGCCCCAGCTATTGCACCGCATGATCACGTCCCGTGTACGAAGATCCTTCACGGAAAGGCCAAAAGGGTCAAATTCTACAGAACACTGATTATCAATGGTAAATTGCCTGTTAGAGTATATCATGTATAGGCTAGCTTTGGTAGTTTAAAGAGTTGTAATCCTAGTCTATCTCTATTAGGTTTCGTAGTCTCCAAGTCTTGTACCCCTTTATATACAGCCCACCGTGGCTGTTTATCTATACTACTATTAAAAGAGCAAACTTGTACTTGTTAGGATACTTTAAATTTAGACCGTTCAATATCCGATCAAACAGTCCAGATCGCTCCAATGTTTGACAACTCAACATTGTCCGATTTTTCCCGTTTTACCCTCCCACCAAATCACATAATACTGCTAATGCCATCGTACCTTTTCGTGTTATGAGTAATTACAAAGGATTGCCATCGCTAAAAAAGAAAACGCTTGGAATTAAAACAGATTCGGGACCTACCGTCACGGCATGTACGCTGATTGATTTCCATGTACGCCTGATTGAAAAGAAGCGTACACAACTTGCACTCCACGATACAAAACTATTGCCTATGGATTTCCATGACACACGGACAAGTCTCCATAGCACGCACGTTTTAGACCCTAAATAAATATCCACATCCAACCAACACGTTTCCAGGCACGATCCGAGCATCGAGCGAGACCTCGAACAATGCGACAACGCCATGAGGCCATGACGATCAAGCACAAGCCCGGCGGATCGACGGCACGGCAGCGATGCACACAGGCGTCCATGACGATCCCATCAAGTACAAGCACAAGCACGGCAACGATGCACACCGGCGTCCATGGCGATTCCATCGACAACAAGCACGGCGGATTGACGCACGGCAGCGATGCATACCGACGTCCATGACGATCCCATCAAGTACAAACCCGTTGGATCGATGGCACGGCAGTGATGCATACTGGCGTTCATGAAGGTACAAGCCCGGCGGATCGACAACACGGCAGCCATGAATACTAGCTTCCATGACGATCCCATCATGTACAAGCTTGGCGGATCGACGACACGGCAGCGATGCATACAACACGCCCTCATGCCGCATGAACCTCGACCATGTTTCGATAGCAACGCAGCCAATATGGACCAGCGACGTTGCCATGTCCAGTCGATCGAAAGAAGATAACAGAAACGCCGTCAAATATAGGTATTATCCGGTCCATCACCACCTCCATGTGATTGGATTCCATGACGTCCAGTGGAAACCTGCAGACTGCAGTAAGCTTTTGCCGACTGGAGATTTGATCGACTTTTGTGAGGGTTTCTTCATCGACTTTAAAGGCGCCATGAACTTCATCTCGATTGGTTCTTGTTGGCGTGGCCGTCTTCCACGCACGCCACCGCTCCCGCCGCAAGCCAGACGGCCTAGCAGCGGTCTTGCCTCTTCTCCGATCTCACGGAGACGTGTAATCTGGCAGCGATGTTCACGCCCAACTGCTTCCGATGCTCATGCAACTAAGCGCGCGATTGCAAGCTCCGAATAAGCTGCTTCCGTCGTTCCGTCTGCGGCTGCGGCTCTGAATTTTCTCTCAACCAAGACAACAGGTACGCAAAGATTGATCTATTTTTTAATCAGATTTACGCAAAGATTTACATTAAAAGGCGAATAAATTGACTTTTCATAGATAAGGCATTTACGTTCATATTTGGTTTCATGAATAAACTGGCTTCACCATCGTGATGATTTCCTATATTGGTAGTTCACTTCGATAATTTAATTGGATTAGACGTATTCGATGATTTGCTAATGCATGTCTTTATATTATACGTGCGTTGCACGTGCCCTTCCACTAGTATAGTAGAAAATACTTGGGGGCTAAGGAAACCTAGGAGAGATAGACTAGGATTACAACTCTTTAAACTACCAAAGCTAGCCTATACGTGATATACTCTAACATTGCCGAACAGAGATGAGATTCTTGATTATATGTGGAGAAACAAGGACATTATTTAGGTGAAAATTGTGGTGAGGAGTGAGTAAAGACGTATGTCCAGTGGTTGTCACGGAAAGGAGTGAGCCGTTACCAACAACTACGGGGGCATGTGAGGAGGAAGGAAGAGTGAAGGTAAGATTACCGGGAGTGGAGGTCATCTGAGCGGAAGCACCTGTGTCCATAACCCACTCGGTTGAGTTTGGAGGTGTCAACGTCATGGTGTTGAAGGATTGCATGAGCTGCTGCTGATCCCAGGAGTGTGGCAGAACAGAGGGCGCTGTCTAGGAGCCATTGTTCACTTGGGGGGCAATGAAGGTGTGCTGCTGCGGACAAGGACCAAGGACACCTGGACCAGGGGACCGTATGGCCTGACCGGGCCACATTTGGATCGACCCAGCCCATGGGTTGTTGAAAGAAGGCCATGCCGGAGCCCTGGTATTGTCGTAGCCGCCACCGTGACCTCGGTTGTTGTTGTTACGACGACGTTGATTGCCGCCCCGATTGCCAGAGCTGCCACCGGGACCGGTAGGGATGGCACGAGCAGTTGAGGAGGCGCTACTGCGATCATTGTTGCGCGTGAGGGAGTTCCCTGATGCGTAGAAGGCGGTGGCCGGCGACTCGGCACCGGAGCACATGTCCTCCAGCATGAGCGCCGAACGCATCTCGGAGAAGGAGGGCAGAGGCTGCCGCATACCGAGGTTCATCCGCATATTGGCATAGCGGTGGTTGAGACCTCGGAGGGTTTTGCGAACAAGGCTGCGGTCGGCGATCGCGACGCCAAGACCAGCGAGCTCATCGGCAAGAGCCTTAACCTTGCGGCAATAGTCACCCATAGAGAGATCGCCCTGTTGAAGCCCATAGAACTGCTCCTCAAGGAGAACCGCGCGCGTGTCGGTGTTGTCGCGGTGCAGGTTCTCGAGCTCGAGCCACACGGAGCGAGCAGTGGCAGTGGCAGAGGTGTCCATCACCATGGCCTGTAGTGAAGGCGAGAGGGCGCCATATATCCAGGAGCGGACGAGGGCATCACGGCGGCGCCATGCTGCGTCGGTGACCATGGAGCCGGTGGCCTCCGGTGGCGGCATGACATGATCATCGAGAGCGTACTTGGCGAGGGCTACTTCAAAGAGGCTACGCCAGGTGAGGTAGGATCTGGCTTCCAGGTCAAGAGCCAGGGGCACCAATGCCTTGACGCTAGGAATGGCAAAGGCAAGAGCCCAGAGAATGGCCTTAGCCTCAGCCTCGGCCTGGGCAGCGAGCTCATCAGGCGTTGGAGCCATCGGTAGAAAGGAAGAAGGGGTAGATGGGATTGGGAAGGGAAAGATGTGGATCGGTGGTTCTAGTCTGATACCATGATAGCGATTACAGAAGTCGAACTTACTCTTATATTGCATGGTTCGATCATATATAGTACAGGCTAGGGAGTCCAAGCAGTTCGATCATATATATAGTACATGCTAGGGAGTCCAAGCGATCAGCTAACACCAGTAGTCTAACCGGTTCAGCTAACAGCACTACACTACCAGTATACCAATCGGTTCAGCTAACATTGACGAGGTGAAAGAGAGAGACGCCAACAAAAAAGAGCTTAGTATTCTCTTAGAAAGATATGTTTTGACGTGGGTATACCCTTCGGGTACCCCACCATTGGTATATCTGGTGGCCTATCAAAGCCCAAGAAGCTGTGGACAATATCTTGGAGCAGAAGACAAGGACTCCAATACATAGTCGACTAGGACTCATGTAAATCCTGCATGGCTACCTATATAAAGCCAGGTAGGGGCACCCTTTGAGGGAGACGAGACAATAGACAAGAGAGAGAAAAGAGCTACATCCAGAACCCTAGCGAGATCACATTTCATCACCATCGTCATTGCGCACTCCCTGTATACACCATCATCAATACAGATCAGACAAGCAGAAAGTAGCGTGTTACCCTCTGGGGGAGTGAACCTGGGTAAACCCTCCTCTTTCTTAGCCGACGATACTACCAGCGCACGCGTCTTCTCGCTCTCTCAAAACCCTAGGATGTCATCCATGGGATTTGTCATGGTAACCCCACGTCAATTGCCGCCGTCTGTGGGAAATTCGCGCACTAGAGTCGCGGTTTCAGCGGCTTCGACCTCGACGATTGGCAACTCGCCGGCTCTAGGGAAACTGATCTACTTCGGCTCCCTGGGCTTCATCCCGCATCTGCCGGCCATGCGCCAAGCCTTCGCGGATCTCCACGCTGGCGTAGATCTAATCTTCAGAGATCTGTGTTTCCACGTCAACCAGTGGGGCGTGCTCCGCCTGACGAACTCGACTCGTCCCTTGGAAGCAGCACCCGCATCTCGATCGACAACGTCCACGGATCCTTCACCAGCCGTCGTTGACTCCTAGGGTGAGGCCGAGCCAGCCCCCGAGTCGACATACTACATCGACTGCAATTGCCATCACGCCACAGCCGTGATCAGCTCTATCGACACAGGCGATTTCTCCGATCAGAAAAGCTGCCACAAAATTGAGTACCCGACCCATCGAGCAATCCCCGCCCAGGTCTACATGGCGGGCCGGGAGAAATCGATGCAGAGGGTAACCCGATCGACCCTAGTGCGAGCAACCGGGACGGTCGAACGATCATCCATATCACCGAGGCAAACGCGTCTAAAGCGCGAAAAGCCATACATGACAACGTCCCCGTGCTAGAAAATTCGACGCGCGAAAAACTGATGGCCTACCACCACCTTCTATGGCATGAGTAGGTCTTTACGTCGCGACGAGGGGCCGAACCTGGGTAAATTCTTTTTCCTGTTAGCCGACGAAACTACCATCGCGCACATCTTCTCCCTCTCTCGAAACCTTAGGATATCATCCATGAGATTTGTCGTGATAACCCACGTCAAGTTCTCTTAGTAAGAAAAGACGAGCAATTTTCTCCATTGTACAAGATTTTTTCTCTTACTCGCACATTTTTTTTGTTTAATTGTTAAAACCCCACAAATTTAGGAGCATCAAACATTAAATGCTAGACACGACTTAAGATATTTTTCTCTGTAGTACACTATGTTTTTGTGTTCTCCAGATTTTTGGAATAAATAAGAAAATACGTCTTATCAACCACTGTGCATGCTCTAAGTCATCAGCCAGCCGTCGGAGCATCAAAGTGGAAGCACCGCAAGGACCAACTGCTAGGACAGGATTGGGAGAATATCCAGTGATTCCAGCCCCTTCCATACTCACGTGCTACCATTTTGAAAAAAATCAACTTTATATGTTTTAAAAAATTCTGCAAGTGTGAATGTTCACACAGAATGTGTCAACAAGCACCAAATATTTCAGATCCAAAATAGAAATACACATTGAGAAACAAAAAGTGACACTATTCACATATGATTTGTCTTTTTTGTTCCTCAATGTGCTTTTGAATTTTTTTCTGAAATCTTTGGAGCTTGATGACACATTCCGTGTGATCATTCACACTTTTTTGCAGATTTTTTTGAAACATATGAAGTTGACTTTTTTAATGGGAGCATTGAAGGGTTAGGATCACTGGATATTCTCCCGCGGATAGGGTTGCATGTCCCAGGCGGCAAGCAACGCTATTGGCAGAATGACAACACAACTGTCTGATGGTTTATGCATGTTGGCTCACTCATAGTGGAGTGTAAAATAGAGATGTAATCGGATCAGAATTTTCTATTACCATACTCTACCATATTTTGTTGTCAAATATGGATCAGATCGAATAACCGGTTGCAGATTCGAAATCGTCTATACCGGACCACCGATTTGGAATGGAAACATAGTGGGCTCGGAAAGAATAGGTTCGCACATAAGTATATCGAAAAACGAAACAAAAAAAGAAGCAATTTAAATTGATTTTTCTGAGCTCCCTCTTCTCTCTCAGTCTCTCTCGATATAGAAATGGATATGTACCACTTAATATTTCAAGCGGGCACCCATGACTCATTACCAGAGCTACATAGGATAAGTGGCTACCACGCAAAGCCCACATGTGCCTGCATGTCCAACTTAATTACTACCTCCGGTCCGGAAAGAGTGTCAAAAGCTACACAATATTTTGTACTATCGAAGTATGTTTCTCATGACAATTAAAACGGACTGGAGGGAGTAGAATACGGAGTATGAGAAGTTTGGGGGCGAGTTGTAATGGACAGACAACCCCCAAGCCCAACGAGCAACCCTCGTCTATGGATGGATTTCAAATCGAGGTTGGATTGCAAAATATGCATGAACGTCCTAGAATCATGTTATCCAGAAAACAAGGAAAAGGTCCGTGCCAGCATAGTAAATGTAAGAAGAAACTAGAACAGATCCATACCAGAAATGGAGAAACTAGAGCGGATACAAAAGCAATGACCTCGAGGAATCAGACAGCGGGACTCTGTCCTGGAGCAAGCGTAGACCTCTTCTTACCTGACTAGATCAGACAAATCGAGATCATGTAGGTTAGCCAAATATATATAGTCCTAGACTCGTAGTTCGGTATCATGACCTTGGTTAATTAGCCGTGGCGTAGACCGAGCAGGAGAAGGCCTTTTTTTTTTTGCGAAACCGAGCAGGAGAAGGCTTGCAGAGATAGCACCGGTAACATCTCCATCAGGGACGAAGCTAGAAAATAATGCCAGTGGGGTCAGAAGTATAATTTCTCACTTATCACCGAGGTCATCCTATAAAATAAGCATTAGCTGCCACTAAATAATGAAGGTTTTTGTATTTTTCACTGGGGTCAGCTGACACCAGCGGCTACAAGCCAGCTCTGTCCCTGATCTCCATTATGGGCGCGGATTCGCTGACTTTGCTCCCGCTGACTAGCGAATCTCAACGGCTCCATTATGCGCTTGATGTACGTAGCATTGATTGTGGTTGGTCCCGAATTTCTTCATGTTCCGTCCCTTTCTTTGAAGTTTCAGGATTGTTATAGCCTTAATTGGCTATAGCTATCTGCTTGCTGTACGCTTCATTCGATGGATGGGCTAGTTGGGTTGTGAGGTGGTGATCCGTCGTCCTAACTACTCCGATGTTTTACCTTTTTCTGACCCGCACGTATCTAGACAGATTTTAGTGTAATATGCACATGTCATCTTAATGAAAAACTTCTATAGGGGGTGGATGGCTATAGTGAAAAGCATGGGGGTCACAGGATCTCCCTGTCAAAGCCCCCGGGCATGGCGAGAAGCCGCGCCGAACCCATGTTCAGAAGAACTCTAGACGAGGAGGAGGGTAAGCCAATCCAATTTCCAATGCCACACAAGCTAGGACCAAATTAAAGCAACATTTTGATGCTAGTTTGGTCCAGCTATGGATCATTTCGATCGAGTTTCTAAAGTTACTAGCAAAATACCCGAGCGATGCTACGGGTGTAATTTATTGGTCAAGAATTTATAATTTGTTTTGGATAGGTTTGATTCCTTCAAATCAACATATTCATCCTCCCTATGGTTCACTATTACATGATAAATACACAAGTAGGTAATATGCCCATGCGTTGCACCATGTCACAAACCCAGTTTCAGCACGTCCACGACACATTTTGCAGTGAGCCAAAAACACATGTGTCGGCAAGTATTCCATGTGTATACTTCAGTTCCAGCGAGTAGTAAAATTTGAAGTACCTTTACCACGGAAGAGCACTCTGTTTATTTGTAGCAAGATCCGAGAGGTGAAATAATTCTGAATTAAATGGAGAAAAAATAAAGAATATGTTATAAACGATAGGTAAAGAAACGATGAAGAAAGCGGAAGATCAACCAACGGGGACACGAGATTTAACGTGGAAAATCCCTCCAACAATGGAGAAGAAAAAACCACGGGCGCCAGCCATCAATACTTCACTATATCGGGTGAGGTTCAAACGTCGGGGATTTACAACATACGACTTATCCCAACCGGTGGCTTACAAGATGTATTTATATGATGGCAAAACCCTAAGTCGCCTGCAGTCCAACTCGGAAACGATCTGTACCGTACCACGGGGGCTGCTGCCCCCGCACCCCGCAAAGTGGGCAACCGGATGGGCTCAAGCCTCCGGCGACGGGCCTCCGCTCCGCTCGAAGCCTTTATCTTTATATGAATTTGGATCAACATAAAACAACAAAATATGCCATGGTAACTTGTATGATATATTCCACTTAACTCAAACAAACCAGCTTTCAAACTAAGGAAAGTGGGACAATATCACATATATAATTCAGAGAACTAAAATGGAACAATATGGCAAGGTCAACATAAGCAAGAGATCTAATGACAGTTCCCAGCACTCAATAGAATACACAAGACTAACGATTAAGCAAGTCCACCTACCTTAAAAGAACCATGGGCAAACAGCTAGCTGAACAAACTACATCACTCTTCTGCATCGACACAATCTCCAGGCAGTATCTTAGAGTTTGTCATTCGACATCACAAGAAGATGGGACATAGATGCAGGCTATAAATATGAATCTTACACCCCTATCGACAAATGAATCACCAAGGGAAGCTACTGATGGTAAGCACCCTGCAGCCACACCCCTTGGCCATACCCATGTTGCTGCCACTACACACTTGTAGGTGTGCCGAATAGTGTGTTCAGTCCTGAAGCCTCGTCATTACCCTAAATCCTGATTGTTAAATACCCATGAACAAAAAAAAAAATTACCACTGCACGTGAAATGCTTATTCACCTTATATTATGGTATGAAATAAATAGATAAAAGTGTGATCACAGAAAATGTCTTCCATGATTGGATCAAACTTTTAAAGGTAATAGCATTGTCAATTTTGTATCTCCAGGAATAAAGTTGAAGCATTGTCAATTGTGATCACTTGGCACTTCTGCCGGCCCAATGACAGAAGAAGCTGAATCGGAAAATAGTAACTCATGAACTCAAGTGCAATGTCTGCAAGAAACAGAAAAAATTCACAGTTAGTAGATGATCTTAGGGATTTATTATGACATCATAGTAATCATGCTCTGTTGCCAATTAAACAATGATCTTCTCAAGGATACAAAGCAGGAGGATTAACTATCAGTTTTCACACACCAAAAATCACATAAAGATCGAAAGATTTATCCTATTTAGCAGTTCATCTGCAAACAATTCAAGTTACAAATATAGCAAACAAATAACCACCAAACCAGTGTACCTAATCTAGCGCGTGCACAGTCTTTCACTCTATATTCCACGCTGTATAAACCATCATTTTTATTACCAGCCAGGAACACTCGCAATGTAAACAATAGCATCATGAAGACATCAAAAGCATATCCCTACATCCATTCCCGGCGATAAGAGCTCCGACCAGAACCACTACCAGCTCGATCCAGAACGATACCAAACAACACAAACCCAGATCGATCAGTTTCGACAAGCTTAGGAGATTACCTGAAAAGCGCTGAGTGGACGAAACGATCCCTAAGCTGTTGGTTGCGTCTATTGCATCCAGGAACTAAGGGTTCAACACTACTGAGGAATATGAATAATTGAATATGTCATTATGATCTTCTCGCTATAATAATAATAACATAACTGAGATAGCCAAGTTAATCCAAGTGGTCAAGTGCAACGGTGATAGCTTAATCAACTAAATCACATGGCTAGAAAAAGGTAAATTATAGAAATGAACATTTACCTGAAAGGCATGGAAACAACTCTGTTTCTATCAGATTTAGCTCACAATTCAACTGATAACAGATTAAGATCTAAGGTTGATAGTCAGATTACTTCATGCCTAATTGCATATTAGTGTGTTTCCTCACGGAAGATATTAAGATTTAGCTACCTAGCATTATATTTGATTTGAGTATCCTGCCTCTTAATGGCTATTGTATTGAAAACAGGGTGAGTTTCTTTATAAATCGTTACCATAACTAAAACCTGATGGTAGGCATTCAAATTGGTTTGGATCCCTAGCATAATACATGATAATCATAAGTTTAGCCCATTCAGAACTGGGTTGACCAGCATATAAGACAACAAACATGACATGTCTCGTGACAACAATTACAACAAGAAATAAGACAAAAAGTTTCTGCCATGTACCATATCTGAACTTAAATATGGTACCCTCATGTAGTATTGCTAAAGAAAGAGTACACATAATGACCCTTCATATAGAGATACAAATGGTGAGCTTGCAAGTCAGAAAAGTGGTATAATTGATAGCTGAAATGTGGTCTTATGCAACAAGCATCGTTATAGCTCATGTTAAAGAATCTTACAGGAGCAAACAGAAGCCGAGATTTGGGCAGAACAATGACAGAGTTTTTCCATTCTAAGCACTCTTGGTCAGTTTCAGGTCGCGTCAAAGAAAACAATCAAGCATGTGTCTGGCATCTCAATTGTCCACCTTGTTATTTAGTAATCATACAACATTATTTAGTAATCATACAACATATTATACTGAAGACGTAAATAAACGTAAGTACAAAGACATTACTCAGTCATAAACATGAGAAATCAAATTCAGGAACCCTACGTAGTGTACTGAATAAATCGACCACTGCAACCTGCTACAGAAAGCAATACGCCTGGTGGCAAGGTAGGAACCAATTGTACAGAGAACTGAAACAGGAAAACTCAAGTAATCCAAGAGCATCTCCACTGGCGTCTCCTAAAAATGGTTCGGCACCACTCAAAGCGGACACCATTTGGGTGGTGCCGGTCACCTGTCCGGCCATTCCCAGGTCGTCTCCCCCACCGGCACCCCCTAAATTAAAATGCGCCTGGAAATTTAAATTGACAAAAGGGGCAAAATTCATTCAAATTCGAACATATTTTACACAAAATCGAATGAAATTCGCCTAAGCTCTAACACTAGCCGCCATCTAGTCGTCGTCGGAGAGGCAGATGACGCGGCGTCTTCGGGTGGCTGCGACGGCCCCGCTTCTCCTTCATGGTGACCTCCGGCCGTTGTGGCGCCGCCGCCCGCCGTGGCGCAGCGGGCTGTTGTTCCAGCGACGAAGCAAGCATGGCCAGGTACAAGCCCGGGCTGTCGTCGGGGTCCAGCGCGTGGCGCGGTGGCGGCACGGGCTCATTGTTGGAGAGCAGCAACGCCGCGGTAAACCCCGGTGGGTCTCCATCTCCGGCAGCGTCCCGGAGAGGGGATGGAACCCGCCAGCCTTGTGGCAGGTCGGCTCGGGCTCAGGCTTGGGCTGCGGCTCCTCCTTCACGCCGGCGGCGGTGTGGCGCCGCTTGACGCCGGGCTCTTCCTTCACGGCGGCTAGCTTGGTCGGCCGCCTGACGCCAGGCTCCAGCTTGACGCCACGCTCCATCTTGACGCCCGGCTCCTCCTTGGCAGCACGCGGTGCAGCAGCCCGCGCGGCACTGGGGGGCGGCGGCTCCGGCGTCGCGCTGGCTCGCCCACTCAAGCACGTCCTGCAGGGACTGGCCGCGCCACCAATCCTTGCGGCGCTCCGCCGCGTACCGCTCCGTGCCGTCCCACCGGTCGAGGGCGGCTGCCCTCTCATGGCGGAAGCGCTGGACCCACGCGGTGTAGTTGGTGGTGACGTTGTCGGGGTGGCGCCGCTGCTCCGCCGTCGTCCTGTCCCGCCTCTCGAGGATGCGGTGGCTGAAATCCCGGCCTTGGGGCAGCGGCGGGACGGCACGGCCGGCGGGGCTCAGCCTCCACTTCTCCGGCAGGCAGAAGTCGACCGGCACGTACAGGTCGTGCCGCTCGAAAAGCCACGCCTCCTCGGTGTTGAGGTTGTGGCCGCGGTAGAACTCGTCGCCGGCATTCGAGCCTCCGGCCTCGTCGTTGTTCGCCATCTTCAGTGGAGGGGGAGAGAGGGGACCGAGCAAGTACGGGGAGAGGAGAGGAATGATGGTCGGTGCAAGTAGGCACGCGAAGCGGCCGAGGCACCTCCGCCATCAATGTCGGCGACATGTTGGGAGACGAAACGGCGGCGTGTGGGAAAGTTGCAGGCGTCTGGGAAATTGGCGAAGCATTAATCTGCTTGACCGGCCGCTCTGCCTCCCTCGTGTCATTGGTAGGCGGGCTCCACCTGTCGGGGCACTTGACCGGAAACTGTCTGACACCCCCGAGATGGCCTCCAAAGTTGGGGGTCTGGTCGGGGGTGCCGGACAGAATTTGGATCGGGCCGGACCGATGGGGTGCCGTTGGACGAATTTTGGTGTCCGGCACCCCAACGAGCCTTTGGGAGTACTTTGGGGGCCGCCGGTGGAGATGCTCTAAGCATCGTAACTATAAGATCTGCAGAACGTATTAAAATTGCATGGTAACCATAATCTAGCATAAATTGCACCTTCCACACATATCTAGCTCTACGTAGAAGTAGAAGATGCAGACTGCAGAGTACCTAGAAAGATGGAGGATGGATTTTCGATCTGCTTCTTCCATCTTCATTTTCTTGCTTTAGTATGAGCAGGCCGATTGCGACGATGGTGATGGTGGAGGGTACAGTGAACCGGAGGTGGCTCTATAAAAGATGAGGTTGTAGCCGAAGAACTGCTCCCGCCTCACCTGCTCGCAAACGATGAGGTTTGCAGTTTGAGTCTTCTGCTTGGGTTGGAACTTCGGTTTCTAAAATTTGCATCATAGTCCGATAAGGACATGTTTACAGTTTGCGATATGGTTAGAGCCTTAGAGTATGCTACGCACTATTTGACGCTTTGTTTACCGCATATTTTGAAATATCTATTTAATTAAAAATCCCTTACATGATTTATTTGACTTTGGACTTAAATTAATTTCTTTCCCAAAGGTTACATCCAGGGATTTAATAAAAATCATTAATACTCCGTAAAAATCCCGCTTTGCTTCCAGTTCTTCGCCTTGCGTCATTGCCAGGACTTCTAATCGGAAAATCTTTGGCAAGCTCGGACTTCCAGCAGGAAATGGTCGACGCCGCCGACCCGGAGGACATTATTGATGACTTGAATGCCCGTGTGGAGAGAATCTTTGAAGAGGTGGGAACACCCGTTCAGTCAGTTCACCGGATTCTTAGCGGTTTATAGAGCCGAGTGAGCTCAGATCCCATGCCCGGATGATCCAGATAAAACTCCCAAACAACATTTTTTTTTTAAACGAGGTCCTCGATAACGGGACATGAAGACTCCTCTTTTTATTTTATTGAAATTTCATTTTACACAATTAATTTCATTGTATTTACATTACAAAATACATCCATAAAATCCATTTTATTATGATCCATTCCGCGAAAATATAGATTGTGCCAAAGATGCAAAATTGTTTTATAAAAAAAAATCTTCCCTTCCGGCGACTTCTAGATTCCATCTAAATCTACAATTTAAAAACGTTTCACAATTATTTAATATTTTCCTTAATTTTTAAGCAATTACTTCTTTTTAAACCATCTCTTCATACCTCTAGTGTCATATCAATCATTCATGGAACGCCATTCTTTCTGACCGCTTTTGATTTTACACACATCACTAACAGCTAGGAATTGAACACGTCAATCCATAGTGTGTGTATGCTACAACAGCTGAGCTGACAAAACAAACAAAATTTTGCTCTGCGCTACAAGGCCCAAGGATCAGCTCTGTGCAGACGACGCCTTCGGCTTCTTCTTCTTCCTCTTGTCGCCGCCACCCAACGACCTATCTGACCGCTTTGACTGCTCCTGCCTGATCTCCATCAGCTTCGCCTTGGCGTCCCGGAAAGGCGCATCCGATCTCATCGTCAGCAGTTCCTGTAAGACCATGTACAAATCCAAAAAAAGTCAAGACACGAATATGTCTTCCAGCAAAACCTTACAAGCTAAGGAAGTCGGAACTAAAATGTTAAAACAGGATGTAGTATCCCACCTTTATATGGTCCATCGCAGCGAGATTGAAACCGATAGTATCCTTGCAGTCCTGGAAGGCACATACGTACATGATCAGGCCACCGCAAAAGCTATCTACCTGTTGAAACAGACGGTTGCAATGTCACTTACCTTTACTCTACCGTAAAGAATATCCTTCAGTTCGGTCAGTATAGATCTTGCAGCTGGTGTCGTCGTTAATTGATTATGATGTGTTTGGAGCAGCACAAGGCAAACCCTGCAGATAAGCTCAACCTGCAAGGTTGTCGAAGAGATCAGGATGTGTGCATGTCAGGTTCTGCAGCGGGTTACGCAGAATTCAGGCAGCGGATACCATGTTTAACTGGCCTAAAACTCAGCATAAAATCAAACGAGGTTATGTGTCCTTAATCCTATCATAGAAACCACAAATTCCAAACGACAGTATAAATATGAAAACTACAATCAACAGATATTTAGTGCGGAAATGTGATGATCAAATTAAGAATGCAAAGGGGAATTTCCAACTTAATACAGCACTAGGATTAAATAACCAAGTCACAATATCAGTGTACCTTCAAGGGAATCAGCGACCACTCTTTCAAGTAAGCCATGAGCTTTAGTGCATCTGAGAATGGCAATGACTGCTCAAGGGGAACAAAGGAAAACACAAATACGTTATCAAGTGACAAACAACTATGTGGAAGAAAAGAACATTTGCATGGACAATAAATTGATGATTCGTCATAATTTCATAAGCACCTCAACTGACATCATTGTTAGTTTGTTACAAGCTCAAGTTTAAAACCAATTAAATAGCTCATGTAGACACATCATGAGAACTGAATTCTAACTGAAGGAAGCACATCACCAAAAATCAGAGATCTAACTGAAACAGATTCAGCTGGACTATGGTGCACAGATGGCAAAAAAACTTGTGCATTTGACATGTTTAACTTCAATTTCGACAAGACAACAAACACATAAGCGAGGGTAAGAACAAGAAGAAGCTTTCTTACATAAAGATCACACAGGCTTGTTAAACCATATAGATAGGTCTACTTCACAATGAACAACTGATGAGGACTTAAAAAGCTACCATTGATTCAGATAAGAAATTATAAAAATGGTAATCCATGACAAATAACAAGAACCTTACCAGAAGCGCTTGTTCCAAGTCATTTGGGCGAACACTTGACACAGCATTCAGAACATATTCTGATGGTGAATGCCCTTGCATTATAGGGTTAGGGGTAGATTTAGTTCCCTCCCCATTGTTTTGTGATTCCTGACAATCAGATAATATATAGCTGACGTTAATGTTTCATTTGGTGACTTAATGTTGTGAATGCACTCAAATACTACCTTCTGCTCATTAAGACGTTTTTCTTCTTCCTCGGCAGTGTCAAGTGCGTCAATAATTGCATCAGCAGCAGTTACTGTCTCTTTTGTTTTCTTGCCAGGAACTCCCACAGAACCCTCCTCAGGAGCATCATCTTTCTGCACATATCTATCTTCAACCGCATTGTCTAAATCAGCCTCAAAAGTTTCCTCCAATCTTTTCTCCCTCTCTTCCTGCGATTTTTGGTAGACGGCGAAGGGGAATTCGAGAATTAAAAGACAAACCTCTGGCATGCAAAAAACAAATATTCAACACCGAAACTGCATTCAAGCCGACTGGATTATACAATACCTCAATGAAAAGTTGTTCTTCAGTACGATCCCAACGCCGGATAGAGCGATCATGAGAGCCTGTTACAATAAAATCACCACGACTGCTAACTGCAAGGCACCAAACTTCAGCATGGTGTCCTTCAAGTGTTAACAACAGCTCAAATTTATCAGCATCCCAATACTTCACAGTTCGATCTTTCCCCACACTGAACATATAATGAGTTCTAGGAACAAACTTAACATCCATCACACTGCAAGTGAAAACATCCAAAATGACTTGTAAGGCGACTGCCACTATT
Source organism: Poa pratensis (assembly GCA_947311845.1). NCBI lineage: Eukaryota > Viridiplantae > Streptophyta > Magnoliopsida > Poales > Poaceae > Poa > Poa pratensis. The sequence continues at coordinate 2,742,812 of CAMZMU010000117.1, read as the reverse complement.
CAGAGCGTAAGAGTAAACCAAAAGGCGAGAAAGAACCTGTCTGTGTGGGCAAAGATAGACTTATGGCAGTCACCAAAATCCATACCCCAAATCTTCAGATTTTTGTCTGCAGAACCAGTGACAATAAAAGCTCCATCGGATGATATGTCCATGCAGAGAACTGGAAGCTTGTGCCCATAAAGGGAAAGACAAAACTTTAATGTGTCCAGAAAGAAGACCTGCAAAAAATATGAAATATTAGGGACAAGCAATGATTGAAGCCATAGACTTGTTTCTAGATTTCTTTTCTACTGCTACAATTTTGCAGGATATTTGACATGTGAGGGAAATCATGACAAGTTGAGTACAACATTTTGCAGATCAGGACCAATGCTAAAATAAGAGGCATTTGACTTAGGCAATAATTGCATTAGGAGTATGTAGCCCTAATAAAGCACTTAATGATTCTCCAGATCCAAAGCAAGATTTAACAAAATAATCCTCAAAAAATATCAAAGCATCTTTAGTTGTCCAGGTACAATAATGGGCATGGACACCTAGTTAGTATCACGTCTCCCAGATCATGTTTTGAGCTGATTTAGACTCTAAATATTGAAAACATGAATCGCAAAGTTAGCACAAGTGTATTTCAGTAATGTATCTTGACATTTATATTTTCTTTCTTACATTATCAAGAAGAAATGATTGTCAGTGACACAGATATAAAAACTAGTGTTACATAGTAATATCAGAAGGGAACGACAAATCGCTTCATACAGGCATCAAAAGGTTTCAGATCAAATGTATTGGCACGCTGAAAAGCACAAGTCGACAAATATTCACTAATGTCATAAAGCTACTTGATACTATACTTCTCCAACTATGAAACATGTCAACTAAGAAACAATAAAATGCTGAATTTCTTGCGGGCTGGGTAGGGGCATGAGAAGCTCAAGAACATGATCATAATGAATATAAGAATATAACCTTCACTGTGCAGTCCAAAAGAGCAACAGCAATATGCTTCCCAGTTGGACCGATGGACACTGCAAGGACATCGTCATTCATTTTCAAGGTTCTCACATTTGTTACGCTCAGATGCTTTGTGTCCTGGAGCAAAGAATGACATTATAAAAATTTGCACATAAATTTTAAGCCCAGTTTCAAATGCACGAATTTTACAGGACACATTCAATCAAACAGCTGTTTAGCAGAGCTTGCGGGATATTGTTCGAAATTCACAAATATTCCAAGAATGCTACACCACAGATGGATAGACACATTACCATTAGAATTCATACAAATAAGAACAAAATAGCGATAAATAATGTATCTTGGCATTGAACTTATCTTTTCTGCTTATATGAAGTTAGCCTATTACTTAAGACACTGAAGCCTCCAACTTATTTAGTTCATGGATAGAACTAAATTTTGCATAGATAGAAGCGAATACCATATCAGCAAGAATAACAGAGAGAAGAGCAGCCACGCGGCTCTGTAATTTTGCAGCTAAATATAAATTTAGTAATGGCATGTCTTCAGGTGGACGACTGATTTCATAAAACTGGCGGTAAGAAATGCAACTACGAGAAAATCACGAAGCATCAGAATGTTTTTCAGTGCACATCCTACTTCAACAGACTCCAGCAATAATAGATAGAAGACTAACCAAATCAGATTTCTGCACCAACTGGTATTCCCAGAACTTGACGTCGTGATCAGCACTCCCGGTGACAAAACCCCGTGCATTCACAGTTCCATCCTCATCTGGAATGAGTACAATTGATCGTATGGAACCAGAATGAGCTTCTATTACATCAACTGAATTCCCACTATTAATATCAATAATCTCTAAGGTACCAGTCTTTGTACCCACAAGGCCATACCGATTGCCAGGAACAAATGCACTGCACAGCCCATATCCAGAGTCAATGGTCCGGAGACAGTCCCCTGTGCTAGGATTCCAGATTTTAACAGCATTGTGACTTGTTGACATCAGGAGGTTGTCCTCTGAGTTAAGCGAGAGGCTCCTAATGTCAGAACGATGCCCGTGTATCTCAACAGAGTACATCTTAGAGACCTTCTCGTTATCCACCGAGTACGTCTCAAGCACATTATTGTTCAGAGACAAAGAAAGGGTGGCAAGGCATCCTTTTGGTGGATTGCTCGGAGAAAACGCGACAGAGCAAATCTTCTTGCTGGTCCGCAAAACCTGGAGCAGCTTAAATACGTCGGTGACCACAACAGTGGGATTCTGGGAGTCTTGAGCTGACAGAGGATCTATAACGGTACCATTCCCTTCAGCCACCACAGCTTTCGCTGAAGCCTTCTCCTTCTTCCTGTGCAGCCGCCTCTTGGCCTTGCGTGTCGCCTCCACTTCATCAAGAATCCTATAGATATCTGCGGTCTTACCCGCCACCTGGCACGCCACGAGACTGCCGTCCTTATTAAACCTGATAGTCTGAACCCTCTCTTTGGTCTGCCTCGGGATCTCGCCAAACAGCTTCAATGCATCCCACTTGTTCCAATCCTCACCCTCATCCGCGGACTGCCTGATCCTAAACACCCGCAGCTCCGGATCGGCCGACCCAGACACCAGAAACTTCTCGCTGGGATCAACATCCATCGACCATATCTCACTGTGGTGGCCACCTACAATCTGAAGGCAGTGCTGCGTGTCGAGGTCCCAGACCCGCATAAACTTGTCCTTGGAGCAGGTCACCAGCTTCTTCCCCGAGTCCAGGAACACTAAATCGGTTACCTACAGAACGCAAGCAGCCCCCAAGTTATCACCATTGTGGCATGCCGATGAATGGAGACACACACAGAGGCGTGAGAACCGTAGCAGCAGCGTACCTGGTCGCGGTGGCCGCGGAGCCGGAAGAGGCCGGCCTGCGCGACGACGTCCCAGAGGATGACGTCGCAGTCCTTGCTACCGGAGGCGAGGACGGCGCCGGAGGGAGCGAAGCGCAGGGCGGAGGCGGCGGAGCGGTGGCCGTGGAGAGTCGCCTCGCAGGCGCCCGTCTCCGCGTCCCACAGCCTGATGCTCCCATCGGCATGGCCGCTCGCAATCTGCAGAAAATCAAGCCGAGTCAGCAGGGAAAGGGGAGGAATTGGAAGGAAGGCGACAGACATGGGGTAGTAGGAGTAGTAGTACCGAGGAGGCGGAGGAGGAAGCGGCGGAGGGGAAGAGGCGAGGCAGGAGACGGCGAGGGCAGGGGAGGAGGAGGAGGAGGAGGTGAAGGTGGCGGAGGGGAGGCCGCGCTTGAGGTCCCAGGCGGCGAAGCGGTCGAGGGCGGCGGCGAGGAGGCGGCGGCCGGAGGGGTCGTAGACGACGTTGGAATCCGGAGAGGCGACGACGCCGAAGGAGAGCGCCGGCTCGTAGCGGAGGTAGGCCTTCACCATGGCCGCCGGCGGCGTGGGGAGGAGCGGAGTGGGTTAGGGTTTATTGGGGCCGGGCGGGTAGGAAGATGATGCCGAGGGTTTTAAAGGACATCGCTCTTTTAAAATTCACTTCATTTTGATGCTCTATTATGCACAGACTATGCTATAAGCTACAGTAAATATATTTTCTTTATATACGCGCACTCTAAAGTATTTTAATGAATTTACAATTGAAATGAAAAATAGGATTGATCTCATCGATAAAATTTGCGAGGATGCGAGGGATTCTCGATGTATGAATGTATTTATAATATCATGGCATCAACTCCAACACTCATAAATAGATAGCGGATTTTTTTTAATAATATGAACCCAAATATGCATCTACGAGGACTTGAATTTGGGTGGCTGGGTTGTACATCCACTTCCCTAAACAAGTAAGCTAGGCTCACTTCTTCGATATAAACAATGTAAATCATATGATATCGGAGGTAACACAATCTCCAACATTTTTTTGTATTCCGTGGCTAAAACCAACTTAATGTTTCATTAGATTATAATTTTGTTATACTGATTTGCAAAAATTGACGATACCAAACCAATAAGTGAATATATTGTTCTAATGGCTTGAGTTTCAATTTAGCCAAGGGTGGAGACAGGACCTAGGCATAATGGGCCATGGCTTAGGGCATACAAAAAATTACTTGGTAATTATTATTGATTTTGACCATGAAAAAGAGTAAAGAATACATTGGTTCGGTTTATACTCTTAAAAATTATTATAAATATGCTTACTTATCATACAATAGAAATTGCTATGAGATATTTGTCAGATCATATTCTTTGCAAAAAATTAGGATAAATATGTATAAATAATAGATTATGCATTGTAAAAAAAATCAAGAGCAAAAAATTGTTACAAAATATAGTTTCTATCTTGCAGTGATATTTAGTACAAACAGAAAGACACATCAACTAATATTTAGTAAAGAAATGAACCTAGCTAACTTGCTTAGTGAAGTGAATGTACAACCCATTCACTCTGGTTTAAGTACTCACGAAAAAGGATTTGGTTCCTTATTTTTTTTAAACGTTGTAGCACTTCCCTTATAGCATTTCTCGGAAAAAAAACTAATATTTAATAACATCGTGGGTTAGTGGTTAAACTATGCCAACAAATTGAAAATCATACTTGTAATATTATAGCATGCTAAAAAAATAGATAAGTATAAAAGTTTAGTAAAATCGTTCTAGATGTGATTTGCGCCATGGCTAAAGGGTTAGTTCGTTCTAGTTGTGTTGTGCTCAATAGCTAAAGGGTTGGATGCTGGTAGCTAGGTGAGAAACTTACATATCGAACCGCTCTGATTGTATTCAGTTTCATAACAATCCAAAGTAGTGAAGTTTATGATTTACATATAGCCTCCTCCTTGTTGCACTCGAACTTCTCATGTTAGAACTTAGTTATACTCCTAATTAATTATTTATATATGTATATATATAGGGAATTCTATTTGAAGATTTGTCGTGAGAATTTTCTCGCTAGTGTCAGATCTTGCACGTACGGTCCAGATCTCGAGTTCGGGTTATGTTCTCTCTCTCTCTCGTCCCAATGCGGTATGTTTTCTCTCTCTCGCGGCCGCGCCGTCAGTGCAAAAACCTGAAAAATAACATACACGATAGAGGTTACATACTGCGCTAGACATGGATGTGTTTGGGATATTAAAAAGTGATAAATATATCAAAAGTATATATTTCTAAATAATACTAGAGAATTTGCTTACGCCCTCACTAGCGTCGACTTGAAGCGGAGGTAGGCTTTGACCATGGCCGGCGACGGCAACGTGGGGAGGTGCGTACCGGGTGGTCTGGTTGTGGGTGTTAGGGTTTGTTGGGAGAGGGTAGGACGCTACCGAGTGTTTTATTTGAGCTCACTAAACTAGAGCTTAGAACATTTATGCATATTAAACAAATTCCCAAATACAGATAAAAAAAGTCTCAAATACATTTTTCTATGAACAACATTGAACGAAAACGAAGGGACCGTACATAATGATATTATCGAAAACAATTTTACATGAATTCAGAAAACATATAGTTCTATCAAACACCATTTGCCATCGGAAAAACTCATGTCTAGTATTGATGCGGGTAACATGAAAGGAAAGAATTTTTGCACCAAGATCTTCAAGATAAGTTGAAGAATCATAAGTTTGTATCAACTTTACTTCATTATTACAATGGAAATAGTGTCACCTTTTTTTACTTATAAGTGTGCTTCACCTCATTATGAGCTAAGAGCATCCTCATCTCCACAAATAATAAGGTATAAAATATTATTTAACACCAATGTTAATGATGAATACGTTATGCTTATCCGCTAACGAAAACCGATATATTTCATTTTAATTCGTTGATGTGCCAATCCGAAAAATTAAACTCTTTTAACACCTATACTGGTTGGTATTGGACAAAATAAACTTTAGACAAGTAAATAGAGAAATAAATGTCATGTGTCTCATCTTAGCATCCAACTTGTAATAAGTACCGCAAAAGCAAATGCTCGAGAACCCGTTATCTGGCTAACTATTTACATCGTTAGCGAAAACAATTGGTGATCTAGATTCTACTTAGGACGGAATGTATGTTTTTATATAAAGTAAAAGGACGATCGGACGGCCACGGATGTGACTGAGACATAAGCTATGTCTCAGCTAGCTGAGACTTAGCAAAACCGTTTATATAAACAGAAGAAGAGCAAAAACCTTGTTGCAAAACGGATTATGAATTATTACTATATATCATTTGAGGGATCCATAAATTTTTCCAACAAACAACATTTGATTATGAGAAAAGATTGAGGTGCAAATTATTGAAACTAGTCCTTGCGCAACAATTTTAGCACACTTCATTCCACTAGCCGCCTCGTCACGAGCAGCCGCGTCCACCAACCCCTATCCCTCCGACTCCAAACCCCAAGATGGCGGCGCCGACGACCTTCTCCGGCTCGGCGTGGGCGGAGCTCCGGCTGGCGGACGCCCGCGACGTGCCGCACATCCACAGTCTCATCCACCAGATGGCGGAGTTCGAGCTGCTCACGGACCTCTTCGCGGCCACCCCCGAGCTCCTCACCTCCACGCTCTTCCCCACGCCGCAGCCGGCCCCCTTCGCATCCTTCACCGCACTCATCCTCGACCTCTCCCCTTCTCCCATCCCGCCCTCCGCCGACACCATCGGCTCCCTCATCCTCGACCTCTCCGCGTCCCCGCTCGCCGACCCGGAGGCGGCCGCCTTCCCGTCCCCGCGCGGCGGCGGGCGCGTCACGGCCGGGTTCGTGATCTGCTTCCCCAACTACTCCACCTTCCTCGCCAAGCCCGGGCTCTACGTGGAGGACATCTTCGTGCGGTCGCCCTGGCGCCGCCGCGGGCTCGGCCGGATGATGCTCTCCGCGGTCGCGGGCAGGGCGGCGGAGATCGGGATGGGCCGGGTGGAGTGGTGCGTGCTCGACTGGAACCAGAACGCCATCGACTTCTACGAGGGCATGGGCGCCGAGGTGTTCACCAAGTGGCGCATCTGCCGCCTCACCGGCCCCGCCCTCGACAAGTACAAGGGCGCTGGCAGTGCCGGCCAGGAGGAGAACGACGGCGCCGGGAAGGCCGCCGAGTAGGTCTGCAGGAGTCAGATTGCTGGTAGTAATAAAGGTGGTAGAATTTCTGCTTCCGCTTCTCTGCCCTGCTACATTGGTCATTGGTGATGTATTCCTGGATACCAATTTAGTGCATTGATCTGTTCTTCATTGAGATGCATTTTTGTGGTGATGTGTGTTGATGTAGGGAGTTTGTCTTCTTGCCTATGTTGTGTTCAGCCTTAGAATATATCTTGAATTGAATCTGAGACTGGAATTTTTCCCTCTTTGCTGTCATCCTATTCTGCATATATATATATAGGAATACATACATAGGAACTGGGTGCTGCATAGTTAGTGCCACTGCAGCGCCCATAAGCGAAACACTCTTGATGCCCAAACACTGGCTGAAGGGATTCATCATAGAGTTTTAACGTTACAAACATGGGCAATGGACTTTGGTGTGATGAGCCGTCTAAGTGGCTTGCATTTGTCTCATATCTTGGTGACATTGACCCCGAATATTGCGGCATCATTGGAAACATCTAAAAACTCGAGACCCCTCTCAAATAAAGAAGTATGTGAATTGGCGTCCCATGTAGGGCCTGTTGGATACTTCGCTTTTATTTAGGATGAACCATTTTGTATCTGAGGCGTGCTATTAGCTAAACCTGTGGCTATACATCGATCTTTGGAGCGAATGTATTTTGTTCATATGACTTGGAGCATAACGCCAAACATCGGTCTATCCTAGTGAGAACCTAGGTCTTTACAAGAATATATAATGACAGGATAAGATAATAAGAGAAAAAAAATTGAAACTAGGTCCTAAAACTCACTGCATCAAGATAGACTCAACTCGAGGAATATGTTGAAAAGAAGACACTAACATGAGGAATATGAAATAACTTCAGTTGTTCTCTATTCTCCGGTAGAAATAACGAAATTTTAGAACATCTCTTCTTCCGGTGTCCATTTAGTGCTACCTTTTTTGTCTAGACTCCACATACTGGACTCACACTGGTTCCAGAATCTCGACGGTGGTGACAGAAATCAAAGATAAGTTTCACAGTAGCCCTTTTCCTGAAAATCTCGGCTCATGCAGCCTGGAGAATTTGGAAGCAATAATCTCCTGCACCAGACCTTGTACAACTGCCTGGAGAGAAAGACGGCTGGCTTGCATCTTGTACGGTTAGGCCTTTTCCAACTTCGTCTAGAATAAGGTAAGCACAAGGTTGAGCGGGTTCATAAACATTCTAAGGAATGATAACGTGACCCACGGCAGCAATCACCATTTCATGTACACCATCACAATGACATCTAATCTCCCTTTGCTTATGGGTTGGGTCATTCTGTATAACTTGTGCATCTATTCATGGTGATAAGACTGTAGGAGGCTCTCCATACTATAAAAAAAACTCACAGATTTTTTTATTTGATGAACACTGAAATTGGAGTAGCATAATATTACTAAAACAAATGTCATCATGTCATTTCTTTCCCAGCTCAAAATTTTAGAGATTCTCTCTGATTGGCAGAGCTAGCAGCCTAGCACACTCATCAACAGAATAGCCCCAGTAGCCCTTTTCCTTGAAAATCTCGGCTCTTGCAGCCTGGAGAATTTGGAAGAAAGAAATAATCTCCTGCACCGACCTTGTAGAATTGCCTGGAGAGAAGCACCAGACCTTGTAGAACTGCCTGGAGAGAAAGACTGAAGGCTGGCTTGCATCTTGTGTGGTTCAACAACTAGCATATAATCTCCCTTTGCTTATGGGTTGGGTCATTTTGTATAACTTGTGCGTCTATTCATGGTGATAAGACTATAGGAGGCTCTCCTGCTGTTCTCACTATCAAAAAAAAAAGAACTCAATTTTTTTAGTTGATGAACTGAAACTGGAGTAGCATAATAATACTAAAACAAATGTCATCATGTCATTACCTTCTCAGTTCAAAATTTTAGAGATTCTCTCATTGTTGGCAGAGCTAGCACATTCATCAACAGAATATCCCCATATTACACGCTGACTTTATTCCTGTACAAGATTCTAAGTTGTACTAGTCAGACTGTCTGTAAATAGTTAGTTGTTCAAGATCTGAACGCTGCAGATTCAGGTACATGGTGTACGCGAAGTGGCTAGCACAATCACTGGTGCTAAATCATGCAATGCAGAGTCTATTATAAATTTATAACTTGATACTACATATAAGAGGTTACCAAAGAATTTAGAATACCAGCGCATCAATCACTTTCTTTTTATCTAAAAAAATAAGCAGAGGAACTGCATCCTTTGCATGAATTTGTCAACTCTGTTATCATCTTTGACGACATGAACAACTAACTCAAACCCAAATGATAGTGTGCTACTACAGGATCAACAGCTAATTATTCAACCCTGAAGAATCCTGAACTACTAGTTACCAGCGACAAAAACCAAAGAAGCCTCATGACCATAGAGTCATAGATCACCTACTCCTAACGCTCAGCACCGATCGACGATGGTCTTGATGGCACATGTTTGGCTCGCCGAACAGGGAGACGCCCTGGCGCGTCCTCAGCGTCGCGTAGTCGCCGGCCGCAGTAGTACGTAAAAGATCCGAAAAACTTGCATGCGATCGATCGCAGGGGATTCCATATCCTTTTACCAACGATAAATATGCCAGCGCCCAGCGATCAGGCCAAGGCTGAATTGATGGGCCTTTTTCTTCTGCTAAACACATATACTACGTCGTAGGAGAACTTGATTTGGGGGCTCCAATTTTTCGGGGGCCCTGTTCCGTCGAGCACCTCGAACACCCTCTTCGACGGGCCTGCTCCAAGGCAGGCTCTCAGCCGGCTTCCTCCCAACGCTTCAGAGACGGACATCACTCGACCAACAGATAACATCTAATTTGAGGGTAGAGATAACATCTAATCTCCCTTTGCTTATATATGCGTTGGGTCATTTTTGGAGTTAATAGCATAAAACTACCATTTTGATGGTCGAATTTACCATTTCATACCCTCACTTTAGAATCTACCGGTTTAGAAATGGGTTTTGCAAAAAGAAACGCTAAACTCGATGGACAGCAAAACGGACAGCGGGCCCACCTGTAAGGATGGCGTGGCAAAGGATTGAGAACATATTCTAAATGGAAGAAAAAAGGAAAAAGAAATGGATAACCGGCGCAGTCGGGTTCGATCATCGTCTTCCTCCTTCGCAACTGGCGCACACCGGCGCGAGTCGCCGTCCACCGGCATCATCCATTGCATCATCATACCGTCCTGGATGAGTGATAAGGTCGCCCACCTCGTCCATTCTCTCTCCCCCCACCCCCTCCCCCCGCCTCACCTACTCTCCTCTCCCTCCCCATTCTCTTCTTCTCGAGCTCCCGAACACCGCCGCCATGGCCGCCGGCTAGCGCCCTTCTCCGTCCACCCTGAGCAGCCCAGACGCTCCACCTCGTCGCCCGCTTTGTCCCCGCCAAATCATTCTTGTCGGGATGCCCGGAACGAACGGATCGAGCCATTCTTCCTCGCCTCCAGACGCCGCAATCCCTACATATACATCTTGTAAGCCGCCGAACGGGATAAGTCAAACAGTTGTAAATCTCCGAAGTTTGTAACCTCTCCCGAAATAGTGAAATTTTGCTGGCTAGCACCCGTGGTTTTCTCCTTCTTCTTGGAGAGTTTTCCACCTTAAAATCATGTGTCCCATGTGTTGATCTTGCTTTTGTTCATCCCTCTGCCACGTCAGCAAACGACCTGGGTCCCGCTGTCAATTCCAGTGTCAATTCAATCAGTTGCAGTTAGTGCGAGTTGGAAAAATCTCTGTCTGAACTGGTAGATTTCTGTACGAAAAACTGAAATGGTAACTTTGATGCTATTAAAACTCGGTTATTTTGTATAGCTTGCAGTACTACATCTATTCATGGTGATAAGACAGGAGCCTTTCCTACTATTCTCACCACCATCGAAAGACAAAATGACTCCAGTTTTCTTTTTTAATGAAAACTGAAATTGGAGTAGCATAATAATAATATATTACTAAAACAAATGTCATCATGGTATTCCCTTCCCAGTAAAGATTTCAGAATAGCCTTATCGACTGGCCGGGCTGGGCTAGGAGCCTAGGACGCTCATCAACAGAATAGCCTGTTTTCTTTCCCAGGGAATCGCAAACGGGTGAAAGGAATGCCACATGAGCTCTGTTATCTTGATCATGACATTGAACAACTAACTAACTGGGTACCAACGATCGATGGTGCGCTGCTACTAGAGGAGATCAACAGCTAATTTTATTCAAACTCTGAAGAAACCTCGAGTGACCATACAAAGAGCGAGCGACGCTACGCCTGGCTAAGGTTGGGGAGTTGGTTCAGCAGCGGTCGACGATGGTCTTGATGGGCCCGATGCTGGGCTCGCCAAGAGCAAGACGCCCTGGCGCGTCCACAGCGCAGCGTAGTAGCCGGCTGCGCCGGCCATGATCCTGAGGCCTATCCACCACCGCTCCGCCGCCGTGTAGGTCCCCGTGGGCATCTCCGACAAAAGGTCTTGCTCCGACATCAACCTCGGCCTGGCCAGCTCCTCCTCCACTCCCATTGACGGTGCCGAGGCTCGCTTGTTCTCCATGGCCAAACTCCAGACCGACCGCCGCTGAGACTGCAAGTTTTTGGGGGAAGAAGCTGGTGCTAGCTAGGGAAGAAGAAATGTTTGTTGCTGCAATGGGAGTGGAGCTGGTGTGTGTCAGTGCGTGCGTGCGATTATAAATAACTACGAGTAGTGTTTTCTTGGGAGGGAAGAAAGCAGCTCGCGGCTTGAAGCAGGGGGCAAAGGAAGGAATTCCAGTCCAGTTCAGTAAAAAAGAATCCTACTCGTACCGGAGTTTCATACCGTGATTTACTCGTTATCGTACTGCCATCCGGTCCGGAGAAAGCTCTTTCTTTTCCCCTACTCCAAGGCAGGCTCCCTCCCGGCCGCCGCCTCCTCCTACTATATTAACAGACGACAGGCCGCACCTCCAAATCCACCAAAGCAATTAACACGAGCCACATCGATCGATCTTCATCTCGACACACCCAAGTTTTCGTTTTCGATCTCAGTTTAGCTTAGCGTTTTCGTGATGGAGAACAGCAAGGTAGAGGCGGCGTCTGCGGCGGAGGAGACCGGCAAGGTGGAGGCGGCGCCGGCGCAGTGCTTCTTCAAGAGGGCGACGGTGCCGGAGGACGCGACGTTCGTGGAGAAGACCAAGGAGCAGCTCAAGAGCTTCACGGAGGCGCCCATGGAGGAGCACTGGTCCTGCCTCAAGAACACGGTGCGCAACATGTTCGCCGACGCACCAGCCATCTTCGGCGGCGCCGGCAACGACAGCAGCAAGGCCGCGCCAACCTCCGTCGAGTCGCAGTAGGCTAGATCGACCTAGATGGCCCCTATGATTACTAGTACTATCTTAATTTACTTCTCGTTAATTTCTATCGTTGCTACTTAAACAGCCTTGCGGTTTTACTGTGGATTTTGCGTTGATTATCTGGGAGTTGTTCTACTTTGCATAGTTATTCGATATGTGATTCTTTTTTCTAACCGATTCGATACGTGATTCGTGCTCCCTTGTTTCGAAGGGCGTTTGAGCATCAAAAAATTGCAGTTGCAGCGTGATCACAGAATTGCGACGGTCCTGCCTCATTATTCTTTCTATTTAAAATAGATTTCGAAATTGTACCGGCTTCATCGAATTGATAAAGCTTAGCAGTGATATACAGACATCACTGAACAGACGAAATAAATAATGAAGGGCAACGTGTCAGTTGATCTACATGTTGATGAAGAAGGGGGTAAACCTACCCCAAACTATCTCTCTACCTCCTAGACTAAACTCGGCACATCACATTGTTAACCAAGGGAATTAACTTTTTTTTTTGAAATTAAGGGAATTAACTAATAACACTACTAATCCCAGCTGTTGTGTGACCAAATACCATCAATGGTGATTAAACTTCCTCCTATGCCGGCTGAAGTCGGAGACGTACCGGAACCGCTGCCCGCATCCAGGGGCCGAGCACGCATAGGGGCGCTCCCCAGTGTGGGACCTCACGTGCTCCGTCTGCGCCCACAGCCACTTGAAGGTCATCCCGCAGCCGTCCCAGGGGCACACAAACGGCCGCTCGTCGCGGTGGACGACCTGGTGCCGCCGCAGGTACTTGTGCGACCCGAAGCGCTTGCCGCACGACTCGTCGGTGCAGATGTTGCGCTGGTGCGCGCGGAGGTCGGCCCTGCACTCGAATGTCATGTCGCAGGACTCGATGTCGCACTGGAACAGCTCCACCACCTCGGTCCTCTTGCGCTTGGTCGCTGCGGCCGAAGAAGAAGGCTTTGTGATCTCGGTTTGCGACACCGACGTCTCTTCTTCAGTTGCTGCGGACTTGTTGGACCTCGGTCTGAGGCTCTCGCATGGGGCACGGGCGAAGCTCCCGAGACTCTGTGAACTGTCAGTGGTTAGTAGCTCTGATTCCCTCTTCCTTCTGCGCCGGCGCTTGCGTCTGGCGTAGCATATGATGTCTGTTCTTTTTGAGACTCCGATGCTTCTAGAGACTATGTTGCCCCCCTTCAAACCCTGGAAGTTCCAGACACCAATTTCTTCATTGTTTTCCTGTTTGACTTGTATTTCAGGGTTCTGAACCTCAAGCAGTCTCTCAGTTCCCAAACTGCATGGAAGTGATGCTCCAGCATTTACAACTTCTTCATCATGCCCAACATCGTCTGCAGAGTGCTCATTGCTAGCCAGCGTCATCAATGCCAAGGAAGCATTGTCAACCTCATCTTTTCCACCAACATCTGCTAGCACGGATTCTTCTGCTAAAACTCCAAGTAAAATATCAGAGAATCCGATTCTGCGGGAGCTGGATTTCTATTTTCTCCAGAGATTGCTGTCGTCAAAGCAGCTTGCACCCCTTGTGAAACGATGGCATCTCTCTTCAGATACTTATGCTGCAACTCAGTGGGAATATTGCTGTTGAGCTTGACAGCCTTGACACCAGAATGGCTGGTACCAACCTGTATTGGTTCTAAAGAACCGATTGGCTCTTCTGGATTACGAAGTTCAATGTTATCCCGCTCTTGTTGAGCTTGCAGCAGTTTACCTTTGCACTCTGAAGTAACAGTATAGGAATCTATCATTTCATGATTGCTGCTACCTTCCGCAGTCATACTTCCACTGACAAGGAACTGCTGTACAGACATACTCCCGGAACTAGTCAGCTCATCTGACTTGACACTTTGCTGTTCAATGGTAAAGTCATCTGGTACCGCAGATGAATCCTGAGAATTGACTGAACAATTTGAACCATCAAAAGTACTAGCACTTCTCAGACCGTCAAGTTCACAGGTGCCAACACTTACTGGACCTTCAGAAACTTGATGCATCATTGGATATTCAGCTAGAGCAATGGGAATATCACTCACAAGATGCATGTCTTGATCACTGTCCTCAGAACAAATGTCTATATCATCAGCTTCTTGCAACCTACTTGGCTGCAGGGGGGCGGCCAGTTCAGCAGGTTGCTGTTTTTTGGCATTCTCATTAGCATTTCCAGAAGCTCCTATCTTAGTCTTTGTAACTGCAGGATTAACTTCCGCAGGAGTTACTGTGGCATTATGACTAGAAACAAAACCAACAACCCTGTAGGCGCTTCGTGTTTTCCTGCAGAGCCATTTGAGATTTGGAACAACAGAAACAGGTGCAGAAGGCTTATCTGTGATGTCTAATCTCTTCCAAAAGGATAAAGGAGGTTGCTCTTGACTCCCTGGTGTTTCTTTCCTAAGCTTGGCAAAATATTTCATGTTTAGACCCATCTGTGACGTCCAATCCCTTCCATCTTCCTTATATCCCTCATCATCAATTGAGATGTTGATTAGATGTAGATCAGATTTGGATGCATTTGCAAGTGGAACATCTTTACAGTCAAACTGAAACTCTATTTCCTCAGCAATTGATATCGCAAGTGCTTTTAGCTTGGTGTAATCTGCAAAAGTTGTAAGGGCAGATTAAACTTCAAGAAATAAAACAATCATATAAGAGCAGTTAACATGTCTAGAATTGGTTCCAAATCATGATCCAGAACAAGCGTTCAAGTGAGATTTTGAATGGAGGCAAAAGGTACCAGCTGGGATAATTTGTATGCAGCTGCAATTAGCACTCTTTGGTCACCAAACATGGAAACGTGGGGCAAGTGCTCATGCTGCGTGACACAAGCGTGCAACCTTTGAGAGTGATCCTTTTGACCTAAAGTTTGGACTTGGTGCCATAAACAGTTTGGGTGACCCTTTTTGCTAAGTAAACCAGTAGTATCTTTCATCAGCAAAATGAGAGAAATACTACTTGACCCTATACCCACTTTATCTCCACCATTGCATTACTCTATACTGCTATATAGCAACCAAAAGGAAGCCCATTTACATAAATAAGATTGGAGATAGATGATGCATTAGAGCACTCAACTCACATGTAATCTGTCATTTACATAGATGACTGCAATTAACTGCAAGCAGAGCTCACTTTCATAACACCACATCGAGCAAACACCAGAGTTCAATTGTACAGCTTAGTAGTCTATCCAAAAAAATATCTACTGTGTCACAATTAGTGAATTCAGTGCTCCGTCCTATTACAAGGATCCTGGGTATCCTCCATTCAAAATCTAGTTTATACAATGACATGTTTTGCTACTTGGAATTCCAAATTCTTGGAGTTATTGTATTCAACATAACAAATATAAACACTAATTTGCACGGTATACTAAGAGTACTGTATCCATTGTGAAAGAAGCCATATAACAATTTTAATTGCAGAGAAAATAAGTTCCACGAATATAGACAATCTAAATCATTGTAGCATGCACATTATTATTAATAAAAAGCTTTAACGAAACAAACATGATGACACAACACAAGTGTGTCAAAAGAAGAGTTACTGATTTCACATCTACTGTGAAGGATCAGACAACATGCCTCAGGCATAGGCAATTAAACAGAATATGAGAACAAAAGAAGTTATCGTTATAACCTACCTGAATGGCAAATGATGAGAGCATGTGCGCCACCTTTGCCTTCAAGCAACTCCTCAATCTCAAGGGCATGTTGCAAGCAAAAGATTCGTGGTCGTACAAACGCAGAAGTTATATTCCAGTTGCCAATACAACTTTCTACGGCTTGCGCATCAATGTCATCTCCCCGGTTTGTTTACTGGGTTCTGTACCAAAACCACTGCTCGATATTTTCGTCTCGGTTGTCTCTGTGTTAATGCACGGGTGAAAGGTATTTCCACCGCTGCAAGATTGTGAACTATTACTATGAGGCTGCAGGGGTCCATCCAGTTCCTTATCTGTGAAATAATCGCAAGCTTTATGTGACTTCCCATTCTGATGAATGAAGTTAGCCTGGTCCACAGGGTTGAAAGGTCTATTGGCAATAAATGGATGTCCTGATAAATAAGGAGAAACCTTTGTCAAATTTTCATACATGCAAGAAACATAACCATATCATTGTGGCTGAACCTGAAACACAAAAAATAGAGAAGTACAAGAAAACATCTTCAATAAACAAGCAAGGATACATATATGTATTTGAAAATACGTGCATGTTGGTAATAAGTATGAGATAACGGGGAAAAGAAGTTCAGTAATGTGACAATGTATCACCAGCAAAATTAGAAAAATAATATAATTCTTGTCGAGAAGTAATATTAGGAAGGTGAATTTTGTTGCGTATCAATTATGTTGACGATGTTATAATAAAAAATAACTTACGATGAAATTAATGATAAATAAAAGTAGCATGGCCATTTGTGATTCTCTATTCATCCATGCCCATAGTGAAATGTGCTAAAGTCATGTCCAAAAGATAAATTTAAGGATGCTAAAAATTCAGTTCCACATAGGTTTCTAATTAATATATATAAGAGAATAAGATTGGCAAGCAGCTGCTCACTGTTCACTGCTCACACTAGAACAAGAACAAAGAGAAGTACTAACAATGAGAAGACAGTTCTAGACGGAAAATATCTGCAAACCCTCGATAATATGGTTCACTTATTTCCAGCACCCATAAGAAAGCCTGGGAAGTAAGAAAAGGCACCTGAATTGCTATGATCAGGAGAACATCGAGGTACATTTGAATGGTTCTCTTTTTCACAATTCAGCTTCAATCTTTCCCTATCAACAAGGGACATCTCTTCCAATGCTTTTTTAGAAGGTTGTAAAATTGCCATAAATGGGAAGCCAAGAATTCCACAAGCAACGCAGGTCAATGAGCCAGAATCAATGCTCAAATCAAAAGGCAGGCCACTCTCATCATCAGTGTCTGCATCAAGTTTTCCCCCCTCAGAAGCAGACATAGCATCGGAAGATTTGCTATCCATAGACATGCATTTAGGTTCTATCGCAGCCATATGTACAATACCATCAGATGAACAGTTTTCTTTGGGGATAGATTCAATACTGTGACCATCATCAGCCTTCCCAGCAGCTTTTGGGCCAGAGGAGCAGGAATGTAGAGCAGTAGAAGATGGCAGCAAGTCAGGCTCCCATAGAACAGCATTAGCAATTAATTTCTTTTTAAGAAAAGAACACACAAGCTCAATTTCACTAATCATATCCTGTAAAAATTCCTGTTTAACCAATAGTTCTCTTTCTTCTTTTATCCGGTCTCTCAATCGAGAGGTTCGAACTCCATACAGTAATTCTCGGGGGGTTCTGAAATTAAAATAATCCACTAGATTCAAAGTTCTGAATGATAAACATAATAAGAATTTGCAGACTCGGGTTCCTAATATGGACACCAAAATCACTAGAGATAAGCATGACTAAATCCGTAACCATACCATGGAGACAAAGAGAACCAGAGACAGCGATTATAATGTACAGCATGTGTGCTTCTTCTGTTAAGTTTCCTTTTTGGAGGGTTGTAAAATTGTCATAAATGGGAAGGCCATAAAATCTGAAGTAGCATAGATTGCCAAACTCAATTTACAATCTATGTTAAATTACATTGCAGCAACTAGTGATTCTTGCTCCTACAAACTAGCTGGATAAACGGTTGGAAGCCACATTTTAAGCACATGCAACCTGCAACAGCATATGATACTTTGGGTAGTCAAGTAAATGCAAGATTGATACTTGCATTGAGGATGTTCTACTGTGGAACTCCTTTCCATGTGCTACAAGCAACACTTCTACCTATCTATGTGAATATGGTCTTTGGTGACTGAGCAGGATATATTTGGTTCTTTACTTTGGTTTGGCGCCTAGTGTCCCCCTACACAAGTTCTGATACATGCACAACTACTTTTGAACCCATACATGATCATTTGATCAGCCAGGTCTAACAAGTGAATGCCCCACTGAGTGTTTTTTTAAAGCACTCACCAAAAAAATGAGATAAGAGGTTTGCAAAACTAACAAGTACACTTGATTAAACTGCTAGATGTACCAATTGGTTTGTTTTTTAGGAACCATTTGGCTTGTTTTCGAAGACAAAAAGTTGCTACTATTCTGCTGCATTGATCTGTATGTAGGGTGACTGAAAAACAAAGCTTACCTGGATATAAAGGAAACTGCTAGCAGATACAATAGCTGTTGATGAGAGAGCATTGGAAGATGATTCATCACAGCTCTTCGAACTGCGGCCTCTTTGGCAAACTTCAACCACTGTGGAGTTGCGAAGTTCGCAGCTTCTCCACAATTAAATCCTGTAACATAACAGTCAGTCCATTTGGAACTACTACTTAAGTGCAAAGAAACAAAGGAAATGGAAATATGGTCCTCCGTTTCTACTTTTCTACATTGTACATTATCTGCTGGTAGCCCAATTAAATGATTCTTATAGATAGGTTTTCTGATTTCAAATATAAGCAAGGACCTCAAGGGGATCTGAAGTCATAGTAGAATCCATGAACGTCTTACAGGCATGCAGAGATACGACTATCCTGGTCATTAACGAAACTTAGAGCAGCACTGAGTGAAGACTTATGAAGTTAAATTCTTCAAATATCTACATAGATATAAAGTATTAGAAGCAAACATGATCATAGTTTGGGCAAGAAAAAATTTCATGGGTTCACCACTAGTATATATTGCCATATGTACCTAAGATAATCAGAGTTTTTTTTGCGATGAGATAACCAAAGTTATTGTGACAAAACAGTACAGCAGCACACAACAGTCACAGGTAATTTACAGCTTAGCTAAAATGGATAGTTTCAGAATAGCAGAATCATGATGAACTGAATGTAGTAACAACGAAAAGGCATAGTGAAATCTAGAGGCTGGATGGTGCGACTGACCGTGGCTAAACCCAACATGGTAGGCCCTTGGGAACGTCACCACAAACTCACCGGGATACTGTACCAGTCTGAAGGAGAAATGCATATATCAGTACAGAAATGTATTTCCAAATATGGTTTGCTGACAAGAAAGCCCTTATTGAGCAGTGAGCATTTCAGAGATTGTACCTACAGCAGGGCAGACCGGCGGCTACAATGACCTCGGGGGACATCAGCGTCGTCTTCTCCCCAAGCACTGCCACGACGCTGCACGAACAACAATCAGTGCTCATCATAATGCTACAACATATGATCAGAGAAACACAGGGAAAGAGGCAATACCAAGGCGATCAGGGTTGCCTCCGTAACCATGGACACGGATGACCTCCTCGAGCTCGGCGGCGCGGTCCCCTGGAACCGCATACCACGTCTTGGGGGCGCCGGTGTGGAGGAAGTTGAGGCTGTGTAGCTCGTGGTCCTCGATGTGCCAGGCGAACCAACTGAAGAGCATCCCGATGTAGACCATGGGGGAGGTGACCCCGGGGACGTCGTCGGGCATGAAGCGGGTGAGCGAGCCGGGGGCACGCGCGATGGCCTGCAGGTTCCACGGGCTGCTGGACAGCCTCCACCCCACCGCGGCCTTCTCCTTCTCCGAGGAGTCGTCCGAGGCAGAGGCGGCGCGCCTGCGGCGCTTCTTCCTGCGGGGGTGGGGCTGGTCGGAGGGGGCGAAGCCGGAGCCGGGGACGTCGTTGGCGTACTCGACGTAGATGGGGCGGTCGGCGGAGGCCTTCCAGAAGAGGGCCTCGACGGCGAGCGGGGAGGGGGCCGGGTCGCGGGCGAGGTGGGTGGGAGAAGGCGCGGGACTTGGCCTCGAACTGGTCGAGCGTGTAGCGCTCCCGCTCTGCCAGACCTGCTTGAGGACGTGCGGGGGCGGGCGGCCGCGGCGCGGGGTGCCGAGCTCCTGGTGGCGGGTGGTGAAGACGGCTGCGGCGGGGGAGGCGGGGAGGAGGGGTCGGGATTGTGATTGGAAGCGTCGGAGGCGAGGAGGAGGGAGCGGTTGAGGCGGGCGAAGACGTGGCGGCGGGAGGGGCGGTGGTAGGGCGGGATGACCTTGCAGATGCCGTAGGCGGCGGCGTGGCGCTCGACGCGGGAGAGGAAGGCGATGGGGTCGGCGAACTCGGACTCGGTGGGGCGGTACTCCGGGGCGCGCGGCAGGCCGCGGAGCCACGCCGGGACCTCCGGGGGCTCCGGCGCGGGCGGCATCGGCGGTGGGCTAGGGTTTTGCGGGGGCGGAGTGGGGGAGCATTTGGGTTTGAGAGGAGGGGAATGGTATGCGAAGACGGTGGGGGAAGAAGAGGAAGGGAAATGCGGTAGACTCGCTCCAGTGTCAGTGTGTGTGTTGCCGCCCGCCGGCAGGGAGTCTCCATTCTCCGAGAGGTAAAGATCCCGAATTCATTTTTGGGCGATGATAATGATTCCACGGTTGGCATGTTCGGTTTTCCACAGTTGCTATGTATGGTGGTCGTCCATTTTCCATGACGAGAAAGCCCGACATATTTTTATTTAGGGTCTTAACACTACTCCCTCCAATTTAAAATAAATGTCATAGTTTAAAGTGAGATAGTTCAAATTTCTGACACTTATTATTATGGATCAATTATGGATCGGAGATAGTTTCTGTTTGGTTGGACTTGGCTTTCCTCCATCCCTATTGGAATTCGTTTCTGGCTTTCCGCTCTCAATTCCCCATGTAACATGTTTCCTCCATCCGAGTGGTATTCATGTTGCATCAATCTCTCTCTATCCCCTCTAGCAAACAGGAGCGCCTCCCTTGTCCTCCATCTCGTGTTTTCCAACTGAGATAGTTATGAGTTTGCATGTCCCAAAATCACTTGATTGAAAAGCTCAGAGTGTTGTAGGCGGCGCCGTCAAAGCCCGGGCCAACCTTGCAGAGCTCCCCGGTGGTGGGGGTGCATTATCCGTCAAGGTCAAAGTGAAGGGCGTTGTGGCGGCCTAACTATGAATCGTTGGCCGGAGTCGTGGAAGGTCTGGGAGGAGCCTACAGCCATGGTAACAAGGTCAAACTGTAGTAGCAAGATCCATTAGATGGGCACTATAATGTTTTTTGTGTCTTAGTCACCGCTAACTCACCACCACAGACGTTTCGTCCATCGCCTCAGCTCCTAATTTTATTTTATTTATCAAGTTGCCCATGCTTTTTTTTAGGAAAGGCTCAAAGAGCCCTGCTTTTATAAAGCAAAACACAAAGCATTCAGGGAGGACACGGAGCCCCCCTACTGTTACAGACTAAAAAACAAAGAAAACAAAACACCGCACAACGCACCACCAGAAGTACATCTCCAGAGGATATAGCATTACAACCCAAAGTTCGAAAGATAAACTAGAGGCTCACGCAGAGCAAACGAGAAGAAACAAGGGCTAGAAGGCACAGCTAGCCCACGCCTCGGTGAACTGACACCAACAGCTGGAAATTCTTTGCCACCGTCTTCAACTTCTCCAAGATCGCATCCCGCCCTTTCCTATGCTTTTCTGGCAAGAGCACCCTCCATAGGGACATATAAGAAATAGCATGATGAAGATTAGTTAATGGCGAGGAACACACTTTGCGATTAAATACCAAATCATTTCTCGTGTTCCAAATGGCCCACGCCAAAGCCCCAAAACACATCCAGAAATTCAGGTTCTTTTTTGTCCCGGGATTTCTCAGAGCAACCTCTGAAAATTCCGCAAAGCAACAAGGGGGATGATCCCAGCCCAAGGCTTCCTGAAGCACCACCAGCTAAAATGAGAAATTGGACAATTAAAAAGCAAATGGTTTACCGTCTCCAGCTCCCCACACAAGGTACAACCAATACTCCCTGGTCAACCTTTTGCTTTCAAGCCAACTGTGACTTGAATCCTACCTCTAATGCACATCCACACAAAGATCTTAATTTTCAACGACATTGTGGACTTTCCACAACTCCACCATTCGGGTATCCCGAACCCCCGGATCCAGAATCATGTTATACATAGTTTTCGTTGTTTACACCTTTTTCTCCGTCAAAGCCCAATACCCTACATCCACTTCTCTGTTAAGTTGAACCCCTCCCAGCTCCCGCATTAACTCAGTCCATTCCCTCACTTTCCCTGTCCCCAAAGGACCTCCCGAAACCCAGACGAATCCCATCCTGGCTGATAACACTGCAAACTGATACCTCTGTATCATCACAGATGTCAAACAACCGAGGAAAACTATAGCACAAAGCCACCTCTTTTAAACCATACATCACTCCAGAATCTAGCTTTCTTACCATCCCCCACACGGTAGGCGATACCCCGAGCCACCCAGATTTAATAGCATGCAAACCCTTCCAGAATTGCGAAACCACCAGCAGCCTCAGAACTAAAAGAAACTCCCCTCTCCCAAGTACTTTTTCCTCAAGATTTGACAACTCAAATCCTGGTCCCCTCCAGCTTAATAATCCATTTTTGCCAACAGAAACATTTCTCGCTCTACTTTCCCAGACCCTCAGCCCACCATATTCCTTCGGCTTACACCAGATGGTCCCAGCGAACCATATGATCTGTGGTGATTTTTCCGTATCTCCCCAAAAGAAACTCACCCTTACCATATCAGCTGAGTGATGAATACCTTCCCGGCAGAAAGTAAAACTCATGATGTAAGTCACAATATTACTGAGACAAGAATCAATTAGGATCTTCCTACCACCCGACGAAACCGGTTTGCCAAGTTGCCCATGCTGTCATCCTTTGGTTTCTTCCTCCGCTGATTTTTGAAAACGTGTTGTGTCTATCTATTCCAAAAAATACCCTAAAATATGAAAACTCACCCTAGACCTCATAAACATTCTCGGAATTTTTGAAAAAATGAATTGAATATTGATTATATAAATGATCAAATATCCAAAATTGTCTTATATTTTTGGAAGCCCTCAACAGATTTCAAAGCCATGTGAGACAATAAGCATTGTCCATGACTTGCCATCGGACCAATTATGCAATGCATGTATGTGCATCTTATGTGAACCTACGGTTCATGATGAATATAAATTCGAATGTTATACATTTAGTAACTTAAAACACTGTGTTTGGTTGCAGGGATTTGGAGCAGGGAAATTGAATTGGACACAAATTCCAAAATCCGAGATGGAAATGAATTTGGCTTCTAATTCAATTCCACTGTTTGGATGTGTTTGGAAATTTCTGTTGGAATCAAAGGAAGGAACAGAAGGACAGTGAAGAGGAGCCACGAGAGGCTAGGGAAGGGCCAGAGAGAGACCGACGTTCCCCGTCAACGTTCACCTGGCGCCGGCGAGCGAGAGGCAGGAGCGGGCTGGACGCCGGTGACCGCGCGCAGAGGCGTCGTCGTCTCCCTCCCATCGCGCAGGAGGCGCCTTCGTTCCCTCCCGTGCGGGGGCGGCGGGAGAGGAGAGCTCGGGAGGAGGGAGGGATTCCTCGGCCGTCGCCGCCGCCACCGCCGTGCCCACCTCGAGGTGTCGAACAGAGAGGTCACGCAGGAGGCGCCGTCGTTCCCTTTTGTCGATCTAGGGTTAGCATGGGTGCGGGAGGGCGGCGGGAGAGGAGAGCTGGGGAGGAGAGCAGGAGCATGCGGCGGCGGGGGAAGGCAGATGCAGGGGTGGGCGACGGCGGAGAGACGAGAGGGAGACGGCGGGGGCACGCGGCGGAGCAGAGACGGGAGGGAGACGAGGGAGACGTTTGAAAGGACAAGGATGTCGCCTAGAGGGGGTGAATAGGCGATTAAAACTTTTCCGGTTTAGGCTTGCTAATTGCGGAATAAAACTAGATGTTTAAATTAGCAAGCTAACAACCTAAATATACTAGGCTCACCTATGTGCACCAACAACTTATGCTAAGCAAGACAAGCAACAAATGATAGCAATAGAATACTTCAAGCACGAAGTCTATCACAATGTAAAGTGCATAAGTAAAGATCTCGGGTATAGAAATAACCGAGGCACACGGAGACGAAGATGTATTCCCGAGTTCCTCCTTGTTAAGGGAGTACGTCTCGTTGGAGAGGTGTGAACCAACACAATGGTTCAACAACCACAAAGGTTTCACCTTCTTCTCCGATGAACCGCACCACAAAGGTTTGGTTCACCTTCCACTATCGGAATTCTTCGAGGCGGAAATCCGGAGCCTTTCAACAACAATCCGGGGCACAACCCACAATGGGATGGGGGCTCCCGAACGGCTTTCAACAACAATCCGAGGCACAACCCACAAAGAGATTGGGGGCTCCCGAACGGCTTCAAGTGACCACACAAGGGTCCAACCACCACAAAGGCGTCTAGGGCCCGAAGACCCAAGAGTAACAAGTTCACAAGATTTCAACTTCCACGAATCCTCGTGGAGAGCACACCGATGCACAAAGCAATGGCAAGAGCACAAGTGCTCAAATCCTTCACTCTCAAATCCCACCACAAGCAACTAATGCTTAGGGGGGAGAAGAGAGGAAGAACAAAGGAAGAACACCAAATCCCTCCAAGATCTAGATCCAAAGGCTTCCCCTCACTTAGAGGAGAGAATGATTGGTGGAAAGGTGGATCTAGATCTCCTCTCTCTTTCCCTCTAATTAGAGGCAAGAATCATGGAGGAATAGAGAGAAATCCAAGCTCAAGAAGGTCAACAATGGGGGGCTTTTCGTGCTCAAGAGCTTGGGGTCATTGGGGAAGAAGGTCCCCTTAAATAGGAGCCCCAAAAACTAGCCGTTACCTGAAAAACGGCCCAGGAGCGGTACTACCGCTAGCCCAGCGGTACTACCGCCCCCTGGGGAGTTAGAACAGAGAAACAGGCTCAAAACGGGCTCCAGGCAGCGGTACTACCGCTAGCCCAGCGGTACTACCGCCCCGGGAGATTTCGGTACTGGATTCCCAGCGGTACCGGGCGGTACCCGCCTAGTACTACCGCTGGGCAAAAACTGCAGAAAACTCCCAAACGAAAACGTCGATATCTTGAGCATCCGAACTCCGTTTTCGATGATCTTTGGCTCGTTGGAATCGTAACGAAGAGCTTTACAAGATCATGCAGAGAAACATCATAGTCCAACAATGGAGATAAAACCAAATGGGAAAAGGTTAGACCTCTCGATAAAAGAACAACCGATAAAACCTCCAAACCAAAATCGCAATATGTTTCTCATCCGGACTCCGTTTTCTATGATCTTGGGCTTGTTAGAAGATACTCACAAGCTATACAAGATTATGCATATACACATCATAGTCCATCATGTGAGGAGGAGAACACAAGAGGAGAGTTTGACCTCTCTACAAAAGACGAATCGGTAAAACCTCCAACATCAAAAACATCACAAGATATTCAAATGAAATCCGTTTTTGATGAACTAGAGCTTGGTATGGAGATGAACACAAGCTCTAAATTCCCACATGGATAAAAGCCAAATAAGAACCAAGAAGGATGATATGCCAAATATGCAAAGGTTTGAGCTCTCCACAAAGATGCGATCAAGTTACTCACTTGAGAGCCCCTCTTGATAGTACGCCGTCTATCCTATAACCCGGTCTCCCACTAACACCACGAGACCGGTAAAATAGAAAACCTATCAAGATCATACCTTTGCCTTGCGCATTCCACTTGAGCTCGATGATGACGATCTTGACTCTCTCAAGTTGGAACACCTTTCTTGATTGTGCTTGCTAGCACATGCTTGATGAAGACTTCTCCAAATACTCCCCCATACCATTATGGGAGAGCCTCGCTTAGCTCCGTCTTCATGTATCCACTTGCGCTCCAAATTCTTCTCTTGATATAGATGATGGCTTGGAGATAAACATGAAGTACACTCAATCTTCTTTTCCAAGCCATGCTTGCAATAAGCTCAACTCTTCACATGACCATTCTTCATATAAACCCTTGGATGGAACCTTGGTCATCATGAAATCTTCGAACCTTGGTCATCATGAAATCTTCTAGAGTCCAACACATGAACTCCAATCTTTTCCTATGGACAAGATCTACAAGTATATCTCAATGCAAACATTAGTCCATAAGGATTGTCATTAATTACCAAAACCACACATGGGGCAACACATGCACTTTCAATCTCCCCCATTTTGGTAATTGATGACAATCCTTTTTACGAGGGTTTATATAATGAATTAAGCAACCATGCAACACAAAGAGCAAGGATGCAAGAGCAAGAAAGGCAAATGCTTGAGAACGAAACTAAAGCATAAAACCAACAACTCTTAAACCCTCTAAACTTCTCCCCCATTGGCAACGATTGCCGAAATGGTGAAAAGTAAGAAGGCCAATATAATAAGAGCTCCCCCATAAGGTGTGCATTTCTCATAATGTGAGTGAAATCAAATGCACATATTCAATGAAGAATAGATGGAGGGAGATCAAACTATATTGAGGATCCAAAGATTGTAAGAGAATATAAAAAGAAAGATACTTCAACGAAAGAAGCAAGCAATCAAAAGGATCCAAAAAATGGTCTAAATATCAAGAGGGAACTCCCCAAGGTACGTGCACAAATAGGATTTGCATTTGAATATAGTGTGCACAACATGGAATCCTCACTCCCTCCTAGATAAATTCGAACACAAGCACATGCAAGAGAATATAGAGAAAGTGAGGCAAAACAACTTGTAACAAATACAAACGTTTTGCAACATGAGCAAGGAGCGGCAAATAAAAGGATGGGTGTGAGATATAAAGACATTTTAGGAGACTAATACAAGGATGAGCAAAAACATCAACATAGTCTTTCAAAAAGAAGTTGCACATAGTGTATATCATGTCTTTCCCATACCCACACACCATAGTAGATATAGCAAATAGCTCCACAAGCTTATTAAAATGCGAAAGCATAACACATAAACAACAAAAGCTTGTGCCTTTAATTAGAAACCACCAAGAAACAAAAGCAATAAGAGGTGGTCACTAAAGAATTGGAATACCAAAAAAATGTAACTATTCTTGTGTATAGTTTCTAAGTAGACACCAATCACGAGATATAAGTCCACAAATAAACATGTACACACAATAGGTACAAAGGTAAAGCATGATATCCAAGAGGAAGTCATAAATACACCAATAAGATCTTTGCTTAAAAGCATAGCACAAAGCTCAATTTTATCTTAAAGGATATAGATGAACTTCCAACACATACTCATCATAGCATCAAAATATCCACAAGGGATAAGGTAAAAATGGGATGCTCCGAGAAAGATAACAAGTATCGCAAAAGGCAAATGATTTTGAAAACATCAATATTACATATGCGAGACATAGAGTAGAAAGTGCTAGATTAACATATTTGGGATTGGTGAATCATGAATATATATCCCCTTGATATGTAATCATCCCGGCTCACATTTGCAATAAAGACGTTTTGCAAGAACAAAAGAATTGCAACAAAGAGATTCATGCCATGAAACAACCTACAAAGGTTGAAAGCTAGAAAAGTATGCATGAGGTAGATACTTGTTACCGAGATAGCATTGGTGATGTAGAAGATAAGAGTTCACGATCATCCGAGCTTGGCTCCAATAAGCACATGGTGATAACACTTCCTTTAAATGAGACAAGCTTCCAATGCACCTCCGATGTACCTAAAACAAATTCAAGTACAACATGGTACCCAAACTCATTGGGTCCAAAGTAGTTAGAGCAACTACAATACATAGGACAAACTCCACATAAATATGTGCATATTGATATGAAATTGAATTTCATGCACATCTTAGCCATTTAGGATTTGATGGAGTTTATCCTATATATTGGATCAACGAAAGTAAGCATGCCATAAGATATACATATAGTAAATATGCATGCACGACTTTCAAGAACCAAACTAGATACAATTTGGACAAAACACCAATTAAACCAAGAAAGCACACACAAGTGTGACAAGAAAAGAATTGTCCAAATTATATCAAAAACCCAAATCAACACATGATTGAAAGACAAAGATGCCAAATGAAAGTAAGATACCAATTGATGAAATATCATCAAGGAATAAACCAAACCCTCTACACTTCTCATGATGGCACAAAGTACCAAGACGAGAAATGTTTGTCTTCCAAAGAGACACGTCATCGGGATCAAATACCAATTGAACACAACTAATGTTCAAAAGCATATAGGATGGCTCCCCCAAGATTTGTGCATTATTTATGATCTTGCATTTGAATACAAAATGCACACAAATGGGATCATCACTCTCCATACATATTATTCAAACACTAGTCATGTTCAAGGAAAGCAATAAGATGCAAAACCAATTTAAAGAATGATGTTCTACTCAATGTAGGATAGCTTCCCCAAGAATGGGATCATTGCTTTTCCTAACACAAGAAAGCACAAAGCGAATTTTGAGTAGAGCAACAAGGATCCAAAAGATACAAGGAAGACAAGTGAGAGTTAGATCAAACAAATCCTTGGCAACAAAAATAAGGCAAATTCAAAGCAAAAGCCAAAGTGAAGATGGTCTACAAATTTCACCACACATATGAGTATCACTTGTCAAGGACAAGGAGTATATAGAGATATTTCTCGGTGGTATATAGGAATGATATTGAAGACCAATTTCACAACAAATAAGCATATGGCAAAAGAGAAGATTTAAAGGCCAAAGCTTAAATAGATAGATATTCTTGATAGCTTCAAGTATTCACGCGATCATGCAAAGCCACTACAAAGAGTAGCTTGAAGCAATCGATTTCCCAAAAGGATATGCGAACATATTTGGGGAAAACCGTACCAAGAATGTCCATCACAAACAAGATCCAAAAGTGATTAAACAAAATCATTTTACCAAAGATGGAACTTGTTTGAGCAACATGCCACATAGGAATAAGATTAATAACAAATCAATTCTAGGTGGCAATACCTCACATGTTCACATTTTCTAGGCTTGTAATATGCACATAGCTTATTACTCCCCCATAATGTGATAATCCATTTTTTAAAAAAGAGGCAAACAAAACCAACTCGAGAAATTAATGGACATTATAGAATTTGAATTTCTCATGAGCATGACATACCACATAGAGAATAGATAATATTGATATCATCACTAAGTGGTATTCCTCATGTACACACATTTTTAGGATTGTGAAGTGCACGAAGCACATCACTCCCCAAAATGGAATAGTCCATTAATCTCTCAAAAGAGAGCCAACAAGATAAGATATCAAATAAAAGCAATAAGGCTCAACACAAGTAAATGGTGTGCAAACCAACATACACATACTTGATTACTCAAGATAAGTAAGTAGAGAGCACAACACATACAAACACTAGCAAGGTACAAAACCTAACACATGCAAGGGTGCAAGCAACTTTCAATGTATATATGATTTAAATAAAAGTTACCGCAAGGAGGAACATTGGATATGAGATAGAACAATATAATCCAAATGACTTGACTTGAGAGAATATAATTGATGAAGATCCCTTAATTCTTCATAATGTAGCCAAGTCTCCAATGCCCTCCAACAACACCTATTGATCAAGTTTTAGCTTGTTGGTCCCCAACCAAGTTGGGTCCTAAGAGGTTAGTCACAATAGGCTTGGCAACCCAAATGGTTCTTTTCTTGACACCACTTTGAGTACCAACATATTTGGCAAACACATTGCCAACCTTATCCTTCCGAAGAGAATAATCATCATAATAATAATGGGGTTGGATAAGGTACCATTTGTGCATGAAGAAGCAAGTGACCCTTCTCACGGCATAGGTAGCAACATCTACTTCCTCCTCTCTTCTTAGTTGGAGTCTTGACTTGAGGAGGGGTAGCTTGATTCTTCTTGGGAAGAGGCCGTTCTTCAACTTGAGGAACTTGAGGCTTCTTCCCTTGTTGCTTCTCACTAAGAGCCTTCTTCTTCAAAGGGCAAGATCTAACATGGTGCCCTTCAACTTTGCACTTGAAGCAAACAATCTTGGCCGAATCTTTAACTTGTTCTTGGCCCTTTTCTTCTTGTTATACTTGGACTTGTTCTTGATATTGGAGTTGAATCCAAGTCCACTCTTGTCATTGGGGCGTCTTTGAACACTCAACATATTGTCAAGTGTAGAATCCCAACATGACGCTTTTCCAAGTCTTTCTTCAAAGAAGTGACTTGGGCCTTGAGCTCATTTAATTCCTCTACATGGTTAGTATCAACAAAAACACTAGAGGAAGTAGAAGCTTCATTGTTAGAGCAACAAGGCATGAAAGTAATTCATCACAAGATTAGCAATATATGTGATGTGAATCACTAGGACTAGCACATGGCAATAAGCATTTTAGTAGAAGTTGTGCCATTGTCCACATGAGGCTCACAAGATGTTACCTTTGACATAATAGCCTCATGAGCTAACTTTAGCCTAGCATGGGATGCTAGAAGATCATCATTAGAGCTAGAAGCTTTTCATGACTTTCTTCCAATTTCCCATACTTGCTATAGCAACTCAAGTTGAGCCCTTAGCTCAACATTCTCCTTCAAAATAGATGCTTCACAAGAAGTGGAGTTAGTAGCACAAGCATCATTAATATTAGAAATGGAAGAAGACAATTGACAAGCTTATCATTCTTAGATAGTTGAGTTTGGAGTTGATCATGAGACTTGATAAGGAGAGAGTGTTCACTTTCTAAAGCCTTGTGAGCTTTGTCAAGTCTCTCTATGTCCTCACTTAGTCTAGCATTGCCAACACCAAATTCAACTTTTTCCTTTTTAAGCACTTTATATTTAGCAATAGCATGATCTCTTTCCTTAATGATTTTAGCAATAATAAGATCATTAGACTCATCAAGAGATTCAAGTTTCTTCAAGAGAAGACCTAAGCTCTTCTTCTTCTCAAGAGAAGCTTTCAAGGAAGCTATAGTGATAGAGTCATCTCTCTCAATTTGACATTTCTCATCAAATTGACTTTCCAAATCCTCAATAAATTCCCTACTCTTAGAACATAATCAATGATTTCACATAGAGGAGGGATAGCTTTACTACCTTTGGGGAGAGCACCAAGTACCATCTCACCCATCTTGGTTAAGGATTCAAAATCAAAACCTTCTTCATGAGAATCCTCATCCACATCATCACAATTTGGATTTGAGGTGGGAGACACCTCGGAATCCTTAGCCATAAGGCAAACATGATTAATGATGAAGGATGAAGAATACTTGAAGCACCATTTAGGTCCATGTCTTGTTCCAACAAATGTTGGGATTCCTCTACATTGTTAGCACACAAGACTAGAGGATATGGAAGCATTGTTTTCATGGCAACAAGACATATGAAGCATATCATCATGAGATTTAGTTAAACAACTATTACATGATATGCAAGGACTATCAACTCTAGCATGTATGACATTTGGAGTGCTAGAAGAGTTTAAGTCCAAAGATAGAACATTGCAATGATAGAGAAGAAGTATAATCAATAGTAAGTTCACCATCACCAATGCAATTTCTATCACCACTCACCATATCATTACCTTGTGACAAATCACATGTTGGTGAAGTGGAAGAAGTTGTGAACTCATCACGGCCGGAGGTGGAGGAGAACAATCATCCTCAATAATTTTGGACACTTCATATATATCTTGAAGCTTGGTCCAAAGCTCATGAGCGTTCCGAAAAGGCATGATTGAAGCAAGAACTACATCGCTCAAAACACATATAAGACCATTAGAAACTGAGTCTCGAGATGAGAGTTTTCCTCATCCTCTAAAGATAATTCTTGGAATCCTTTGGAGGAGAAAAACCCACATCCACAATCCTCTTAATATAATTTGGACCCATGGCCCTAAAAAGATTAAGCATGCGAATTTTCCAAACATCATAATTTGTGCCATCGAATATAAAGTGGGATCGTGCACTAATTCCCTAAACGACATCTTTTACTCTCTAGGCGGTAAAGCCCAAAAAGAGAGCCCAGGCTCTGATACCAATTGAAAGGACAAGGATGTCGCCTAGAGGGGGGGGGTGAATAGGCGATTAAAACTTTTCCGGTTTAGGCTTGCTAATTGCGGAATAAAACTAGGTGTTTAAATTAACAAGCCAACAACCTAAATAAACTAGGCTCACCTATGTGCACCAACAACTTATGCTAAGCAAGACAAGCAACAAGGTGATAGCAATAGAATACTTCAAGCACGAAGGCTATCACAATGTAAAGTGCATAAGTAAAGCTCGGGTATAGAAATAACCGAGGCACGCGGAGACGAGGATGTATTCCCGAGTTCCTCCTTGAAAGGGAGTACGTCTCGTTGGAGAGGTGTGAACCGACACAACGGTTCAACAACCACAAAGGTTTCACCCTCTTCTCCGATGAACCGCACCACAAAGGTTTGGTTCACCTTCCACTATCGGTATTCCTTCGAGGCGGAATCCGGAGCCTTTCAACAACAATCCGGGGCACAACCCACAATGGGTTGGGGGCTCCCGAACGGCTTTCAACAACAATCGAGGCACAACCCACAATGGATTGGGGGCTCCCGAACGGCTTCAAGTGACCACACAAGGGTCCAACCACCACAAAGGCGTCTAGGGCCCGAAGACCCAAGAGTAACAAGTTCACAAGCTTTCAACTTCCACGAATCCTCGTGGAGAGCACACCGATGCACCAAATGCAAAAGGCAAGAGCACAAGTGCTCAAATCCTTCACTCTCAAATCCCACCACAAGCAACTAATGCTTATGGGGGAAGAGAGGAAGAACAAAGGAAGAACACCAAATCCCTCCAAATCTAGATCCAAAGGCTTCCCCTCACTTAGAGGAGAGATTGATTGGTGGAAGGTGGATCTAGATCTCCTCTCTCTTTCCCTCTAATTTGAGGCAAGAATCATGGAGGAATAGAGAGAAATCCAAGCTCAAGAAGGTCAACAATGGGGGGCTTTTTCGTGCTCAAGAGCTTGGGGTCATTGGGGAAGAAGGTCCCCTTAAATAGGAGCCCCAAAAACTAGCCGTTACCTGAAAACGGCCCAGGAGCGGTACTACCGCTAGCCCAGCGGTACTACCGCCCCCTGGGGAGTTAGAACAGAGAAACAGGCTCAAAACGGGCTCCAGGCAGCGGTACTACCGCTAGCCCAGCGGTACTACCGCCCCGGGAGATTTCGGTACTGGATTCCCAGCGGTACCGGGCGGTACCCGCCTAGTACTACCGCTGGGCAAAAACTGCAGAAAACTCCCAAACGAAAACGTCGATATCTTGAGCATCCGAACTCCGTTTTCGATGATCTTTGGCTCGTTGGAATCGTAACGAAGAGCTTTACAAGATCATGCAGAGAAACATCATAGTCCAACAATGGAGGATAAAACCAAATGGGAAAAGGTTAGACCTCTCGATAAAAGAACAACCGATAAAACCTCCAAACCAAAATCGCAATATGTTTCTCATCCGGACTCCGTTTTCTATGATCTTGGGCTTGTTAGAAGATACTCACAAGCTATACAAGATTATGCATATACACATCATAGTCCATCATGTGAGGAGGAGAACACAAGAGGAGAGTTTGACCTCTCTACAAAAGACGAATCGGTAAAACCTCCAACATCAAAAACATCACAAGATATTCAAATGAAATCCGTTTTTGATGAACTAGAGCTTGGTATGGAGATGAACACAAGCTCTAAATTCCCACATGGATAAAAGCCAAATAAGAACCAAGAAGGATGATATGCCAAATATGCAAAGGTTTGAGCTCTCCACAAAGATGCGATCAAGTTACTCACTTGAGAGCCCCTCTTGATAGTACGCCGTCTATCCTATAACCCGGTCTCCCACTAACACCACGAGACCGGTAAAATAGAAAACCTATCAAGATCATACCTTTGCCTTGCGCATTCCACTTGAGCTCGATGATGACGATCTTGACTCTCTCAAGTTGGAACACCTTTCTTGATTGTGCTTGCTAGCACATGCTTGATGAAGACTTCTCCAAATACTCCCCCATACCATTATGGAGAGCCTCGCTTAGCTCCGTCTTCATGTATCCACTTGCGCTCCAAATTCTTCTCTTGATATAGATGATGGCTTGGAGATAAACATGAAGTACACTCAATCTTCTTTTCCAAGCCATGCTTGCAATAAGCTCAACTCTTCACATGACCATTCTTCATATAAACCCTTGGATGGAACCTTGGTCATCATGAAATCTTCGAACCTTGGTCATCATGAAATCTTCTAGAGTCCAACACATGAACTCCAATCTTTTCCTATGGACAAGATCTACAAGTATATCTCAATGCAAACATTAGTCCATAAGGATTGTCATTAATTACCAAAACCACACATGGGGCAACACATGCACTTTCAACGTTTCCCAGCGATTCCGAGCTGGTGAGCTGGGAATGTTTTGCGGTCAGTTTGTACATGAGGATTCCGCTGCGGAATCTCGGGCCGTTTCCACGAGAGGATTCCCAAGCCACCCCAAACAGCGGAATCGGTGGAATCGACCCCAATTCCAATTCCCTGCCCCAATTCCCTGCAACCAAACGCAGTGAAAGGGTTTAACATAGAACAAAACTAAAAGTTTGATCGAAAAAAATAATGGGTCGTACACTCTTGTAACTTGCTAACGCCTTAAGCTTAGCTGTCATCTTTTATATCTTTCTAAGTCCTAAGCTCGCTAGAATTGAAGCCTTCTCCTTTACTCACATGTCAACATCATAGTAGGTCCCACTTAGCTCATATTATTTATTTATAGTTCATAGTTTCTTTAACATGTCAATTTCATGGTAAACCCCACTGAGCTCATATTATTTATTTAAAGGTCAAAGTTTAAATTCAATTTGAAAAAAATTATATTGGATATATACGTATGTTTGTACTTATCTGCTAAATTTTTGGAAAAATAAAAAAGGATTCGCATCTATAAAAAAAAACAAAATTGTGGCTGTAAAAAAGGAAAAATAGCTCCATTTCTCCTCAAAATTACTCTTTTTGGGTAGACCGAAATACAAAAAAAATCTTCTAGAGTGCATACAATATGTAAACGTAGTTGTATGTTTTATTTCAAAAAATTGAAATCTAAACATGTCGTTTCGATTTTTTTACAAGGAAATGTAGTGAGTTCGGAGCTACTGGCGTTACCCAACAACTCTCTCTCTCTCTTATATCCGCCACCAGCGTCCACCATAGCATCGCGCGGCCTGTGTCGCGCGACACCATTTCTCTCCCTCCGCCTCTGTCGAGCAGTATTCGAACAAAAAACAGTCGTCCCTATGCAAAGTTTGCCCGTCTCTCCGCACACATCTCTGGCTCCGTGAAGCACCTGGGACTATAGGGCACCTCCATCCTTGATGTCGTGACTCAAGTCCATTGTTAACTTGCATGCCACGTGTGCTCTCCTCTGGTGGCCATCCAAAGCCAGTGAGCTGAAAGACTTTCTACAACCCCCGCAGTAGTTGCACGTGAACACTCATGTCGCCTCTCGCATCCGTCGCCATTGTCACTGTTATTGTTAGTAGTGCTCGACTCAGTGGTGGTGGCAGCTGCGGTTGAAACCGTGAATGACAAATCGATGGTGAATGGGGGTGGAAGGATGAGGTATACGCCTCTTTGTTGGACGCCACCTATTACTGATGCAAGATGATGTGGGTATTTATCCGTGAATTTTTCCTACGGTATATTTGCTTATGTCTCATTTGTATTCAGACAACGAGTCATATTATGTAAGAAAATGCATGTGTGTATTTTGTAGATGGCTAATTGCATACACTAAAAAGGACCTATGTTTGCCTAGACTCGGATGCAATCATTAGAGTATACAAAAGTCATGACCACGAGGGTATAATAATAAAATAGCATGTGATGTTGAACCGTGTGGCAAACATGACATGACAAACTATATGTTAAGGGAAGGGCATGCCTGCAATTAGATATATAATTTTGGTGGTATTGATGCCAGTTTATTTTTGTTTATATTTTATTTTATACAATCTAGATCCAATGCACATATTAATATGGCATGTAAACGGTTTAGGATCTCAGTTTTCTCTATATTGTTGTGAATTATTTAGTATTTATTGATGGAATGTTCCTCTGTTTTTATATAGTACCGATCATATTCGATGCAATTTATTTAAATATGTAAAATACTTAGGCCTACTATTATAATTATTAATTTTGGGATAATTATGTCTGAAATGTCTACTTGATTTCATTATATTAAAATCAATAAACCTTCATTGTAGGATCTCGATGGCTAATCAAATCTTGGCTAATCTATCTCTCCGAGTTTGCAATTTTTATCATATCGTACAGTGTCTACGGATTGTTGGAACTTTGATCAATTTTTTTGTTCGAATCATTATAGAACCATGTACACAATTTAACTTTCATGACATTTCATAATTGTCGTTCTATCCTAATCATCTAATCGAGTGTAAACTTTTTTAAGGGGGTTATGCTCTTTCTGTTGAGTGGTGTACTCGTAACCTTACTATAACTAATAACCGTGTCCCTTCTCTACTCCTCTATGTTTATGTGAGGATGTCTGAGTAATCTTGTTGTAAAATAGTGAGTCAGTGATACTGTTTTATCTATCTTTGATACTAACTTTTATTTATATTTATATCTCGCTAAATTTATTTTTGTTCATCTATCATTGTTCGTATTAGAACAGACGCGGCAACGCGCGTCTTTTCCTTTTAGTATCGTACAATGATTCCACTTTAGCTTGTTGCTAAAAATTCATGACACCGTCTAACGAAAGAACTGTTCGCAAATTAATTGGCATCATCGTCTAAGGCCTCTTTGATTCTAGGGGTGGGCATAAAAACCAAAAACCGAAAACCGAAACCGAATAGACTGAGACCGAAAAGACCGTTAGAAATTTGGGTAGCAAATTAGAAAAGACCGAAATTAGATCAGAAATTCGGGTATCACTTATACATAACCCGAATAGACTGAAAGAACGATTTTATTTTATTTTGAGTGAATTACGTACGGAAGCAGCCGAATTTGTGTGCCAGCCTAGCTTATGTGTACATCTAGTTTATAGGCCCAACTACTAAATCAAGCATACCATCTAGTCTCTAGGCTCAACAACTGGGTATCTCAACCCAGCGTACTGTAGATTCTCCCGTGCATGAGAGATCAGTCAATCGTTTCCCACTTTTCCTGTCCCGGGTGCCGATTCCCCTTCTTGCGTCCTATATTTTGGTCTATTTGGTCATGACCGAAGACCGGACCGAATAGACCGAAGACCGAAGAACCGAAAACCAAATAGACCGAATTTATTACGGGTATCATTTCTCGATGACCGAAATTGTTAAAGATCAGAAAGACTGAACCGAACGCCCACCCCTATTTGATTCGCGATATTCCATTCCAAACATGCAGGAGCAGAGAAACAAAATGCACATTTCAATCCTTGTTAGTATAGGATTTCATATGCACAATACTCTGTTCGATTTCACCGAAACAGATGACTCTTACCAAAGAGATTTGATTGGATGTCAAATTTCGTGTGAAACGTAGTGCCAAGGATTCCTTACGGAAATTCATGTGGTTCAACTCTACAAATCGAATAAATGCTAAAGATTTGAATCCTGCAATGAAATTCGTTTTATCTCTCGGTGCACAGGATCTGCCAATCGCATACGGCCACACGAACGGCGGCGAGCTGGCCCATGCCATCAATCAAACTCCACATACGCCACCTCCACTCCGTCGTGCGTGATCCAGCTTGGTTCGCCGCATGCGCCCTACCAATTCGTACACAACCGGCACACACCACCCTCGCTGACACGTGGGGCCACCTGTTCTGGTGACCGCCATGTCAGTGGCACCCAATCTTCTTCAAACAGAATTTCCGCAGACAGCAGCTATTATCGTGGCGATTAATAAAAACAATTAAATCCCAATCCCGTTTCTCTCTCCTCCTCTCCGCCCCGCCTCGATCCCCAGCCACCTCCTTCGCGCGCTCTCCCGTCGGCCGCTCCATGCCCTCGCCGCGGCCCTGATCCGCCCTCCGTCCGTCCGTCCCCATGCAGCACCGCTCGCCGGCGGCCGCCTCGGCCTCCGCCTCCCCCGGGGCGGCGGCGGCGGCGGCCATGGCGCCCGGCGTGGGCGGCGTGGAGCCGGCCGTGACGCTCGACCAGGTCCCGCGCTGGAGCGACCCGGACCAGCGCCTCCCCGCCGACGCGGCCGGATCCGAGGCCCCCGCCTCCTCCTTCCTCTCCTTCGCCGACCCGCTCGACGCCGCCGCGGGGGCCGCCGGCCGCGGCGCCTCCCGCTTCCCCGTCGACGACCATGTCAACTCCAAGATCTACCTCTGGCGCGGACACCCCTGGAACCTCGAGGTCGACGCCGTCGTCAACTCCACCAACGAGGTCCGTCCGGGATTTCCTTCCCCTCTGGCCGCCCGCTGCAGACACGTATGCCGCGATCGATGTGCTATGCTAATGGTTGCTGCTGCAGAGCCTGGACGAGGCGCACAGTAGCCCCGGATTGCACGCGGCCGCGGGGCCGGAGCTCGTCGAGGAGTGTGCCACCTTGGTACGTTTTCTCCTCTCGGCGTTTGGATTTGGATTTGGGAAAGGCGATCATAACACACACGGCATTTTTTTGTGTGGATGGTTTGCAGGGCGGGTGCCGGACCGGGATGGCCAAGATGACCAATGCGTATGATCTGCCTGCTAGGTTGGTCATTTCATCTCTGCTTTCATGAGCGCCCTTGCACTAGTTACGCTGCATACTTGGTACTACTTGAGAATGTAAGACTAGAGAGTAGATAGCAGAGCCTCTCGAGTATTGAAATGTAGTAGGGCACAGAGCCTCTCGAGTACTGAAATGTAGTGTAGTAGGGCAATCGGTGTTGTGGTTATGACGTGTGTATGAATTCATAAACAAAAGTGTGTCCGTTGCCCATTGGGTATATAGACAATGTTTACTCACTAGAGAAGTGCATATGATCAATAATCCTTACCTAATTCCTGATTTTGCAATTTGCATCCTCTATGCTTGTAATTTTTAGAAAGAGGGCAGTCAAATTGACCAATGCTGAAGGAATTTTTGGATAATTGTTGTTTCATCTGCACTTGCTGTCTTATAGTCATCATTTTTAAGTTGCAAAGCAGAATCTGCCAGCAGAAGAGTAATTGCAGGGATGACGTAAGTTCATATTTGATTTAGCCTGATGCGCTTGCGGAAAATGAAATTGGATACCAAAAGTAGTGCCCACTATGAAGTTCATCTGGATAAATTGGCAAATTGTTAGATCCCTGCAGAAGAAATTAACGGCAAAGTACATTATCGTCTGGACTAACTGACAGAGCAACATTTTGTGCCGTATGCTTCTATGAGCATGAAAAATTATACTTTCCTGGTTCATGTTCTTCACCAAATGACCCTGGATTGCACTCTGAGACACCCCATCCACCTTTTCAGTCAGTCACTGCTGTGAACTGGGACATTTTCTTGCTAAAGCAATTCTGTTCTGCTGATGTATTTACCTCTGGAAAATCGGTGATATCTTATATTTTAATAACTATAAATGTGACAGTGTAGTCGGAAGATCTGTTTGGCCCAAAACGCTCATTATTTTCTGACCATATGGGTGATTACTCTGGCTATGCAACATCACACCAGCCATTACAATTGCAATGCTTGCTCAACATAAACCAGCTATTACGTGCTC
The DNA here is from genome assembly GCA_947311845.1 of Poa pratensis. Classification (NCBI taxonomy): domain Eukaryota; kingdom Viridiplantae; phylum Streptophyta; class Magnoliopsida; order Poales; family Poaceae; genus Poa; species Poa pratensis. The sequence continues at coordinate 2,702,894 of CAMZMU010000117.1, read as the reverse complement.
ATATAATTCTATGGTTCCATGCTGCATTTTGTACTGTCAAGCCTATTGCAGTTTGGCTGTTTTGATTCACAGTGCAATTTGAACGCCACATTTTTCATTTGGATAGATACTTATTGTAAGCATATAAGAGCAGAGTGTGCCTGCCCCCTGCCGTACACTTAAGGATGATATTTGATTTTGTTTATTTGCTCTTCATATGTTATCAAGCTATCGACTTGTTTTGCAGGAAAGTCATCCATACAGTGGGCCCCAAATATGCTGTCAAGTATCACACAGCTGCAGAGAGTGCACTTAGCCACTGCTACAGATCTTGTTTGGAACTACTTGTTGAGAATGGTCTTGAAAGGTATATTATATGCTTTGATGCTTGAATACTTACATATTTTATTTATGTTGCATTTTGATGTCTTCCAATACTGCATTCTTATGTTCCACACAATACGACCTGCATTTTTACGAGCTTAAGTTACTTATTTTACCTTTTATGTGTTAGCATCGCAATGGGCTGCATATACACAGAAGCAAAAAATTATCCTCGTGAACCAGCTGCTCATGTGGCAATAAGTGAGTTATTTTTTCAATATTTTCTTTCAGTTCTCTTTATGTTCTGTTGTTTGATTTGTTCTATGGCTGTTATTCTATGGATGCAAACTGCAAACAATAGATTTTGTCCATGTTAACTATTTTCCGTTCAACGATTACCTTTTCCTAGTTTCTAAGTCCCATCTTCTTTGGATGAGGTTGAGCAGGAACTGTTAGACGTTTTCTGGAGAAGCAAAAGGACAAAATAACTGCTGTTGTCTTTTGTACTACATCGTCATCTGATACAGAGATATATAAGCGGTAATTAGACTGAAATCTAGTACTGCTAGTTGAATGTCGTGATTTTCCTGCATAGGTTAACAGTGTTACATTCTGCAGATTGCTTCCTCTCTATTTCCCACGGGACAAACAGGAGGAAGAGATTGCTTCGCTAAAACTTCCAGCTGATGTTGGGGATGAGAATGGTGAGCCAATAATAGATGAAAGGAAAATAAGAATTAAAACATTGCCTGCTGAGGCAGCAGATAGCAAATATGCAGTTCCCGTGCACGCAGATGTTCCTCTTTCTGGTTCTGGATTGACACGTAGAAGGTGAGATTCAAAACATATTACTTGATGATGATTCACAGAAAATGAGTCTTTGTGCTACCTTAAGATACTTAGTCTGCTTGGAGTTTGTCTGATTCTATTCTGTTCTATACAGAAATTCTAAGTTGGATACATATTTGGATCCTACCTTTATGTCCATAATTAAAGATCCAGATCTCCGACGCAAGGAGCAATGGGAAAAGTCTGCTCAGGCAAAGAAGGGATTTAATTGTGCTAAGTTGCTTGGTTTTGGCGATCTTGGTGGTCCTGCATTATCGGCCGCCGAAGAATATTCACTTCATTCACGATACCTTGCTAAAGCAAATTCCCTTAACCTTTCAGAAATTGCTGAAATGAAAATAATGTATGTGAATTGTCATTTTCTGTTTCTTTGGATTTTCTTTAGTTTGCTTTCTATCCATGATTATTTTCCTGTTGGCACTATGTCATGTGCTTGGATTTTGATATTTTTCGCCTTTCCAGGTACCGTGGCGGGGTTGATAGTGAAGGGCGTCCAATCATGGTGGTTGTTGGCGCTCACTTTCTTCTTCGTTGTTTGGATCTTGAACGATTTGTTCTGTATGCAGTAAAGGTAATTATTGAAACACTTGAATTTCTCATGATATATAGTAGGTATGTAGTACGGTTGCGTATATCATGATTCATGAGCTTGTAAGTATCCATATCAAGTACTGCTGCCTTAAAATGCCATGGTTTCTTAAGGTGTCAAATGGGCCTAGAAGGATCTAAATACACAATGCTATTCTGTATATATATGCAATTTAACAAATTGAGGAGTGGGCCTAGCAGTTAACAATGGCACAACCTTGGACTGTGGAACTAGATCTTCTAATTCTCTCTAACTTATATATATGATTGTTGCTGTAGCCTCTTTTGATAATATCCATTCATCTCCATTTATGGAACATTTGGACAACTCTGACAGGATCATGATATGCTTTGTTTGTAGGAATTTGAACCTTTGATTCAAAAGCCTTACTCAATTGTGTATTTCCATTCGGCAGCGTCATTACAAGTGTAAGTGTTGGATATGTAGGCTAAACTGCATCCCTGTCTCAACCTTGGTGCATTTATCATTTCAAAATTATTGCATGTAACATGAGTTCTTGTAATTTAATTTACAGACAACCAGACTTAGGATTCATGAAGCGGTTACAACAAATGCTAGGTCGGAAGCATCAGCGAAATCTTCAGGTTGGTACCTCATTTGTGCATTACTGATTTACGTTTGAAGAATATTAACATGTGATCTCATCGTTCTGCTCAGGCTATATATGTACTCCACCCCACGCTGGGATTGAGAACGGCTATTCTAGCGCTGCAGCTTTTGGTTGATGGAGATGTACGTGTGGTTGCGACTAACTACTTTTCTCTTGATTATTATATTGGGCATGGTTGTTTTCTTGCCACTAACTTTTTGTTGTGTGTGAATTAGGTCTGGAAGAAAGTCGTCTATGTCGACAGACTTATGCAGCTGTTCAGATACGTACCACGGGAACAACTAACCATTCCAGATTTTGTCTTTCAGTAAGCAATCTTTCTAGCTCTTTCGCAGGTCTGGTAACTAAGCTATGTTCACTACTGACATGATTAATCACGCAGGCATGATCTCGAAGTGAATGGTGGGAAGGGCATAATCGTGGATCCTAGAACAAAGCATGTCTACCAAAGACCATCAGGATGATGTTTAGCATGTAAAATCTCGGTCCGCTGTAGAAGTGTTCACTTGTAGATCCATGCAGCATGTATCTAGTTGAGTTGGCATAATGTTTTATTACATTCTTTTCTTATCATAGGAATGCAAGTAATAGTATATATATATTATGTGTAACCAAATAAAGGTGGAATCTAATTGTCTCTCGAATTCTGTACGTATCTTGTTGTGAGTAACGAAATAAAGGCGGAATCTAATTGTGTCTCTGAGTTCTCCCGCTGGTTAGTCCCCTGGTGATCGTGTACTGTAAATTTTTGACAAGTCCTTGCAGTGGAGTAATAGGTTGACCGGTTACTGATGTTCATCTTGTAAAATCATGTACGTCCATCTTCGTAGATAGGATTCATCCGCCATATGGTGCCCTCATTTTGGCCACCGGGTAAGTTACTTTTTGTTGTTTGCCATTTATTTCGTGCACACTGGTAAACTTTGTACGTTTTAATTTGAATTAACTTTGGCTGGCTAGTATGTATCAAAGACAATCTGTTTAGAAAATGTCAAACCATGTAAAATTCATCTTTCTGGATGGTCTGTCACTGTTTGATAAACCGGGCTGAAATTGCACGAACTCTGCTACAAAGTGGTCCTCAAACATATCATCTTCAAGCACGATCATACCATATGCTTGTTCGGAACATGATCAAAGTAAAACCGGTTAGCGGAAGACCATATATAATCAGTTCAACCAAACGAGAACTTTATAATTTTATTAAGCAGGTATGAAAATTAGCTTCTGATTTACAGCAAATTTGAGGGCCGAAATTCTACTTTTTTTAGATGTTTTTAATAGTTAGTTGACAAATCCATTTGGATCTACTACATCTAATGTAGTGACAAATCCATTTGGATCTACTACATCTAATGTAGTGGAACGTCATGTATCATCACTATACTAATTGAGTTTGCGGTTGTGGTGCTTTCACGCTTTAATTTTTAAGAGTTGACGGATTGATATAAGAAATGCATGTTGCTTTTATTAAAGCTGTTGCTGATAAGAGCCCTTGTAGATAAGAGTGGTACCGTCTCTTGGCGTTGATGATTGTGCTCTTATCCATTTCGTCTAACTATTTCCATTAAGAGGGAAAACTGTCTATATACTACAGATTATAGTAGTTAAGCTTCATGACCTTTATAATTATTAAGATGGTATTATTGTGGAGTCACGACGGCATCACATAAACTACAGATTAGTATTACAAGTTGGCAGGTTCCCCCGCGCATATTCGGATCTTCACATATTTTGATCCGTTGAAAGAGTTTGAAATATATAAACTAGCAATGTCATGCTGATCTAATGCCACGGCTGTGTGAGCTGTGTTTGTCCGGACGTTGCAATATGCAAAAGAAAAAACAAGGAGGGAGAGAGTCAATGATTTAGATAGTACGGAGTACGGCTTTCAACGCTGCCCTGCCCTGCTTGCTTGCTAAATCTGAGTATGTCAAACGATCAATGTTCCGAACATATGGTTGTTGCACGAGCAATTCTGTTTATAAAAATTCTGTTTCAAAAATTGTACTGTATTTAGCAAGTGTGCAAGAGCAATTTCAATGGCTTTGTCTGCATGGCTATATTTGATGACTCACGACATCTCTAGCCCATCCATAAAAGTCCCTCGACTCCACGAAAACTGAAAAAGCGGGGGAGTTATATCCATGTAGTCCTTCCCCTATTTTGCAAACTCTCAATAAATTAAGGATTAGACCGAAAACCCTCAAATGCAAGCAAGATATGATGACAAGGTGGACAATGCTAAAAAAGAACGAGTCCCAATGGTTGAGGGGGATAGTTAGTGCCGACACACACTTTATTCAGATTGGCGGACAATATCCACACACGAGCGAGTCCCAAATCCTAGCATGATACGCAAGACAACGTCGCCAACAGAGCCTCGTCGAGAGCGCAACGGTGGCGAGATCTTTTAGAACCCAAAAGCCCACTCGACCAAGAGGGCGAAGAAGTAGACGAGCACAAAAAAACTAGTAGATTGGTTCGTTCGATTGATGTTTCAATCGGCCGTCACCTCTCAGGTCTACAAATATCCCCCTCATTTTTTCATCTAAAAAACTATATTTGTTCGTCTCAAAAAGTTTCTCAACATTATCTTGAACATTTTTTTCATCTGAGATCATATAGGGGACCATTCGACCAAGGTGAAGATGGAAGAGTGTAGGCTTGCTAGAGAGGAATAGAGGTTGAGGGTGAAGGACAAAAAAAAAAGAAATGATGAAGAGAAGAAGTAGAATGAAAGGATCATGTTTATGGATGTTAGTGGGATGGTCGATGCCGCGACAAATACCATCGAGTGATCACTTGGGACAAAATCTCAGCTTCCAAAATGCGGTGGTTGTGGCAATGGGGTGCATAATTTATGTTGCATCTGGTCGCTTTTTGATGAATTATTGTGCAAGTGGTGGGTTTTGGATGTTCTATGTCATGGTTTGGATTTGAAATGTTGTTAAATTTATGAAATCAACTGAAATGTGTGCATTAGAAGTATCAATGTTTCAATTAATATGTTGTGCAAATATAGTTTATGTATGCAAAACGATGGAAGAAATTACAAAGTAAATGTTATTGGTAGTTCAGTTTTTAGAAGAATAGGCAAAAGCCCAACTCTTGTTGAAGGGAATTTTTTGGAATTCTTTTTGGAATTTATCTCCGGGGTGAAAACACATGATGTGACCTTCAACGGTTGGATCTGGCGCTGGTGACGCTTCCTCATGGTTCCCTTCCTAGAGGCGTTGCTTTTGTAAAACCTCTTTTGTAGTTCATGAGTTGCCAATGACGGTGGTTGGTGTTGTTTCTGCCTCAAATTTTATGTGGAGTTGCGTTTAGTTTGGTGTTGTTGTCTACCGCTCGCTTCATCATGACATCTTTTATTTTTCTTCTTTGACAATTTGATCGTTTATATACTCGATGTCTTGACATGCTCTATTGATTATGTGTTGTTAGAGGTATTTCTCTTATCAGGTTGGTATAAATATATTCCACAAACCCATCAAATTATCGGGAGCTAAGAACTACTAACCCCATATGTCAAAGCAAGGTCACAAATCCATTTTTCCTTTGATAACTTAAGAAACAAATCATCGCATAATCTCGACCTTTTCTGGCAAGCTTGCTCTGTGTCCGTACAATTTGTGCCGTTCGGGTATATTCCCGGCATAACCATGACATAGGTTTAACAACTTTCTTTGCATAACTGTATAATGAAACTTGAAAGTCAAACCTGATAAACAATAGAACGACATGTAGCCCAACCATGCATCTTGACAATGTACGGCTGTACATGCTGTAAACTAGCCAATGTACGGATTGGGATAATGATCAAATAAAAAAAAATGTTCACGAAAGACCAATATACAATCAGTTTTCTACCAAAGAAGATATTTATAATTTTCAGCATTTATAGAAAACGAGCTTACGATTTACTGTTATTTGGAGGTCGAAAGTCTACTAGTTTGAAAAAGTAGTGGACAATTTCATTCATATCTACATATAATACAGTGCAACGCCATGTATCATCACTATACTAACTGAGTTCACGGTTATTGTGCTTTCACGCTTTAATTGTTTTTATAGAAGTTGTTGTCGATAAGAGCCGTTGCAGATAACAGTTTGGTAGTAACTTCTCTTGGGGTTGATGATTGTGCTCTAAATATTTCCATTCACAAAATCTGTTGATATCACGAGTTCTTAGTTCGAGAGTATTGGTTAGAAGTAGGTATGAAGACAATCTTAGGAAATGTCAACCCATTTAAAATCAGCATGGCTAACATTTAACTGGCATGAGGTAATGACCAGCTCAAACAATCATATGCTTGTTCACATGATCAAGGAATACCGGTAGCGAAAGAGCATCTACAATCAGTTGAACCAAACTAGATATTTATAATTTGTAGCAGGTGTAAAAGACGAGCTTCAGATTGACTGCCAGTTTGAGCGCCGCAAGTCTACTGTTTCCTAAAAGTAGTTGACAAATGAATTCACATCTACATATAAGTTTTCGTAGTTTTGTCAAAATCTTATCTACATTAGTTGCCGAAAGTCTACTGTTTGTGAAAAGTAGTTGCGGAAAACCATCTATAATCATGTCAACCAAACCAGATATTTATAATTTTAAGCAGGTATGAAAAATGTGCTTCTGACTTACTGCCATTCCGAGCGCTGAAAGTCTACTGTTTTTTAGAAGTAGTTGACAAATCCATTCGAATCTGCTACTCCCTCCGTTCGGATTTAATTGACACACATTTGGTAACACATGGATGTATCTAGACACAAAACAAGTGTAGATACATTCATATTTGGACAAGACCAAGTCAATTAATTTGGAACGGAGGGAGTACATCTAATATCGTGCGACGTCATGTATCATCACTATATAATTGAGTTTGCGGTGTGGTGCTTTCACGCTTTATTTGTTAAAGAGTTATTGGATTGATAGAAGAAATGCATGCTAGCCCTTGTAGATAAGGGTGATGCAGTCTCTTAGGTTGATGATTGTGCTCTTATACATTTCGTCTAAATATTTCCATTCAGAGGGAAACTATCTATGAAAGTTGGTGCGAGAACCAGTGTGTCCTAGTGGATTTTTTTCTAAAATTTTGAATTTGAGTTTGAAAAATCCAAAAAAAAAAAATTCCCTAGGATCCATATGCACGTTTCTACGTATATGCCAATTTTCGGTGCAAAAAGTGGGCATTCCGAACTAAAACAAATAACAAAATTATGGGCACAAAAAAGGGAAAATATATTTGTTGTACTACTTGTCAGAAATTTCTCTTTTTCGTGTAGCCCAAAATATAAGGGTATCTTTCAGAATAACTTCTGGCATGCGTACATAATGTTTATATGTATTTGTGTACCGAGTTTCATTTTGTTTAAATCTACAAGTAGGGTTTTCAATTTTTTCAAAAACCTGGCACCAGTGTGCTCGGGAGCCACTACCGATTTTCGACTATCTATATTGTACTTAAGATGCACGACCTATATAATTATTATGATGGTATTATCGTGGAGTCACGATCCCATCACGTAAACTACATATTAGTATTGCAAGTTGGCAAGGTTCCTTCGTATATTCGGATCTTCACATATTTTGATCCGTTGAGAGAGTTTTAAATATATAAGCTACTACTGTCACGCTGATCTAATGACACGGTTATGTGAGCTGTGATTAACCGGACAGGGTTGCAATTTGCAAAAGAAAAACAAGGAGGGAGAGTCAATGATTTAGATAGTACGGAGTACGGCTTTCAACGCTGCCTTGCCCGCTTGCTGTTCAATCTTGCACATGTTTCACTAGTTTTTACTCCCTCTGTTTTTTAATATAAGATGTTTTAACATTTGTCCATATTTACATGCATACAAATATAACTAGACACATTTAAATTTGCATGTTCATTCATTTTAATATGCATGTAGATATCATGTAGAACACCTAAAACATCTTATATTACAAAACAGAGGGAGTATATGTCAAACCATCAACGTACCCAACACATGGCTGCTGTGCTGTTTCTGTTTTCGAATTGTATTTATCAAGTGGCTGGATCTTTTTTAAGATGAAAAACTTAAAGAGCCCGGCTTTAAATTAATAAAACCCTAAACGACCAAGTTTACGTAGTGCATAGAAATAAAAAGATGGAGAACAACTTCAGGGTCGAGGCCCTTGTCCAGCCCTACAATCTGACCAGACAAGGAGTGAAGTCGGTGAAGGAAGCACGCTACTAAGAAAACTCACACCGTAGTCCACCGTGGGAACCACTCTATCAGGAGGTGGAGAAGCTCACCCTGAACACACCCCAGAAAAAAAATAAAACCCCGTCGCGGAGATGAAACACACGCAACAACAACACTCTAACCACCACCGAAGACAACATCAGACCGCAAAAGAGATTCTGCAATAATGATGCCTCCAAGAAGGAAACAAAGCACACGCGTTATCGTCGCCCTATTAACGATCTTGAGCTTTCACCCTAAAGAAAGTCCGAGTTCACAAAACAATGTCTTCAACAAGACCATTGCCAGACACAACCAATGAAGGCGAGACCTTGGGCTTTCACCCTGGAATTTGTGACTCGGTACTCAAGGAGCACCACCACAAATGCAGTCCACCTGTGCTGCCGGCCCCTCCTGCCAAGGCCACCGCTGCAAGTGACCAACATTCGTTACACATGAAGAACCTATGTCGCCATTCTTCATCGCCACCAATACACCTCTCCACCAATACAAACCTCCGATCAAAGCCACCGTGGCTTTCTCCACCTCTGTCAATATCATGGAAATCTAAATAAGATATGTCCCATGGCACCGTCAGGAAAGTGAAACTTCGCGCCACTCCAACATGACGCATCACGACCGGATCGATTCCGATCTACATATCCAGCGGCGCCATGCGCCAATCGGAGGAATCACCAAGAGGATGACCGGAACTCGTCGACGTCTCAATCAAGGAGGCCCGCCTGAAGCAGATCGACGACATGACGCTTGAAGAATAGCAGGGTCAACCACCTTTATTCAGGCCGAGCCAGCAGCCCCCACGCCGCTAGCTGGCTTCCGGCGATCGGAACGAGTGGGCCAACCCCTTCCAGTGTTTTCCCCATATTGTAACGAACGACATCAGGAGGTCTGGAACGAACCCAAGGCCTGCGAAGGGCAACCTTGGGGCTCGCGTCGCCTTTGGTATGCGCCGCGCGCCAACCCTTGTCTCGTCCGCGCCTCCCTGCCGCGCCCCGACACCGTCGAGCGCCACCGCCCCGACGCCTGGTCTCCACCTGCGCCGCCATGGAGTCGTCCCCCCGCGCGAAGGGAGCCCGATGGGCAGCGCCACCCCCACCCGCCGCCTTCCAAGGCCATGCATGGCCGCCACCGCCGGCGGCATTAGCGGCGGGTGGGGGAGGGCTGGGTGCTGGCCTTCTAGGGTTCGTGAGGGGCCTCCAGAGCCGCCCTCGCGCGAGCGGCTCGGGAGTCTGTTGGCGCTGCCTCTCGCAGCGCCTCTCTCTTCTTCTACCTCTGAACTCTCTCTCAACACACACACCATGGAGAGACTCGGAAACACACGCACACGCACACGCACACGCACACATGTACCAAGGAAGAGCACAAAAGCTTTGCCGTCAGGCTCATCTCCTTGGTGAACATATTGGCTACATTGTTGTGCTTCAGCCCTCACGGCCTCGCTTTTCTCATTAATCTGAATGAAGTATTTATACAACTGACTCTCAACTGCCACTAACTTCACGCACTAACCACTACATGCACGCACGCACTAGCAAACCCACTCACGCACTGACTAGCTGACCTATTCTCCTTCCTAGAATCACTCTAGGATCCTGAAGACTAGACTTCACCACACACGATAGCTAAGGAACTAACTAACTCACTCGGCTACTACTTGGACCAAGCAAACTACATGCATTTAGTAGCTAATCACTAACTACATGCAAACGACCTGACAATGCAAATACAAAATCAAGATTAAAATCTCCCCTTAATCTTGATTCCCTAGTCTTCGATGCAGATCTCCCGCCGTGGACGACGCCATCGCAGCACCGATCACCACGCCATCTTGCCTCTTGCAGCAGCTTCACCATGCCGCACCAGAAACTTCATCTTGCCGTGGACGACGTCCTCGCAACGCCGATCACCACCACGGAAACCTTGCCGCTTCACTTGTGTTCGCCATCAGCATCACACGAACCCTCCTGCGAATGGTAGCCACGACCACCTACATACAGCTTCAATATCTCACGGAATCTCTGCCGCCACCTGCGGTGTCCACATCTCATGGACTCTACCGCCACTACGACCTCCGTATCTCACGAAGCCTGCTTTTGGCGCGCCACCATGCTCTTCTACTTCTCGCTGGACAGCCGCACCATGCCTCCGGTGAGCACGACGTCGGCACACGGCCAGCGTCTCCACAGCTGCACTCACGTCCGCACCAACTCTATTTGACAACGATGGCATCACACCACCGCTGTCGGCACCCAGCGGCATCGCACCACTGCTGCCGCGTCGTCGTCGTCTTCTCCTCGTCGCAGCATCACACTGCCGTCTTCTCCTAACGGCATCTCACCGTCGGCTTCTCGTGGCACCGCTGCACCCAGCGCCCGGCGGCATCGCGCCACCGCCGCCGGCACACAACGGCATCTCCTCAGCGCCTTAGCGGCATCGCGCCGCCGCATCGAGCTGCCGACGGCATCGCACCGCCACCAGCCCATGCTCCTTCCAGCGCCGTCCACCTCCATCTTGCACGGAGTCCACCGCGCCGTCGCCTTGGCCGCGCCATCTCCCCCTGCGCCACCACCACAGGAACCAAGAGCGGAAGGCTCTGATACCAATTGTTGGCGCTGCCTCTCGCAGCGCCTCTCTCTTCTTCTACCTCTGAACTCTCTCTCAACACACACACCATGGAGAGACTCGGAAACACACGCACACGCACACGCACACATGTACCAAGGAAGAGCACAAAAGCTTTGCCGTCAGGCTCATCTCCTTGGTGAACATATTGGCTACATTGTTGTGCTTCAGCCCTCACGGCCTAGCTTTTCTCATTAATCTGAATGAAGTATTTATACAACTGACTCTCAACTGCCACTAACTTCACGCACTAACCACTACATGCACGCACGCACTAGCAAACCCACTCACGCACTGACTAGCTGACCTATTCTCCTTCCTAGAATCACTCTAGGATCCTGAAGACTAGACTTCACCACACACGATAGCTAAGGAACTAACTAACTCACTCGGCTACTACTTGGACCAAGCAAACTACATGCATTTAGTAGCTAATCACTAACTACATGCAAACGACCTGACAATGCAAATACAAAATCAAGATTAAAACCTAACAGAGTCCAGGGTAGAATCTTTCTTGTAGTTCATGGTTGCCAATGATGAGTCGTTACTGCTTAGTGCTGTAGCTTCTTGTTGTGTTTGTATAATCGATTTTTTGATGAGCTCTCTTGAAACTGGGTTGTTACGGAGGTCAGGTGTGCTTTATATCAGCTTGGTATTAATCTATTTCGCAAACACTCAAATTTCAAACCATTCTTCATATTTCGGCAGAGCGTTTGAATTCATTTCAAATGGAGGAGAGAAAAAAAAATCACCAAACCCATCTGTCAAGAAATGTCACAAATTCTTGTATTGATAACTTAAGATACAACTCACCGTCTCACCGTATATATAAATCTCGACCTTTTCTGTGTCCGAACAATTTGCTCCGTTCAGGTATATTCCCACCATAACCATGGCCGACATGGGTTCAATAACTTTGCACAATTCAATAGTGAAATTTGAAAGTCAAACCAGATAAACTTCAATGCTTCTAATAATAGAGTAGTATTTAGCCCAACCTAGCTGGGTCATCAATCCTTCTACTTGCGCAAACAACCGTGCACCTTGGGGTACCTACTGTATTAAGGATAGGGTATATTGTATACTACTTGCAACTAACCCTGTATGCCTATATATACCTACCAGCAGTACGGAACAAAGCACAACAAGAGATCAATCTTAGTCGAGTGGTCATCTATCGACCAGTGGCCATGGCGAGTGAACAGCTCAACGTGCTGAAAGCGCTGGATGGCGCCAAGACGCAACTGTACCATTTCACGACCATCGTGATCGCCGGCATGGGCTTCTTCACCGACGCCTACGACCTCTTCTGCATCTCCCTCGTCACCAGGCTGCTCGGCCGTATCTACTACACCGACCCTACCAGCAACGCGCCCGGCCACCTCCCGGCCAACGTGTCGGCCGCCGTCAACGGGGTGGCCCTCTGCGGCACGCTGGCCGGCCAGCTCTTCTTCGGCTGGCTAGGAGACAAGCTCGGCCGCAAGAGCGTCTACGGCTTCACCCTCATCCTCATGGTCATCTGTTCCGTCGCGTCCGGGCTCTCCTTCGGGCACACGGCCAATGGCGTCATAGGGACCCTCTGCTTCTTCCGCTTCTGGCTCGGCTTCGGCGTGGGCGGCGACTACCCATTGTCGGCGACCATCATGTCCGAGTACGCTAACAAGAAGACCCGCGGCGCCTTCATCGCCGCTGTCTTCGCCATGCAGGGCTTCGGCATCCTGTTCGGCAGTCGGCACCATCGTCACCATCATCGTCTCCGCTGCGTTCCGGCACGCGTTCCCCGCCCCAGCCTTCAACGTCGACGCTGGGGCGTCCATCGGGCCGGAGGCTGATTACGTGTGGCGCATCATCCTCATGTTCGGTACCATCCCTGCGGCTTTAACCTACTACTGGCGCATGAAGATGCCGGAGACGGCGCGATACACGGCGCTCATCGCCCGCAACATGAAACAAGCCACTGCGGACATGTCCAGGGTGCTCAACAAGGAAATCACAGCGGAGGAGGTCCAACTCCAGGTGGCCACCGGCGACACCTGGGGTCTCTTCTCGCGGCAGTTCATGAAACGCCACGGGGTGCACCTGATAGCGACCACCAGTACATGGTTCTTGTTGGACGTCGCCTTCTACAGCCAGAACTTGTTCCAGAAGGACATCTTCACCAAGATCGGCTGGATCCCGCCGGCAAGGACCATGAGTGCCCTCGAGGAGCTGTACCGCATCGCCCGTGCGCAGGCACTCATCGCGCTCTGCGGCACTGTGCCGGGCTACTGGTTCACCGTCGCCTTCATCGACATCATCGGCAGGTTCTGGATCCAGCTCATGGGCTTTGCCATGATGACCATCTTCATGCTCGCCATCGCCGTGCCGTATGACTACCTGGTGAAGCCGGGGCACCACGCCGGCTTCGTCATCCTCTATGGGCTCACCTTCTTCTTCGCCAACTTCGGGCCCAACAGCACCACCTTCATCGTGCCCGCCGAGATCTTCCCAGCGAGGCTCCGGTCCACGTGCCACGGCATATCTGCGGCCACCGGAAAGGCGGGGGCAATCATCGGTGCATTCGGCTTCCTGTATGCTTCACAAGACCAGAAGAAACCCGATAGTGGGTACGCCAAGGGTATTGGCATGCGCAACTCGCTCTTCGTGCTTGCCGGCACGAACTTCCTGGGCTTGCTATTCTCGTTGCTGGTGCCAGAGTCCATGGGCAGATCGCTCGAGGAGATCACCAAGGAGAACGTCGGCGATGATGACACCGAAGCCTAGGCTTGGTGTGCTACATACATGCATGGGTGGTGTGTTTGCTTTCGAGTGCATGGCTTTCTTTTCTTCTGTGTGCCGACTTTGGTGAATTTGTGGTGTTCGTGTGTGTAAATGTTTACGGTTGGAATTTACCTAAAACCTAGTGTCGCATTTTTGTTGTACCAGTATATGAATTTGTGGCATTTTTGTTGTAACTATTCCTAGGTTTGGTGTGCCACATATATATATATATATGGTAGGTGTGTTTTTTTCTTTCACTTGTAGTGATTTTGTAATGATGTGTGGCCACTTTCTTAATTTGACTAAGCAATTGCCCGTGTGTTCCTATGGGAGATAATTTATTCGTCCAAAATTCACACTTCCTTCTCTATAGATTGATTTCATCAAAATCGAAAATTGTTGTAAATTTTGGTGATTGGTCTGTTTTCCGATGATGGAAAGGAATATAAAAATTATGGTGATTGATTGGTAGTGTAAAAAAGGAATGTAAAATTTTGGTGATTCTCCATTAATTTTATCTGGTGATGAAAAAGGAATGCAGTAATGTCAGGAAACAAAAATGATGTGTGTTTTTAGGGCATGTACAATGGGGTGATGTCAGCTTTCTCTTAGCGTTGACACGTAGGATATTTATCTAGTTGGAGGAGAAAGAATGAGAAAAGGGGAGTCTGACTTCTCTTAGCTAAGAGATGATCTCTTACGAAATAAGAGAAGGCTAATCTCACCATTGTATCATTTGTCTTCCCTTATAAATATAATTTCCTACTAAAATATAATTAATTCTCATTACGCCTTCTCTTAGCCATTGTACATGCCCTTAGATATAACTAGAAACATGCTCGTGCACTGCAATGGAGACAAAATCTACGCCAATAATAAGCCCGAGAGTGGGTATGCGAAGTGTATCAGCATGTGCAACACACTCTTTGTGCTCGCCGGCACGAACTTCTTTGGATTGATCTTCTCCTTGCTGGTGCCGGAGTCCACAGCCAGATCGCTCGAGGAAATCACCAAGGAGAACGTCGGCGAAGATGACACCGAAGCCTAGGCTTGGTGTTCCACATGCATGGGTCGTGTGTTTTCTTTCAAGTGCACAACTTTGTATTCTTCCGTGTGCCCATTTGCTGAATTTGTTGTGTCCTTGTTTGCAACTGTTTACGGTTGGATATTACCTAAAACCTAGGGTCACATTTTTTTTGTACAGCTATATAAAACCTTGTGTGTGCCAATTTGCTGTGTTTATCCACATGTTCAGGAAAAAACCTCTCATCTTGATTATAATTTCGAGGCACAGCCTCATCGGGCACCACACCATCATCTCCACTGGCTGCACTGGTCTGACTTGCACTGCCAGTAGGTTTAGATGGATCGGACCTACAAGATGTGCGTGGAAGCTGAGTACTACCAGACATTTTCGATTTCTGAATAGCCCCCCATTCCCCCTATCCCTTCAGCAATACTTTTGGTGCCGTTGATTTCTGAACCACTTTGATTTCAATTTTACCGAAGCGGTAAACCAAGGACTGAGCAAAAGATAGCCTGTATCCTCGTCATTTTTGTGGGAAAAATTTCTGATCTAAAAAGTCACGGTATTTCAGATGAATGGCATCAGCTGCGCTCCAGGGAAATTTACGACATAGTGCTATCAACAATTCTTTGAACGTAATACTCGTTTCTGCCACTAAAGAATACCAAAAAAGCATTCGGTTTTGCATTCAGCATAGTTCAAGTTTCCATTCTGACTACCAAATGAAAAGCGGTATGTGCATTCATCCTATTCAACGAAAATCAACGTTGTAAGTTCAAATTGTATATGTATTTACTAGTTAGATCACAGAATCGAGAGAGATTCAATACTTACTTGTGTGGAATTATCTCATTACCAAACGACCCAGTCCTTGCCGCGATCAACGGGGGAAGGAACGCTCGCTATTGATGCATCGTCGCAGCTCCCGTCAAGCTGTCACAGCTCTTCTCAAGGGGAGGTGCAGCACCTAGGCGGGGCGGGGCGGCACCGTGGCGGTGGCTTCTGTGCTGGTCAGATCGCGGCGGGGGGAGGGGAGCGATTCAAAAGGAGGTGCCCTAGACCTGCCCCACTCGTCAGGCCACAACCAAGTAACTAGTGAGTTTGACCAGACGAAACCGCTCCGTTCGGCCATCTGCGAGCCTTGATGGAGTGAAGTTGGTCAAAAGAGTGAGTAAAACTAAGCGATTGGAAAAAAACTGAGGTAACTAAACGAAATGGGGCAGCAAACTAAAAGATCCCAAAAACTATTGACACTACAAGTTCCATTTTAGTTCGAGAGTATCAGCTAGCAGTAGGTATCAAAACAATATTCTTAGGAAATGTCAACCCATTTAAAATCAGCATGTCTGACATTTGACTTGCATGCATCAATTTATTACTTGTAGCATTTTCAAGGATGACGCTGATATATCTAGATTCTAAACCGTCATGAACGATTGCTTTCAAAAAGTATATTACAGTGAAGGTAATGACTAGCTCAATCAATCATATCTCGTTGATAACATGATTAAGGAAAACCAGTAGTGAAAGACCATCCACAGTCAATTGAACCAAATGAGATATTTATAATTTTCAGCAGGTCTAAGAAACGAGCTTTTGATTGACTGCCATTTCAAGGGCGGAAGTCTACTCCTTTTCAAAAGTAGTTGACAAATGCATTCGCATCGACATCTAATAAATACAGTGCAACGTCATGTGTTATCACTATTTGTGATTGTTGTGCTTTCATATTTTAACTGTTTTATTCAAGTTTTTGCGGATAAGAGGTGCTGTAGGTAAAGAGTTTTTGCCGACATTTGTTCATTTATTGTCCTTTTCCTAAACTGATTTCGCGTATTGTTTTCTGTTTTTATAATATCCCGCCCTCGACCAATGTCACTAATATGTTTAGAAATTGGTTGATTGAGATAGATAAAAAGAGCAAGGCTAGGATCTGTATTGACGTTTCAGCTATTTGTTGGTCTATATGGAATTGTCGGAACAATCTCGTTTTTAACAAGACAATAATTTTTCATGTTTTACGGGTTATCAAATATGACCAACTGGAACTTATGGATAATGGCATTGGATACAGTTATGGGCTTTCCTGTTTTATTCGGACCTGGAACTTATGAATACTGACATTACGTAACAACACATTAGTCGACTTTATTAGTTGCTTTATATTGTTTTTCGCTAATTGATACATGTCTCAACGTTATGGGATCGTTGAGACATTGGATATTTTAAAACTTGGTAATAAAAAACCTATATGCATCACACGATGTAGAGACTGGGGTTATACACTCCCCATTTCGGAAAAAAGCAGCTGTGTTAGAGGGAAAAATCCTATACAGGAATGGTTAAAGCTGTGTGACCTTTATATGTATACTATATATACACTACGGCATACTAGCTAGCGGCAGGTTGGCAAGGTTCTCTCGCATATTCGGATCTTCACATATTTTTATCCGTTGAGAAAGTTGAATATAATTTCATGATGTCTACTGATCTCACGTTGATGTAATGCCACACCTGTGTGAACCGTGATTGGCCGGACTGTTAAATAATGTAGTTATGCCTAGTCGTGTTAGTCCCCTGTACCTAGTCGTGTTAGACTCCTGTACCTATACCGGTTAGATGTATTGTAGACCGGATAGGACTCTTGTATGTTTGGCCTGTTGGCCCCGATATAATACACCACAACGACCCAAGTCAGGGTACGCTTCCATAATATCTTTTCATGGTATCAGAGCCCGGCGCTTCCAATCACATCTAGTTTTTGTCGCCGCCGCCGTCTCTCTGCCGTCATCATCACCACCATGTCGCCAGAAGCTTCTTCCTCCTCGAGCTCGGCCGATGGTGGCGCGTTGAACCTCACCCTGTCTGACAAATTGACAGGGGATAACTTTCTCCTTTGGCAAATTCAGATCATGCCTGATATTCGAGGCGCCCAGCTTGAAGGTTTCCTCGATGGATCGGTGAAGGCTCCGGAGAAGGAGCTGACGACCAAGGACAAAGAAGGGGCAGTATTGAAGGTCCCTAACCCTGAGTATGCGAGGTGGGTCTCGCTAGATCAGAAGCTGCTCGGCTATCTTGTGCGGAACATGTCCAGGGAGGTGTTGATTCAGATGGTCGGACAGAATACTTCAGCAGCGGTCTGGAATCATGTGACAGAGATGTTCTCGTCGCAGTCCAAAGCACGTGTGGTTCATCTACGCACGAAGCTCAACCAGACTCGCAAGGAAAACAAGACCGGTGCAGTTTACTTCAGCCAAATCAAGAGTTTGGCGGATGAGATGGCGACTGCCGGCAAACCTCTTGATACAGAGGATATCGTCTCGTATGTGCTCGCTGGTCTTGATGACGAGTACAATGGGTTTGTTGCTGCAATCACGGCGTTGATCAAGGCCCAACAATCCATCAGTTTGGGTGATCTTTACTCCCAATTCCTTTCCTATGAGGCTCGGTTGGAGTCCCAAAATCCTACCGGTGACTCATCTGTGAACACTGCTACTCGTGGTGGATATCCTGGTGGTTACCGTGGTGGCCGTGATGGAGGTCGTAGTGGTGGACGTGGAGGCGGCTACTCCGACCAGCGCAGCAACTATGATCGTGGTGGTTATGAGTCACGTGGCAATGAGCAGAACAGGGGTGGCGGAAATCGTGGCTACCAAAACTACCGTCAGCAGAACGGTGGATATCAAAAAGGACCAAGGCCTACATGCCAGGTGTGTGGCAAGGAAGGGCATATTGCGCTGAACTGCTGGAAGAGGTTCAGTAAAAACTACCATGGTCCGGATAAATCAGCCAATGCAGCTAGTGGATCATATGGAGTTGATTCAAACTGGTACAGCGACTCTGGAGCAACTGATCATGTCACGGGTGAGCTTGAAAAGCTGCATGTGAGAGATCGCTACAATGGGAACGAGCAAATCCACACGGCTAGTGGTGCAGGTATGGATATACGTCACATTGGTCACTCGTTGATTCATACCCCTAATCATAATTTGCAACTCAAAAATATCTTGCACGTTCCCACAGCCAATAAAAGTCTAATTTCCACTAGTCGTCTCACCAAAGATAATCATGCTTTTGTTGAGTATTGGCCTGATTGTTTTTTTGTCAAGGATCAGGACACGAGGGAGGTACTTCTTCAAGGTAGATGCGTGGATGGTCTTTATCCCCTGCCTTCTTCTTCTCCGTCTGGACGACAAGCACATGGTGTTGTCAAGATCTCTTCCTCGCATTGGCATAGGCGTCTAGGGCATCCGTCTTCAACGGTGGTTCAGCAAATTCTCCGAGATAATAATATTCCTTTTAGTGAGTCCAATAAAGAGTTAGTTTGTGATGCGTGTCAAAAGGGCAAAAGCCATCAGCTTCCCTATCCTAAGTCATCGAGTGTTTCTAGTTTTCCTCTTGAACTTGTTTTTTCTGATGTTTGGGGGCCTGCCTCACCCTCTTTTGGGAGATATAAATACTATGTCAGTTTTATCGATGATTATAGCAAGTTCACATGGATCTATCTTTTGAAAAATAAATCTGAGGTGTTTCAGAAATTTCATGACTTTCAGCATCACGTTGAGCGACTCTTTGACAAGAAAATCATTGCTATGCAAACCGATTGGGGGGGGAGAGTATCAAAAGCTCAATTCTTTTTTCCAACGTATTGGTATATCCCATCTTGTCTCTTGTCCCCATGCACATCAACAAAATGGTCCGGCTGAACGCAAACATAGACACATTGTCGAGGTCGGTTTATCGCTTCTTGCACATGCGTCTATGCCTCTAAAATTTTGGGACGAGGCTTTTCTCACCGCTGTCTACTTGATCAATCGCCTTCCTAGTAAGGTTATTAACTCCCAAACCCCCATGGAACGTCTTTTTGGAAATAAAGGTGACTATTCTTTTTTACGGATATTTGGCTGTGCTTGTTGGCCGAATCTTCGTCCGTATAACAATCGCAAGTTACAGTTTCGCTCTAAGCAATGTGCTTTCTTAGGATATAGTGGACTCCATAAAGGCTATAAATGTCTTGATATCTCCTCTGGTCGTGTATATATTTCGCGTGACATTGTTTTTGATGAAACGGTGTTTCCTTTTGCTTCTCTTCATGCCAATGCCGGAGCACTCTTACGAGCTGAAATAAATCTTCTTCCTCTCTCGTTGCAACCTTTTCCTTTGCATAATGATGGGGCTAATGAATTACGAGCTGATCATGACGCTAATCCTGCTAATAGTGCTTTGGCTGAGTCATTTGTACAGGAAACAAATCAAGAATTCATGCCTGAAGCCAATTCTAGTGCTGGTACGCAAAGCAATGATGGTATGCATGCAGATTATGATGGTATGCATGCAGACTCGCCCATAGCTTCCGATCGGCGTGGAAACACAACGCAATCAGGCGCACGGTCGTCTGACGCAGGAGCATCTTCCCGCGTGGCGTCGCGGGATTCGTCTCCCTCTTCACCTGTGGATACTCCGTCTTCTCCAGACAGCCACACCGGATCGACTACGGAAAGTGTGTCAGCTGCTGCAGATTCCTCTGCGGATTGTCCTGGATCCTCTGTGCATTCCGAGTCTACAGTTCAAGATGTTCCTGAATCTTCCCACATGCGTACAAGGCTTCAAAAAGGCATAGTTCAACCTAATACAAGACTTCAACATGACGGCGATGGTCGTGTACGGTATGATCGGATCCGTTTTGCTAATTTCTGCAGCAGTGGTGAGCCAGATAATGTTCAGGAGGCTCTTTCTGATCCTACATGGAAATCTGCTATGGATGAAGAGTATTCGGCACTCATGAAAAATAAAACTTGGCACTTGGTTCCGGCTACTAGTGGTAAAAATATTATTGACTGTAAATGGGTGTATAAAGTCAAGACAAAGGCTGATGGTTCGATTGACAGATATAAAGCTCGTTTGGTTGCTAAAGGCTTCAAGCAGCGTTATGGTATTGACTATGAGGATACGTTTAGTCCTGTTGTCAAGGCGGCGACTATTCGGTTGGTGTTGGCTCTTGCTGTTTCGCGAGGATGGCACCTTCGTCAGCTTGATGTGAAGAACGCGTTTTTGCATGGTGTTCTGGAAGAAGAGGTCTATATGCGCCAACCTCCTGGATATGAGGATTGTTCTCGCATGGGACATATTTGCAAACTTGATAAATCTCTATATGGGCTAAAACAGGCACCGCGTGCGTGGTACTCTCGTCTCAGTTCTAAGCTCATATCACTTGGTTTTACCGCATCCAAAGGAGATACTTCTCTGTTTTTCTACAACAAAGGGGGAGTCTCTATATTCATGCTTATTTATGTGGACGATATTGTTGTTGCTAGCTCCTCAGAGAAGGCGGTTGATGCTCTTCTTTATGATCTTGGACTGGAATTTGCTCTAAAAGATCTAGGAGCTTTGCATTATTTTCTTGGAATTGAGGTCAAGAAGGTACATGATGGTATTATTCTCTCACAAGAAAAATATGCAAATGATTTGCTTAGCCGTGTGAATATGAAGATGTGCAAACCGGTTGATACCCCTTTGTCAGTGTCTGATAAATTGTCTCTGACCGATGGTGAGGTGTTGAGTAGTGAGGATTCTACTCGTTATAGGAGTATTGTTGGAGCTCTGCAGTATATCACTTTGACTAGACCAGATATTTCCTTCTCTGTGAATAAGGTATGTCAATTTCTGCATGCACCCACTACAGTTCACTGGACAGCTGTCAAGCGGATTTTGAGATATCTACGAGGTACAATTTCCCTTGGATTGCGCATGGGTCGGTCTGACTCTGTCTTGGTTAGTGCCTTTTCTGATGCTGATTGGGCTGGATGTCCGGATGATAGAAGGTCGACGGGTGGATTTGCAGTGTTCTTGGGATCAAATTTGATTTCATGGAGTGCGAGGAAACAGGCTACAGTTTCCAGGTCCAGTACAGAAGCTGAGTATAAAGCACTAGCTAATGCCACTGCTGAGGTCATATGGGTGCAGTCTTTGCTCACTGAGTTGGGAGTGTCGCAGTCTCGAGCGGCCTGTTTGTGGTGTGATAATATTGGAGCTACGTACCTTTCTGCTAATCCGGTCTTTCATGCTAGGACAAAGCATATTGAAGTGGATTATCATTTTGTTCGTGAAAGGGTAGCTCAGAAGCTTTTGGACATACGATTTATTCCTTCAGGAGATCAATTGGCGGATGGCTTCACAAAGTCTCTCGCTACACGACAGTTCGAGGTGTTTCGTCGCAATCTTAACTTAGACAAGTTATGATTGAGGGGGAGTGTTAAATAATGTAGTTATGCCTAGTCGTGTTAGTCCCCTGTACCTAGTCGTGTTAGACTCCTGTACCTATACCGGTTAGATGTATTGTAGACCGGATAGGACTCTTGTATGTTTGGCCTGTTGGCCCCGATATAATACACCACAACGACCCAAGTCAGGGTACGCTTCCATAATATCTTTTCACGGACAGATTGCAACTTGCAAAAGAATAAACAAAGAGGGAGAGAGGGAGAGTCAACAATTTAGATACTAGTATCTAAATATATAAACGGTGAGAGAACACGGCCGCACCACAGCGATTTGAACTTTCTGATCATCCGGTATGCCCCGCAAGACACCTCCACACCATCCGATCATACCGGATCTCTGAAGTCGGCATGAACATGGATTCATCTATTCGCTCAGTGTACTAACCTTCGTGCCCCCACTCTCGCTAACGCCCTCCTCGGATGCCCCCGGAAATTCGAGTGTCCACCTATCGGCCTCACGTTACACGTTTAATCGCTGTGGCGGAGGGGCGAGATTCTTAGCACGTTCGTCCCATTGGCTGATTGTCGTGGGTTAATCACGGCAGATGCCATGGGGTGGCTTAAGTCGAGGTGTGAGCCAGGCGACTTAGGATCCATGGAGAGGTAGCACGCACAATGTTTACCCAGGTTCGGCCCCTCTCTGCGAGGTAAAGACCTACTCCTGCTATATGTACTTGGATCTGATGGGGTGTACAATGGCGTGCGCAACAGAGTGTAAATTGCTCTGGAGGATATAGAACGATATGAATCTGTCCCTAGGGTTGCGCCTAGTCGGCTTTATATAGGGAGCCGGCTAGGGTTTACAGGGAAATGACGGGTGACCTAGGCGGCGCTAGCTAACTCGCTACAAGTGCGGCTTCGTGGAGCGCACTCTTCGGGATACGCAGATCATTATCTGATTCGGAGAGATCAGCTTGCCGCCCTCCCGAGCCGGCCTACCGGGTTCCTCGGTGACGAGGGGTACACTCATCAAATCCCATGGTTAAGGACCTAGGGTTGAGATTATGGGGAGAGAACGTGGTAGTACTGATAGTTTCGTCGGCTGACAAGCGGAGGCAAAGATTTACCCAGGTTCAGGCCCCTCGGGTGGAGGAAAAGACCCTACTTCCTGCTTGTCTGTTATTGATCGTGTGAGATTATGAGGTTACAAGGAGGCTCTGGCGAGATGTCGATCTTGCTAGAGATTTGGTGGTCTGAGTATGGCTTCCCCCTAGATCGGTACCCCTCCCAGGCCTTAAATAGGCTGGGTCCCGGGAGTTTGTAACCGACCTAGTTTACACATAAGGAAAGTAGAAACCGACTATGCCTATGGTTAATCTTGGAGGGTACTCCATCTTATTGGGCCTCTTGTCTTGGGCTTCGAGTTGGCTCTTCGCTTTATTGGGCCTTAGTCGTCACGTGCACCAGGTACCCTCACGCTAGGGTACCCGAGGTGTATACCCTTGTCACTCGGAGACCCGGTATCTTGGAAGATGACCTCCGGGTGGGCTTTGGGCCACCCGGTCTTGTAGTCCGCCTCGTGGTCCTGGGCCTACCCGGTTGGGCATCCCCCCATCATTAACCCCGAGTTCGCCAGGGACTCGTCTTCGGCTTGATCTCTGTCTTGCGGGTTGCCGAGTCGTGTCGTTGATCAAACTCCTGAAACAGAGAAAACAAAAGGTGGAGTAGTGAACTGAGGCGTCAGCGTCCGGTCTAACTCAAGTTTTGTTTGATGCCGGCTCGTGCCTGATGGGACGCCTTGCCATGTCGACTCGCCTCCTTGCTGAGTTGACTACTCGAATTCTCCAGATGACGTCACGGAATCTTTGACTGCTTGTCTTCTATTGTTTGTCCGCCTGACGTGTCGATCTGATTGATGGGACAACTCGTCGTCTCGACTGCCTCCGCCTCGGGATGGAGCAGAGGCAATGATGACGGCCCGAGCCGCGTACAGCTGATCGTGCGGCCAGGAGGACTCGGAGCCGTTACGTGGCCTAATCATGACCGCAATTTGCGGCACGCTGGCGCGAGAAACAGAGCGGCGTGCGACGTGGGCGACGTGGGCGGCGCATTTACCGCAGTAATTGCCGTAGTCACCGTGGCTATTTAGAGGGAGACAGGCAGGCCACGAGAGGGCATTCCACTCCTTCTTCTTCCTCGTGCTCACTGCCTTCTCGTCTCCTCCATTTCACATTCGTCCTTTGCGCCGCCGCCACCATTGGCCACTCGCACTCGTCGTTCCTCCCAGCGAAGATGGTGGCT
This sequence comes from Poa pratensis, assembly GCA_947311845.1. NCBI lineage: Eukaryota > Viridiplantae > Streptophyta > Magnoliopsida > Poales > Poaceae > Poa > Poa pratensis. The sequence goes on along the minus strand of CAMZMU010000117.1, from coordinate 2,678,352 downwards.
CAGAAGAGCAGATGGGAGCGGTCCTCCGTGTCGATGAAGGCGCTGGAGCAGGCCGCCACAGAGGGGCTGCTGCCGCCGGCCTCGGAGGGGAGATGTCGGATCGCTTCCGCGGATCCGCAGCCGCGCCCGGAGCCAGGAGAGTTCGTTGCTTTCCTCGCCTTCGTCGAGAGCGGGCTCGGCTTGCCGACATCAGAGTTCTTCCGGCGTTTTCTTGACTTCTACGGGCTCCAGGTACACGACCTGACGCCCAATTCCATCCTCCACCTCTCCTGCTTCGCGGTACTCAGCGAAGGGTACTTCGGATGCGCGCCATACTTCCCCCTGTGGTTGCGCATCTTCCACGGGAAGCTGGGGAAGAGTGGGGATATGCCGCCTTGCGGCGTCTTGAACTTCTAGGTCCGCAACGACATCGACTACCTGGACATCGGCTTCCCCAAGAAGGTGTACTGGAGGAAGTCGGCCTTCTACATGCGGGAGCCGGATCCGGACGGCCAAGTCGGGATCCCTCCCTTCTTCACGGTGCCGAGCCGTCCCCGCAACCTCCAGGAGTTGCCCCAGGCGGACGACATGCCGGTCGTCACGCGGATGCTGGAGCGGCTGCAGGAGCTGAAGGAGGAGGGCCTGACGGGGGTCAACCTCATCGCCACATGGGTGAAGAGGAAAGTCTCCCCGCTCCGGGCCCGCCCCACCTTGATTGGCGACTACTCGGGTCGGAAAGACCTAGGCCGCCACCACTCGCAGTTGTACGCTTCGCAAGAGGAGTTCGCCCTCCGCATGAAGCGCCTGACGGCCCATCCCGTGGCGGATTGGGAAGTGGGCGGCCTCCAAGCCCACACCGCGAAGAAGCCGGCCCCGGAGGTGAGTTCTTGTCCTCCACGAGTCTTCTTCCTGCCTTCTTCCTTGCTATTCATTTGACGCCTTTCCACGTCTTGTTCATTGTTCGTGTTGCCATCTTATTCTTTCTGGTTTAGGAGTTCCGTGGTGACGAGCGGTGTCCTCGGCAAGTCCCATGGCAAAGGGCCTAGGGTTGAGATTATGGGGTAGAGAACGTGGTAGAGCTGGTAGTATCGTCGGCTGACAAGCAAGAGCAAAGATTTTACCCAGGTTCAGGCCTCCGGAGAGTAACACCCTACGTCCTGCTTGTCTGTTATTGATGTATGGAGTATATGCGAGCTACAATGGGGTCCTGGCTAGATGACGATCTAGCAAGGGCTCTGGTGGTCTGGTATTGCGCGTCCTTTGTTGGCAGCCCTCCCAGCCTTTATATAATAGGCTGGGTCTCGGGAGTTCGCAACCGACTCAAATTACAGGTAAGGAAAGTCTAAACCGACTATGGCTTCACCTAACTTGGAGGGTACTTCATCCTCTTGGGCCTTCCTTCATGGGTTTCGGCAGGCCTCTGGTAGTTGGGCTTTAGTCATCACGTGCACCAGGTACCCTCATGGTAGGGTAACCGAAAGGTATAACCCCGTCAGTAGCCCCCGAGTGCTTGTCTGACTCGAAGAATCGGACATGGACTCACTCATCAGTGCATGTCGTATCTTTTGTACCTGCGTTTATGATTGGAGTATCTGTATGAATAATGCCTTCCGTATGGGTATGTCGATATTTGACTGTGATTTCTTTTTATGATTATCAAGAGATAATGACTTAGTAGGCCCGGTTCACTCGACGGATCGGGACCGGTTAACTGCACATTTGGGCAAAACCTTACTAGCCTTCAATCAAACTCGAGTCCCCGGATTCGAATCTGGAACATACTGGTCAGACTCGACTCAGGCCGTTGAGGTCTTACTGAATCGTTCTACAGTTTTAACTTTGATACCCAACGCGTCCGTCAGGATTTTTCATCATGTCTGCTGACACGGAAAATTTTAAGGATTAACACTGCAGGAGTGGTCCTTAGCCTAGCTCGACGGATCGGCGGGTCTTACCTTTGCATTTGTGTATGCAGCATCCGAGATATTTGCGACAGACACAACTCGGGAATTTATGAAGTATGATTTTTGTGTTAAATTTTTGCTTAATAGCTGAGTCGAGTCTTCGTCGACTGCTGATTTTGCCTTTATTCTATCGGGTGCGCGACTGCCCTCCCGATGGGAGTAGCCCCCGAGATTATGCTTTATTGCTTGCAATGGAGGATAATCTCGAATTCTTTTTACCCTGCATATGTTAGTCGAATAATTTTTTTGATACGCTCCCGATGGGAGTACTATTCTTCAATCGAAGAACCTACGAATGTCATCTCTTATCTCAGTCGAAAGACCAATCGGAAGTCTTATGTTGAATCAGTCGAATTATCCTCCCAGTGTCTTTTTGGTATCCAACGGCTGTCTCGGGGAAGACATCATGCATGACGTTGTTTGCGTGTGCGCAGAGTCTTGACAAGACGTATCGGCGTGATCCCATTGTCAATATTTGACCGCAGAGGACGTCGCTTCAATTCTGATTTTACCGCTCGTGGCGAAATTTTCGCCGCATAATGATGGCTTCCTCGTTTTTTGTGCATAGTGGGCGGCGTGGCCTGCGGCGGTTGCTGTCCACGCGTGCCACGTGTACGGCTTGATCTGTTTACTGGTAGCGCATCCTCGTTTTTCGTGCATAGTGGGCGGCGTGGCCTGCGATCCCTCTTTTATATTCGATGGCACAAATTATGATATTTGGAAAATTCGCATGCTTAATCTTTTTAGGGCCATGGGTCCAAATTATATAAAGAGTATTGTAGATATGGGTTTTTCTCTTCCAATAGATTCCCAAGAATTATCTATAGAGAATGAGGAAAACTCTTATCTCGATACTCTAGTATCTAATGGTTTTATATGTGTTTTGAGCGATGTAGTTCTTGCATTAATCATGCCTTTTCGGAATGCTCATGAGTTGTGGACAAAACTTCAAGATAAATATGACATGTCCAATATTATTGAGGATGATTGTTCTCCGTCCACCTCCGGCCGTGATGAGTTCACGTATTCTTCCACTTCACCAACATGTGATTTGTCACAAGGTAATGACATGGTAAGTGGTGATAGAAATTACATTGTTGATGGTGAATCCACTATTGACTATACTTCATCTCTATCTCATTGTAATGTTCTATCTTTGGACTTTAACACTTCTAGCAATTCAAATGTCTTACATGCTAGTGTTGATAGTCCTCGCATATCATGTAATAGTTGCTTAACTAAATCTCATGATGATATGCTCTCTATGTCTTGTTGTCATGAAAACAATGCTTCCATATCCTCTATTATTTGTATGACTAACAATGTAGAGGAAACCCAACATTTGTTGGAACAAGACATGGACATGGACCTGAATGGTGCTTCAAGTAATTCTTCATCATCATCGTCCATTTCTCATTTTTGCCTTATGGCTAGGGATTCAAATGTATCTCCACCTTTGGAACCCTCTACATCTTGTGATGATGAGGATGAGAATTATACAAACAAGGACACAACAAATTCAGCAAATGGGCACACGGAAGAATACAAAGTTGTGCACTTGAAAGAAAACACACGACCCATGCATGTGGAACACCAAGCCTAGGCTTCGGTGTCATCTTCGCCGACGTTCTCCTTGGTGATTTCCTGTGATGATGAGGATGATAATTATTATGGTTTAAAATATAATGATGTCGACTCCTTAAAAGAGAAGGTTGAGATGGTATTTTGTGCTCTCCCTAAAGGTAGCAAAGTTATCTCCCCTTTTTTGAAATCTTGACTTAGCTATTAAGAGTTGCGAAGTCATTGAAGAAAAGGGAAGACTTGAAAGAGAATATGCTCTTAAAATTGCTTCCCTTACCGGTAATCTTGAGGATGAGCAAGAGCTCCGGGTTTCTCTTGAGGAGAAACTCAATTCCATTGAAGAGACAAATGATTTAGTGGTTGCTAAACTCATTAAGGAACATGACCATACCATTGCAAAATATAAAGTGCTTAAAAAGGAAAAGGTTGAATTTGGTGTTGGCAATGCTAGACTAATTAAGGATATATAGAGACTTGACAAAGCTCATAAAGCTTTGGAAAGTGAACACTCTCTACTTACCAAGTCTCATGATCAACTCCAAACTCAACTATCTAAAATTGTTGTGCCTAGCTCTTCTACTTCCTCTTGTGATCATGCAAATATTATAGAGAAAAATGCTAGGTTGAATGATGAGCTCACCAATTTGTCTTCTTTCATTTCTAATATTAATGATGCTTGTGCTAGTAACTCCACTTCACGTGAAGCATCTATTTTGAAGGATAATGTTGAGCTAAGGGCTCAACTTGAGTTGTTAATTAGCAAGTATGGGAAATTGAAAGAAAGTCATGAAAAGCTCTCTAGCTCTAATGAGAATCTTCTATCATCCCATGCTAGGCTGAAGTTAGCTCATGCGCCATCTCTACAAAGTTAACATCTTGTGAGCCTCTTGTGGAAAAAGTCACAACTTCTACTAAAAATGTTTTATTGCCTTGTGCTAGTCCTAGTAATTCATTGTCTCATACTTCTGCTAAATCTTGAAATGAATTAATTTCCTTACCTTGTTGCACTAACAATGAAACATCTACTTTCTTTAGTATTTATGTTGATACTAACCATGTAGAGAAATTAAAAAAGCTCAAGACCCAATTCACTTCTTTGTAGAAAGACTTGGAAAAGCATCATGTTGGGATTCTATGTGTCAGTCTGCAAACCGAAGATGGCATGCAGAAGCTCCAAGCTGGATGTGCAAGCAAACAGCGACTCTCGCAAATGATCTGGAAGGATGGCACGCCCTACCTTTTTCAGCTCTGAGCATCTGACAAACAGATGACCCCCGTCCTCAAAACCTCTCTTGCAAACAGGGCATCTAGTGTCCAAATCCATGCGTTTTCGTTTAATATTCATCCTGGTTGGCAGCGAATCACGTCCCAATCTCCACAGAAAATGATGAACCCTAGAGGGGCACTCAAGCTTCCATAGCCGGCTCCAGATTTCTCTCCTCCATGTACTCCCTTGACCACCCTCAGCTGTACCAGCCTGTCGGTTGTGATTAACTGCCAGCGAATAGCATTTGTACACAGATTTCACAGAGAATAGACCTATTGCATCAAGGGTTATTTTCCGGTGCATCTAATCAGTACGGGCCGTTCATTCGATGGGATCCCATGGTCTACATTCGAAGTACTACTCCATATTTTTCTGTAGTATATATCAGCCCAAGGGGTATTTTGGGCAGTTTACTATTACAGTATTAAAAATCCCACAGCCTTTGCAGCAAGAAGTCCAGAACGCGGCGCCTCTCGGCGTGCCGGCCGAACATATGGCTATCCTCGTAGATGCCCGTGGTGGGCAGCGGCCGGTGCGGCGCTGGCGGGCACATCTGCAGCAGCATGATGAACTCCGTGAGGCCGGTGGCGACTCTTTCCAGGTGCGCGAGGACGACGTCGAGCTCGTTGGCGCTGCCGTCCAAGTCACCAAACAGCAGCCTCCTGGCCGTGATACGGAGGCGTTTTGAGTGGTTGAACGAACTAGGCAGGGAGAAAGACCGATCCAACACCACCTTGCCATGGCCTTCGTCCCCGCCTGCTCCGCTCGGGAGCGCGTCGAGCAGGTAGCGCCCCTGGTACGCGACGTCAACGAGCTCCGCCAGCCAGACGAGCAACGCGCGGCAAGGTTGGACAGCACCATGCCGACCATGTCCCCCACGACACCGGATACGATGGCCTCGCCGGCCATGGCTGTTAGTATATCTAGCGCGCGTACTTGCTCCAGATGCTGAGGCCAAATCCGTGGCTCTTCCCAGCAACGACGTTCACATACGTGTGTGTAGCAGTGCCTCCGCCCATGAAATTGGTGATGGCTCTCCGGCCACCACACGACTACTGTCACCGTTGCTGCGCCTTCTCCCATGATGCTGCCTAGACGGCGACCAGAAGCGAGCCGTGGCGGTGGCACCACGCCGGAGCGTGCCGCCAAGCCATTGAATCAAGCTGAGGGAGCACTGGGGTCTTTGGTCTGGGATTAATTGGCTTCAGCAGAGGCGGGATAGAGCCGCAGAGAGGCGGCGTGATCCAGTGTCTCGGCTAGAAGAAAAGGGAATCCGGAGAAGAAGATGATGCAGAATGAGAGACCAGAAATACATCCCATACATATTAATTAGAATGAATAACTCGCTTTCTAATAGTTAGAATTACCAAATTATCCTTGGGCCCAACTCTGGCCCAAGCAATTTTAGCCATTAGATCGGTCATATATTACACACTTAAATGTGTAGTAGGATGTACCGTAAAATATCCCTTGCATCAAAATGCCAGGCAAATCTGTCCTCCTCTTGTTCACAGATGGGTATTTGTAATATTATTCTCGCATCAACAGGATCAAATGTTTGGCGAACCAATGCTTCGTCCCAGCTACCTGATGTCGGGTTGATCAGCTCCTCCACCTTGGATAGGACCTGATTACGTTGGTGTTTGCGTGGCCTTCTGGTGTCCCCATTCGGTATCCAAGGATCTGCCCAAATTTACACCTTGCAGCCATCACCGATACGCCAGATCACACCCTTTTGCAGAACCTCCAACCCCTGGAAAATGCTCCTCCACACATAGCTCATACCAGCTTTAGGTTGTGCCTGCAAAAGATTCCCATCCTCAAAATAAATGGCACGAAGGACTCGGCCACATAGTGAGTCAGGCGCTTGTAGAAGCCTCCAGCCTTGTCGTGCCAACATAGCCAAGTTAAAGACATGCAGGTCCTTGAAACCCAAACCCCCTTCATTCTTTCCCATCTGATCCAGTGGGCACGGTGTTCATCGTCTTGTTGAGCCCACCAAAATTTACAAATTGCCTGTGTAATATCATCGCAGAAACTCTTTGTTAAGTCAAAACATGACATTGCATATGTGGGTACTGCTTGTGCGATGGCCTTAATAAGGATTTCTTTCCCCGCCTTTGACAAGAATTTTTCTTTCCAACCTCTTATACGTTTTAGGATCTTCTCCTTAATGTAAACAAATGCTCTGGACCGTTCTCGACCAATATAGGTTGGAAGGCGGCTAGATGCTTTTAGTATTTGCATATCCGTTTATTTTTCTAGGGATACACCCTAGAAGGGGTGTATCGATAACATAGAAGGAGGGCTAAGAAGCCAAGTTTACAACGCTGTATGGACGGCAAGTCTCGCTGTCAACAGAGGTGACAGCTCCTCTCGGAGGCCTAATCTCCCTCTAGCAACCAGTTGAGGATTGGCTCCTGAAAACCAAAAGCCTCACCCCTAAACAACCCTGCCGCTCTCCACGCCACCAAAAGCCAAGTTTGCATATCCGTTTATGGTAGGAACCTGTTTTTTTCTTTGTCTCCATAAATCAGTAGATCGTTTGCCTTCTTGTCATATCACGTACTTTAGATATGGAGGAGAGAACAAATCACCAGACCCATCTGTCAAGAAATATCACAAATCCATTCTTGTATTGATAATTTAAGATACAACTCTTCGTATAATGTTGACATTTTCTCGCAAGCTTGCTCCGTAGGCGTTCAGGTATATTCCCGGCATAATCATGACCGGCATGGGTTGAACAGCTATATTTGCATAATTCTATATTGAAACTTGAAAGTCAAATCTGATAAACTTCAATTTGGCCTTCATCGACCTTCTAACAATAGAGCTTTTAGCCCCGAAGCTGTGTCATCAAACATTTCTAATAATAGATCAACATGTAGAATTGTGCAAGGAACCGTGCACACCTTGATCGTGTACGACTGTACCTGCTGTACGTATACCTATTCTAATGATAGGGTATATTGTATACTACCTGCAACTAACCCTGTATGCCTATATATACCTACCAGCAGTACGGAACAAAGCACAACAAGAGATCAATCTTAGTCGAGTGGTCATCTATCGACCAGTGGCCATGGCGAGTGAACAGCTCAACGTGCTGAAAGCGCTGGATGGCGCCAAGACGCAACTGTACCATTTCACGACCATCGTGATCGCCGGCATGGGCTTCTTCACCGACGCCTACGACCTCTTCTGCATCTCCCTCGTCACCAGGCTGCTCGGCCGTATCTACTACACCGACCCTACCAGCAACGCGCCCGGCCACCTCCCGGCCAACGTGTCGGCCGCCGTCAACGGGGTGGCCCTCTGCGGCACGCTGGCCGGCCAGCTCTTCTTCGGCTGGCTAGGAGACAAGCTCGGCCGCAAGAGCGTCTACGGCTTCACCCTCATCCTCATGGTCATCTGTTCCGTCGCGTCCGGGCTCTCCTTCGGGCACACGGCCAATGGCGTCATAGGGACCCTCTGCTTCTTCCGCTTCTGGCTCGGCTTCGGCGTGGGCGGCGACTACCCATTGTCGGCGACCATCATGTCCGAGTACGCTAACAAGAAGACCCGCGGCGCCTTCATCGCCGCTGTCTTCGCCATGCAGGGCTTCGGCATCCTGTTCGGCACCATCGTCACCATCATCGTCTCCGCTGCGTTCCGGCACGCGTTCCCCGCCCCAGCCTTCAACGTCGACGCTGGGGCGTCCATCGGGCCGGAGGCTGATTACGTGTGGCGCATCATCCTCATGTTCGGTACCATCCCTGCGGCTTTAACCTACTACTGGCGCATGAAGATGCCGGAGACGGCGCGATACACGGCGCTCATCGCCCGCAACATGAAACAAGCCACTGCGGACATGTCCAGGGTGCTCAACAAGGAAATCACAGCGGAGGAGGTCCAACTCCAGGTGGCCACCGGCGACACCTGGGGTCTCTTCTCGCGGCAGTTCATGAAACGCCACGGGGTGCACCTGATAGCGACCACCAGTACATGGTTCTTGTTGGACGTCGCCTTCTACAGCCAGAACTTGTTCCAGAAGGACATCTTCACCAAGATCGGCTGGATCCCGCCGGCAAGGACCATGAGTGCCCTCGAGGAGCTGTACCGCATCGCCCGTGCGCAGGCACTCATCGCGCTCTGCGGCACTGTGCCGGGCTACTGGTTCACCGTCGCCTTCATCGACATCATCGGCAGGTTCTGGATCCAGCTCATGGGCTTTGCCATGATGACCATCTTCATGCTCGCCATCGCCGTGCCGTATGACTACCTGGTGAAGCCGGGGCACCACGCCGGCTTCGTCATCCTCTATGGGCTCACCTTCTTCTTCGCCAACTTCGGGCCCAACAGCACCACCTTCATCGTGCCCGCCGAGATCTTCCCAGCGAGGCTCCGGTCCACGTGCCACGGCATATCTGCGGCCACCGGAAAGGCGGGGGCAATCATCGGTGCATTCGGCTTCCTGTATGCTTCACAAGACCAGAAGAAACCCGATAGTGGGTACGCCAAGGGTATTGGCATGCGCAACTCGCTCTTCGTGCTTGCCGGCACGAACTTCCTGGGCTTGCTATTCTCGTTGCTGGTGCCAGAGTCCATGGGCAGATCGCTCGAGGAGATCACCAAGGAGAACGTCGGCGATGATGACACCGAAGCCTAGGCTTGGTGTGCTACATACATGCATGGGTGGTGTGTTTGCTTTCGAGTGCATGGCTTTCTTTTCTTCTGTGTGCCGACTTTGGTGAATTTGTGGTGTTCGTGTGTGTAAATGTTTACGGTTGGAATTTACCTAAAACCTAGTGTCGCATTTTTGTTGTACCAGTATATGAATTTGTGGCATTTTTGTTGTAACTATTCCTAGGTTTGGTGTGCCACATAATATATATATATATGGTAGGTGTGTTTTTTTCTTTCACTTGTAGTGATTTTGTAATGATGTGTGGCCACTTTCTTAATTTGACTAAGCAATTGCCCGTGTGTTCCTATGGGAGATAATTTATTCGTCCAAAATTCACACTTCCTTCTCTATAGATTGATTTCATCAAAATCGAAAATTGTTGTAAATTTTGGTGATTGGTCTGTTTTCCGATGATGGAAAGGAATATAAAAATTATGGTGATTGATTGGTAGTGTAAAAAAGGAATGTAAAATTTTGGTGATTCTCCATTAATTTTATCTGGTGATGAAAAAGGAATGCAGTAATGTCAGGAAACAAAAATGATGTGTGTTTTTAGGGCATGTACAATGGGGTGATGTCAGCTTTCTCTTAGCGTTGACACGTAGGATATTTATCTAGTTGGAGGAGAAAGAATGAGAAAAGGGGAGTCTGACTTCTCTTAGCTAAGAGATGATCTCTTACGAAATAAGAGAAGGCTAATCTCACCATTGTATCATTTGTCTTCCCTTATAAATATAATTTCCTACTAAAATATAATTAATTCTCATTACGCCTTCTCTTAGCCATTGTACATGCCCTTAGATATAACTAGAAACATGCTCGTGCACTGCAATGGAGACAAAATCTACGCCAATAATAAGCCCGAGAGTGGGTATGCGAAGTGTATCAGCATGTGCAACACACTCTTTGTGCTCGCCGGCACGAACTTCTTTGGATTGATCTTCTCCTTGCTGGTGCCGGAGTCCACGGCCAGATCGCTCGAGGAAATCACCAAGGAGAACGTCGGCGAAGATGACACCGAAGCCTAGGCTTGGTGTTCCACATGCATGGGTCGTGTGTTTTCTTTCAAGTGCACAACTTTGTATTCTTCCGTGTGCCCATTTGCTGAATTTGTTGTGTCCTTGTTTGCAACTGTTTACGGTTGGATATTACCTAAAACCTAGGGTCACATTTTTTTTGTACAGCTATATAAAACCTTGTGTGTGCCAATTTGCTGTGTTTATCCACATGTTCAGGAAAAAACCTCTCATCTTGATTATAATTTCGAGGCACAGCCTCATCGGGCACCACACCATCATCTCCACTGGCTGCACTGGTCTGACTTGCACTGCCAGTAGGTTTAGATGGATCGGACCTACAAGATGTGCGTGGAAGCTGAGTACTACCAGACATTTTCGATTTCTGAATAGCCCCCCATTCCCCCTATCCCTTCAGCAATACTTTTGGTGCCGTTGATTTCTGAACCACTTTGATTTCAATTTTACCGAAGCGGTAAACCAAGGACTGAGCAAAAGATAGCCTGTATCCTCGTCATTTTTGTGGGAAAAATTTCTGATCTAAAAAGTCACGGTATTTCAGATGAATGGCATCAGCTGCGCTCCAGGGAAATTTACGACATAGTGCTATCAACAATTCTTTGAACGTAATACTCGTTTCTGCCACTAAAGAATACCAAAAAAGCATTCGGTTTTGCATTCAGCATAGTTCAAGTTTCCATTCTGACTACCAAATGAAAAGCGGTATGTGCATTCATCCTATTCAACGAAAATCAACGTTGTAAGTTCAAATTGTATATGTATTTACTAGTTAGATCACAGAATCGAGAGAGATTCAATACTTACTTGTGTGGAATTATCTCATTACCAAACGACCCAGTCCTTGCCGCGATCAACGGGGGAAGGAACGCTCGCTATTGATGCATCGTCGCAGCTCCCGTCAAGCTGTCACAGCTCTTCTCAAGGGGAGGTGCAGCACCTAGGCGGGGCGGGGCGGCACCGTGGCGGTGGCTTCTGTGCTGGTCAGATCGCGGCGGGGGGAGGGGAGCGATTCAAAAGGAGGTGCCCTAGACCTGCCCCACTCGTCAGGCCACAACCAAGTAACTAGTGAGTTTGACCAGACGAAACCGCTCCGTTCGGCCATCTGCGAGCCTTGATGGAGTGAAGTTGGTCAAAAGAGTGAGTAAAACTAAGCGATTGGAAAAAAACTGAGGTAACTAAACGAAATGGGGCAGCAAACTAAAAGATCCCAAAAACTATTGACACTACAAGTTCCATTTTAGTTCGAGAGTATCAGCTAGCAGTAGGTATCAAAACAATATTCTTAGGAAATGTCAACCCATTTAAAATCAGCATGTCTGACATTTGACTTGCATGCATCAATTTATTACTTGTAGCATTTTCAAGGATGACGCTGATATATCTAGATTCTAAACCGTCATGAACGATTGCTTTCAAAAAGTATATTACAGTGAAGGTAATGACTAGCTCAATCAATCATATCTCGTTGATAACATGATTAAGGAAAACCAGTAGTGAAAGACCATCCACAGTCAATTGAACCAAATGAGATATTTATAATTTTCAGCAGGTCTAAGAAACGAGCTTTTGATTGACTGCCATTTCAAGGGCGGAAGTCTACTCCTTTTCAAAAGTAGTTGACAAATGCATTCGCATCGACATCTAATAAATACAGTGCAACGTCATGTGTTATCACTATTTGTGATTGTTGTGCTTTCATATTTTAACTGTTTTATTCAAGTTTTTGCGGATAAGAGGTGCTGTAGGTAAAGAGTTTTTGCCGACATTTGTTCATTTATTGTCCTTTTCCTAAACTGATTTCGCGTATTGTTTTCTGTTTTTATAATATCCCGCCCTCGACCAATGTCACTAATATGTTTAGAAATTGGTTGATTGAGATAGATAAAAAGAGCAAGGCTAGGATCTGTATTGACGTTTCAGCTATTTGTTGGTCTATATGGAATTGTCGGAACAATCTCGTTTTTAACAAGACAATAATTTTTCATGTTTTACGGGTTATCAAATATGACCAACTGGAACTTATGGATAATGGCATTGGATACAGTTATGGGCTTTCCTGTTTTATTCGGACCAACTGGAACTTATGAATACTGACATTACGTAACAACACATTAGTCGACTTTATTAGTTGCTTTATATTGTTTTTCGCTAATTGATACATGTCTCAACGTTATGGATCGTTGAGACATTGGATATTTTAAAACTTGGTAATAAAAAACCTATATGCATCACACGATGTAGAGACTGGGGTTATACACTCCCCATTTCGGAAAAAAGCAGCTGTGTTAGAGGGAAAAATCCTATACAGGAATGGTTAAAGCTGTGTGACCTTTATATGTATACTATATATACACTACGGCATACTAGCTAGCGGCAGGTTGGCAAGGTTCTCTCGCATATTCGGATCTTCACATTTTTTTTATCCGTTGAGAAAGTTGAATATAATTTCATGATGTCTACTGATCTCACGTTGATGTAATGCCACACCTGTGTGAACCGTGATTGGCCGGACAGATTGCAACTTGCAAAAGAATAAACAAAGAGGGAGAGAGGGAGAGTCAACAATTTAGATACTAGTATCTAAATATATAAACGGTGAGAGAACACGGCCGCACCACAGCGATTTGAACTTTCTGATCATCCGGTATGCCCCGCAAGACACCTCCACACCATCCGATCATACCGGATCTCTGAAGTCGGCATGAACATGGATTCATCTATTCGCTCAGTGTACTAACCTTCGTGCCCCCACTCTCGCTAACGCCCTCCCGGATGCCCCCGGAAATTCGAGTGTCCACCTATCGGCCTCACGTTACGCGTTTAATCGCTGTGGCGGAGGGGCGAGATTCTTAGCACGTTCGTCCCATTGGCTGATTGTCGTGGGTTAATCACGGCAGATGCCATGGGGTGGCTTAAGTCGAGGTGTGAGCCAGGCGACTTAGGATCCATGGAGAGGTAGCACGCACAATGTTTACCCAGGTTCGGCCCCTCTCTGCGAGGTAAAGACCTACTCCTGCTATATGTATTTGGATCTGATGGGGTGTACAATGGCGTGCGCAACAGAGTGTAAATTGCTCTGGAGGATATAGAACGATATGAATCTGTCCCTAGGGTTGCGCCTAGTCGGCTTTATATAGGGAGCCGGCTAGGGTTTACAGGGAAATGACGGGTGACCTAGGCGGCGCTAGCTAACTCGCTACAAGTGCGGCTTCGTGGAGCGCACTCTTCGGGATACGCAGATCATTATCTGATTCGGAGAGATCAGCTTGCCGCCCTCCCGAGCCGGCCTACCGGGTTCCTCGGTGACGAGGGGTACACTCATCAAATCCCATGGTTAAGGACTAGGGTTGAGATTATGGGGAGAGAACGTGGTAGTACTGATAGTTTCGTCGGCTGACAAGCGGAGGCAAAGATTTACCCAGGTTCAGGCCCCTCGGGTGGAGGAAAAGACCCTACTTCCTGCTTGTCTGTTATTGATCGTGTGAGATTATGAGGTTACAAGGAGGCTCTGGCGAGATGTCGATCTTGCTAGAGCTTTGGTGGTCTGAGTATGGCTTCCCCCTAGATCGGTACCCCTCCCAGCCTTAAATAGGCTGGGTCCCGGGAGTTTGTAACCGACCTAGTTTACACATAAGGAAAGTAGAAACCGACTATGCCTATGTCTAATCTTGGAGGGTACTCCATCTTATTGGGCCTCTTGTCTTGGGCTTCGAGTTGGCTCTTCGCTTTATTGGGCCTTAGTCGTCACGTGCACCAGGTACCCTCACGCTAGGGTACCCGAGGTGTATACCCTTGTCACTCGGAGACCCGGTATCTTGGAAGATGACCTCCGGGTGGGCTTTGGGCCACCCGGTCTTGTAGTCCGCCTCGTGGTCCTGGGCCTACCCGGTTGGGCATCCCCCCATCATTAACCCCGAGTTCGCCAGGGACTCGTCTTCGGCTTGATCTCTGTCTTGCGGGTTGCCGAGTCGTGTCGTTGATCAAACTCCTGAAACAGAGAAAACAAAAGGTGGAGTAGTGAACTGAGGCGTCAGCGTCCGGTCTAACTCAAGTTTTGTTTGATGCCGGCTCGTGCCTGATGGGACGCCTTGCCATGTCGACTCGCCTCCTTGCTGAGTTGACTACTCGAATTCTCCGGATGACGTCACGGAATCTTTGACTGCTTGTCTTCTATTGTTTGTCCCTGACGTGTCGATCTGATTGATGGGACAACTCGTCGTCTCGACTGCCTCCGCCTCGGGATGGAGCAGAGGCAATGATGACGGCCCGAGCCGCGTGCAGCTGATCGTGCGGCCAGGAGGACTCGGAGCCGTTACGTGGCCTAATCATGACCGCAATTTGCGGCACGCTGGCGCGAGAAACAGAGCGGCGTGCGACGTGGGCGACGTGGGCGGCGCATTTACCGCAGTAATTGCCGTAGTCACCGTGGCTATTTAGAGGGAGACAGGCAGGCCACGAGAGGGCATTCCACTCCTTCTTCTTCCTCGTGCTCACTGCCTTCTCGTCTCCTCCATTTCACATTCGTCCTTTGCGCCGCCGCCACCATTGGCCACTCGCACTCGTCGTTCCTCCCAGCGAAGATGGTGGCTCAGAAGAGCAGATGGGAGCGGTCCTCCGTGTCGATGAAGGCGCTGGAGCAGGCCGCCACAGAGGGGCTGCTGCCGCCGGCCTCGGAGGGGAGATGGCGGATCGCTTCCGCGGATCCGCAGCCGCGCCCGGAGCCAGGAGAGTTCGTTGCTTTCCTCGCCTTCGTCGAGAGCGGGCTCGGCTTGCCGACATCAGAGTTCTTCCGGCGTTTTCTTGACTTCTACGGGCTCCAGGTACACGACCTGACGCCCAATTCCATCCTCCACCTCTCCTGCTTCGTGGTACTCAGCGAAGGGTACTTCGGATGCGCGCCATACTTCCCCCTGTGGTTGCGCATCTTCCACGGGAAGCTGGGGAAGAGTGGGGATATGCCGCCTTGCGGCGTCTTGAACTTCTAGGTCCGCAACGACATCGACTACCTGGACATCGGCTTCCCCAAGAAGGTGTACTGGAGGAAGTCGGCCTTCTACATGCGGGAGCCGGATCCGGACGGCCAAGTCGGGATCCCTCCCTTCTTCACGGTGCCGAGCCGTCCCCGCAACCTCCAGGAGTTGCCCCAGGCGGACGACATGCCGGTCGTCACGCGGATGCTGGAGCGGCTGCAGGAGCTGAAGGAGGAGGGCCTGACGGGGGTCAACCTCATCGCCACATGGGTGAAGAGGAAAGTCTCCCCGCTCCGGGCCCGCCCCACCTTGATTGGCGAGTACTCGGGTCGGAAAGACCTAGGCCGCCACCACTCGCAGTTGTACGCTTCGCAAGAGGAGTTCGCCCTCCGCATGAAGCGCCTGACGGCCCATCCCGTGGCGGATTGGGAAGTGGGCGGCCTCCAAGCCCACACCGCGAAGAAGCCGGCCCCGGAGGTGAGTTCTTGTCCTCCACGAGTCTTCTTCCTGCCTTCTTCCTTGCTATTCATTTGACGCCTTTCCACGTCTTGTTCATTGTTCGTGTTGCCATCTTATTCTTTCTGGTTTAGGAGTTCCGTGGTGACGAGCGGTGTCCTCGGCAAGTCCCATGGCAAAGGGCCTAGGGTTGAGATTATGGGGTAGAGAACGTGGTAGAGCTGGTAGTATCGTCGGCTGACAAGCAAGAGCAAAGATTTTACCCAGGTTCAGGCCTCCGGAGAGTAACACCCTACGTCCTGCTTGTCTGTTATTGATGTATGGAGTATATGCGAGCTACAATGGGGTCCTGGCTAGATGACGATCTAGCAAGGGCTCTGGTGGTCTGGTATTGCGCGTCCTTTGTTGGCAGCCCTCCCAGCCTTTATATAATAGGCTGGGTCTCGGGAGTTCGCAACCGACTCAAATTACAGGTAAGGAAAGTCTAAACCGACTATGGCTTCACCTAACTTGGAGGGTACTTCATCCTCTTGGGCCTTCCTTCATGGGTTTCGGCAGGCCTCTGGTAGTTGGGCTTTAGTCATCACGTGCACCAGGTACCCTCATGGTAGGGTAACCGAAAGGTATAACCCCGTCAGTAGCCCCCGAGTGCTTGTCTGACTCGAAGAATCGGACATGGACTCACTCATCAGTGCATGTCGTATCTTTTGTACCTGCGTTTATGATTGGAGTATCTGTATGAATAATGCCTTCCGTATGGGTATGTCGATATTTGACTGTGATTTCTTTTTATGATTATCAAGAGATAATGACTTAGTAGGCCCGGTTCACTCGACGGATCGGGACCGGTTAACTGCACATTTGGGCAAAACCTTACTAGCCTTCAATCAAACTCGAGTCCCCGGATTCGAATCTGGAACATACTGGTCAGACTCGACTCAGGCCGTTGAGGTCTTACTGAATCGTTCTACAGTTTTAACTTTGATACCCAACGCGTCCGTCAGGATTTTTCATCATGTCTGCTGACACGGAAAATTTTAAGGATTAACACTGCAGGAGTGGTCCTTAGCCTAGCTCGACGGATCGGCGGGTCTTACCTTTGCATTTGTGTATGCAGCATCCGAGATATTTGCGACAGACACAACTCGGGAATTTATGAAGTATGATTTTTGTGTTAAATTTTTGCTTAATAGCTGAGTCGAGTCTTCGTCGACTGCTGATTTTGCCTTTATTCTATCGGGTGCGCGACTGCCCTCCCGATGGGAGTAGCCCCCGAGATTATGCTTTATTGCTTGCAATGGAGGATAATCTCGAATTCTTTTTACCCTGCATATGTTAGTCGAATAATTTTTTTGATACGCTCCCGATGGGAGTACTATTCTTCAATCGAAGAACCTACGAATGTCATCTCTTATCTCAGTCGAAAGACCAATCGGAAGTCTTATGTTGAATCAGTCGAATTATCCTCCCAGTGTCTTTTTGGTATCCAACGGCTGTCTCGGGGAAGACATCATGCATGACGTTGTTTGCGTGTGCGCAGAGTCTTGACAAGACGTATCGGCGTGATCCCATTGTCAATATTTGACCGCAGAGGACGTCGCTTCAATTCTGATTTTACCGCTCGTGGCGAAATTTTCGCCGCATAATGATGGCTTCCTCGTTTTTTGTGCATAGTGGGCGGCGTGGCCTGCGGCGGTTGCTGTCCACGCGTGCCACGTGTACGGCTTGATCTGTTTACTGGTAGCGCATCCTCGTTTTTCGTGCATAGTGGGCGGCGTGGCCTGCGATCCCTCTTTTATATTCGATGGCACAAATTATGATATTTGGAAAATTCGCATGCTTAATCTTTTTAGGGCCATGGGTCCAAATTATATAAAGAGTATTGTAGATATGGGTTTTTCTCTTCCAATAGATTCCCAAGAATTATCTATAGAGAATGAGGAAAACTCTTATCTCGATACTCTAGTATCTAATGGTTTTATATGTGTTTTGAGCGATGTAGTTCTTGCATTAATCATGCCTTTTCGGAATGCTCATGAGTTGTGGACAAAACTTCAAGATAAATATGACATGTCCAATATTATTGAGGATGATTGTTCTCCGTCCACCTCCGGCCGTGATGAGTTCACGTATTCTTCCACTTCACCAACATGTGATTTGTCACAAGGTAATGACATGGTAAGTGGTGATAGAAATTACATTGTTGATGGTGAATCCACTATTGACTATACTTCATCTCTATCTCATTGTAATGTTCTATCTTTGGACTTTAACACTTCTAGCAATTCAAATGTCTTACATGCTAGTGTTGATAGTCCTCGCATATCATGTAATAGTTGCTTAACTAAATCTCATGATGATATGCTCTCTATGTCTTGTTGTCATGAAAACAATGCTTCCATATCCTCTATTATTTGTATGACTAACAATGTAGAGGAAACCCAACATTTGTTGGAACAAGACATGGACCTGAATGGTGCTTCAAGTAATTCTTCATCATCATCGTCCATTTCTCATTTTTGCCTTATGGCTAGGGATTCAAATGTATCTCCACCTTTGGAACCCTCTACATCTTGTGATGATGAGGATGAGAATTATACAAACAAGGACACAACAAATTCAGCAAATGGGCACACGGAAGAATACAAAGTTGTGCACTTGAAAGAAAACACACGACCCATGCATGTGGAACACCAAGCCTAGGCTTCGGTGTCATCTTCGCCGACGTTCTCCTTGGTGATTTCCTGTGATGATGAGGATGATAATTATTATGGTTTAAAATATAATGATGTCGACTCCTTAAAAGAGAAGGTTGAGATGGTATTTTGTGCTCTCCCTAAAGGTAGCAAAGTTATCTCCCCTTTTTTGAAATCTTGACTTAGCTATTAAGAGTTGCGAAGTCATTGAAGAAAAGGGAAGACTTGAAAGAGAATATGCTCTTAAAATTGCTTCCCTTACCGGTAATCTTGAGGATGAGCAAGAGCTCCGGGTTTCTCTTGAGGAGAAACTCAATTCCATTGAAGAGACAAATGATTTAGTGGTTGCTAAACTCATTAAGGAACATGACCATACCATTGCAAAATATAAAGTGCTTAAAAAGGAAAAGGTTGAATTTGGTGTTGGCAATGCTAGACTAATTAAGGATATATAGAGACTTGACAAAGCTCATAAAGCTTTGGAAAGTGAACACTCTCTACTTACCAAGTCTCATGATCAACTCCAAACTCAACTATCTAAAATTGTTGTGCCTAGCTCTTCTACTTCCTCTTGTGATCATGCAAATATTATAGAGAAAAATGCTAGGTTGAATGATGAGCTCACCAATTTGTCTTCTTTCATTTCTAATATTAATGATGCTTGTGCTAGTAACTCCACTTCACGTGAAGCATCTATTTTGAAGGATAATGTTGAGCTAAGGGCTCAACTTGAGTTGTTAATTAGCAAGTATGGGAAATTGAAAGAAAGTCATGAAAAGCTCTCTAGCTCTAATGAGAATCTTCTATCATCCCATGCTAGGCTGAAGTTAGCTCATGCGCCATCTCTACAAAGTTAACATCTTGTGAGCCTCTTGTGGAAAAAGTCACAACTTCTACTAAAAATGTTTTATTGCCTTGTGCTAGTCCTAGTAATTCATTGTCTCATACTTCTGCTAAATCTTGAAATGAATTAATTTCCTTACCTTGTTGCACTAACAATGAAACATCTACTTTCTTTAGTATTTATGTTGATACTAACCATGTAGAGAAATTAAAAAAGCTCAAGACCCAATTCACTTCTTTGTAGAAAGACTTGGAAAAGCATCATGTTGGGATTCTATGTGTCAGTCTGCAAACCGAAGATGGCATGCAGAAGCTCCAAGCTGGATGTGCAAGCAAACAGCGACTCTCGCAAATGATCTGGAAGGATGGCACGCCCTACCTTTTTCAGCTCTGAGCATCTGACAAACAGATGACCCCCGTCCTCAAAACCTCTCTTGCAAACAGGGCATCTAGTGTCCAAATCCATGCGTTTTCGTTTAATATTCATCCTGGTTGGCAGCGAATCACGTCCCAATCTCCACAGAAAATGATGAACCCTAGAGGGGCACTCAAGCTTCCATAGCCGGCTCCAGATTTCTCTCCTCCATGTACTCCCTTGACCACCCTCAGCTGTACCAGCCTGTCGGTTGTGATTAACTGCCAGCGAATAGCATTTGTACACAGATTTCACAGAGAATAGACCTATTGCATCAAGGGTTATTTTCCGGTGCATCTAATCAGTACGGGCCGTTCATTCGATGGGATCCCATGGTCTACATTCGAAGTACTACTCCATATTTTTCTGTAGTATATATCAGCCCAAGGGGTATTTTGGGCAGTTTACTATTACAGTATTAAAAATCCCACAGCCTTTGCAGCAAGAAGTCCAGAACGCGGCGCCTCTCGGCGTGCCGGCCGAACATATGGCTATCCTCGTAGATGCCCGTGGTGGGCAGCGGCCGGTGCGGCGCTGGCGGGCACATCTGCAGCAGCATGATGAACTCCGTGAGGCCGGTGGCGACTCTTTCCAGGTGCGCGAGGACGACGTCGAGCTCGTTGGCGCTGCCGTCCAAGTCACCAAACAGCAGCCTCCTGGCCGTGATACGGAGGCGTTTTGAGTGGTTGAACGAACTAGGCAGGGAGAAAGACCGATCCAACACCACCTTGCCATGGCCTTCGTCCCCGCCTGCTCCGCTCGGGAGCGCGTCGAGCAGGTAGCGCCCCTGGTACGCGACGTCAACGAGCTCCGCCAGCCAGACGAGCAACGCGCGGCAAGGTTGGACAGCACCATGCCGACCATGTCCCCCACGACACCGGATACGATGGCCTCGCCGGCCATGGCTGTTAGTATATCTAGCGCGCGTACTTGCTCCAGATGCTGAGGCCAAATCCGTGGCTCTTCCCAGCAACGACGTTCACATACGTGTGTGTAGCAGTGCCTCCGCCCATGAAATTGGTGATGGCTCTCCGGCCACCACACGACTACTGTCACCGTTGCTGCGCCTTCTCCCATGATGCTGCCTAGACGGCGACCAGAAGCGAGCCGTGGCGGTGGCACCACGCCGGAGCGTGCCGCCAAGCCATTGAATCAAGCTGAGGGAGCACTGGGGTCTTTGGTCTGGGATTAATTGGCTTCAGCAGAGGCGGGATAGAGCCGCAGAGAGGCGGCGTGATCCAGTGTCTCGGCTAGAAGAAAAGGGAATCCGGAGAAGAAGATGATGCAGAATGAGAGACCAGAAATACATCCCATACATATTAATTAGAATGAATAACTCGCTTTCTAATAGTTAGAATTACCAAATTATCCTTGGGCCCAACTCTGGCCCAAGCAATTTTAGCCATTAGATCGGTCATATATTACACACTTAAATGTGTAGTAGGATGTACCGTAAAATATCCCTTGCATCAAAATGCCAGGCAAATCTGTCCTCCTCTTGTTCACAGATGGGTATTTGTAATATTATTCTCGCATCAACAGGATCAAATGTTTGGCGAACCAATGCTTCGTCCCAGCTACCTGATGTCGGGTTGATCAGCTCCTCCACCTTGGATAGGACCTGATTACGTTGGTGTTTGCGTGGCCTTCTGGTGTCCCCATTCGGTATCCAAGGATCTGCCCAAATTTACACCTTGCAGCCATCACCGATACGCCAGATCACACCCTTTTGCAGAACCTCCAACCCCTGGAAAATGCTCCTCCACACATAGCTCATACCAGCTTTAGGTTGTGCCTGCAAAAGATTCCCATCCTCAAAATAAATGGCACGAAGGACTCGGCCACATAGTGAGTCAGGCGCTTGTAGAAGCCTCCAGCCTTGTCGTGCCAACATAGCCAAGTTAAAGACATGCAGGTCCTTGAAACCCAAACCCCCTTCATTCTTTCCCATCTGATCCAGTGGGCACGGTGTTCATCGTCTTGTTGAGCCCACCAAAATTTACAAATTGCCTGTGTAATATCATCGCAGAAACTCTTTGTTAAGTCAAAACATGACATTGCATATGTGGGTACTGCTTGTGCGATGGCCTTAATAAGGATTTCTTTCCCCGCCTTTGACAAGAATTTTTCTTTCCAACCTCTTATACGTTTTAGGATCTTCTCCTTAATGTAAACAAATGCTCTGGACCGTTCTCGACCAATATAGGTTGGAAGGCGGCTAGATGCTTTTAGTATTTGCATATCCGTTTATTTTTCTAGGGATACACCCTAGAAGGGGTGTATCGATAACATAGAAGGAGGGCTAAGAAGCCAAGTTTACAACGCTGTATGGACGGCAAGTCTCGCTGTCAACAGAGGTGACAGCTCCTCTCGGAGGCCTAATCTCCCTCTAGCAACCAGTTGAGGATTGGCTCCTGAAAACCAAAAGCCTCACCCCTAAACAACCCTGCCGCTCTCCACGCCACCAAAAGCCAAGTTTGCATATCCGTTTATGGTAGGAACCTGTTTTTTTCTTTGTCTCCATAAATCAGTAGATCGTTTGCCTTCTTGTCATATCACGTACTTTAGATATGGAGGAGAGAACAAATCACCAGACCCATCTGTCAAGAAATATCACAAATCCATTCTTGTATTGATAATTTAAGATACAACTCTTCGTATAATGTTGACATTTTCTCGCAAGCTTGCTCCGTAGGCGTTCAGGTATATTCCCGGCATAATCATGACCGGCATGGGTTGAACAGCTATATTTGCATAATTCTATATTGAAACTTGAAAGTCAAATCTGATAAACTTCAATTTGGCCTTCATCGACCTTCTAACAATAGAGCTTTTAGCCCCGAAGCTGTGTCATCAAACATTTCTAATAATAGATCAACATGTAGAATTGTGCAAGGAACCGTGCACACCTTGATCGTGTACGACTGTACCTGCTGTACGTATACCTATTCTAATGATAGGGTATATTGTATACTACCTGCAACTAACCCTGTATGCCTATATATACCTACCAGCAGTACGGAACAAAGCACAACAAGAGATCAATCTTAGTCGAGTGGTCATCTATCGACCAGTGGCCATGGCGAGTGAACAGCTCAACGTGCTGAAAGCGCTGGATGGCGCCAAGACGCAACTGTACCATTTCACGACCATCGTGATCGCCGGCATGGGCTTCTTCACCGACGCCTACGACCTCTTCTGCATCTCCCTCGTCACCAGGCTGCTCGGCCGTATCTACTACACCGACCCTACCAGCAACGCGCCCGGCCACCTCCCGGCCAACGTGTCGGCCGCCGTCAACGGGGTGGCCCTCTGCGGCACGCTGGCCGGCCAGCTCTTCTTCGGCTGGCTAGGAGACAAGCTCGGCCGCAAGAGCGTCTACGGCTTCACCCTCATCCTCATGGTCATCTGTTCCGTCGCGTCCGGGCTCTCCTTCGGGCACACGGCCAATGGCGTCATAGGGACCCTCTGCTTCTTCCGCTTCTGGCTCGGCTTCGGCGTGGGCGGCGACTACCCATTGTCGGCGACCATCATGTCCGAGTACGCTAACAAGAAGACCCGCGGCGCCTTCATCGCCGCTGTCTTCGCCATGCAGGGCTTCGGCATCCTGTTCGGCACCATCGTCACCATCATCGTCTCCGCTGCGTTCCGGCACGCGTTCCCCGCCCCAGCCTTCAACGTCGACGCTGGGGCGTCCATCGGGCCGGAGGCTGATTACGTGTGGCGCATCATCCTCATGTTCGGTACCATCCCTGCGGCTTTAACCTACTACTGGCGCATGAAGATGCCGGAGACGGCGCGATACACGGCGCTCATCGCCCGCAACATGAAACAAGCCACTGCGGACATGTCCAGGGTGCTCAACAAGGAAATCACAGCGGAGGAGGTCCAACTCCAGGTGGCCACCGGCGACACCTGGGGTCTCTTCTCGCGGCAGTTCATGAAACGCCACGGGGTGCACCTGATAGCGACCACCAGTACATGGTTCTTGTTGGACGTCGCCTTCTACAGCC
Organism: Poa pratensis; assembly: GCA_947311845.1. Taxonomy (NCBI): domain Eukaryota; kingdom Viridiplantae; phylum Streptophyta; class Magnoliopsida; order Poales; family Poaceae; genus Poa; species Poa pratensis. The sequence continues at coordinate 2,654,462 of CAMZMU010000117.1, read as the reverse complement.
AGAACTTGTTCCAGAAGGACATCTTCACCAAGATCGGCTGGATCCCGCCGGCAAGGACCATGAGTGCCCTCGAGGAGCTGTACCGCATCGCCCGTGCGCAGGCACTCATCGCGCTCTGCGGCACTGTGCCGGGCTACTGGTTCACCGTCGCCTTCATCGACATCATCGGCAGGTTCTGGATCCAGCTCATGGGCTTTGCCATGATGACCATCTTCATGCTCGCCATCGCCGTGCCGTATGACTACCTGGTGAAGCCGGGGCACCACGCCGGCTTCGTCATCCTCTATGGGCTCACCTTCTTCTTCGCCAACTTCGGGCCCAACAGCACCACCTTCATCGTGCCCGCCGAGATCTTCCCAGCGAGGCTCCGGTCCACGTGCCACGGCATATCTGCGGCCACCGGAAAGGCGGGGGCAATCATCGGTGCATTCGGCTTCCTGTATGCTTCACAAGACCAGAAGAAACCCGATAGTGGGTACGCCAAGGGTATTGGCATGCGCAACTCGCTCTTCGTGCTTGCCGGCACGAACTTCCTGGGCTTGCTATTCTCGTTGCTGGTGCCAGAGTCCATGGGCAGATCGCTCGAGGAGATCACCAAGGAGAACGTCGGCGATGATGACACCGAAGCCTAGGCTTGGTGTGCTACATACATGCATGGGTGGTGTGTTTGCTTTCGAGTGCATGGCTTTCTTTTCTTCTGTGTGCCGACTTTGGTGAATTTGTGGTGTTCGTGTGTGTAAATGTTTACGGTTGGAATTTACCTAAAACCTAGTGTCGCATTTTTGTTGTACCAGTATATGAATTTGTGGCATTTTTGTTGTAACTATTCCTAGGTTTGGTGTGCCACATATATATATATATATGGTAGGTGTGTTTTTTTCTTTCACTTGTAGTGATTTTGTAATGATGTGTGGCCACTTTCTTAATTTGACTAAGCAATTGCCCGTGTGTTCCTATGGGAGATAATTTATTCGTCCAAAATTCACACTTCCTTCTCTATAGATTGATTTCATCAAAATCGAAAATTGTTGTAAATTTTGGTGATTGGTCTGTTTTCCGATGATGGAAAGGAATATAAAAATTATGGTGATTGATTGGTAGTGTAAAAAAGGAATGTAAAATTTTGGTGATTCTCCATTAATTTTATCTGGTGATGAAAAAGGAATGCAGTAATGTCAGGAAACAAAAATGATGTGTGTTTTTAGGGCATGTACAATGGGGTGATGTCAGCTTTCTCTTAGCGTTGACACGTAGGATATTTATCTAGTTGGAGGAGAAAGAATGAGAAAAGGGGAGTCTGACTTCTCTTAGCTAAGAGATGATCTCTTACGAAATAAGAGAAGGCTAATCTCACCATTGTATCATTTGTCTTCCCTTATAAATATAATTTCCTACTAAAATATAATTAATTCTCATTATGCCTTCTCTTAGCCATTGTACATGCCCTTAGATATAACTAGAAACATGCTCGTGCACTGCAATGGAGACAAAATCTACGCCAATAATAAGCCCGAGAGTGGGTATGCGAAGTGTATCAGCATGTGCAACACACTCTTTGTGCTCGCCGGCACGAACTTCTTTGGATTGATCTTCTCCTTGCTGGTGCCGGAGTCCACGGCCAGATCGCTCGAGGAAATCACCAAGGAGAACGTCGGCGAAGATGACACCGAAGCCTAGGCTTGGTGTTCCACATGCATGGGTCGTGTGTTTTCTTTCAAGTGCACAACTTTGTATTCTTCCGTGTGCCCATTTGCTGAATTTGTTGTGTCCTTGTTTGCAACTGTTTACGGTTGGATATTACCTAAAACCTAGGGTCACATTTTTTTTGTACAGCTATATAAAACCTTGTGTGTGCCAATTTGCTGTGTTTATCCACATGTTCAGGAAAAAACCTCTCATCTTGATTATAATTTCGAGGCACAGCCTCATCGGGCACCACACCATCATCTCCACTGGCTGCACTGGTCTGACTTGCACTGCCAGTAGGTTTAGATGGATCGGACCTACAAGATGTGCGTGGAAGCTGAGTACTACCAGACATTTTCGATTTCTGAATAGCCCCCCATTCCCCCTATCCCTTCAGCAATACTTTTGGTGCCGTTGATTTCTGAACCACTTTGATTTCAATTTTACCGAAGCGGTAAACCAAGGACTGAGCAAAAGATAGCCTGTATCCTCGTCATTTTTGTGGGAAAAATTCTGATCTAAAAAGTCACGGTATTTCAGATGAATGGCATCAGCTGCGCTCCAGGGAAATTTACGACATAGTGCTATCAACAATTCTTTGAACGTAATACTCGTTTCTGCCACTAAAGAATACCAAAAAAGCATTCGGTTTTGCATTCAGCATAGTTCAAGTTTCCATTCTGACTACCAAATGAAAAGCGGTATGTGCATTCATCCTATTCAACGAAAATCAACGTTGTAAGTTCAAATTGTATATGTATTTACTAGTTAGATCACAGAATCGAGAGAGATTCAATACTTACTTGTGTGGAATTATCTCATTACCAAACGACCCAGTCCTTGCCGCGATCAACGGGGGAAGGAACGCTCGCTATTGATGCATCGTCGCAGCTCCCGTCAAGCTGTCACAGCTCTTCTCAAGGGGAGGTGCAGCACCTAGGCGGGGCGGGGCGGCACCGTGGCGGTGGCTTCTGTGCTGGTCAGATCGCGGCGGGGGGAGGGGAGCGATTCAAAAGGAGGTGCCCTAGACCTGCCCCACTCGTCAGGCCACAACCAAGTAACTAGTGAGTTTGACCAGACGAAACCGCTCCGTTCGGCCATCTGCGAGCCTTGATGGAGTGAAGTTGGTCAAAAGAGTGAGTAAAACTAAGCGATTGGAAAAAAACTGAGGTAACTAAACGAAATGGGGCAGCAAACTAAAAGATCCCAAAAACTATTGACACTACAAGTTCCATTTTAGTTCGAGAGTATCAGCTAGCAGTAGGTATCAAAACAATATTCTTAGGAAATGTCAACCCATTTAAAATCAGCATGTCTGACATTTGACTTGCATGCATCAATTTATTACTTGTAGCATTTTCAAGGATGACGCTGATATATCTAGATTCTAAACCGTCATGAACGATTGCTTTCAAAAAGTATATTACAGTGAAGGTAATGACTAGCTCAATCAATCATATCTCGTTGATAACATGATTAAGGAAAACCAGTAGTGAAAGACCATCCACAGTCAATTGAACCAAATGAGATATTTATAATTTTCAGCAGGTCTAAGAAACGAGCTTTTGATTGACTGCCATTTCAAGGGCGGAAGTCTACTCCTTTTCAAAAGTAGTTGACAAATGCATTCGCATCGACATCTAATAAATACAGTGCAACGTCATGTGTTATCACTATTTGTGATTGTTGTGCTTTCATATTTTAACTGTTTTATTCAAGTTTTTGCGGATAAGAGGTGCTGTAGGTAAAGAGTTTTTGCCGACATTTGTTCATTTATTGTCCTTTTCCTAAACTGATTTCGCGTATTGTTTTCTGTTTTTATAATATCCCGCCCTCGACCAATGTCACTAATATGTTTAGAAATTGGTTGATTGAGATAGATAAAAAGAGCAAGGCTAGGATCTGTATTGACGTTTCAGCTATTTGTTGGTCTATATGGAATTGTCGGAACAATCTCGTTTTTAACAAGACAATAATTTTTCATGTTTTACGGGTTATCAAATATGACCAACTGGAACTTATGGATAATGGCATTGGATACAGTTATGGGCTTTCCTGTTTTATTCGGACCAACTGGAACTTATGAATACTGACATTACGTAACAACACATTAGTCGACTTTATTAGTTGCTTTATATTGTTTTTCGCTAATTGATACATGTCTCAACGTTATGGATCGTTGAGACATTGGATATTTTAAAACTTGGTAATAAAAAACCTATATGCATCACACGATGTAGAGACTGGGGTTATACACTCCCCATTTCGGAAAAAAGCAGCTGTGTTAGAGGGAAAAATCCTATACAGGAATGGTTAAAGCTGTGTGACCTTTATATGTATACTATATATACACTACGGCATACTAGCTAGCGGCAGGTTGGCAAGGTTCTCTCGCATATTCGGATCTTCACATTTTTTTTATCCGTTGAGAAAGTTGAATATAATTTCATGATGTCTACTGATCTCACGTTGATGTAATGCCACACCTGTGTGAACCGTGATTGGCCGGACAGATTGCAACTTGCAAAAGAATAAACAAAGAGGGAGAGAGGGAGAGTCAACAATTTAGATACTAGTATCTAAATATATAAACGGTGAGAGAACACGGCCGCACCACAGCGATTTGAACTTTCTGATCATCCGGTATGCCCCGCAAGACACCTCCACACCATCCGATCATACCGGATCTCTGAAGTCGGCATGAACATGGATTCATCTATTCGCTCAGTGTACTAACCTTCGTGCCCCCACTCTCGCTAACGCCCTCCCGGATGCCCCCGGAAATTCGAGTGTCCACCTATCGGCCTCACGTTACGCGTTTAATCGCTGTGGCGGAGGGGCGAGATTCTTAGCACGTTCGTCCCATTGGCTGATTGTCGTGGGTTAATCACGGCAGATGCCATGGGGTGGCTTAAGTCGAGGTGTGAGCCAGGCGACTTAGGATCCATGGAGAGGTAGCACGCACAATGTTTACCCAGGTTCGGCCCCTCTCTGCGAGGTAAAGACCTACTCCTGCTATATGTATTTGGATCTGATGGGGTGTACAATGGCGTGCGCAACAGAGTGTAAATTGCTCTGGAGGATATAGAACGATATGAATCTGTCCCTAGGGTTGCGCCTAGTCGGCTTTATATAGGGAGCCGGCTAGGGTTTACAGGGAAATGACGGGTGACCTAGGCGGCGCTAGCTAACTCGCTACAAGTGCGGCTTCGTGGAGCGCACTCTTCGGGATACGCAGATCATTATCTGATTCGGAGAGATCAGCTTGCCGCCCTCCCGAGCCGGCCTACCGGGTTCCTCGGTGACGAGGGGTACACTCATCAAATCCCATGGTTAAGGACTAGGGTTGAGATTATGGGGAGAGAACGTGGTAGTACTGATAGTTTCGTCGGCTGACAAGCGGAGGCAAAGATTTACCCAGGTTCAGGCCCCTCGGGTGGAGGAAAAGACCCTACTTCCTGCTTGTCTGTTATTGATCGTGTGAGATTATGAGGTTACAAGGAGGCTCTGGCGAGATGTCGATCTTGCTAGAGATTTGGTGGTCTGAGTATGGCTTCCCCTAGATCGGTACCCCTCCCAGCTTAAATAGGCTGGGTCCCGGGAGTTTGTAACCGACCTAGTTTACACATAAGGAAAGTAGAAACCGACTATGCCTATGTCTAATCTTGGAGGGTACTCCATCTTATTGGGCCTCTTGTCTTGGGCTTCGAGTTGGCTCTTCGCTTTATTGGGCCTTAGTCGTCACGTGCACCAGGTACCCTCACGCTAGGGTACCCGAGGTGTATACCCTTGTCACTCGGAGACCCGGTATCTTGGAAGATGACCTCCGGGTGGGCTTTGGGCCACCCGGTCTTGTAGTCCGCCTCGTGGTCCTGGGCCTACCCGGTTGGGCATCCCCCCATCATTAACCCCGAGTTCGCCAGGGACTCGTCTTCGGCTTGATCTCTGTCTTGCGGGTTGCCGAGTCGTGTCGTTGATCAAACTCCTGAAACAGAGAAAACAAAAGGTGGAGTAGTGAACTGAGGCGTCAGCGTCCGGTCTAACTCAAGTTTTGTTTGATGCCGGCTCGTGCCTGATGGGACGCCTTGCCATGTCGACTCGCCTCCTTGCTGAGTTGACTACTCGAATTCTCCGGATGACGTCACGGAATCTTTGACTGCTTGTCTTCTATTGTTTGTCCCCTGACGTGTCGATCTGATTGATGGGACAACTCGTCGTCTCGACTGCCTCCGCCTCGGGATGGAGCAGAGGCAATGATGACGGCCCGAGCCGCGTGCAGCTGATCGTGCGGCCAGGAGGACTCGGAGCCGTTACGTGGCCTAATCATGACCGCAATTTGCGGCACGCTGGCGCGAGAAACAGAGCGGCGTGCGACGTGGGCGACGTGGGCGGCGCATTTACCGCAGTAATTGCCGTAGTCACCGTGGCTATTTAGAGGGAGACAGGCAGGCCACGAGAGGGCATTCCACTCCTTCTTCTTCCTCGTGCTCACTGCCTTCTCGTCTCCTCCATTTCACATTCGTCCTTTGCGCCGCCGCCACCATTGGCCACTCGCACTCGTCGTTCCTCCCAGCGAAGATGGTGGCTCAGAAGAGCAGATGGGAGCGGTCCTCCGTGTCGATGAAGGCGCTGGAGCAGGCCGCCACAGAGGGGCTGCTGCCGCCGGCCTCGGAGGGGAGATGGCGGATCGCTTCCGCGGATCCGCAGCCGCGCCCGGAGCCAGGAGAGTTCGTTGCTTTCCTCGCCTTCGTCGAGAGCGGGCTCGGCTTGCCGACATCAGAGTTCTTCCGGCGTTTTCTTGACTTCTACGGGCTCCAGGTACACGACCTGACGCCCAATTCCATCCTCCACCTCTCCTGCTTCGTGGTACTCAGCGAAGGGTACTTCGGATGCGCGCCATACTTCCCCCTGTGGTTGCGCATCTTCCACGGGAAGCTGGGGAAGAGTGGGGATATGCCGCCTTGCGGCGTCTTGAACTTCTAGGTCCGCAACGACATCGACTACCTGGACATCGGCTTCCCCAAGAAGGTGTACTGGAGGAAGTCGGCCTTCTACATGCGGGAGCCGGATCCGGACGGCCAAGTCGGGATCCCTCCCTTCTTCACGGTGCCGAGCCGTCCCCGCAACCTCCAGGAGTTGCCCCAGGCGGACGACATGCCGGTCGTCACGCGGATGCTGGAGCGGCTGCAGGAGCTGAAGGAGGAGGGCCTGACGGGGTCAACCTCATCGCCACATGGGTGAAGAGGAAAGTCTCCCCGCTCCGGGCCCGCCCCACCTTGATTGGCGAGTACTCGGGTCGGAAAGACCTAGGCCGCCACCACTCGCAGTTGTACGCTTCGCAAGAGGAGTTCGCCCTCCGCATGAAGCGCCTGACGGCCCATCCCGTGGCGGATTGGGAAGTGGGCGGCCTCCAAGCCCACACCGCGAAGAAGCCGGCCCCGGAGGTGAGTTCTTGTCCTCCACGAGTCTTCTTCCTGCCTTCTTCCTTGCTATTCATTTGACGCCTTTCCACGTCTTGTTCATTGTTCGTGTTGCCATCTTATTCTTTCTGGTTTAGGAGTTCCGTGGTGACGAGCGGTGTCCTCGGCAAGTCCCATGGCAAAGGGCCTAGGGTTGAGATTATGGGGTAGAGAACGTGGTAGAGCTGGTAGTATCGTCGGCTGACAAGCAAGAGCAAAGATTTTACCCAGGTTCAGGCCTCCGGAGAGTAACACCCTACGTCCTGCTTGTCTGTTATTGATGTATGGAGTATATGCGAGCTACAATGGGGTCCTGGCTAGATGACGATCTAGCAAGGGCTCTGGTGGTCTGGTATTGCGCGTCCTTTGTTGGCAGCCCTCCCAGCCTTTATATAATAGGCTGGGTCTCGGGAGTTCGCAACCGACTCAAATTACAGGTAAGGAAAGTCTAAACCGACTATGGCTTCACCTAACTTGGAGGGTACTTCATCCTCTTGGGCCTTCCTTCATGGGTTTCGGCAGGCCTCTGGTAGTTGGGCTTTAGCCATCACGTGCACCAGGTACCCTCATGGTAGGGTAACCGAAAGGTATAACCCCGTCAGTAGCCCCCGAGTGCTTGTCTGACTCGAAGAATCGGACATGGACTCACTCATCAGTGCATGTCGTATCTTTTGTACCTGCGTTTATGATTGGAGTATCTGTATGAATAATGCCTTCCGTATGGGTATGTCGATATTTGACTGTGATTTCTTTTTATGATTATCAAGAGATAATGACTTAGTAGGCCCGGTTCACTCGACGGATCGGGACCGGTTAACTGCACATTTGGGCAAAACCTTACTAGCCTTCAATCAAACTCGAGTCCCCGGATTCGAATCTGGAACATACTGGTCAGACTCGACTCAGGCCGTTGAGGTCTTACTGAATCGTTCTACAGTTTTAACTTTGATACCCAACGCGTCCGTCAGGATTTTTCATCATGTCTGCTGACACGGAAAATTTTAAGGATTAACACTGCAGGAGTGGTCCTTAGCCTAGCTCGACGGATCGGCGGGTCTTACCTTTGCATTTGTGTATGCAGCATCCGAGATATTTGCGACAGACACAACTCGGGAATTTATGAAGTATGATTTTTGTGTTAAATTTTTGCTTAATAGCTGAGTCGAGTCTTCGTCGACTGCTGATTTTGCCTTTATTCTATCGGGTGCGCGACTGCCCTCCCGATGGGAGTAGCCCCCGAGATTATGCTTTATTGCTTGCAATGGAGGATAATCTCGAATTCTTTTTACCCTGCATATGTTAGTCGAATAATTTTTTTGATACGCTCCCGATGGGAGTACTATTCTTCAATCGAAGAACCTACGAATGTCATCTCTTATCTCAGTCGAAAGACCAATCGGAAGTCTTATGTTGAATCAGTCGAATTATCCTCCCAGTGTCTTTTTGGTATCCAACGGCTGTCTCGGGGAAGACATCATGCATGACGTTGTTTGCGTGTGCGCAGAGTCTTGACAAGACGTATCGGCGTGATCCCATTGTCAATATTTGACCGCAGAGGACGTCGCTTCAATTCTGATTTTACCGCTCGTGGCGAAATTTTCGCCGCATAATGATGGCTTCCTCGTTTTTTGTGCATAGTGGGCGGCGTGGCCTGCGGCGGTTGCTGTCCACGCGTGCCACGTGTACGGCTTGATCTGTTTACTGGTAGCGCATCCTCGTTTTTCGTGCATAGTGGGCGGCGTGGCCTGCGATCCCTCTTTTATATTCGATGGCACAAATTATGATATTTGGAAAATTCGCATGCTTAATCTTTTTAGGGCCATGGGTCCAAATTATATAAAGAGTATTGTAGATATGGGTTTTGCTCTTCCAATAGATTCCCAAGAATTATCTATAGAGAATGAGGAAAACTCTTATCTGGATACTCTAGTATCTAATGGTCTTATATGTGTTTTGAGCGATGTAGTTCTTGCATTAATCATGCCTTTTCGGAATGCTCATGAGTTGTGGACAAAACTTCAAGATAAATATGACATGTCCAATATTATTGAGGATGATTGTTCTCCGTCCACCTCCGGCCGTGATGAGTTCACGTATTCTTCCACTTCACCAACATGTGATTTGTCACAAGGTAATGACATGGTAAGTGGTGATAGAAATTACATTGTTGATGGTGAATCCACTATTGACTATATTTCATCTCTATCTCATTGTAATGTTCTATCTTTGGACTTTAACACTTCTAGCAATTCAAATGTCTTACATGCTAGTGTTGATAGTCCTCGCATATCATGTAATAGTTGCTTAACTAAATCTCATGATGATATGCTCTCTATGTCTTGTTGTCATGAAAACAATGCTTCCATATCCTCTATTATTTGTATGACTAACAATGTAGAGGAAACCCAACATTTGTTGGAACAAGACATGGACCTGAATGGTGCTTCAAGTAATTCTTCATCATCATCGTCCATTTCTCATTTTTGCCTTATGGCTAGGGATTCAAAGGTATCTCCACCTTTGGAACCCTCTACATCTTGTGATGATGAGGATGAGAATTATACAAACAAGGACACAACAAATTCAGCAAATGGGCACTCGGAAGAATACAAAGTTGTGCACTTGAAAGAAAACACACGACCCATGCATGTGGAACACCAAGCCTAGGCTCGGTGTCATCTTCGCCGACGTTCTCCTTGGTGATTTCCTGTGATGATGAGGATGATAATTATTATGGTTTAAAATATAATGATGTCGACTCCTTAAAAGAGAAGGTTGAGATGGTATTTTGTGCTCTCCCTAAAGGTAGCAAAGCTATCTCCCCTTTTTTGAAATCTTGACTTAGCTATTAAGAGTTGCGAAGTCATTGAAGAAAAGGGAAGACTTGAAAGAGAATATGCTCTTAAAATTGCTTCCCTTACCGGTAATCTTGAGGATGAGCAAGAGCTCCGGGTTTCTCTTGAGGAGAAACTCAATTCCATTGAAGAGACAAATGATTTAGTGGTTGCTAAACTCATTAAGGAACATGACCATACCATTGCAAAATATAAAGTGCTTAAAAAGAAAAAGGTTGAATTTGGTGTTGGCAATGCTAGACTAATTAAGGATATATAGAGACTTGACAAAGCTCATAAAGCTTTGGAAAGTGAACACTCTCTACTTACCAAGTCTCATGATCAACTCCAAACTCAACTATCTAAAATTGTTGTGCCTAGCTCTTCTACTTCCTCTTGTGATCATGCAAATATTATAGAGAAAAATGCTAGGTTGAATGATGAGCTCACCAATTTGTCTTCTTTCATTTCTAATATTAATGATGCTTGTGCTAGTAACTCCACTTCACGTGAAGCATCTATTTTGAAGGATAATGTTGAGCTAAGGGCTCAACTTGAGTTGTTAATTAGCAAGTATGGGAAATTGAAAGAAAGTCATGAAAAGCTCTCTAGCTCTAATGAGAATCTTCTATCATCCCATGCTAGGCTGAAGTTAGCTCATGAGCCATCTCTACAAAGTTAACATCTTGTGAGCCTCATGTGGAAAAAGTCACAACTTCTACTAAAAATGTTTTATTGCCTTGTGCTAGTCCTAGTAATTCATTGTCTCATACTTCTGCTAAATCTTGAAATGAATTAATTTCCTTACCTTGTTGCTCTAACAATGAAACATCTACTTTCTTTAGTATTTATGTTGATACTAACCATGTAGAGAAATTAAAAAAGCTCAAGACCCAATTCACTTCTTTGTAGAAAGACTTGGAAAAACATCATGTTGGGATTCTATGTGTCAGTCTGCAAACCGAAGATGGCATGCAGAAGCTCCAAGCTGGATGTGCATGCAGAAGCTCCAAGTCACCAAACAGCAGCCTCCTGGCCGTGATGCGGAGGCGTTTAGAGTGGTTGAACGAACTAGGCAGGGAGAAAGACCGATCCAACACCACCTTGCCATGGCCTTCGTCCCCGCCTGCTCCGCTCGGGAGCGCGTCGAGCAGGTAGCGCCCCTGGTACGCGACGTCGACGAGCTCCGCCAGCCAGACGAGCAACGCGCGGCAAGGTTGGACAGCGCCATGCCAACCATGTCCCCCACGACACCGGATACGATGGCCTCGCCGGCCATGGCTGTTAGTATATCTAGCGCGCGTACTTGCTCCAGATGCTGAGGCCAAATCCGTGGCTCTTCCCAGCAACGACGTTCACATACGTGTGTGTAGCAGTGCCTCCGCCCATGAAATTGGTGATGGCTCTCCGGCCACCACACGACTACTGTCACCGTTGCTGCGCCTTCTCCCATGATGCTGCCTAGACGGCGACCAGAAGCGAGCCGTGGCGGTGGCACCACGCCGGAGCGTGCCGCCAAGCCATTGAATCAAGCTGAGGGAGCACTGGGGTCTTTGGTCTGGGATTAATTGGCTTCAGCAGAGGCGGGATAGAGCCGCAGAGAGGCGGCGTGATCCAGTGTCTCGGCTAGAAGAAAAGGGAATCCGGAGAAGAAGATGATGCAGAATGAGAGACCAGAAATACATCCCATACATATTAATTAGAATGAATAACTCGCTTTCTAATAGTTAGAATTACCAAATTATCCTTGGGCCCAACTCTGGCCCAAGCAATTTTAGCCATTAGATCGGTCATATATTACACACTTAAATGTGTAGTAGGATGTACCGTAAAATATCCCTTGCATCAAAATGCCAGGCAAATCTGTCCTCCTCTTGTTCACAGATGGGTATTTGTAATATTATTCTCGCATCAACAGGATCAAATGTTTGGCGAACCAATGCTTCGTCCCAGCTACCTGATGTCGGGTTGATCAGCTCCTCCACCTTGGATAGGACCTGATTACGTTGGTGTTTGCGTGGCCTTCTGGTGTCCCCATTCGGTATCCAAGGATCTGCCCAAATTTACACCTTGCAGCCATCACCGATACGCCAGATCACACCCTTTTGCAGAACCTCCAACCCCTGGAAAATGCTCCTCCACACATAGCTCATACCAGCTTTAGGTTGTGCCTGCAAAAGATTCCCATCCTCAAAATAAATGGCACGAAGGACTCGGCCACATAGTGAGTCAGGCGCTTGTAGAAGCCTCCAGCCTTGTCGTGCCAACATAGCCAAGTTAAAGACATGCAGGTCCTTGAAACCCAAACCCCCTTCATTCTTTCCCATCTGATCCAGTGGGCACGGTGTTCATCGTCTTGTTGAGCCCACCAAAATTTACAAATTGCCTGTGTAATATCATCGCAGAAACTCTTTGTTAAGTCAAAACATGACATTGCATATGTGGGTACTGCTTGTGCGATGGCCTTAATAAGGATTTCTTTCCCCGCCTTTGACAAGAATTTTTCTTTCCAACCTCTTATACGTTTTAGGATCTTCTCCTTAATGTAAACAAATGCTCTGGACCGTTCTCGACCAATATAGGTTGGAAGGCGGCTAGATGCTTTTAGTATTTGCATATCCGTTTATTTTTCTAGGGATACACCCTAGAAGGGGTGTATCGATAACATAGAAGGAGGGCTAAGAAGCCAAGTTTACAACGCTGTATGGACGGCAAGTCTCGCTGTCAACAGAGGTGACAGCTCCTCTCGGAGGCCTAATCTCCCTCTAGCAACCAGTTGAGGATTGGCTCCTGAAAACCAAAAGCCTCACCCCTAAACAACCCTGCCGCTCTCCACGCCACCAAAAGCCAAGTTTGCATATCCGTTTATGGTAGGAACCTGTTTTTTTCTTTGTCTCCATAAATCAGTAGATCGTTTGCCTTCTTGTCATATCACGTACTTTAGATATGGAGGAGAGAACAAATCACCAGACCCATCTGTCAAGAAATATCACAAATCCATTCTTGTATTGATAATTTAAGATACAACTCTTCGTATAATGTTGACATTTTCTCGCAAGCTTGCTCCGTAGGCGTTCAGGTATATTCCCGGCATAATCATGACCGGCATGGGTTGAACAGCTATATTTGCATAATTCTATATTGAAACTTGAAAGTCAAATCTGATAAACTTCAATTTGGCCTTCATCGACCTTCTAACAATAGAGCTTTTAGCCCCGAAGCTGTGTCATCAAACATTTCTAATAATAGATCAACATGTAGAATTGTGCAAGGAACCGTGCACACCTTGATCGTGTACGACTGTACCTGCTGTACGTATACCTATTCTAATGATAGGGTATATTGTATACTACCTGCAACTAACCCTGTATGCCTATATATACCTACCAGCAGTACGGAACAAAGCACAACAAGAGATCAATCTTAGTCGAGTGGTCATCTATCGACCAGTGGCCATGGCGAGTGAACAGCTCAACGTGCTGAAAGCGCTGGATGGCGCCAAGACGCAACTGTACCATTTCACGACCATCGTGATCGCCGGCATGGGCTTCTTCACCGACGCCTACGACCTCTTCTGCATCTCCCTCGTCACCAGGCTGCTCGGCCGTATCTACTACACCGACCCTACCAGCAACGCGCCCGGCCACCTCCCGGCCAACGTGTCGGCCGCCGTCAACGGGGTGGCCCTCTGCGGCACGCTGGCCGGCCAGCTCTTCTTCGGCTGGCTAGGAGACAAGCTCGGCCGCAAGAGCGTCTACGGCTTCACCCTCATCCTCATGGTCATCTGTTCCGTCGCGTCCGGGCTCTCCTTCGGGCACACGGCCAATGGCGTCATAGGGACCCTCTGCTTCTTCCGCTTCTGGCTCGGCTTCGGCGTGGGCGGCGACTACCCATTGTCGGCGACCATCATGTCCGAGTACGCTAACAAGAAGACCCGCGGCGCCTTCATCGCCGCTGTCTTCGCCATGCAGGGCTTCGGCATCCTGTTCGGCACCATCGTCACCATCATCGTCTCCGCTGCGTTCCGGCACGCGTTCCCCGCCCCAGCCTTCAACGTCGACGCTGGGGCGTCCATCGGGCCGGAGGCTGATTACGTGTGGCGCATCATCCTCATGTTCGGTACCATCCCTGCGGCTTTAACCTACTACTGGCGCATGAAGATGCCGGAGACGGCGCGATACACGGCGCTCATCGCCCGCAACATGAAACAAGCCACTGCGGACATGTCCAGGGTGCTCAACAAGGAAATCACAGCGGAGGAGGTCCAACTCCAGGTGGCCACCGGCGACACCTGGGGTCTCTTCTCGCGGCAGTTCATGAAACGCCACGGGGTGCACCTGATAGCGACCACCAGTACATGGTTCTTGTTGGACGTCGCCTTCTACAGCCAGAACTTGTTCCAGAAGGACATCTTCACCAAGATCGGCTGGATCCCGCCGGCAAGGACCATGAGTGCCCTCGAGGAGCTGTACCGCATCGCCCGTGCGCAGGCACTCATCGCGCTCTGCGGCACTGTGCCGGGCTACTGGTTCACCGTCGCCTTCATCGACATCATCGGCAGGTTCTGGATCCAGCTCATGGGCTTTGCCATGATGACCATCTTCATGCTCGCCATCGCCGTGCCGTATGACTACCTGGTGAAGCCGGGGCACCACGCCGGCTTCGTCATCCTCTATGGGCTCACCTTCTTCTTCGCCAACTTCGGGCCCAACAGCACCACCTTCATCGTGCCCGCCGAGATCTTCCCAGCGAGGCTCCGGTCCACGTGCCACGGCATATCTGCGGCCACCGGAAAGGCGGGGGCAATCATCGGTGCATTCGGCTTCCTGTATGCTTCACAAGACCAGAAGAAACCCGATAGTGGGTACGCCAAGGGTATTGGCATGCGCAACTCGCTCTTCGTGCTTGCCGGCACGAACTTCCTGGGCTTGCTATTCTCGTTGCTGGTGCCAGAGTCCATGGGCAGATCGCTCGAGGAGATCACCAAGGAGAACGTCGGCGATGATGACACCGAAGCCTAGGCTTGGTGTGCTACATACATGCATGGGTGGTGTGTTTGCTTTCGAGTGCATGGCTTTCTTTTCTTCTGTGTGCCGACTTTGGTGAATTTGTGGTGTTCGTGTGTGTAAATGTTTACGGTTGGAATTTACCTAAAACCTAGTGTCGCATTTTTGTTGTACCAGTATATGAATTTGTGGCATTTTTGTTGTAACTATTCCTAGGTTTGGTGTGCCACATATATATATATATATATATGGTAGGTGTGTTTTTTTCTTTCACTTGTAGTGATTTTGTAATGATGTGTGGCCACTTTCTTAATTTGACTAAGCAATTGCCCGTGTGTTCCTATGGGAGATAATTTATTCGTCCAAAATTCACACTTCCTTCTCTATAGATTGATTTCATCAAAATCGAAAATTGTTGTAAATTTTGGTGATTGGTCTGTTTTCCGATGATGGAAAGGAATATAAAAATTATGGTGATTGATTGGTAGTGTAAAAAAGGAATGTAAAATTTTGGTGATTCTCCATTAATTTTATCTGGTGATGAAAAAGGAATGCAGTAATGTCAGGAAACAAAAATGATGTGTGTTTTTAGGGCATGTACAATGGGGTGATGTCAGCTTTCTCTTAGCGTTGACACGTAGGATATTTATCTAGTTGGAGGAGAAAGAATGAGAAAAGGGGAGTCTGACTTCTCTTAGCTAAGAGATGATCTCTTACGAAATAAGAGAAGGCTAATCTCACCATTGTATCATTTGTCTTCCCTTATAAATATAATTTCCTACTAAAATATAATTAATTCTCATTACGCCTTCTCTTAGCCATTGTACATGCCCTTAGATATAACTAGAAACATGCTCGTGCACTGCAATGGAGACAAAATCTACGCCAATAATAAGCCCGAGAGTGGGTATGCGAAGTGTATCAGCATGTGCAACACACTCTTTGTGCTCGCCGGCACGAACTTCTTTGGATTGATCTTCTCCTTGCTGGTGCCGGAGTCCACGGCCAGATCGCTCGAGGAAATCACCAAGGAGAACGTCGGCGAAGATGACACCGAAGCCTAGGCTTGGTGTTCCACATGCATGGGTCGTGTGTTTTCTTTCAAGTGCACAACTTTGTATTCTTCCGTGTGCCCATTTGCTGAATTTGTTGTGTCCTTGTTTGCAA
The DNA here is from genome assembly GCA_947311845.1 of Poa pratensis. Lineage (NCBI taxonomy): Eukaryota > Viridiplantae > Streptophyta > Magnoliopsida > Poales > Poaceae > Poa > Poa pratensis. The sequence continues at coordinate 2,638,310 of CAMZMU010000117.1, read as the reverse complement.
CTGTTTACGGTTGGATATTACCTAAAACCTAGGGTCACATTTTTTTTGTACAGCTATATAAAACCTTGTGTGTGCCAATTTGCTGTGTTTATCCACATGTTCAGGAAAAAACCTCTCATCTTGATTATAATTTCGAGGCACAGCCTCATCGGGCACCACACCATCATCTCCACTGGCTGCACTGGTCTGACTTGCACTGCCAGTAGGTTTAGATGGATCGGACCTACAAGATGTGCGTGGAAGCTGAGTACTACCAGACATTTTCGATTTCTGAATAGCCCCCCATTCCCCCTATCCCTTCAGCAATACTTTTGGTGCTTTTGGTGCCGTTGATTTCTGAACCACTTTGATTTCAATTTTACCGAAGCGGTAAACCAAGGACTGAGCAAAAGATAGCCTGTATCCTCGTCATTTTTGTGGGAAAAATTTCTGATCTAAAAAGTCACGGTATTTCAGATGAATGGCATCAGCTGCGCTCCAGGGAAATTTACGACATAGTGCTATCAACAATTCTTTGAACGTAATACTCGTTTCTGCCACTAAAGAATACCAAAAAAGCATTCGGTTTTGCATTCAGCATAGTTCAAGTTTCCATTCTGACTACCAAATGAAAAGCGGTATGTGCATTCATCCTATTCAACGAAAATCAACGTTGTAAGTTCAAATTGTATATGTATTTACTAGTTAGATCACAGAATCGAGAGAGATTCAATACTTACTTGTGTGGAATTATCTCATTACCAAACGACCCAGTCCTTGCCGCGATCAACGGGGAAGGAACGCTCGCTATTGATGCATCGTCGCAGCTCCCGTCAAGCTGTCACAGCTCTTCTCAAGGGGAGGTGCAGCACCTAGGCGGGGCGGGGCGGCACCGTGGCGGTGGCTTCTGTGCTGGTCAGATCGCGGCGGGGGGAGGGGAGCGATTCAAAAGGAGGTGCCCTAGACCTGCCCCACTCGTCAGGCCACAACCAAGTAACTAGTGAGTTTGACCAGACGAAACCGCTCCGTTCGGCCATCTGCGAGCCTTGATGGAGTGAAGTTGGTCAAAAGAGTGAGTAAAACTAAGCGATTGGAAAAAAACTGAGGTAACTAAACGAAATGGGGCAGCAAACTAAAAGATCCCAAAAACTATTGACACTACAAGTTCCATTTTAGTTCGAGAGTATCAGCTAGCAGTAGGTATCAAAACAATATTCTTAGGAAATGTCAACCCATTTAAAATCAGCATGTCTGACATTTGACTTGCATGCATCAATTTATTACTTGTAGCATTTTCAAGGATGACGCTGATATATCTAGATTCTAAACCGTCATGAACGATTGCTTTCAAAAAGTATATTACAGTGAAGGTAATGACTAGCTCAATCAATCATATCTCGTTGATAACATGATTAAGGAAAACCAGTAGTGAAAGACCATCCACAGTCAATTGAACCAAATGAGATATTTATAATTTTCAGCAGGTCTAAGAAACGAGCTTTTGATTGACTGCCATTTCAAGGGCGGAAGTCTACTCCTTTTCAAAAGTAGTTGACAAATGCATTCGCATCGACATCTAATAAATACAGTGCAACGTCATGTGTTATCACTATTTGTGATTGTTGTGCTTTCATATTTTAACTGTTTTATTCAAGTTTTTGCGGATAAGAGGTGCTGTAGGTAAAGAGTTTTTGCCGACATTTGTTCATTTATTGTCCTTTTCCTAAACTGATTTCGCGTATTGTTTTCTGTTTTTATAATATCCCGCCCTCGACCAATGTCACTAATATGTTTAGAAATTGGTTGATTGAGATAGATAAAAAGAGCAAGGCTAGGATCTGTATTGACGTTTCAGCTATTTGTTGGTCTATATGGAATTGTCGGAACAATCTCGTTTTTAACAAGACAATAATTTTTCATGTTTTACGGGTTATCAAATATGACCAACTGGAACTTATGGATAATGGCATTGGATACAGTTATGGGCTTTCCTGTTTTATTCGGACCAACTGGAACTTATGAATACTGACATTACGTAACAACACATTAGTCGACTTTATTAGTTGCTTTATATTGTTTTTCGCTAATTGATACATGTCTCAACGTTATGGATCGTTGAGACATTGGATATTTTAAAACTTGGTAATAAAAAACCTATATGCATCACACGATGTAGAGACTGGGGTTATACACTCCCCATTTCGGAAAAAAGCAGCTGTGTTAGAGGGAAAAATCCTATACAGGAATGGTTAAAGCTGTGTGACCTTTATATGTATACTATATATACACTACGGCATACTAGCTAGCGGCAGGTTGGCAAGGTTCTCTCGCATATTCGGATCTTCACATTTTTTTTATCCGTTGAGAAAGTTGAATATAATTTCATGATGTCTACTGATCTCACGTTGATGTAATGCCACACCTGTGTGAACCGTGATTGGCCGGACAGATTGCAACTTGCAAAAGAATAAACAAAGAGGGAGAGAGGGAGAGTCAACAATTTAGATACTAGTATCTAAATATATAAACGGTGAGAGAACACGGCCGCACCACAGCGATTTGAACTTTCTGATCATCCGGTATGCCCCGCAAGACACCTCCACACCATCCGATCATACCGGATCTCTGAAGTCGGCATGAACATGGATTCATCTATTCGCTCAGTGTACTAACCTTCGTGCCCCCACTCTCGCTAACGCCCTCCCGGATGCCCCCGGAAATTCGAGTGTCCACCTATCGGCCTCACGTTACGCGTTTAATCGCTGTGGCGGAGGGGCGAGATTCTTAGCACGTTCGTCCCATTGGCTGATTGTCGTGGGTTAATCACGGCAGATGCCATGGGGTGGCTTAAGTCGAGGTGTGAGCCAGGCGACTTAGGATCCATGGAGAGGTAGCACGCACAATGTTTACCCAGGTTCGGCCCCTCTCTGCGAGGTAAAGACCTACTCCTGCTATATGTATTTGGATCTGATGGGGTGTACAATGGCGTGCGCAACAGAGTGTAAATTGCTCTGGAGGATATAGAACGATATGAATCTGTCCCTAGGGTTGCGCCTAGTCGGCTTTATATAGGGAGCCGGCTAGGGTTTACAGGGAAATGACGGGTGACCTAGGCGGCGCTAGCTAACTCGCTACAAGTGCGGCTTCGTGGAGCGCACTCTTCGGGATACGCAGATCATTATCTGATTCGGAGAGATCAGCTTGCCGCCCTCCCGAGCCGGCCTACCGGGTTCCTCGGTGACGAGGGGTACACTCATCAAATCCCATGGTTAAGGACTAGGGTTGAGATTATGGGGAGAGAACGTGGTAGTACTGATAGTTTCGTCGGCTGACAAGCGGAGGCAAAGATTTACCCAGGTTCAGGCCCCTCGGGTGGAGGAAAAGACCCTACTTCCTGCTTGTCTGTTATTGATCGTGTGAGATTATGAGGTTACAAGGAGGCTCTGGCGAGATGTCGATCTTGCTAGAGCTTTGGTGGTCTGAGTATGGCTTCCCCTAGATCGGTACCCCTCCCAGCCTTAAATAGGCTGGGTCCCGGGAGTTTGTAACCGACCTAGTTTACACATAAGGAAAGTAGAAACCGACTATGCCTATGTCTAATCTTGGAGGGTACTCCATCTTATTGGGCCTCTTGTCTTGGGCTTCGAGTTGGCTCTTCGCTTTATTGGGCCTTAGTCGTCACGTGCACCAGGTACCCTCACGCTAGGGTACCCGAGGTGTATACCCTTGTCACTCGGAGACCCGGTATCTTGGAAGATGACCTCCGGGTGGGCTTTGGGCCACCCGGTCTTGTAGTCCGCCTCGTGGTCCTGGGCCTACCCGGTTGGGCATCCCCCCATCATTAACCCCCGAGTTCGCCAGGGACTCGTCTTCGGCTTGATCTCTGTCTTGCGGGTTGCCGAGTCGTGTCGTTGATCAAACTCCTGAAACAGAGAAAACAAAAGGTGGAGTAGTGAACTGAGGCGTCAGCGTCCGGTCTAACTCAAGTTTTGTTTGATGCCGGCTCGTGCCTGATGGGACGCCTTGCCATGTCGACTCGCCTCCTTGCTGAGTTGACTACTCGAATTCTCCGGATGACGTCACGGAATCTTTGACTGCTTGTCTTCTATTGTTTGTCCGCCTGACGTGTCGATCTGATTGATGGGACAACTCGTCGTCTCGACTGCCTCCGCCTCGGGATGGAGCAGAGGCAATGATGACGGCCCGAGCCGCGTGCAGCTGATCGTGCGGCCAGGAGGACTCGGAGCCGTTACGTGGCCTAATCATGACCGCAATTTGCGGCACGCTGGCGCGAGAAACAGAGCGGCGTGCGACGTGGGCGACGTGGGCGGCGCATTTACCGCAGTAATTGCCGTAGTCACCGTGGCTATTTAGAGGGAGACAGGCAGGCCACGAGAGGGCATTCCACTCCTTCTTCTTCCTCGTGCTCACTGCCTTCTCGTCTCCTCCATTTCACATTCGTCCTTTGCGCCGCCGCCACCATTGGCCACTCGCACTCGTCGTTCCTCCCAGCGAAGATGGTGGCTCAGAAGAGCAGATGGGAGCGGTCCTCCGTGTCGATGAAGGCGCTGGAGCAGGCCGCCACAGAGGGGCTGCTGCCGCCGGCCTCGGAGGGGAGATGGCGGATCGCTTCCGGGATCCGCAGCCGAGCCCGGAGCCAGGAGAGTTCGTTGCTTTCCTCGCCTTCGTCGAGAGCGGGCTCGGCTTGCCGACGTCAGAGTTCTTCCGGTTTTCTTGACTTCTACGGGCTCCAGGTACACGACCTGACGCCCAATTCCATCCTCCACCTCTCCTGCTTCGTGGTACTCAGCGAAGGGTACTTCGGATGCGCGCCATACTTCCCCCTGTGGTTGCGCATCTTCCACGGGAAGCTGGGGAAGAGTGGGGATATGCCGCCTTGCGGCGTCTTGAACTTCTAGGTCCGCAACGACATCGACTACCTGGACATCGGCTTCCCCAAGAAGGTGTACTGGAGGAAGTCGGCCTTCTACATGCGGGAGCCGGATCCGGACGGCCAAGTCGGGATCCCTCCCTTCTTCACGGTGCCGAGCCGTCCCCGCAACCTCCAGGAGTTGCCCCAGGCGGACGACATGCCGGTCGTCACGCGGATGCTGGAGCGGCTGCAGGAGCTGAAGGAGGAGGGCCTGACGGGGGTCAACCTCATCGCCACATGGGTGAAGAGGAAAGTCTCCCCGCTCCGGGCCCGCCCCACCTTGATTGGCGAGTACTCGGGTCGGAAAGACCTAGGCCGCCACCACTCGCAGTTGTACGCTTCGCAAGAGGAGTTCGCCCTCCGCATGAAGCGCCTGACGGCCCATCCCGTGGCGGATTGGGAAGTGGGCGGCCTCCAAGCCCACACCGCGAAGAAGCCGGCCCCGGAGGTGAGTTCTTGTCCTCCACGAGTCTTCTTCCTGCCTTCTTCCTTGCTATTCATTTGACGCCTTTCCACGTCTTGTTCATTGTTCGTGTTGCCATCTTATTCTTTCTGGTTTAGGAGTTCCGTGGTGACGAGCGGTGTCCTCGGCAAGTCCCATGGCAAAGGGCCTAGGGTTGAGATTATGGGGTAGAAACGTGGTAGAGCTGGTAGTATCGTCGGCTGACAAGCAAGAGCAAAGATTTTACCCAGGTTCAGGCCTCCGGAGAGTAACACCCTACGTCCTGCTTGTCTGTTATTGATGTATGGAGTATATGCGAGCTACAATGGGGTCCTGGCTAGATGACGATCTAGCAAGGGCTCTGGTGGTCTGGTATTGCGCGTCCTTTGTTGGCAGCCCTCCCAGCCTTTATATAATAGGCTGGGTCTCGGAGTTCGCAACCGACTCAGATTACAGGTAAGGAAAGTCTAAACCGACTATGGCTTCGCCTAACTTGGAGGGTACTTCATCCTCTTGGGCCTTCCTTCATGGGTTTCGGCAGGCCTCTGGTAGTTGGGCTTTAGTCATCACGTGCACCAGGTACCCTCATGGTAGGGTACCCGAAAGGTATAACCCCGTCAGTAGCCCCCGAGTGCTTGTCTGACTCGAAGAATCGGACATGGATCACTCATCAGTGCATGTCGTATCTTTTGTACCTGCGTTTATGATTGGAGTATCTGTATGATAATGCCTTATGTATGGGTATGTCGATATTTGACTGTGATTTCTGTTTATGATTATCAAGGGATAATGACTTAGTAGGCCCGGTTAACTGCACATTTGGGCAAAACCTTACTAGCCTTCAATCAAACTCGAGTCCCCGGACTCGAATCTGGAACATACTGGTCAGACTCGACTCAGGCCGTTGAGGTCTTACTGAATCGTTCTACAGTTTTAACTTTGATACCCAACGCGTCCGTCAGGATTTTTCATCATGTCTGCTGACACGGAAAATTTTAAGGATTAACACTGCAGGAGTGGTCCTTAGCCTAGCTCGACGGATCGGCGGGTCTTACCTTGCATTTGTGTATGCTGCATCCGAGATATTTGCGACAGACACAACTCGGGAATTTATGAAGTATGATTTTTGTGTCAAATTTTTGCTTAATAGCTGAGTCGAGTCTTTGTCGACTGCTGATTTTGCCTTTATTCTATCGGGTGCGCGACTGCGCTCCCGATGGGAGTAGCCCCCGAGATTATGCTTTATTGCTTGCAATGGAGATAATCTCAAATTCTTTTTACCCTGCATATGTTAGTCGAATAAATTTTTTGATACGCTCCCGATGGGAGTACTATTCTTCATCGAAGAACCTGCGAATGTCATCTCTTATCTCATCGAAAGACCAATCGGAAGTCTTATGTTGAATCAGTCGAATTATCCTCCGAGTGTCTTTTTGGTATCCAACGGCTGTCTCGGGGAAGACATCATGCGTGATGTTGTTTGCGTGTGCGCAGAGTCTTGACAAGATGTATCGGCGTGGTCCCATTGTCAGTATTTGACCACAGAGGACGTCGCTTCAGTTCTGATTTTACCGCTCGTGGCGAAATTTTCACCGCATAATGATGGCTTCCTCGTTTTTCGTGCATAGTGGGCGTGGCCTGCGACGGTTGCTGTCCACGTGTGCCACGTGTACGGCTTGATCTGTTTACTGGTAGCGCATCCGTGTATCAATGGCTGCAATCGATTGCAGTTTGTGGTAAATATAGAGGGCTGTACCGGCGTAATTTTTACTTTGCCATTTGCCCGCTCCCCTGCTCATCTTCTTCCTTGCGCCCCTTTCGCCATTGCTCCTGCACACAAAGCTTTTGCGCCCAATCCGTCCACCTTGCCAATGGCGAAGGGTGGAGGATCCAAGCGACCTGCTGCAACCATGACGTCTGCCGCGGCCGATGCGGGTACAAAGAAGGAGAAGAAGGGCGTGGCCTGAAGAAGAGCACCGGGGACTGGACGAAGTCCTCGATCAAAGAAGCCCACTTCGTCAAGCTCCGCGAGCAGGGCGTGCTGCCACCCGCGGATCAACTGGCTGTCCGCGCTCCCTCGCCCAAGGGGGTATTCCCCGAACCTCGCGATAATGAGCGCGTTTGTTTTCCGGAGTTTCTTCCAAGAGGGTTTTCTCTCCCTCTCCACGATTTTGTTCGTGGTTTGATGTATGCCTATGGGGTGCAAATCCATGATTTCACCCCTAATGGTATCTTGCACATTGCGTGTTTTATCACGCTTTGTGAGTGTTTTCTGGGGGTTTCCCCCAGCTGGGCGCTACGGAAGTCCATCTTCCTCGTCCGTCCGAATATGGGAGGTGGTCGCATCTATCCTGTGGGCGGCTTCGGGATCCAGGTACGCAGCGATACCCGCTACTTCGCCTTGAAGCCAGTTGACTCTGCGCAAGGGTGGAGAAACAAGTGGTTCTACGCCCGCGTCGAGCAAGCAGGCCTTCCTGCCATTTCGACTGGCAAGACTCTTGCGAAGACCAAGGCATGGGCCCATCCTTTGTCGGCTAAAGAACAGGCAGAGGCGGCGCCCCTTTTGGAGAACATTGCCAACATGCTGGGCACTGTCACTGGTGTGCATCTGATTGCCACCTTTGTCAAGTTGCGGGTGTGGCCGATTCGCGCCCGCGCTCACCCCATGTGGCAGTATGAAGGTGCATCCGACGCCAGCCGAATGAGCCCAGATGAATTGTCGAAGAACGAGCTGGTCACGCATGTGCGATCCATTACCAGCATCAAGACAACCGATCCGTGCAATGTCGACTATCCTGTCACCCCATATGGGGTTGATAATCCTTTGCTTGAAGTGAGTGCATCTTTATGTATTTTTGCTATCGAGCTGTTGCCACCCTTTATGCGAATGGCTTTTGCTAATGTATATTCATTCGATAAGCTGTATGCTGTTTTGTCTCAGCTTATTTTATGCACTGGGTTTCCCTTCTGATATCAAATTTTTGTCATGCTTATGCCTTTGAACAGTCACTGGAACCCGCTGCCTCAGCTGGTCTTCGCAGCCTCGCCCTGAAACTCGATCTCAGGCTCAGGTGACCAATGATGCCAAGGTGATGGCTTATATGAAATCTCGAGTCGTGAGATTGGAGCAAGAACTGAGGAGTGCCCAGAGTGAGCTAAATACGTTGAGAATGAGACCATCTTTGGCCACCCAATGAGAAGATTATGTGCTTGGAGAGATGGAGCTTGTAAACAGGCAACTCGATTGTGAGGACAATCCTTGCCCTGTTTACAAATTTTTGCCTATTCTTTTTCTTTCGACTCGACTTGTATTTTTGCAGGCTTTGTCCTTGACTTCGAAGCAAGCGAGCTCGCGTTGAGGAGCGTTTAGACCATGCTGTTGACAACCCGACAACTGGTCGTCAGCATTTTTTGCTTGATAGGTTTCGAGCACGCACACTCGCTACCTTGAAGGATCGTGCTTGGCGAAGCGCACAACTACTCGAATTATGCAGGATGGCATTTATTCGCATCAACCAGATTCTGTTTCCAAATGGGCCACAACCGCATGGAATCCACACTTTGGTTGGTCTTTTTCGACTTTCAGGTCCTATCCAAGAGGCGATCACTCACAAACTTGTGCTAGGTGCTAATGCGGTGATGGCATATGTGCGGAGTCGACGACCCAACTTGGTGCTTCCACCACCCGCTGTTGGTTCGTCTCTGTCCCAAGCAGATCTTGATGGCACAAACTTATCCACGAGGTTGCTAGTCGAGCGCTGCCACGATCAACTTCTTGGCCATGTTTTGCCCGTCAAGGATGACCCGGAAGACTAGGAATTGTTGTGCATGTACTTGTGTATAGAGGGGCAGCCCCCGAGTGTAAATGTGATACTTGTAAGTATTATGAACTAAATATTCGTATCTCCACAGCCCCCGAGCATGTCGAGTGGGGTTTATGAAACGTTTGAGTGCGAACTAGTGACTGCACAACCCCCGAGTATTCGAGTGCGGCTGCGAAGTTTTGCGTTATTGTTTGGACCTTTATGACGCAGCCCCCGAGTGTTCGGGTGCAGCTAAGGTGTTATTTTTGTGGGAGCGAAAGCTCGTGTTTTTGATAGCGCAGCCCCCGAGTATTCGGGTGCGGCTAAGGAATGAGTATGCGAATAGTAAACACAGAGACAGAGGAGGAACATTGATTATATTCCACTTTTAATGTTAAGCTGCAGGCCGCCACATTAAAAACCTTCCAGTCCCCATAGGTACCCTGGTAAGGAAAAGAGCGCGTCTGAAACCTGCAGTCCTCCGACATATCGCCTATTACATTGTATGACTTGAGCAATATAAGCATAGAAACGGCGCAGATGCGCAACGTTCCAAGGATTGTGCGTGCTTCAGTCTGTAGGCGCCACCGTCGATGACTTCGGTGACGATGAAGGGTCCCTCCCATGGGGAGGCGAGCTTGTGCACCTTCTTCTGCTTCAGTCGAAGTACTAAGTCACCCACCATAAAAGATCTTGTATGCAGTCGACGGCTATGATAATTACGGAGATCCTGCTGGTAAACAGCTGTGCGTGCTAGTGCCGTGTTGCGTGCTTCCTCAAGAAAGTCGACCACGTCTTCGAGTGCTTCTTCTGCGTCATCTTCATCGTATGCTTCGACTCTTGGTGCGTTGCACTTTACATCGGATGGCAGCATTGCCTCTGCGTCGTAGACCATAAAAAATGGCGTGAATTGTGTCGAGGCGTTTGGAGTAGTTCGTAAGCTCCATAGCACCGACGGTAGTTCCTCGACCCAGGCACCCGCGGCCCTTTTGAGTGGCACCAGTAGTCGCTTCTTGATACCGTTGCACACGAGTCCATTGGCCTTTTCGATTTGGCCATTGGACTGCGGGTGTGCAACAGACGCGTAGTTGAGCTTGATATCTTGCTCTTTGCAGAAGGAGCGGAATTCTTCAGCCGTGAAGTTTATGCCGTTGTCAGTTATGATGCTGCTTGGGACACCAAAGCGATACATGATGGTCTTTATGAAGTTGACTGCCGTAGCAGCAGTCGAACTTATGATAGGGACCGCTTCGATCCACTTTGTGAATTTGTCGACTGCCACCAGTAGGTGAGTATGCCCTCCATGCGAAGATTTTTTGAGTGGTCCAACCATATCAAGCCCCCATTGGGCGAAAGGCCAGGCCAATGGTATTGTCTTCAATGCTGATGCGGGTGCGTGAGGTTTTGTGGCAAATTTTTGACAACCGGTGCACCTTTTGACTATGTCTTCTTTATCCTTTAGTGTTGTAGGCTAGTAAAACCCTGCTCGAAAGGCTTTGGCTACGAGTGATCGACTGCTGGCGTGATGCCCGTAGGTACCTGCATGAATGTCTCAGAGTATAGCTTTGCCGTCCTCGAATGCGATGCATCTTTGAAACATACCTGATACGCTTCGTTTGTACAGCTCGCCATTGATGATGGTGTACGCCTTGGACCATCGAGTGATGCGCCGTGACTCGGTTATGTCATCAGGTAGCTCGTTACGGAGCATGTATGCCAGGAAAGGTTGAGTCCAGGTTGGCTCAACGAGGAGTACTTCGACTGGTGGATCCTCTGTGCTGGGTGCTTTGTCTTTGGCCGCGGTAGTCGATGCAGGGGGAGGTCGTTTTTCTTTGATGGATCTGTGTTCTATTCGCTCGAGGAAGACGCCAGGTGGTACTTGTACTCTGGTGGAGCCAATGTTGGTAGCATGTCTGCTTCTTCGTTGCTTTCTCTCCCGATATGTCGTAGTTCATAGCCATCAAAGCTGCCCTCCATTATGTTGTAAAGGTCGTGGTAGGCGATCATGTTGTCCGCTATAGCATCGCAGGCCTTCATTGTTTGCTGCACAACCAAGTTAGAGTCACCATAAATCATTAGTCGAGTGCACCCCAAAGCCTTGGCCATTCGCATGCCATGGATCAGGGCCTCGTACTCAGCTTCATTGTTTGATGGGAACGCGAATCCCATTTGTAAGACATAGCGAAGCCTATCGCCTTTTGGTGAGATGAGTACGACGCCTGCTCCCGCACCCTCGTTCTTTTTGGATCCATCAAAGTACATGGTCCAGGAGTTGGACACGTCTGGCACTCCTGGCAATTGAGCTTCGATCCACTCGGTTGTGAAGTCAGGTAAGACTTGTGCTTTGATGGCCTTCGGGTGTTCGTACTTGATGTCCCTTGGTCCTAGCTCGATGAGCCATTTTGCGACTCTCCCAGTTGCATTGGGATTTGTGAGGATATCACCGATTGCCAATTTGTTGATCACGGTTATCGGGTGCTCTGCAAAGTAGTGCGTCAACTTTCTGGATGTCATGAACACGGCGTATGCCAGTTTCTGATAATGCGGGTACCGCTGTTTTGATATGGAGAGGACCGCGCTCATGTAGTAGACTGGTCGCTGTATGCTGTGGGTGTGTCCTTCTTCCATTCTTTCGACTACCAGTACAGTACTCACCACTCGATTGGTAGCCGAGACATATAGGTATAGCAGCTCACGTTCCCGGGGTGCGACCAGGATTGGAGGGCTTGTGAGAATTCTCTTGAGATCGATGACGGCTGCCTCGGCCTCTGCTGTCCACTCGAATTTGTCAGCCTTCTTCATCAGTTGATAAAACGGGAGTGCTTTTTCACCAAGTTTGCTGATGAAGCGACTGAGCGCCGCCACTTGACCGGCTAGTTTTTGTACATCGTGAAGCTTTGTGGGCCTTTGCATTGTGAGGATGGCCTGTATCTTTTCGGGATCCGCCTCGATTCCACGAGCCGAGACCAAGTACCCCAAGAGTTGCCCGGCTGGAACACCGAACGTGCACTTCTTGGGATTGAGCTTGATGTGATAATGCTTGAGATTGGCAAACGTCTTTCGCAGATCGGCGAGGAGCGTATCTTCATCCTTTGTTTTGTTGACTATGTCATCGACGTAGACCTGAACATTGCGTTCGATTTGTTCTTTGAGCAGTTCTGCATCATGCACTGGTATGTTGCACCCGCGTTTTGAGCCCAAAGGGCATGGTTGTGTAGCAGTAGACCCCGAGTGGGGTTTGAACGCCGTCTTCTCTTCATCTTCTTCCTTCATCCTTATCTGGTGGTAACCTGAGTACGCATCTAGGAAAGATAGGCGTGTGCATCCGGCGGTGGAGTCGACGATCTGGTCAATTCGAGGCAGCGGGAAGTGATCCTTTGGACAACATTTGTTGAGTGCTGTGATCTGAAGTCCACGCACATCCAAAGGATATCTGTATGCTTCTTTTCTACAAGTACGGGGTTGGCCACCCATTGTGATTTTTTGATTTCTCGGATGAACCCTGCCGCGAGTAGTCTATCGACTTCGGACTCGACAGCGGTTCTTTTTGGGCCGGAGATTCAGCGCATTGTTTGCTTGACTGGCTTGGCATCTGGAAACAATTGGAGAGAGTGCTCGGCGAATTCCCTGGGAATACCTGGCATGACGGCTGGACACCATGCAAATATTTCCCAGTTCTCACGGAGGAATTCGACGAGCGCGCCTTCCTATGCGATAGGCAGACTCGACGATACATTGACTGTCTTGGACGGATCGGTCGGGTGCACCTGATGTGACCTTGTGTCGCTTGTTGCGCTAAATGCTCTGTCGACTGCTAGCCTCTTGTGCTCTGGCAAGAGTGTGCGGTCGTTGGAGAGTGAGAGGTCGGCGAGTGATTGTTCCATCCCAAACATCTCCGAGATTTTGCTGAAATCGCGGTCACACGAATCTGACCTTTGGAAGTTTCCAGTGACTGTGATGACTCCTTTGGGTCCTGGCGTAGTGTGGCACTGCCATGAATCGGGCGAACGTTGGTCGTCCAAGTATGGCATGGTATTGTGATTTCCAGTCGACAACCTAGAACTTGATCGACTCCGTCCTGAAGTGGCTTGGGTCTCCAAATGTAACATCGAGTTGTACTATGCCTTCCGGGAGTATAGCTTTGCCTGGGACGATACCATGAAAGGTATTTGTGGATTTTGGCAGGTTTTCGACTGACCTTTTCATTTTACGAAGTGTGTCGGTGAAGATGATGTTGATGCCGCTGACTCCATCCATGAAGACCTTGGTCATGGCGTACCCGCCTATTTGAGCATCGAGTACCAAGGCTGCGTGCCCTGGCGATATACAGCTGGCGGGTGATCTTCCCGGCTGAAGTTGATTGTAGTTTTGGATCTCTTCAAAAATTCTGGCACAGCTGAAGGTGCCATGACTGCCATGTTTACTTGTCGAGTGTGTAATTTTTGTTGCCTGTTGGATGGTCGGCCTTTCTGAATCATTTCATCTGTCCATGAGGCCGGGGGTACTGATCCTCCTCCGCCTATGGCATATGGTGTATGGCACCCGCTACATGTCCTCCTGTGTTATGCTGCGGTGGAGCTGGGAGCGCAGGGGCTGGCTGAGCAGGTGGTGCGGGTGCAGGGGTCGGCTGAGCGGGTGCAGGGCCTATCCTTTTGAGTCGTATCATGTAATCAAACGCCAGTTGGTCGAATTCTCTGCAATTCCTTAGCGAGTGGTTGGAGCGTAATTTTCCGTCGTCCCCTTTGAACATGTGGAACCTGCAATAATCATCCATCTTTTCTTCGAATGACCGCTCGGGTTTTGTGTCAGCGCGTTTGCGCCACTCTTGCCTTTTGTAGTTGTCGCTGCGTTGCTCGCGGTCTCGACTATCGCGGCGGCCATCGGGTTTCCTTTCGCCTCGATCGTGATTGTCGCGCGGTTGAGAGAAACCAGCCGCAACGAAATTTGGTCTTTCGTCGTCGTGATAACGGTTTTGCGTTTGCGCCTTCGATCGTCTCTATAGCTGTCCCGACGGTCTCGACTGTCGCGGCGATCGTCGTTGTTGTCGTGTGGAGAAGCGGGGTGGGTTGCTCGCACTGAATCTTCTCCATCTGCCCACTCGGTTGCTATCTTCATGAGGTTGGCCATGGAGGTTGGCTTTTTTTGACCAAGTACCTCTTTGAAATCTTTCCTTGCGACTCCCATGGTGAAGACGTCCATAGCCCTATCCTCAGAGATTGTGCCAACTGAGTTGCGGATGGCGGTCCATCGCCGTCTGTATGACCTGAGTGTCTCGTCGGATCGTTGCACGCAGGCCCTTAACTCTTCAAAAGTTTTGGGTCGCTCACACAGAGGGTCGAAGTATTTGATGAAGTCCTCCCGGAATTGTTCCCAAGAGTCGTATGAAGACGCTGGTAGCGCTTTGAGCCAGTCGTGAGTTGTGCCTTCAAGCATGAGCTGTATGTATTGCATTGCCGTTGTTGTTGAGCCGCGCTGGCATGCGACTGCTAGTCTGTAGTCCTCTAGCCAACCCGATGGTTCCTATCGGCAGTTGAACTTGGGTGTTGAGGTTAACCCAAACTTTTTGGGCATCCGGGACTCGCGAATACGTCGGGTGAAGCATCGGGCCCCGCAGAGCCCAAGGTCGTGGTCGGAGTCTGAGTCACTGCTGTCAGACCTTCTGGATTTGCTTCTGCTGGATCGGCGATGGCCCGAGTCTCTCCGCGCGCTCTCCCTACGGGGGCTGCGGCTGCGATGATCACGTGCTGCATGTCGCGAGCTGACTATGTCACGATCTCGACTCCTTCCTGGAGTGTGAGCAGCTGGCTGATTGCCTGGGCCGCGAGTGCGAGCGATTTGATTTGTTGACGATGCAGGGCTGCTTGAGGGTCACCAGCTGGAGGTTCCATTGCTTTGAGGTAAGCTCCAATTGACAGCACGGCACCCTCGGCTGTTTTGGGTACTGGTATTCCTTCTTCATCTACCGTCATGAACGATAGGTCCAGGTTGCTAGTGAGTGCCGATCTATCTCTTTCTGGAAGGTGCGCGAACCTCGATCTGTGCCTGGGGTCTGACCCGCCTGTGGAGCCGAGGGATAGTTGCCGCCTTCGCACACTCGAGATGCTGGCTTGCCTTTTGCGTTCTTCGAGTGTCGCTCTGTAGTTTTGTAGTCGGATCGACTCTTGCAAGTTGAAGTACTGGAAGGTCAACATTTCCTCTTGAGTTGCGTCTGCTGGCATCATTGTGCATTCCTTGATGACCTTATCTGCTTTTGCTGCCATCTTAGCAGTGATAGCCAATTGTGTAACCCCATCCGGCAAAGTTACCGTACATGGGAATTCTGTCGGCCGGCGGCTAGCTGCAGCCACCGATGTTTCTGCGCTGAACGCGATGTAAACCTGGTGAGGTGTGACGCGAGGGCACGTATATGTGCTATCAATGCCTGTCATGGACTCGACGTCGTCATCAAGGCTCATGTCAGAGTTGTTCTGTTTGCTGATGTGTGCGTCGGAGTCGACGTATGTTTCGGGTGCTTTGTCAGAGTTGTTTGCATTGTTGATGAGGAACTCGTGATCAACATAGATCTCTGGGCTGACGAAATCATTAAGGCAGATGCTATCGTCCATGCCCTCATTGTGCGTGACGTCGAGGTCGATGCTGTTGCTGGGGCGGATGTCGGAGTCGAGAACCATGTCGAGTGGTCCGGTGGACTCGATGTCGCCTTCATGGTATGCAGATTCAACTTCGTCGTCTAGAAGCTCGTTTGCTAGGATTTCGTTGAGCTCCCTTGTTGACATGGTTGTGGCGGACGAGTAAGTCGGCGAGATCGGTTTGATCTGTGATGAAGTTGCTGCCAAGATTGACAGTGGTGCAGATGCAGTCGATGGAGCCTCGAGTGCCGCAATCGCGAGTGGATCCATCAAGTCCTGCACACCAAACTTGTCGACGAAAAAATTGAATGACCCAACAGTTATATCCAAACCTGAATCAAGACTGGCAAAGATCTTCCGAGCTTCCGGCGAATGTGGTTCAATTCTTTTCGGCGATGCGAGCCTTGTTGATGCAGTTGGCGAGTGGTCGCCCGTCGACCCGATGTTTGTTGATGTCGCCGGCGACTGGCCGTTGGCAGGTGTGATCAGCGAGTTGCCATTCGAAAACGGAGCCGACGAGTTGTCGTTTGCAGATGCGATCGGTGAGCCACCGTTTGATGATGGAACCGGTGAGTTGCCGTTTGCAGATGCGATCGGCGAGTTACGTTTGACGATGGAACCGGCAAAACCGTGAGTCCAACACTATTCTTTCCCACAGACGGCGCCAATTGACGAGGGGTGTCCTCGGCAAGTCCCATGGCTAAGGGCCTAGGGTTGAGATTATGGGGTAGAGAACGTGGTAGAGCTGGTAGTATCATCGGCTGACAAGCAAGAGCAAAGATTTTACCCAGGTTCAGGCCTCCGGAGAGTAACACCCTACGTCCTGCTTTTCTGTTATTGATGTATGGAGTATATGCGAGCTACAATGGGGTCCTGGCTAGATGACGATCTAGCTAGGGCTCTGGTGGTCTGGTATTGCGTGTCCTTTGTCGCCAGCCCTCCCAGCCTTTATATAATAGGCTGGGTCTCGGGAGTTCACAACCGACTCAGATTACAGGTAAGGAAAATCTAAACCGACTATGGCTTCGCCTAACTTGGAGGTACTTCATCCTCTTGGGCCTTCCTTCGTGGGTTTCGGTAGGCCTCTAGTAGTTGGGCTTTAGTCATCACGTGCACCAGGTACCCTCATGGTAGGGTACCCGAAAGGTATAACCCCGTCACGTGGCCTCGTCAGGTTGCCTCCGGTCCTCGTAGAAGCACCCATGGTGCTGGCTGGGCCCAACGACATCGTTGAGCGTGACTCCGACGACGAGGCCGAAGTTATGGACGCAGCTCACGAAGCGGACTCCTCCTCGCGTCGCCCCATCCCCATCCAGTCGGATGAAGACGAGGAGAAGAAGAAGTACATGCCGGGTCTGAGGACCTGGCACTTGATGAAGCTAATGAAGACGCTCCCCTCTGATTTCGGAGGAAGCGTAAGTCGACGACCGAGGGGCAGAGGCCTCGGTCGAAACGTCCCAAATCCGCGGACCAGCCGCCGCCACGGGGCAGCCTCCGGCCGCCTCTGCTCGGCGGAATGTCATCACCGAGCAGAAGAAGAGGTCGTCGCGGGATGTACCCGCGCCGACGCCGATATCTCCGCTTCCCACACCCCGCTCGGGGGGATTCGGATCTCAAACCGCCCTCCTGTAGCTGAGAGGTTAGTGGAGACTGGTCACCCCGGGTTCCGCTGGATCCGCCAGCTTGATTTTGACCTGGAGGATGCCTCCCTCAGCGACCTTGGGGGCTACATACGGCTACAAGTCGCAACAAGAAAAGTAAACTCTACATACCTCGTGCACCTCCACCACTATCTGGACGGCGGCCTTGAAGTACGGCTTCGCCCTGCCAGTAGAGTTTACTTTTCTTGTTGCGACTTGTAGCCGTATGTAGCCCCAAGGCCCTTGTCGCTTTTGTAAAAGGCGGCTCGGGTCTTCATAGTTCGTCTGGACGCTGTAGTTACGGTGGCGCATCCCCCGGGTTACCGTGGTGTTGGTGTAGAGGTAGACCGAGGCGCAGCCCCCGAGCGTGCGGCTTGGGTTTGATAGATCGTTGTTGGGGCTAGCCCCCGTGTCGTCTAGTTGTCGGTGTGGAGACGGCTCGCGGCGCAACCCCCTTGTTCTCATTTGCGGTTGGAGTAACCATTGTTTTCTCATTATTTTGCAGGAAGAGCTGCAGTCGACAGCTCGACGCCTCGAGGCCGAGCAGCAGGAGTCGCGATGCCTGCATACCGAGTTGGAGAAGGCCCGCGAGGGTTTTATCTCCGTCGCTGAGCACCAGCGAGTGCTGGCCACGTAGGAACACCAGTATACCGAGGCTTTTGCCGTGGTGCGGGACTTGTCGCGGGTTTGTCACGGCACATGTCATCTCAAGATGACTTCGTAGGTGTGGGATTTCGCACACGCGGAGATCGTCGATGTGGGTTTGCACACGGGAGAAAGATTTATACAGCTTGAGGCCCCGGGAAACATCATCCGGTAATAGCCCTACATGCTGTTTGTGGCTAGATCTTATTCCGTATGCCGGTGAGCGAGTCGCCGATGCGGCGGCTCTCTCTGTTTTGTTGTCTCTAGTCTATTGAGATCTGAGAGCTTTTGGTGCGCCTTGCCCCTCCTTATATAGGTGGAAGGGGCCGGCTTACATGTGGTGTCCTAGTAGGATACAAATTAGGGTTTCTATTACAAGTCGGTTCGTGGAGTCCTTGTGCGACTCAAAACGTTAATTCGCCTTGTTGGGCCTTCTCCATGTTGGGCCGCATTTATCATATGTCAGGATATCCATATCCTATATCCTCGACAGTAGCCCCCGAGCTTTTGGTCGACTTGAAGAGTCGGGCGGAAGGTCTTGATTGGATGATGATATTGTCTTCCTGGGAGACGAAGCCCGTGCCGATTTGTCGATGTTGAACTTGGCGACTCACTGATGTTGATGCTGTTAAGCCGCGAGCATAGAAGTTGCTGAGTGATCATGTCAAAGTTTTGGCGAGTCACGGATGAAGAGGTTTTCGAGCTGCAAAGTTGCTGCCGAGTTGTAAATGCTGCCAAAGCCGGCGAGGTCGACGTTGCCGAATCCTGGATGCCGATGGTGATAAGTCGCAACTGCAAACTGAGTCGCTGAAGTTTCATGCTGATGCGTTGAGTTGCTGATGTGGAGGACATTGATATGTCGGTGTAGATCCCACCATACCACGAACATGGAGGCTAAGCTGAATCGTGAAAGATGTCCTGGACGACTCATGAGCTGATTGATGACCATGAACAAGCATGAAGGCTGAGCTGCAATCGCGTGGTAGAGTTGAAAATGCAATCATATGACTCTCAGCGTGAATGGCTTGGAGGAGACCTGACCAACAGCTCCCGGCCGGCTTGTGGTCTCTTTCATGCTCCATGCATGGTACGTGCATGTACGCCATACCTTTTTCTCTTTCTTCTTTTTGGTCAACTCGTATCATCCTTACTCTTTTCTTTTCCAATAGACATGTGCAGCTGCAGCTAGCAATTGGCTGGCATAGATGCAATCCTTCTCATGCTATGATGATGCGATGTTAGTAGCGAAGCATCGTTGGCAGCGCTGCCTGTTGATCGTACTAATGTTCTTCAGTCAGATGTAAATGCGCGTCCAGGTAATTGAATGGTCTGACTCGGCAGATGGATGTTTTATCCTGTATCTGTCTTCTAGATATCACTGAGTGGACCTTCTGAATATCATATCGCCTTGGAGTCATTGCAATTGTGTGAAGAATCATGTTAATTAATGATATCAAGCCGAGGACGTTTGACGTTGCCAAGCCATGTACCGATGCCGGCGAGTCGCGGGCGTAGAAATCATTGAGCCACAGTGGTATAAAAGTGCTGAATTGCTGATGTTTGTTGAGTCGCCGACAAAGAGGCTGAGATATAAACTTCTGAATAGCAGGTGTTGAGAACAGCGAGTAGTCGACCCGGCTGGCCAATTTGTTGATGAAGACGTTGTCCAGTGGCCGCCTCATGCGTTGCATGGCTGCCAAATACGCGCCGTCAAAGTTGTGCGTCATGCCAGTGTTGCCATCAGGGAATATGTCTTGATACTAACGTACTAGTCCTGACTGATATTTCTTCTCTTTTGGATTTCTTGAATGAGCTCCACGTGATTGAGTTTTGCATGTCCTCCTTTTTTCCTTGAATCATTGAATACATGCACGTGGCTGCCTCACTTGATGATTGAACACTTCCGGCTGGCTATATTAAAGCTGGATTCACGCCGCAATAAGTCAAGCACGGTATTGTTGGGCTTGGCGCTGGAATTTTTCCGCACTCTTCAGAGAAATTGTAGTGGGATGTTGCTTAACCGCTGACGAGAAATCCACCAGTTCTTACTGAATGTAGAGTATAATAGTGCGTTGAATTCCATCAGAACCCATGGCGGCTTATGAATATTTAGCCGCTGATTTGACTTGAAAGCTCTCCAAGTCACTGGTTTTACTCGGTAACTGAATATTTTATATCCTGAACTGTGATGCTGATGGATATGTAGCCCCCGAGGGTCGAGTTGTATGCTTGATCATGCGGCTCGAGACTCAAATAGTCCTTTACTTAGGCAAAAATCTTGATTTGTCATAGCTCCGATTATTAAGTAAGCATGCTTTTGTCATCCTGTTTGATGTCATATATCTCTCCTTTTGCAATTTAATCCTGCATCAGCTTGAGCAAAATTGTTGCTTGCAAGAAAATAATGATATTTGGAGTAGAGCGATGCCACTTTATAAACTCCAAACTATGAAATATTATTTCAACCGCTAGGAAGAAAAATAATAATTCTGATTAATATTGTAAAAATAAATGGATGACTTATCTTTAAGAATGGATGTAATATATCAATAATGGTGGCTTCAACAACTGATGTCGGGAAGATGATCATCCCAATAGAACTCCAGTCGTGCCTGTTCCAACTCGTGTGCCCGAGTTATAAGTTCCTGTAATTCGAAAGGCAAAGCCCCCGAGGAAGCAATGATGATAACTTGATAATAATATGTTAGCCTTGGCGGCTGGTAATAATTATGATAAAAAGTTAGTACTCCGCATAATAGCATATGGTACCCTGCATGATAGCATAGTATAATCTGTATGATAAATGATATTTTGCATGATAGCAAATGGTATGTCGCATGATAGCAAATATTATTTTGCATGATAGCAAATGGTTGCATGATAGCAACTGGTAAGATGCATGATAGCATATTGTACGATGCATGATAGCATATGGTACTTGACTCAGTATTTCCCAAATCTAATGTGTGTTCAGGGTCGAGATCGGCCATGATAGGCAGCCATGATAGGCATTCAGACTCGATTGACGCCACACGCGGGTACTTTAGTCCTTCTGAATTAGCTCTATTACCGTTAAGTAGGTCTTCGCGTGACTCAGTATTTCCCATGTAAAAACGCGTGTTCAGGGTCGAGAGCGGCCATGATAGGCAATCAAGCTCGATTGACGCCGCGCCCCAGTACTTTGGCCGCATAGTGCAAAGATACTTCTGACTTAAGGCGAGAATAACCAGGATTATTGCTTTTATCGGCTGCAATAGCCGTGGCGAGCTCTAATTAGTTTGATGATAACCAGCTCTGATTAGCTGTAAATGTGGTACAGCGAGTCACCTGTTTTAACTCAAATATCGATAAGATGATGATTTGTTAGGGACTCATAAACTGATGTAATGATGAGCTGTATGTGACTCACAAAATGATATGGGGGTAAATCACTAGGTGATTGATAAAATAATATGATAATGAGTTGATGATGACTCATAAAATGATATGAAGATAAGTCATGAAATGACATATATAATGACAAGTCATGGACTGATGCAAAGATAAATCATTAGAATGATATAGCGAGTGCTCAAATACCAACACTTGAACATGTAATGGTGCAAATAAATTTATTATCATGCGATAGTGCAAGCTGTAGATAGCTAGACTTTGATAAATGTAATGCGAGTTATGAGAACTCTAATTTGATAAATGCATTGCGGTTGTAGGAAACCCGGCTTTGAGAACTGGATATAACTAAATCTCAAAAACTGATATGAACTAAAGTCCGCGACATGATATAATTTAAATCGCAAAGACATTAATAAAGGGTATAATAACCTAGATATGCAGCCCCCGAGATAAACTCGAAGGTAAATTTAAACTTATTGATGAAAGTAAAAGGCTGGGAAAGTTTGAGTATGATAGCAACTTAGCTTGTTTTTATTCTCCTGGCGTTGATGACGCGGTCTGTTCCGCGGACAGTTGATAGCGACTCGTCAAAATTGAAGTAGGCCGTGATGACATTTTATATCAGTCATGGCGAGTCTTTGGAGCAGCAGATGATCACGATGATGACGAAGCCAGTTATGCTTGTCAAGGCCGGACGTATGTCCGTGTCCAACTCATCAAGCCATTGAGTCGCCGTGACATGCTGCATAGCGATAATTGTTGGAGTCGGCGATGATAGAGCTGATCTTTTAAGTCGCACGCTGATGAAGTCGCGTGCTGTTATTTTGAGTCGCACGTTGACAAATGGAGCTGACCACTCCTTGCCTTTCCTTCTTTTTTTTTTTTTTCATTTTCAACGCGGAGTTGTGCCATGCGACTCTGAATCGCCTTTTTTCCCGTTCTTTCCTTTTTAGGTCTCCACGTGACTTTTCCAGACAAAGCAGTAGCGACCTAGCTAGCAACATTGAATTGCATCCCTTTTTCTCTGAAACTTGAACTGCGCGACTTCAATCGAGCCTCTAGCACTTGTAGTACTTCCATTTTGTCCGTAATGTTTTCTGATACTGCAAACCGGCTGCTATCTCATTTTGATGCTTCCGGCGTTGATGACTTAGAGTCAGCTGTGGATCACGTCGGCTTATTTGGAGCCGCGTTGAGCCGGACGTACGTCTGCGTCTAGACCGTCGAACTGTTTGAGTGACTATGCCATGTTGCACGGCTGAATCTTGGAAATAGTCGCCACGGTCATTGCTTTGCAAGTCTGCTGTTTTCTCTTGGGCTGATCGAATCACGTCAGTACTAGTAGCACTTGGTTGGTCTCTCTTTATTTTTCCTTTCTCTGAGTTTGGTAACTCCTAGGACCTGCCCGAATTGTACTGCCATAGATTGGAAATACGAACCGCGCCCCTGTCTTGTCGGCGACGCAACGTTTCAGCGACTCGTCAGGACATAGTACGTCACGATGAAGGGGCCTCCAAAGGCTTATCTGATCGATTTCGTCAGCCGCACGAGAACGATGCTATCGTCGATGGATTCAGCTGGCCTCCCTTTCCTCTATCCCTTTTCTTTTTTCAGGTGCCTCACATGAAGCCCATGCACGTGTGTTGGCATGGAGACTTGAGTTGCTTCTTAATTCCTTGGGAGTGATGCCATACTTTATTTGCTTAATTAACTCCTGATGCCTTGATCCTTGGAAGCTAAATCCACCTTAGGCCTTATCTGCCTCGAACTCGATGGTGATCTAGCAGCAGTAGAGCTGCTATACCGATTCCGGTCCAACACGTCTTCACGCTCTTCGCAAGGCCGCCGGCTCTTCAATCAACCGATCCGCTGGCCGTGGTAAATGCGTGTAGACTGGTACTGGCCCGTGCTGGCGTATTGTGCGGCAAGTTGCAACTCCGTCCCCAGAGGTCACGTTGCCGACGAAAATTCTCGATCTCGGGGATTCGATCAGCCGCGCGCGAGGATGGGGCTGATGTTGAACCCCGCGCCCGTGTCGACGAAGCATATGAGTCGCGTGGCTAATCTGAAGATGAATACGCCGCTGCTTGTTGATGATTGTTGGTGAAGATTTGACCGATCGAAATCTGAATCCGCGCGCACTCAGCACCACGGTGGGCGCCAACTGTCGTGGGTTTGTCACGGCACATGTCATCTCAAGATGACTTCGTAGGTGTGGGATTTCGCACACGCGGAGATCGTCGATGTGGGTTTGCACACGGGAGAAAGATTTATACAGCTTCAGGCCCCGGGAAACATCATCCGGTAATAGCCCTACACGCTGTTTGTGGCTAGATCTTATTCCGTATGCCGGTGAGCGAGTCGCCGATGCGGCGGCTCTCTCTGTTTTGTTGTCTCTAGTCTATTGAGATCTGAGAGCTTTTGGTGCGCCTTGCCCCTCCTTATATAGGTGGAAGGGGCCGGCTTACATGTGGTGTCCTAGTAGGATACAAATTAGGGTTTCTATTACAAGTCGGTTCGTGGAGTCCTTGTGCGACTCAAAACGTTAAGTCGCCTTGTTGGGCCTTCTCCATGTTGGGCCGCATTTATCATATGTCAGGATATCCATATCCTATATCCTCGACAGGACTCCTGCGAGCGGCTTTGCAAGGAGAAGGAGCAGGCGGATGTGTCTCTCACCTTGGCGACCAAGGGCTACTCCGAGGACCTCGAGAAGCTCGAGCGCAAGGCTTCGGCGGTCGAGCGTGAGATGAAGGAATTGGCCGACCAAGTCGCAAAAGTCGCCGCCAACATTTGGGGTAAAATTTTCAAACTTGTGTCTTCCTAGCGAGGCTAGAAACCTTGTTGTGTGTTTGACCTGTCTTTTCTGGATAGGCGAGGACCCGCACAGGTTGACGGCTAGGGAGCAGGTCCATCGGGTCGGCATCTTCATTCGCGAAGTGCGCGACTTGACCAACACCGTGGTCCAGGTCCTCTCGCCAGAGGAGGGAGTCCCTGCGACCACCAGCCGGGTCACGCGGGTTCTTCAGCTGATGCCGACAGTGATCCGCTGGGTGCAGGAGTCATCAGCTCACAGCGCCGCTACCTTGGCGCTCTCCCTCGTTCGTGGCCACACTACTAGGAAAAGGGTCATCAGTGGCGCACCAAATCAGAATTCTGTGGCGCACCCCCAGAATTGCTGGGTGCGCCACAGAATCCTCGCCACTAATTTTTTTTTTCTGTGGCGCACCATGGGCGTGCGCCACAGAAATCCACTTTCTGTGGCGCACCTCGCCTGGTGCGCCCCAGAAATCCACATTTTTGTGGCGCACCTGCCCGGTGCGCCACAGAATTCTGAAAAAATTCAAAAAATTCAAAAACTGTGCAAAAAAAAATTAAAAAGTTTAAAAAAAAATCAGAAAATCAAAATATGAAATAATATGAAAAATCCTTATTATTGGTATTATTTTCAGATTTTTTGAATTTTTTGAACTGATACCTTCCCGCTAGGTCACCCATCCTCAAATTGCTCCAACCCTAGCACGCTTAACTTCTAAGTTCCACCCACTTCACCTACCCTTGTGCTACTCAAGTTCTTATTGATATATATATCATATGAATCCTCTTAAGTCTTGTATGTGTATATGTTATGTATATGTTATAAACGTGTGTTTTTAAATTTCAGATTTTTCAAAAACTTCTAAACTTTCAAAAGGAGATTCAAAAGTTTCAAAAGATCCAAAAAAAATCAAAAAACTTAAAAAATTTCAAAAAATCCAAAAAATCCAAAAAAATTCAAAAAATCTAAAAAATCCAAAAAAAATAAAAAAAGTCAAGAAAAGTCAACAATCTTCTTTGTTATACATTTCTGTGTCTTTTTTGAAAATTTTGAAATTTTGAATTTTTTTGATTTTGCTGCGAAAAATCGTCTGTTTGAAATAACTTTTTTTTCTTTTGGAATTTGAGGAATCTGTGAATTGCTGATCGAGTTCGGATTTTTCTCACGATTTTTTTGACATATTATTTGCGTTATTTCGACGTCGTATGCAAAAGTTATGGCCGTTACAAGTTTTTTTTCCTGTTTGTTGCAGAAAAGGTCAAAATTCATATTTCAAAATTTCTATACCTACTAGACACTCATACCTAACTACATGTCAAAGGATTTTATTTTTTGAATTTTTTGAATTTTCTTTTACTTCCTGCAAGACAAAAAAGGCGATCCACGGGGGGGGGGGGGGGGGTGGGATTTGAAAAAAATAATTCGCCACAGAATGTCACCTTTCTGTGGCGCACCTGGCAGGTGCGCCACAGAATGTCAACTTTCTGTGGCGCACGTGCTAGGTGCGCTACAGAATTATTTTTTTCAAATTTTAACCCGCCCCCCGAATAACTTTCTGTGGCGCACCTGGCCACGTGCGCCACAGAAATGTGACTTTCTGTGGCGCACCTGGCCACGTGCGCCACAGAAATGTGACTTTCTGTGGCGCACCAAGCCTGGTGCGCCACAAAAATATATTTCTGTGGCGCACCAATTAAGGGTGCGCCACAGAATACAACCTACCTATAATGGTTTTCCTAGTAGTGCCACTATCAGCGGACAAATATGGACAAGATCACCGCTAGCATCCCGGTGGACGACGACGGCCGGGAGATCGACCTCGAGCCGATCTGCCATGAGGTGGCTCCTTTCGGCTGCTGGGTGGCGAAGATGGTTGACCACACCGAGTTCGTCTTCGATGAGGTGGTTGCTGGCAACGAATTGGGCGAGGTGGCGGACAAGGAGCCTACCTCGGAGCACCTCTTCTCCAGGGCCGCAGCTCTCCCGCCGCCGGCTTCGACGACCGAGGCGTCAACCTCCTCTGCGCGGGCGGCTCCGCCGTCATGATCCTGCTCCCCTGCTTTCAAGGAGGGTCTATTTATAAGTTGTTAGGAGTATGCGCCTATGGGCGAAAAATAGTTTGTGATGAACAAGTAATTCTAAGTGCTGGTTTGTGAATTTGCTTCCGCCTCCACGGCGTTTTAATATTAAGCCGACGCTTTTGTTCGATTTGTGCGCTTGTCGTCACTTGTTTTGTTTCTCGCTTGTTTCGAAGCTAGTCGATCGTGCGACCCCACCAAGTGTGCCCTCGCGTGACGCTTTTTCATGACGCGCGTGGTGCCCATTGTGACAAAGTCCATTTTGCGGCTTCATTGTCAAGTTTGGTTTGAACCGGCTGCACTACTTGTTCACTTTTTGCGAGTTGCTGACGACTTAGGGGAAAATGAAACATCTTGAGAGATTTGTTGCATGAGCAGGGAATCCTGTGGTGAGCCGCACATCGTGGCGTCCGGCTCTCTTTGACGACCCATCAATCATATAACGCGCGAGTAGGAAAAATAAAGACTCGAAAGCATATTTTGAGACGAAATGGTAGCCCCCGAGCTTGTCGGGTGTGCACCGGCTTTATTTTCTTGATTGATTACACAACATTACAATGGATGCTATGTATAATAGGGGTGAAGCAGGCTGATGTTCCATGGACGCTTGGTCTCCTCTTCTGACTTGGAGCTTTTGTTTGGGTCACGCAAGTCGACGAGGTGGTAGGAGCCGTTACCCATCGCCTTGCTGACGACAAACAGTCCTTCCCAAGCTTAGGTTTTTATCCTCCTCTTGCTGCAAAATATTAGTACTTTCCGTGGCAGCAAGAATTCTTTCTTTAGGAGTAAAATATTTAAGAAAAACATTCCTCAAACTACTCCATTCAATAGTGACTTCTTCATCCAAAGACCTGAACCAATCACGAGCATTACCAGATGAAGACAGATATAATAGCTTTCTTTTTACCTGATCATCAGAAATACCAGGAAGGCTAAATAAACCACATATGTTTTCAATTGTGTCCACGTGTTCACATGCAGACTTAGTTCCATCTCCTGTAAATGGATTTTTCATAACGCTTTTAACATGACCAACGGAAATTTTATATCCCACTTTAGGTATCTCAGGCACAGCAGTTTCAACAACTTTAGGAGCATAAGCACTTTCATATAAATCAAGGTGCAGCGAAGCACGATTCATAAATGCCATAGTAACAATGAGATAAAACAGTAAATAAAATTCATCTTTCAAGTTTCCTTACCAAACTTCTTACCAATAGCGCTACGCTCCCCGGCAACGGCGCCAGAAAAGTATCTTGATGACTCCCAAGTGCAGGAGATCAATTGTAGTACCTTTCGAATAGAAAAGGTTGTCGAACCCACGAGGAACTGAAGGTATTGGTTAGTAAGAATGATAAATTGACAATAAAAGATGCAAGTGTTTTTGGTATTTTTAGTTGTATAAATGCAAGGACACTAAAAATGCAGCAGACAAATAGTAGCAGGTGACAGCTCTCAAAGAGAGAAAAGCCCAATCCTCTATGCAGCAAGAGGACAAGCTCAAGTGTGTGTTTCTTATAAGTGGAGAACGTTCCCAAGGGCTTCCTAGACTTCATGGCATAAATATTTCTTGAACAACAAGGTAGCATTTTGTCAAGTTTTAATCTTCTTAGGACGGAGCCATTATTAGGTATAGCTAAATAAATATACTAAACCTCTTATGATGGATCTTGTGGCCAAGTAAATGACTGCACAAGAATTATTAAGATATAAAATCCCACCATAGCATTACACTCTAAGGTCCCCGATATTAATCCCCTCATAAAGTAACTTCATGATTCGGTCTCAGGTTTACATGTCCTCCCAAGTCTCCCTCACTCCATTACACTACGGTGTTCTCCTATGAGCCCATCTAGGTGAAGTGATGTGCAGTCGACGTTCGCACAACACCATCATAGAATTACATAAAAAGATAAACACTAGACAAAATACCAACATATGTTATATATAGATCATTGCCAATCCATCCTATGCCCCCAGGAACATGAGAGAACTACTCACAACGTGAAGACATGATATGATTCAATGGTATAAGGGATACAACACAATCTGAAAATATAGTCTCACCACAAAACAATGACAAGTAGCTAATCATACACAGGTAGAATAGCACTTAAACAATAGCTAGGGTTCAACAATCTCAAACTATGAGGGGGATGAAGTGGATCACGAAGATGGTGATGGAGATGGTGCTGGTCTTGACGTTGGTGTTGATGGAGACTCCGGAGGGGGGATGGAGGAGCCTTCCGGAGGTGATTTCGGCAGCGTTTCCCCCCTCCGATCTTCTCCGGCGGCAGCCTTCTGTCTTCTGTTTCGTGTGTTTCGTGTTTCTCCCCGCCTCCTCGCGAAACTCCCCGGGGGACTATTTTTATAGTCGGTTTTAGGTCAAGACGAAGCCACGGAGACGAAAACGAACGGCATCGGAGCCACGAGGGGGAAAAGGAGGTGCCCCACGTGGCCAAGGAATCTGGCCGCGTGGGCCCACCTATTTCCCACCTCGGGCTTCCACTTTTTCGCTTCCTTGCCTCGTACGTCTTCTTCCTTCCAAATATTGGGCCCCATAAAATCTTAGGTCATTTGGACGTCGTTTGAGTCCTTGAAAGTCAAAAACATGGAAAAAGAGGTTTTCTGGTTCTGCAGGGTTAATTCCAAATAAATGGGGAAACTGTGAAATATTCCCAAAATCAATATAAGACAATGATATAACCCTTATATGATGCAAATATGATTGAAATATAAGTAATATAATGCAAAGTTCATGTATGCATTTTACATGCATCAGGATGCAAGGATGGGTGCCTCAGCCAACGTCTTCTTGAGAGCCGCCAAGGCGGTGTCTGCCGCGTCGTCCCAGGTGAACGTGTCCGACTTCTTGAGGAGTCGGTACAGGGGCATCGCCTTCTCTCCAAGCCGCGAGATGAAGCGACTCAGGGCAGCAACACAGCCTGTGAGCCGCTGCACGTCTCGGAGTTTCTCCAGCTTCTTCAGAGCTTCGATCTCCTTGATCTTCTCTGGGTTGGCCTCGATGCCTCGCTCGAAAACTATGAAGCCCAGGAGCTTGCCCGCGGGTACACCAAAAACGCACTTTTCCGGGTTAAGCTTGATCCTGTACTTGCAGAGGTTGTTGAATGTCTCTGCCAGGTCGGTGATCAGGTCCGTCTTAAGTCGGGACTTGACCACGATGTCGTCCACATAGGCATGGACGTTGCGGCCGATCTGCTCATGTAAGTAGTTCTGGATGCACCGCTAGTAAGTCGCTCCGGCGTTCTTCAAGCTGAAGGGCATGGAGACGTAACAAAACGCGCCGTAGGGCGTGATGAAGGAAGTCTTCTCTTGGTCTTCGGGTGCCATCTTGATCTGATGGTACCCGGAGTAGGCGTCGAGGAAGCATAGCGCCTCGCACCCTACCATCGAGTCGATCAGTTGATCGACGCGAGGCAATGCGAATGGATCTTTGGGGCAGGCCTTGTTCAGGCCTATGTAGTTGATGCACATCCTCCATGTACCGTTCTTCTTCAGAACGAGCACCAGGTTGGCAAGCCACTCCGGGTGCATGACCTCGGCGATGAACCCAGCAGCTAGGAGCTGGTCTATCTATTCGTAGATAGCCTTGTGTCTGTCGCCAGTGAAGCGACGCAGAAATTGTTTCACCAGCCGCATATTGGGGTACGTTGAGCTTGTGCTCTGCGAGCTCCCTCGGGACGCCTGGCATGTCCGAAGGCTTCCAGGCAAAGATGTCCCGATTCTCACGGAGGAAGTCGCAGAGCGCGCCTTCCTATGCGCTGTCCATGTGCACGCCGACCACCGCCATCTTGGAGGAGTTGCCCTCGACCAGCGGGATGCGCTTGGTCTCCTGTGTCGACAGGAACTTGTCGCGAGCATCCAGGGTCGGCTTCTTGACGATTGTCATGTCGTTGGGGTCGACTTGCAACTTGAGCTGCTCCAGCTGCTCGGTGGCGATGACGGACTCGGCGAAAACGGCGTTGCCCTTTCCGCACTCGATGGCGCGGTCGATGTCGCCGTGGACGGTGATGATGCCGTTGAGACCCGACAACTTCAGCTTGAGGTAGGTGTAGCAGGGCATTGCCATGAGCTTGGCGAAGGCGGGTCGCCCTAGGAGCGCGTGGCATGAACTACGGAAGTTCATGACCTCAAACCAGATCTTCTCGAGCCAGAAGTTCTTGCTGTTGCCGAAGACGACATCGAGCGTAATTTTGCCTAGCGGGTAGGCCTTCTTCCCTGGGACAATGTCGTGGAAGGTGGTGACGGTGGGAACCAACTGTTCGTCGTGCAGCTTCATGCGCTGGAACGTCTCGTAGTATAGGATGTTGATGCTTAATCCTCCATCCATCAGGGTTTTGATCAGGATGTAGCCCTTGACCTGGGGTGCGACGACCAGGGCGAACTTGCCCGGGTAGTCAACTCGGGGTGGATGGTCTTGACGGCTCCACGTGATCAGCTGCGCGGACTAGTCTAGCCACTGGGGCACGTCTGGCAGAGTCGCGTGGACGGCGCGTCGGATGACCTTCTCCTCCCGCTTGGAGTCGGAGCCGACGAAGGTGTGGCCCATGAAGCCAGCAGTGGGGGCATGCCCGACTGTTCACCGTCGTCGTCTCCTTCTGGGACCTCTTCTTGGCGCCAGTCTTTGCTTTGATGATCTCAGTTATCCAGCTGCAGTCGTCAGTCGTGTGGGCAGCCGGCTTGCCGGGCACGCTGTGATACATACACGGCATTGCCAGGATCTCCGTAGCGGTGAGTTTTCTTCCGCGGGAAGTTGCCGCACTGGCTCTTGAAGCCGCAGCCTCCTGTGGACGTGGCGGCGACGAGGTCGGAGCCGTCGTCGCCCTTGCGTTTGTGGGCACTGGAGGTCTTGGCGTTGGCCATGCCCTTGTTCTTGCCACCTTTCTTGTCGTCATCCTCCTCGTCGGAGTCGTCCTTGGTGGCGTCGGACTCGGCGTACACTAGTACAGAATGACACACCGGAAACGGGCCAAAAACCCCTTCGGCAACGGAGAAAGGGTCCATGTCCCTGACCCTGTCACTGATGTGAAGGCCTTCATCGGTAACGGAGGCCAAAAACCGTTTCCGATGAGGTCTCCATTTGGCAACGGTTGTGCGCAGACCTCCGTTGCTTTAGTTTTCCTACATCAGATACAGAGTTTTCCATCTACCCGTTTGCACTGAGCTTTTCTCATATTTCGGTTATATGCCATAATACATGAAAGGCTGATTGCACGATGCCATCATTACATTGGTATACAATAATATCACCGTTTTTTATAATTTGACTACAATCATATCTATCACACATTGGCATAATGTAATATCACCTATTACACTTTGACTACAATCATGAACTCTAAACCTATAAGCAACTAACCTAACAAGATGGAAGGCTGGCTTAATTAAGCCACCGTTCCATCTTTGACTTGGAGCTCACCTTCTATGAGCTCTCGGTCGTCGCTGTACCCACTCCAAGACCAGTATCCACGAAATTTCCTTGCCTTAAGGTTTCTGGTTCTCGGAATGATACATTGGTACTTTTATGCAGTGTTGCCGAAATAAACTCCTGCGTGAAAGAAAAAAAACTATTAGCGAAATGTACAAAATACATATGGATATTAAAAAAATCTGTGGCTATTTTCCTGCAACTGCTTTGTTCGGTTGCCATTTTCGAAAAACTGCTAAGATCAACGGCAAATATCCAGGAACTGGTCTGTTTTGTGGCAGACAGTTCGCATTCCTTCCTTCTCTTTTTCCTCGTTCCACCCCAATCCCCACCCGCCATGGACGACCGCAACAGAATAACAGAGACAACTACCGTCCATACCCACGGCACCGTTCTGGAGGTGGTGTACACGAACGAGGAGCATACACGAACGTAGAACCTAGTTCATCGGCATCACAGCCGGTCACAGAAAGATTTATACCTTTCACCCGGTGGGAGAGGAGGTGCAGGCCTCTGCCAGATGCTACCAGCGCGCTGCGACGCAATCACCTCCTCCTCCTTCTCCTTCGTCGACATCCACCTCCTCCTCCTTCTCCAGATCAGACACCACCTACAGATCCTCCACCACCTCCAGATCGGCCACTTCCTCCTCCACATCGGCCACTTCCTCCTCCACATGGGTTTCTGCTGGTAGATCCGCCGGAGGTGCTGCACCACCACCTCATGAATGACCTCCTCCACATTGGCCTGGCTCAGAAGAAGCTGGGCATCACCGGAGGAGGAGGGCGTCAGATGGTGGCACTGCCACATCATTAGCGGACGCATGGCCGCCTCTAGATCGACCTTCCCCTCACGAAGGGCTACCGCTAGAACGGTGCTGCCGCGGCGGCTAGAGCCGCGGCCGCGATGGCCGGATCTAGAAGCGCCGACAGAGGAAGCCATTAGAGAGAGTGAGGAGAGTTGAAAGCCACAGTGTGCGGCGGCTAGGGTTGGAAGAGAGACAAGTGAGAGAGTGATAATGAGACCGAGCCGGCAGTATATATAAGCGCCACATTGGCAACGGACATTTTATATAACCGTTTCCATTGATTTTACACCAGCGAGAGAGTAAACTTACTAACAGGTACTCTAAATTACATATGAACGTAGAGACCACTTAGCAGCTAGTGCTACTACATACGGACTTGATAATGAAGTAAACTATTACATATATGCTACTACTAGCTAATGATACTACTAGCAGCTGCTGATGAAGACTCGGGCTCGTCGTCGCTGTACACGAGTGCGTCCCTCCGGCATAAGGTACCGTCGAAGATCTTGATGAAGAACCCGTTGTCGCCGTCGAACTCGAAGCACAAAAAAGTGCCCCTGCTCAAGCTTGTACGCTTGGGCGAATGACTTCCATCCCTGGCCGAGGTACAAATTCCCCCCGGCACTCACGGCCGTCTTCACCGCCCAGCTGCCGTTCTCGTAGTCCTCCATCTTCAGATGCATGGTAGCTGCCACCATGCCTTGGAGCTTCTCTGCGAACGCCCTCGGGAGCCTCAGGGGGCTCTCGATGCCCTTGTACAGGATAACCAAGAACTCGAAACCGCGCAGCTCCGGGGACATGTCTTCAGAGGACGGTGAGGGCGACACCGACGGCGTGGCATTGCGGCTGCGCCCCCTACCACGGCCGCGCCCTCGTCCACGGCCGCGCCCACGTCCACGGCCGCGACCGCTGATGGTACCTCTCGCCGGGGACATGTCTTCAGAGGACGGTGAGGGCGACACCGACGGCATGGCATTGCCGCTGCGCCCCCTACCACGGCCTCGCCCTCGTCCACGGCCGCGATCGCTGCTGGTACCTCTCGCCATGGATTTGGACGGAGGGGATCTGGCGAAGTTTGAATAACTATAGGCGATGGACTGGGGCTTCAAAGAGACCGCTGCTGGTACCTCTCGCCATTTATACTCGTGGGTCTGCTCCGCCCACCTCCCCATCTGCCCATTCGCTAGCCTCCACGTATCAACATTTTCAACGGTTGGAAAATTCTATCCGTTACCATAGAGGCAAATATTGGAAACGGACAATTTTATTAACCGTTGCCAATATAATTGGTGACGGAGATTGGAAAGGGTCCGTTGCCAATGTAGGCGGGCCTGGTCAGGTTTGTACGCACCGGCCGCGCGGAAAGCGCGATTCTCCGTCGCCTAACACCTGCCGTTTCCATAGAGGGGTATCCGATGTGTCGTTCTGTACTTGTGGTACTTGTGTACGATGCCCAGCAGCTGGCCCATCGTCATGTCGCCCTTGTGAGAGCGCCTCAGCTTCTGCTTGAGCGACTTGAACGTGTTGTTGTCCTCAAGGTGAGAATGCACCATGTCGACGCTGAGGTGTTCTGCCAAGTTGATGATGTCGGCGACTCGGTGATACCACTTTCTAGTAGACTCGCCTTCCTTCTGGACGCAACGCTTGAGGTCCTCGACCGTAGCTGGGCGCTTGCACGTCCCTTCGAAGTTGGTGATGAAGAGCCTCTTCAACTCGCCCCATGAGTTGACGTTGTTCTGGGGCAGGTTGTTCAGCCATGTGCGAGCCATCCCCTCTAACATGAGAGGGAAGTAACGTGCACAACAGAGCGAGGAGGCGCTCTGGATGCTCATGGCGGCAAGATAGTCCTGCACCCAGGTCTATGGGTTTAGGCTGGCGTTGTACTTTGGCGCCTCCCTTGGCCCCTTGAAGCTGCTAGGGAAACGGTCGCCACGGATGGCGGGTCCGAAGCACTTCGGGCCGACGTCGTTGTCGTCGTTGTGTGCCGCCTCGGCACGCTTGTCGTTGAGGTGCAGGCGTAGATCTGGCGAGGAGTGGTTGGAGCGCGCCTGGGCCTGGTTCATGTGAATCTTGCACTAAAACATGTCTAGATACATGTGTGTGGTAAGTTGGTAGTGCGACTTATATTTTGATACGGAGGGAGTACTTCATAGGAGGTCCATGGGGAGCCCCCCCCATGTTTGAGCTTTTATCCCTTCTTGATCTTCTTTCATCATCCTACTGATACGTCTATTTTGCATCACTATTTTATATCATAATTTACTCTTATCCATTAATATATTTCATATTAGAATGCAATACTTATGTCATTTTATCTTATTTTGCATGTTTTCCAATTCTCAGGATTTTTCTGCCGGAGCCAGGAATCAGCTGGAGAAAGCATCGTCATGATACCATATCTCCAGAGCTCCAAAAATTACGCAAAAAATACAGAAGTTAGTATTTCATCAGATAATGGTAGGAGCCAAAAGATGGACCCGAGGGGAGCCACGAGGTGCCCAGGTGACCCCTAGGCACGGGCCCACCTTTGGCCACGCCTGGGCCCCACCTGGCCACCTGATACGTCTAAAACGTATCTATAATTTTTTGATATTCGATGCTTGGTTTATACCAAATGCTACATGTTTTATAATAGCTTTATATCATTTTTATGCATTTTCTGGAACTAGCCTATTAACAAGATGTCAGAGTGCCAGTTCCTGTTTTCTGCTGTCTTTTTGTTTCAGAAAAGCTAGTCAAGAAATATTCTCGGAATTGGACGAAAACTTTACGGGAATTATTTTTGCAATGGACCGAAGGCACCGACAGAAGACGAACCGGAGGAGATCAACCAAGAGAGGGGACGGCCTCCGAGCGCGGTCTTGAGGTGGGCCGCACCCCCAGCCTGTGTGGGCCCCCTGGAGCTCGCCTGACGCCGCCTCTTCGCCTATAAATTACTTCGTCCCCGAAAACTCTAAGAAGCCGAACACTTTTCCACGAAAACATCCGAGGCACCGCCGTCGTCAACCCTAGTTCGGGAGGGTTCAGAAACTCTTCCCGGCACCCTGCCGGAGAGGGAGATCATCACCGGAGGGCTCTACACCACCATGCCCGCCTTTGGACTGATGCATGAGTAGTTCACCATTGGACTACGGATCCATAGCAGTAGCTAGATGGTAGTGTCTCCTCCTTGTGCTATCATGCATGTTGAAATCTTGTTTGCTGCCTAACATGATCAAGATCATCTTTATGTAATGCTACATGTTGGGTTTACAGGGATCCGAATTATGAAGTTATGATCAAGATTGTTCATCTATTATCTGTGTGTTTTATTTATGATCTTGCACGCTCTCCGATGCTAGTAGATGCTTTGGCCAAGTAGATGTTTGTATCTCCAAGAGGGAGTATTTATGCTAGATAGTGGGTTCATGTCTCCAATTCTCTGGGATCGAGTTGACAGAAACGACTAAGACTTTGGATGTGCTATTGCTACTAGGGATAAAACAACGATGTTTATTTCTACGTGTTATATTCATTGCTTACATTACACGATGTTTAGTTCTGTCCCTGTGGTTGTCATAGACACCACTATATATACAAGAATATAATTTAATCAAATAATAATCAAGAGAATGATAATGGTATTAGAAAGATACACGTAGTAGTACTTACGTTGTTAGACTTGAACTCCAGCTTTTCTGGCCATACACCGCATTCTTCCGCTTTGAACTTTCTGTAAACCCTGTCCGGAAAAGAAAATGAATTGAGTAGTTATTACTTATACTTTTGATATCCGGAAATGAACGAAAGAGGCTGATATAGTGCGATTGAAATTACCTCTTGAGCATTAGACGCACGCTTTTGTATTCATTTTGATCTCTCCTTAGTGAGTCCCAGACTTCAACTTCTCCTTCCTCGAGTCTAATGATTAGCAGAATGTAGTGGAACCTGCGCACGTTTATATACGCAGGTATTCAGAACTTATCGATTACACTTAATATCGGGGAAGCAAAATAGAATGTGTAGAAGACGGTAAAACTCACCCGAAGTTGTAAGGAAATAGTATTTCCTTTTTGGTACTTTGTCGCTTAAAGAACGTTAGCAAAACGTCCTCTGTGTTCACGGGATTTTCATCCACGGTCTTGACATGAACTTTATCCGGGTCAATGAAACCAATGTCCCAGATTCCTCCGAGTCTGCATTCACGTATCTTCATTCTGCATAATTAGCGTACAAAAGAATTTTGTGAGGATAATTACAAGCAATGAACGAGAGCTTATAACTATAAATAATTAAATTACACGAATAAATTACTTACAGACAATAGCAGCTGATGAGAGATTTGTCGAGAGCACGTTGATTGTACATCTGAAAAAGTTCTCGGAACTCAACATGCACACAATATTCTCGGAAGTAGTGTTGTTCCTTAACCGCCGCCATGAGAGAATTTCCCTTCTTTTGCGGCGGTCATGTACCAGCGATTCAAATTCCATAACTGTGTTGTTAGCTGGCTCGGATTTTCCACCATAGGCAGCCCGAGTTCAAAATCAAATCGTGGGGCAATCTCCGCCATGGGGTAACCTGAGTCGCCAATGACAACTTCTCCATGCTCGATTTCCCGAGTTTCAGAAGGTACAATGAGCGGGGCGAGCGATTGTGCTTCTTGTTCTCCGAGCTGGGCAACTCCTTTCCCGCACAATTTCTCTTGCTCATTCTGCGAGGAAAGTACCTTGTCAATACCTCGCTCGTAGTCTGAAATGGGCGGAGGTGGAGGGTCATATAGGTTGTCAACGGTGTGATCTTTTACCTCATTTGGTATAGTCTTCAGAAGTTCCTTTATGGGGTCAAGTCTTGCCTCCACTCTTTCCTTCTTTTTCTGCTCAAAAAAGGCTCTCGACCCTTCACGTAGGCTCTCAGCTATTTCCTGCTGAGTCATCTCAGAAGTTAACTTCTCAGGAGCCTTGACTTCCTTGGGGTTCTCAGGAGCCCGCACACTTTTTCCACGTTTCTTGACAGGGGTGGACGACGGGAACAGCTTCCGCTTTGTCAAGTTACTAGTGGGCGCATCAGTCGGTTGACGGGACAGCGCGGGAGATGGACTCGCGGCGGGATCCCAATTTCGTGGGGGGGGGGGGTGGACTTTGATGTGGTGAATGTCTAACGGGAGGAGTCGGTGGCCTTGGCTCCGAGTCTGGAAACTTGATGTATTTCTTCTTCCATAGAACGATACCAAGCTCAACTTCTCCCAATGTCTTCTCGCCTTCAGCTCCAGGAATTTCAAGACGTATTGCGTTGAATCCCGGCATAACTTTCGTGACCCCGACACGAGCAAATCCAGGCGGAATCACACCAAAATGGAAGGTTTCTCCAGGTTGATGTCGTAAAGCATAGCCAGTCGCCACCGGATAAGTAATGTTCATCATCGGCGCATGTAACTCACAATTTGTCTTCTCCGTGATATCATCCACGGGGTAGTGAGCCGCCGATGGTTCAGCAACTGGTTCATCAACTGCAGGATCTTGTAGCTGCGTGGAACCCACGCTGCTTTTCCGCTGAGATGGGCAGGCATCGCCTGCAGGATCTTCTACTCGCAGTTGAGATTCCCTGGTCTGGGTCATTGAGGCCAGTTGCTTCTGCACAGCCTGCACCGTGCGTTCTAATGCAGTAACCCTCTCCGCCTCCCTCTTCTTACTTCTGCAATGTTTTCTATAAGTTGCAACGTCTTCCGGCCACCCTTCAAGAAAACCAACCCCGCCTCCTCTGCCTCGACATCGCCCCCAGTGTTCTTTATTCCCGAGGGCTTGTGAAAGCTC
The DNA here is from genome assembly GCA_947311845.1 of Poa pratensis. Taxonomy (NCBI): domain Eukaryota; kingdom Viridiplantae; phylum Streptophyta; class Magnoliopsida; order Poales; family Poaceae; genus Poa; species Poa pratensis. The sequence continues at coordinate 2,599,898 of CAMZMU010000117.1, read as the reverse complement.
GTCGTCCTCTCTATCGGGAACATATTTTCCCTCCTTGACTAGTACTATGACTTTTTTTATTTTTCTGATGACTCTTCTAATTTTTCTCCGCCATTTTCCCTTTGCAACAATCATCCCTGTTTCTGGGTGCAACACTGCCCCATGCGCGAACAACCAGAACTTGGACCTGTCGGGCCAGTCATCTGTCTGTGGACGGATCCCTTTTAGTCGCAGCTCGTCTTCATAGGCTTGCCACTTAGGCAAGGCAGTCTTGTAGCCACCTGAGCCCAAATGATGGAAATATTTCTTCTTCGAGGCATTCAACTTATTTTGTGTCGATCGGGCCACAGCGACGCCCGAATTCTTATACGCCGCAAATTCAGCCCATTCATCTTTTAGCTTCTCTAGATGTCCTTTGAAAACTATATCTTTGTTCCCATATTTTCTCCACAATGTGTTCTTCCAGTTGTTGAATTGCTGGGCCATCTTGCTAAGAGTCCACTCCTTGACTTTATCCTTCATCTTCTGTGGGAGATCTGCCGGTAGGTTGAATTTAGACATCATCGAGTCCCAAAGGGTCTCTTTAATTCTTTGCTCGAGATATTTTGCGCCTATGTTGGCTTTCTTCGGCTCATTCCATTCTGTCACAGTGATCGGGACCATGTCCCTTACAAAAACTCCGCACTGCCGTACATATTTATTGTAGATTCCATCGGGTTTCTCTGGTTTGCCTTTGAAGGTAACTTCGTCGATCGACAACGTTGCACCTTCCGGGAGCTTTAACCCTTGGGCCGGGCCTCGTACGGGGATTGACGACTTAGATCCAGAGGGCTGAAAGAAAAATGTTTCGTTAATAAGTGCGCATATAAATCAATTAATGCATCTAGCTATAGTGATCAACAAGACTTAATATATACCTTCTTCTTAGCTAGTGATCCAGACGACTTAGATCCAGACGGTTCTTCTTCGTCGTCGTCGTCATCTCTGAATTTTTCTAACTCAAGTCCCTCACCGGAGTCATTCAAACATTTCGCGCTGAATTCTTCGGCGTCTTCTCCGTCGGACGAATCTTCTCCATCGGAATATTCTCCATCGGAATTGGGTCCGGCAGCGTTGTTATATATTATTTGTTGGAGACGGTCTTCTTCCTCCAAATCTCGGACGAAGGTGGGGGCATCGTCCGCCATAGCTCTGTCACTGCAAATTTTGAAACTTAGCAATATTTCTAACTTAACAATATTAACCAAATAACAATATTAATAATCTAAACAATATTAACCTAATAACAATATTAACTTAAAAAAACAGTACTAAAAAAAGAACAACTACTAGACATAAAAAAGACTTAGCTAAACTAAACTTAGCTAAACAAAACTTAGCTAAACTTAGCTACACTAATATTAACCTAAACAATTAATATTAACTAAAAAAAACAGTACTCAAACTTTACAATATTTCTAACTTGACAATATTTCTAACTTGACAATATTTCTAACTTGACAATTTTATTTTTACTAATGTTATTTTCAAACTATCTAAATGACTTAGCAATATTTCAAACTTTACAATATTCCAAATTTTACAATATTTCAAATTTTCAAACTTAGCTAAAATTTTGAAACTTTGCTACTACAATTTCAAACTTAGCAAAATTCACATATTTACTAGAATAAAAAATGACAATACACATATTTACTTATTTACTAGAATAAATTTTCACATATTTACTAGAATTCAAACTTTGATAAATTTCTAACTAAATATTTACTCAACCTAAATATAAAATTTACTCAACCTAAACATAAAATTTACTCACATAAAATTCTAACTTTGATAAATTTCTAACTATCTAAATGACTTACCAAAATTCAAACATAAATTAATCTAAATAACAGTACTCAAAACAAAAAACCGAACACTACTAATTAATCTAAAGAACAGTACTGAAAAAAAAAAACTAACCTTAATTGGAGGCCGGAGCAGGGCTACGCGGCGGCCGGAGCAGGGTGGAGGCCGCGCCGAAGCAGGGGCGATGGCGCGCGTGGGCCGGAGCAGAGGAGGAAGGCGGAGAAGGGGCGGAGGCCGGAGCAGAGAGGAGGGTGCAGGACCGGGCGGCGATGGCGCGTGGGCCGGAGCAGAGGAGGGAGGCGGAGCAGGGGCGGCACGTCGTGGAGCGGAGCAGGGGTGGCGGAGGTCGACGCGGCGAGGGAAGAGGCGTTGGCGCGGCCGCCGGCCGGAGCAGGGTCGCGTCGAGGAGGAGGCGTCGGCGGCGTCGAGGAGCAGGCAGAACTTGGCGATTTGGGGAGCGAGGCGTCGATCCCCTGCCACTTAACTGCCCAACACCCCTTTAACTCCGGTTGTACTCTACAACCGGTACTAAAGGGCTTTAGTACCGGTTGTAGAGTACAACCGGTGCTAAAGGTGCCTTTTGGGCCGCCTTGAAAAATCCCGCGCGAAGCCCAGCCCTTTAGTACCGGTTGTAATTTACAACCGGTACTAACGGGCTTTTTGAATTTTTTTTCTCTAGTTTTTTTTTCTTTTTTTTTCTGTTTTTTATATCTATTTGGTTTCTATTTTCTTTTTTCTCTACTTTCTTTTTCTATAATATATATCTAATTTAATGGAGATCCGAAGACGGAGGAAGCCATATCGGCGGGGGCGACGCCCCGATTCAATCCTCCACTGGCGAGCAAACCCAACCGCGACGAAGAGAGGAACAGAGGACAAAATCTCCAAAATCCTGACTGTTTATTGGTATTAGTTAAGAGTGTGTTCGTAAGTTGTGTGAACCAAGATACAACTCCGATGTGCGGTCAACCATCTTATGCAGAGACGATTTAACATACAACTAGAGATCTACGTTACAACTTCACTAGTTCTAAATACTGGATAGAACAAATTAAGGTACAACTTGAAATTACAATACAACACAAGTAAAACAAAGACTCTACCTATCTCCCATCGATGCAGCCTGCACCATCCGCCGTGTTGCCATCCTTGCCCTTTGACGAAGATTCTACCTTCTTGCCTTTGCCCTTGGACGAAGCTTCAGCCTTCTTGCTCAGTGCTTCAACCCTCCTTTCCTTTGACGACGGCATGAAATCATCGTCATCATCGCTGTCAACTACCCAGAGACAGGAACGACCGTACGAATTACGGTCAGCTTCAGTTCGGTGTGTTTCTTTCAGCGCTTGGGAGCCGTTGGATCAAGCGGTGTGTTTCTTTCGAGCGCTTGTGTGCCCTTGGATCAGGAAGAAGCACACGGATCGTGTGTTTCCTTCCAGCGCTTGGAAGCCGTTGGATCAAGCGGTGTGTTTCTTTCGAGCGCTTGTGAGCCCTTGGATCAGGAAGAAGCACACGGATCGTGTGTTTCCTTCCAGCGCTTGGGAGCCGTTGGATCAGCGGTGTGTTTCCTTCCAGCGCTTGTGAGCCCTTGGATCAGGAAGAAGCACACGGATCGTGTGTTTCCTTCCAGTGCTTGGGAGCCGTTGGATCAGCGGTGTGTTTCCTTCCAGCGCTTGTGAGCCCTTGGATCAGGAAGAAGCACACGGATCGTGTGTTTCCTTCCAGCGCTTGGGAGCCGTTGGATCAGCGGTGTGTTTCCTTACAGCGCTTGTGAGCCCTTGGATCAGGAAGAAGCACACGGATCGTGTGTTTCCTTCCAGCGCACACGTACCCTATATATAGCCCACCTCCCGGAATTCCAGCGTCACTCACTCACTCACACAAAACATTCCAGCGTCACTCGGAGAGGCATCTTTGGGCAACCAGCGGCAAGACGTCTCTGATGACCTGCGACCGTTCCAAACGGTTGCAGATCATCAGAGATGTCTTGCCGGACGGTTGTAGATCATCAGAGACGTCTTACCGCTGCTTGGATCGAAGTGGCGCTCAAACACAAAACATTCGGGTTCCCTAGCTACGTCCTGCAACCGTTTGGTCGGATCCAAGCAGCGGCAAGACGCTCTGATGATTAGCAACATCCCCAACACTTGTTGCAAATCATCAGAGACGTCTTGCCGCTCTCTGGATCGAAGGCCGATTTGCCGTCTCACGACCACGCGATTGTGTTGGTAAAACTGCAGCTGATTGACATAGTGTTTAGATCTCTCTTCTGAGTTTTCAGGACATAGTTACATAAAAGGTTTAATACATTATTACACATCAGCAACAACATCCCTATCTAGTGTTCACTTTTTCTTCTTGTGTGTCCCTTTCTTCTGATTGCGTCGTAGCCATGGACAATCTTCATCATTTAACACGGTGCTTGGGTCAGTTTTCACTTTGAAGGGCGGAATTTCAGCAAACTTATTGTAATCTTCTGACATGTCTGTCTTGTCCTCCACTCCCACGATGTTTCTTTTTCCTGAAAGAACTATGTGGCGCTTTGGCTCATTGTATGATGTACCGGCTTGCTTATCTTTTCTTTTTTTCGGTCTGGAAGACATGTCCTTCACATAGAAAACCTGAGCCACATCATTGGCTAGGACGAATGGCTCGGTTTTGTACGCAAGATTTTTGAGATCCACTGTAGTCATTCCGTACCGCTTGTCTATCTCTACCCCGCATGACAGGTTAACCCATTTGCACTGAAACAAAGGGATCTTAAAATAAGGTCCATAGTCAAGTTCCCATATCTGCTGTATGCAACCATAATATGTGTCCTTTGTTCCATCATCGTTTGTTGCATCAAAGCGGACACCACTGTTTTGGTTAGTGCTCTTTTTGTCTTGGGTTTCCGTGTAAAATGTATTCCCATTTATCTCGTACCCTTGGAAAGTCAATATAGTCGAAGATGGTGTCTTGGCCAACAAGTATAGCTCTTGTCCAACAGTGTTGTCATTAATGAGATGTGTACGCAACCAACTGCCGAAAGTATCCACGTGTTTTTCTTTAATCCAGAAGTCAGTCTTCTCCGGGTATTCTGAGCGTAAAATATCCATGTGTTCCACGATATACGGAGCCACCAATCTGGAATTTTGTAGAACTGTGTAGTGTGCTTGAGTGAAAGAATGCCCGTCCATACTTCTTGTTGCTTTCTTTCCTAGCGTGCCTTTTCCACGCAGTCTCCCCTCATGGCGCGATTGAGGAACACCGATGGGCTTAAGATCTGGAAGAAAGTCAACACAGAACTCAATGACCTCCTCTGTTCCATAGCCCTTGGACATGCTTCCTTCTGGCCTAGCACGGTTATGAACGTATTTCTTTAAGACTCCCATGAACCTCTCAAAGGGGAACATGTTGTGTAGAAATACAGGACCGAGAATGGAAATCTCTTCGACTAGGTGAACTATGAGGTGCGTCATAATATTGAAGAAGGCCGGTGGAAACACCAACTCAAAGCTGACAAGACATTGGACCACACCCGTCTGTAAACTTGGTAGAGTTGCTGGATCGATTACCTTCTGAGAAATTGCATTCAGGAATGCACATAGCTTGACAATGGGTACTCGAACGTTTTCCGGTAGAAGCCCCCTCAATGCAACAGGAAGTAATTGTGTCATAATCACGTGGCAGTCATGAGACTTCAGGTTTTGGAACTTTTTCTCTGCCATGTTTATTATTCCCTTTATATTCGACGAGTAGCCAGACGGGACCTTGATACTGCTCAGGACTTGAAAAAAGATCTCCTTCTCTTCTTTGGTAAGAGCGTAGCTGGAAGTACCTTGATACTTCTCTGAATTCAGGTTGTCTCTTCCGTGGTGCGTACTTTGCTGGTCCTGCCGTGCATCCGCTGTATCTTTCGTCTTCCCATACACGCCTAAGAAGTTTAGCAGGTTCACGCAAAGATTTTTCGTCACGTGCATCACGTCGATTGCAGAGCGAACCTCTAGGATTTCCAATAGGGTAAATCCCAAAATATAGATTTCTTTTTCCACAAGGGTACGCGCTTGTTTGCGTCTTTCGGAACATTTAGACTGCCAGGACCCTTTCCAAATATTACTTCCAAATCCTTGACCATGCCATATACAACATCACCATCACGGCGTGTAGGCTTCGTCCGGATATCTGCCAAACCTTTGAAGTGCTTGCCTCCGTTTCTTACGTGATGCCGGTTGGAAGAAACTGACGATGCCCCATGTACACAATCTTGTTACCTATATATGCACTGTCAGTCTTATCTAAACAGTGCGTGCATGCATTGTATCCCTTGTTCGACTGTCCTGAAATGTTACTAAGAGCAGGCCAATCATTGATGGTTACAAACAGCAACGCTCGTAGGGAAATTCCTCTTGTTTGTACTCATCCCACACACGTACACCTTCGTCAGACCACAACTGTAAAAGTTCGTCAACTAATGGCCTCAGATACACATCAATGTCGTTGCCGGGTTGTTTCGGTCCTTGGATAAGCACTGGCATCATAATATACTTTTGCTTCATGCACAACCAAGGGGAAGGTTATAGATACATAGAGTCACGGGCCAGGTGCTATGACTGCTGCTCTGCTCCCCAAACGGATTCAAGCCATCTGTACTTAGACCAAACCTTAAGTTCCTTGCGTCAGCTGCAAAATCCCCAAACGCACTGTCGATTTTTCTCCACTGAGACCCATCAGCGGGGTGTCTGAGCATCTCGTCTTCCTTACGGTCTTCTTTGTGCCATCGCAACAACTTGGCATGCTCTTTGTTTCGGAACAAACGTTTCAACCGTGGTATTATAGGAGCATACCACATCACCTTCGCGGGAACCCTCTTCCTGGGGCTCGGCTCGCCCTCAATATCACCTGGGTCATCTCGCGCGATCTTATACCGCAATGCACCGCATATCGGGCATGCATTCAAATTCTCGTACTTCTCACCGCGGTAGAGGATGCAGTCATTGATGCATGCATGTATCTTCTGCACCTCTAATCCTAGAGGGCAGACAATCTTCTTTGCTTCGTACGTGCTGTGGGGCATTTCATTATTCCTCGGAAGATTCTTCTTAAATATTTGTAGCAACTCTTGAAATGCCTTGTCAGATATTCCATTCTTTGCCTTCCACTGCAGCAATTCCAGGGTGGTACCTAGCTTTTTCTGGCCATCTTCACAATTTGGGTACAACGGTTTTTTGTGATCCTCTAACATGCGCTCCAGCTTCGACCACTCGTTTTCAGTTACGCAGTTCATCTGTTCATCACGAATGACCTGACGAAGATCATCATCGTCGGACTGATCAACAATGACCTCATGCTCTTCCCCCATTGTAGTATCACCGTGTTCATCAGAGAACACGGGATAGTTGTCATCATCCTCTTCTTCAGGGTTTTCCATTATAACCCCTCTTTCTCCGTGCTTGGTCCAACAAAAATAATTGGGCATGAAGCCTTGTCGCAACAAGTGGGAGTGTATGGTTCTTACGCTCGGGTAATTCCTGTTATTCCGACATTCATCACATGGACAAATCATAAAACCATTCTTCAGCTTGTTTAACTTAACCACATCGAGAAAACGATGCATGCCATCAATGAACTCGGGACAGCGTCGATCACCGTACATCCATTCTCGGCTCATCTGCATTACATAAATATATCAAAAACCATTACACCAGCTAAATAATGAATAGAGATACGTGACCAAATTAATTTATACAAGTTCATCACATTAAAATCAAAGTAGAGTAGTGCCCAAATGTAATACATAGTTCTCACGAAACATACATCAATCGAAACTAACATACAACTATCTAAAGAATTTAAATCCAACAACAAATGCGATCAGAATCGCAACCAAGGTAACTATTGAACCAACAGCATAATGATACCAAGCCTCTTGACTAATGGCATATTTTCTAATCTTTTTAAGCTTGGCGCGCATTGCATCCATCTTCCTCTCGTGAGCAGTGACGACGTCGGCAAGCTCGACCCCGTGAGCATCAACGATGTCGGCAATCTTCAAGTCCAATTCCATCTTCTCTTCTAGGCATTGGAGACGAAGATCTTCACTTATCTTCAATTTTGCTCTCAAATCGTCGTTTTCTTTTTTAAAATACTCGACAATAGGGTCGGCCGGAATTTCCGGTTCAACTACCTCCTAAATAAAAATATATCTACGTCAAGTTGGTCGGCATGATTGTTATAAACACGAAACAAAATAAATAGTTAAAAAGATATACCACATCCGAATCATAGACCGGACGAGGGCCGAAGGGGACGGATATCAAAACCATGACACTATACATATATAAAAAAACATAAGAAAATTATACAAGAAATAATTATGCATTTAAATCATATAACTAACAATTTTTAAAATAAAAGATAAAAAAGAGGCTCACCGAGGTGGTGTCGGCGACGGAGCGGCGCGGGCGATCGACGGCGGTGAGGATCAGGGGACGGGACGACACTATATAAAACCATAAATTATACTTCAATTTGAGCTCAAAATGCATATAAAACAAATGAAATCCCTAACTTAGTCATTTCATCAAACACCTTGCAAGCACAACCAAAATCAAACTTGCTAAACTTGCACGAAAATGAGCTAAACTTGAAAAGCCGGAAGAGAAGATGAAGAAGTTGCTAACCCTTGTATAGGGTGCCACCAATCTTGACAAATGTTGGAGAAAAAATGGGTGAACTAGAGCTTGGGAGAGCTTGGGAGAGAGGAAAAATGGGGTTGGGGTCGAGTTGCTCCAAAATGGAGCTGGCTCGGGGTGGAAGATATAGGCAGGACCTTTAGTACCGGTTTTATTTACCAACCGGTACTAAAGGGCCTGCCGTGGGGCCACTGACCGCGGCCTGCGGGGCTGCACCCTTTTAGTACCGGTTGGTATTAACAACCGGTACTAAAAGGTGTCCTTTAGTACCGGTTGTTAATACAACCGGTACTAAAGGTCCTCGCCGCGGGGCCCTGCTGGCGCCCAAGCACAACCGGTGCTAATGCCCCCTTTAGTACCGGTTTTTGTTGCAACCGGTACTAAAGGGCACACCAATGGCTCTGTTTTTACTAGTGTCAGTGAATGGTAAAAAATCGTCCGCATGTTCGCACGAGCCGAACTGTACATGAAAACGTTCGAGTCTATTCTTTTGGTGGAGCTCTATTTCACTTATCGTGTCCACTTGACGCGTCGACACCTGCCATCGGTTAAATCGTTGCATCCTATCATATATTCATTGTTTGGTTAAACAACTCCGTTTGTATGTTTACGCGTGCATGGCCTTCACTCGCTATGTATAAGAGGCTCGAGAAACGTGTTAGCATGACATCATTGCTCCGTCCCGAAGCATCTTAGCTATTGTACAATATTGCTCTGATGCTCAGCATCACAAAGATAGTGTAATATAGAATTAACAACGTAAAAACAAAAACATATAATATAGAGATTACGAGGATATTTGCCACTAGTAGAAAAGGCTTATAGGTAAAATGTTATCTGTGGCGCACATGCTTGTGTGTGCGCCATAGATAATCTCTCTCCTTTTTCGGAGGGGTCTGAGAAAACTTACCTGTGGCGCACACCATTTTTGTGTGCCACAAGTAAACTTTATCTGTGGCGCACATAAAAGGTGGTGCGCCACAGTTAAGTTCTCACAGACCCTCAAATTTCCACGGCAGGAGAGATTATCTGTGGCGCACAAATATGGCTGTGCGCCACAGGTAAAAAGGAGGAGAGAGATTACCTGTGACGCACGGTGGTGGTGTGCGCCATAGGTAAAAAATAGGAGAGATTACCTGTGCCGCACCGTAGTGTCGTGCGCCACAGTTAGCTAGCGCCAGATATTTTGAAAACAGGAAAAGACCATGTGCATCACAGGTAAATAATACCTGTGGCGCAACTCACGCAGGCCTCTCTCCTGGCTAGATCTACATTCTCCCTCCTACTCGTACCACACAAGACACAACACGCACGCACACATCGTCTCTCTCCTTATTCTCTCTCCAGTCTCCACACGCACACAAACTCATCGATCCCTTTTCCTCACCCCGCCGCCTCTGCTGCTCCTCGTCGGCCACCCGACCCGCCAGCGAACCGGAGCTCTAGGCCCATCCCCCGACCGGCCCGCTCTGGAATCCGTCGCACGCGGCCAAGCGGCGCTCCTCCAAGGCCGTGGCCGTGATGGGGCAGCAATCCCTCTGCCGCCGGCCGGCCACCCGACGTAGCGGGTATCCTCTACCCCTCCCGCCTCCCAGACCTCTGCTCCCCGCCGGCGCCTCTCCACCCTCTATGCATCCTCTGCTCCAGCCGCCACCGTCATCCTGCTCCGGCCGCGTCTCTCACCATCCCCGTCGTGGACCTCTCGGCCGCCGCAACAACGACCGCCGCCACCGACCAATCTCCACGGCCGCCGCCCACGGGAGGTGCTCCAGCGGCGCCATCCCCTCCATCCGCGGCCGCCAGCGCCGCCGCCGTCGAGCTCAGGGACGCCGGTGATGGAGAGGATCGAATGTGGAGTTGTGGACTTGATTGCTTTTTTCTTTCTTTCAGGGTCCATTATGCAATTTGTAAAAGACATGCACAAACAGATTCGGTGGACGGCGGTTTATTTTTTTAATTCGTAACAACCCACCAGTGGCGCATGCTTTGGGCTATCTGTGGCGCACGAGTCTGTGCGCCACAGGTAAGTTGGGTTACCTGTGGCGCGAGGATAGTGGCGCACGCTCGTGCGCCATAGATAGCCCATTTTTGTGCGCCATAGATAAGCTTTTCTATACTAGATATAATGAATGGCCTCTCTGGAGATCTAAATTGTTTTATGTCTATTTTTTCTAATTTAGCATCAATTTGATGAATTACACATGCCTCGCCAAACCTATCATGTCGTCCTTGCTAAACCTATCATTGTCATGCATCACTAAACTTATCCTTCTCATCTTACTACACCTATCATTGGAGATAGTGCAATAAGTGAGTGTTGATGTACTGAAGGTTGCTATCCGTTGGGTCACACTCAACGGTCTTCGGGCAAGCAAGAGACTTGAGTAGCGGTTTCATGCTTGTCCAAACCACCTCTTTGTCATAATTTCTACACAAATCCCGAAAAGCTTGTTTATTTGCTGTTAAAGAAAGGTACAAACTATAAGTAGAATTCAATAAATAGACCATATAATTCAATAGTGTCAAAAATAAATAAACTTACGGTGGTGAAAGGGTAACTACACAGATGGAAAAGCCGGAAACAAGAAACCACACCGAGCTTGCAAGCCTCGTAGCATGTTAACTTCGCCAAATTCTAAATATTCAGCCTTGCTTCTTTTATGACAGTGTCACCGAAATAATTCACAATATAATATAAAACCAACAGAACATTTCATGAGTTGCTAATACAAATCAGAAATCAAAATAGAGCACAATACATGAACCGAGGACACACAAGGTACACTAGTTCATGAGTTGAGCGATTTATACCTCATCTTCTCTTCCCCATGGACGGCGGCTTCGCATCTCTGGGCACATCCTCCTTCGCGCCAGCAGATCTAGAGGCAGAATCCGTCGTTCTTCTCGGCGAGGTCGCCGGCCTCGCCACCTGGGCCTGCACATCTACGGTCAGATGCGCGAGGTTAGGGAAGATTTAGAGGGTAAGTGTCAGGGGACAGCCGCCGCCACACCGAGTGAGAGGGTAAGGGTTAGTGCGCCGCCACACCGGGTTGTAGATCTGGAGTGAAGGGGAAGAATGAGAGGGTAAGGGTTCTTTTAGGGTTATGTACCCTTTTGTATTTGCGCGACGTTATCGGGAGCGCTTAAGTGGATATAACTGTTCCTTTGTGGTTACGCCACTTTACAGTTTTTCTTGTAGTTTGTATTTCAAATAGACTTTTATGGTAGGTTCACGGACAGTTAAATACAGGTAAACATCTATAAGCAACACACGAGTTCACACCTACTACATTTTCCTGATTTTCATAGTTTCATGCAAGATCACACCTACTACATTCTACTGATTTTCATAGCTGCATACAAGTTCACACCTAACAACAACACACAAACACACAAAATCATTCCAGCAATGCTCACAAGAATATTTAACTGTGCTATTTCAGCCGCTCCTTGTGTACAACAACAACAGGGTCTGCTGTAGTGGATGAAATTCCTATTTTTGATCGGCTCCATGCCAAACCAGCTACTGCAGCTACAGTGAGCGTCTTCATTTCCTTCTTCTCCCTCGTGATAATCATGGCCACATTTTCCAACTCTGCAACTTTCACTTTGACACCATTAGCAAGCAGCATCTTAACATCTTCAATCAAAAAAAATCACAGCTCTCGGAATCTTCTTCGCCCTTCCACTGTCAAATGAAAAATCGAATCTAGAGCCAAATCATCATCACATAGAACAGAAATCAATACAAATTGGTCGAAGCATCGAACTAACTCTATGATTTGGACACTTGAAGTAGATCCGGCCTTGGTTCAGATCTGACCACGACACTTGACGAATCTCGTTTCTACAACGGCAACACACACACTTCACAAGCGACAGAGCTGACCCGACCCATGGGAGAGGAGGAGGACACCATTTATCCCCCCGACGAGCTCACATGCTCTTGGCCATGGAGGACACGAGTGGGGAGTAGAAACAAGTTGGAGCAGAGGAACAAGGAGGAACTGACGGTCTTTTATATCCATGATAGGCCTAAGAAAAGGAAATGTATATTCCCATCCTAGCCATCGGTTTGCCCTTAATGTGCGATGCCGCTGAGCGACACATCATACACGTTTACACATGAAACTTCATTTCCCGTATATTGGCAACTATTAATAAAACATGACCGTTGCCGATGAACGCATATTCTCGGGCCACGACGCCTGGCGGGCCTCATTTTTCACGCAAAAAGCACGACGTATCGTCGCCTTAGCGCTGCCATTTCCATAGAGGGGTGTGCATAGTGTCGTTCTGTACTAGTGTCTCGTGGGCAGTCGAAGTCGACTTGGAAGAACTAGAGTTGGCTCGAGCATTCGAGTTAGCACAAAAGGGGTCGGCAATGTCCGAGTCGACCTATGAGATGGAAGAAGAAAGATTACGAAGAATCGCCGACTTGGGTGGGCTTGGATATTAACATGGTATATTATTTGCCTTACGAATTCGCGCATTTAATGAAAATAGGATGTTGCCCAGATCGACTTTGATCCCAAGCATGCCATATTCAAGAAGCTAGGGTGGTCGGTGCAGCACTTGAGACCGTTATATATCACATGACAAATCAGCTGTTCACCTGTTTCTAGGATGCTAGCTGTCGGAGATAAGTAGGTTTTGGACAGAATCTTATGGGCATGTACCACTTCCAACGCACGACGACCAATGAATACCCTGACCGGGTGATCCACTTCTAGAAACTCCACCGACCTACACCTGACATGCTTTGCATCAAGACCTCAAGAAGATATATGAAGACTTCACACAAGTCAAGGAGGAAACCTTTAGGCGTACAAGGCATGGACATCTACCGAAGGATATATATGTGAAAACACATCTATCCCGGATCTCCAAGTCCCAATCTACCCAACGCAATGCCTCTTAATCATCGCCATAGATTAAACCCTAGATACTAAAACATCTGGCCGAGCCCATCTATAAGCTCGCCAAGACTCTCTTGTATACACATCTTGTAGCTATGCCATGAATGCAGTCTAAGGAATCTTCATCGATATTGTCTACGACGCATCCCTGTTGACCCGTGCCGCCTGCCGAACAAATGAAATCTCTTGCGTTCCCTCAGATGTGAGAGAGCCTTGGGATCATGAAAATTATCCTGACAGTAGGCGTGCCATGTAGGGGGCACGCGTCATGCAGATCGAGTGCTCGACTACAACCTCATACGGTCCTCCGATGCTCATGCGTATCCGATCTACTTCAACACCTCTGGACAGCATGACCGCGGAAGGGCGCCTCCAGGACGCCTCGACACTCATGGAAGGTATGATACCTATGTGCCGTACTGCAAGTCACCCGGGCCGCAACCAAGCTCGCCATGACATGGAGGTTGCAATGACGCGGCAGCGAATTCACTCACGACGCCATCCGCACCCGTACCAGTGAATTGAGTCATTGGGGGTTGTCCACGACTAGCTCCCGAAGATCCTGCACAACCGAGGAAATGGGTGCGACATCCAACATACATCGGCTCACTCAAGAACCAATTGCCGTCTCATCATACGTATAAATGCCAAGGTCAAGGAAGTCCAACCTACTAAATCACCTGGTTCCTCTAGTCATGAAATCTTCCACATATGCAGCGGACCTTCCAGGACAGCCGCAGGAGCAATCTACCACTCAGCACTAGTCCAAAGGCCAACCTCTCTCCCAAGAAGCGCCCCGTGAGCGGATATACAGATCACCTTAATGAGAGAGGACCGGGAGGCATCCAACTTTCTGTCCGAAAGGGGCCCCTCCTATAACTCAAACCATCGCCAACACGCTAGTGAGTCAGGTCTTGATTGACGGTGGTTTCTCGTGCGCCCTCCTAACCTTGCACACCATGAACCGACTACAGATCTCAAGTGCCGTTTCATGGCCTGTCGTCAACGAAATATGAGGGCTTATCCCGAACCATCCGAAGATCAGAAGGACAGGCACCCTGCGGGGGGTGGAGCAAACTTTAGAACAGGTCGTCGACCTAGAGACGCAATAAAACGTGATCCTAGACAGGCCGCAGATCGCCCATTTCATCGCAAGGCCATCCTGTGGGCCGTTTCTTCTTCGTGGGACTACGTGATTTGGTATTCCCTCATAAATCTCAAGGACAAAAATAGTGTGCTATAGTTAAGTGCTATATCGCGCTATAGCGTGATATTAGCAAGACATTGTACACTGATTTATTTAACGAGACAAGTCTCAAAACGCTATAGCGTGCTATTAGCAGCGCTAGCGCGCTATTATTTTTCCATGTTCTGATCTTGTGGTGTGAGGGAACCACACTCCGTGTGCCATGGTATACGATTATATATCACAATATTACACGGAATAAAAATGATTGTCACAAAATTTTCCTCACACGGTCACACGAATGATTGCCATAATATCCAAAGAAGTAGAAACTCACACATCTACCGCGCACGCGATATTGATCTTGGTTTGCGCCAAAAACGACGGAAGACCGACCCACCAGATCGATCAGCATATTCCATGCTTAACCAACTAACAACACTCCCCTCGGTTCATGCGTAGCACGTCCAACACATTTCAGAGCTGCTAGTGCTGCAATCAAGTGGATTGTACAGGAGAATAATTGTCTAAGCGTATGTGTGGAAGAAAGTTGTGCAGACCATTACTTGTGCAAACTCTCATAGGCTCGTGAGCTTCTCGGATTATTTTTTTGGAGAATCATGAAGAGGATCATTCTTTATACTAGTAGTAGTTAAGCTTCCGTACGTGACCTTCATAATTATGACGGTATCATCGTGGAGGCCAATACCGTGAAATGATTCCGTGTACTGCTTGTCTAATACTCCCTCCGTATCAAAATATAAGTTTTTTTCGAGTAAGACGGGGGGATTGCTCCCACCGGTTGTTATTATAACTCGAAAGAGGGCTTGGCTGCCCTTACAAAGTGATTGGTGAAATACATGGGGGGGGGGGGGGGGGGGGGGGGAGACTGAAGCGAGATTACACGCTAGCATTGATGATGAGCACACGCAAGTGCTCAATGTGATCCCTCTTATCGGAGGGGAATCTACCAGCCCAAGTGAGCAGGTCCTCCGTAGATCGCCAGAGAATGTCGGAGGGGGAGGAGGTCTTGGCGTTGAAGATCATATCGTTCCGGGCCTTCCATATGTGCCACATAATAGTGGCGAGGCCGTCAGTCCAAGCAGCAGCAGTCGCCGAGCCGGGAGCTGCCATGGTCCAAAAAGAGGCGCCAAGAGGCGGGGCATGGACATGCAGACGGTTCCACACGTCGGAGGCAGAGGTGCAGTCGAAGAAGAGGTGTCGGGATGTCTCCTCCAAACCGCAGGCCTCGCAAGCCGCAGAGGGAGCGCAATGCTTCATGAAGAGGTTCGCTCTGGTACTTAGCCTGTCGATGGCAGCGAGGTAGGAGAAGATCTTCACCTTCGTGGGAACCGCAAGTCCCCAGCTGGTGCAGGCGTCGGTGTCGATGGGGCGTGGCGGAGCAAGCATCCGGTACGCGTCGCGGGAGGAGAAGGGGCGTCGTCCCGAGGGGCTAGGCGTGGTGGAGTCGAGGAAGCGAGCGTCGGCGCCGTCGCGGAGCGTCGTGCCGGCAATGAGAGCCAGGACCGCGTCAAGCTCAGCAGCCGCCGCAGCGGTCAGCCGAGGCTGGAAGTCCAGCCCGTCGGCGAGAACGCCGGCCACCGTGGCGTGGGGTCGGGTGCTGTGGGAGAAGAGAGCCGGGAACTGGAGATACAAAGGGGCGTCGGGGTTCCATTTATCCATCCAAAAAGCACAACGGCGCCCATCGCGTAGGGCGACGCGGGTGAGGGCGCGGTAGACTGGTAGCCCGTAGGAGACTATCTTGTCGAGGAAGGAGGGGTGGTCGCCTTGTCCCCGAGGTCCCTGGCCAACCGCTTGAAAAACCAAGTTTTCCAAGGGAGCTCCGAAGTCTGGTGGAGGCGGTCCACGAAGTGAAGAAGCAAGCAAAGGTTCTGCCTGTGAAGATCCCGAAGCCCAAAACCACCAACCTGCGTAGACAACACAACTTTATCCCAAGCAATTAGACAGCGAGCACCAGAGCAAGAATCTTTCCCACTCCAGAAAAAAGCGCGATGCCTCTTATCAATGTTCTCAATCACACCAACGGGCAATAGGAAGGAGCACATGAAATAGGTGGGGAGGTTGTTGAGGACGGAGTTGCAGAGAACAAGGCGCTCTCCGGCAGAAAGAAGGGAGGCGCGCCATCCGGAGAGCCTTTTGTCGATGGAGGAGAGTAGAGGGGCGAAGGCCGAAGCTGGAAGTTTGATGGGGGAAAGCGGGAGGCCAAGGTAGGGCTGGGGGAACGAGGAGATAGGGCATTGGAGGATCGAGGCCATGTGTTGAGCTTGAGAGTGCTCAACGTGCATGGGAACGAAACAGGACTTGTGGAAGTTGATCGTGAGGCCGGTGGCGCTAGCGAAATCGTCAAGGACCTTTTTAAGGCAAGTGATAGAAGCGATGTCGCCGCGGCAGAGGATGAGGGTGTCATCGGCATACTGCAGGACGGGGCAAGGGCTGGATGGGTCGAGGGGGTGCTCGAGCCCACCGAAGATGAAAGCTCGGCGGATTAGCTAAGGCAGGACGTCGGCATCCAAAATTAAGAGGTACGGGGACAAAGCATCGCCTTGGCAGAGGCCGTTGCAGCACCTGATCCACGTGCCAGGGACCCCATTGAGGATGATAGCGGTGTGGCTAGAGTGGAAAATGTCGTGCATCCATCTGCACCATCTATCGTCAAAACCTCTGGCCCGGAGGATCGTAAGGAGGCTATCCCAGTTGACCGAGTCAAAGGCTTTTTGGAAGTCGATCTTAAACACCACAGATGGGGTTTTGCGCGAGTGGCAGCATCTTACGAGGTCGGCAGCGTAGACAATGTTTTCCGAGATCCTCCGACCTTGGAGGAACCCAGTCTGGTCAGCGTCGACAAGAGAGTGGATGGATTGCTGGAGCCTGGTCGTGAGGACTTTCGTGATAGCTTTCATGTGACAGTTCTGGAGGGAGATGGGTCGGAATTCACTAGAGGAGGTGGTAGAGTTGACCTTAGGCAGGAGAACGAGGAAAGCTCGGTTGATCCGGGAAAGGTCGACCTTGTGATCATAGAAGTCCGAGAACATCTGGACAATGTCGGACCGCACGAGATCCCAGAACTTGACAAAGAAAGCCGGCCCGAAGCCATCAGGGCCGGGACTAGAGTTTTTGTTCATGTCATGGAAGGCGGCTTTGATTTCGTCCTCGGTAAAAGGGGCTTAGATGGCCGGACCTGGCATAGCAGCACCCCTGTAGAGGTCGTGGATATCGAAATTCCAGGAGCAGGGGTGGACAGAGCCCAAGAGGCCGGAGTAGAAAATGCGGAGGATCTCTGCCTTCCCGGAGTGGTCCGAGGTAGAGGTCCCATTGTAGGTGAGCGTTGGGATGTAGTTGCGGCGGTGTCTAGTCGTGGCCGAGGCATGGAAAAAGGCAGTATTTTCATCGCCGTCAATTGTATGACGGATTTTTGCGCGGGTTTTCCAGTAAAGGGATTGCTCCCTGTTTGCGGTGTGGAGCGCGTCTATAGTCAAGGTCCTAAGTTTTCGCTCAAGAGTCGAGAGAGGACGGTGTTCTTCGAGAGTGTCCATCATTTTTATGAGCACTCTACAGTTTGTACCTCTCTGGGCAGCTCGTCTGTGCTCCCTTTTCCATCTTTTACAGAAAGTGCGGCAGGAGCACAGTCGGGCCACCAGCCGGGCCGTGGCGTCGGGGCGGGTGGTGGAGTGCCAGAGTTGGGGGATCCGGGTAGCAAAGCCGGGTTGGAGGGCCCACGAAGGTTCATAACGAAAGATCGGAGAACGCGGAATTTTAGTGGAGATGGCGGCAGTAAGGGGAATGTGATCAGAGAGGTCGCGGGAGAGGGAGATGAGGTGAGAGGAGGGGAAGAGCGTGTTCCAAGCAGTGTTGACGAAGATGCAATCCAGACGAACCAGGGTCGGGTCTGTCTGCTGTTTGTCCAAGTGTAGCAGCGGTCGCGAAGGGGGAGCTCGATGAGGGAGAGGTCACTAATGCAGTCATTGAAGAGGGAGGCCTCCGAGCGGTTGAAATTGCCATTGTTGCGGTCAGAAGGGTCACGATACAGGTTGAAGTCGCTGGCAATGAGCCAGGGGGTGGAGTCGTTCGGTTTGTGGTCAGAGATGGATCGCAGGAAGGCCGGTTTGTCTGCATGAGCACAAGGGGCATAGACATTTTAGATGCGAATATCCGAGTTATCTGAGTTGATCTTTAGGTCAGTCGAGAGGATATGAGCAGTGGTTTGCGTGGAGACAAGAGCGAAGAGGTTTTGATCCCAAGCCGAAAGGATTCCACCGGAGGAACCCGTGGCATCGATTTTTCTAGGGATCGGAGGTGAGGGGGGAGGAAGAGCGAATTTTGGGGAGGTCCGGGTTCGAAAGTTTAGTTTCTTGAAGCGCAAGGAAGTGGGGGTGGGCGGAGACGAGGTCAGCGAAAACATTAGAGCACTTAACAGAGTCACCAAGGCCTCTAAGGTTCCAGGATTCGATTAGGAAGGAGAGATCAACCATCGTTATACAGGAGGCACCGGAAAAAGTAAAGGGAAACGCGCTTAACATTGATAGAGATGGGCCGAAGCCCAGTACAGGCCCACGAAGGGGCAAGCAGAGACAAAAACAGCTCCGACGGCGTAGAGCCCACGGGACGGGAGCTGCGCAAGCGCTCGATCTAAAAAGCCCAGCTAATCTAGGCTTGCACAAATGGGCTCCGACAGGCATCGCCTCACGGACGGGAGCCCAGTGCCGTCTGGTCTGCATCATGGAGACTCGGGCAGCACCGCGTCCTCAGCAGCGAGCGCCGCCGCGCTGACGCCGCAGGGGACGCCGAGCCCCTGCAGGAGCTCGAGCGAGAGGAAGCTGGGAACGCCGGCGTCGAAGCCGGCAGCAGAGGCAGCGCTCTGCAGCTCAGAGGAGCCCTCGCTGAAGTCGAAGCGGGCGGCGCGGACGGAAGCCCTGGTCAGACATGGACATGGTTGTTTGAGTTGGAGGCAATGCGGTCACTGCGACGGACAGGCGCCTTCTCGCGAGCGGTGCGCTTGGCGGAGTCCACCGCCCGCTTGCGGCGCACCCGCTGCTTGCGGGCGACATTCTCGTGGGGCTCGCTGTCGGCCGAGAAGATCATGGGTGCAGTGTCGGCCACAGCAGCATCCGGTGCTGCTTCCGCAGCGGCGGGCAAGGCGGCAGTGCCGTTGTCCGTGGCGGCCGTGGTCGAATCAGGGCCGGGGAGGGTGGCCTGCTCAGCGGAGATAGGCTCGTCGTCCGGCTCGGGGACAAGGGGCGTGGCGGGGAAGTTAAGCGTGTCGTACCACTGAAGAAGCAGAACTTCATGGTCAGAAAATGGTGGAGGGTCCGAGTTAGGAGAGGAAAAAGAAGGTGATGCAGGAACCTGATCGGAGCTGATTCCCTCCGTCGTGAACTGAGCGGCGAAGCGGTCGGCGAGGATGCGGTTGAAGGCTGGGGGAGGGTTGGGCCAGTTTGCCGTGTGGGACGCCATGACCCTACGCAGCAGCTCGACGGCGCTGGCAGGTTCGCGGGGCGAGCCACGCACGGGGGGAGGCGGAGGAGGAGGCGATCCGTGCAGGGACTCTTCGTCGATGTCGTCGAGCCGCCGAGTGGCCCCGCCAGCACCGCCCGTGCAGACGCCGCAGTAGCAGTCGAAGTGGCCAGCGTGTCCGTCGACGGCATCGTCGGAGATGGACCAGGCGCGCACAACGCGCAGCTTGACCTCCGTGGAGGTCTGGCCCTCGAAGTCGCGGAGGAGGAGGGTGTGGGGCACGTCGAGTTCGTCCTCGATGCGGAGGACAAGGCGTACCGCAGAGCGGTCGAGGTCGTTGAGGCAGAGCGGGTCGATGCAGCAGATGCTGCTGACGTTGCGGAACGCCGTGCGGATGCCGTCGTCATTCCAGTGCTCGAGCGGGAAGCCGATGGCGAGACCTGCGCGAAGCTCTTGAACTCCCAGTGGAAGCTGTTCTCGCCGTCCTCCGGGCGCTCAAGCTTGAAGCGGTGGCCGACGTAGTCGATGGGGAAGAGCCGCATCGTGCTCTCCCGCACCTCGTGCGAGGAGAACAAGATGAGCATGGCGCCGTAGTCGGAGGCGGAAAAGCCAACCTTGGGGTTGCCACCGTGCACCTCAAGGACGCGCCTGAGGATGAACGCTGGCTAGCAGCAGGGGGGTCGATGATGGCGCGGGCGAACCGGCGGCTGGGGCAGTCGACGAACGCGGGTGGCATGAAGCATACCGAGGCCGCGGCACGGCGGCGCGGCTCGGCCGGAGGCTGGGGGAGGCGAAGGAGGGGATAGGCCACTCCTCCAGCGGCGGGGCGACGGGAATGAACGCTGGGTTGATGGGCGCCCACATCGGAGGTCCGCGCGAAGGCGGGCCGGATGAGGGGGACGCGAGGCCGGCGGAGGAGGCACGGCAGGGGCAGCCTGACGGGGGTACGCGTGGGAGGGCGGTAGGCAGCGCGCTTGGCGACGGGTCGACCTCGCGAAAGTAGCGCGCCATCCAGTGCTCACGGGGGGAGGCCGAAGCAGGGTCCACGGCCGCAGGAGGCGAGCAGAGCGCGAACGAGGGCGGGAGAGCACGGAGGAGAACCTGTCAGGAGAAGAGGGGGACTCAGCGCGGGGCGAAACACAGGGAGAAGCGGGCGCAGAAACAGAGATGAAGCGGAGAGGGGGCAACTCACATCCTGGGCTACGGTGGCCGGAGCGACCACAGGCGGCGCACGGACGGGTCACGGCAGTCGCAGACGAGGTGGCAGGCGGCGACGCAGCGGAAGCAGAGTTTTTTGCTCTAACCGGGGAGAAGATGCGAGTTCGCCGTCGGGTGGGTTGAGGGGAGCTGAGCGCAAGAGCATGTCCTTATAGGAGGGCGGCGAGGGCGGGGACGGGGGAGAGACGATGGGGCAGTCAGAGCCTGGACGGCGCGTGCCTGGGGCAGGGTATGGCGAAGCGGCGACTTGGCAGAGGAGCTCTCATCATAGCCAAGCGGCCTAGGTTAAATAGTGCCAGAAACAATGCTTGTACGTCACACGTCAGTGGGAACCCCAAGAGGAAGGTATGATGAGTGCAGCAGTAAGTTTTTCCCTCAGTATGAAACCAAGGTTTAATCGGAAGAGAGGAAAACGAGTTTGCTTCGAAGTGTTGGTGAAGGAGTGTAGTGGCCGCAACACCAGGGATTCCGGTGCAACGTGGAACCTGCACAACACAATCAAACTACTTTGCCCCAACATAACAGTGAGGTTGTCAATCTCACCGGCTTGCTGAAAACAAAGGGTAAACGTATCGAATGAAGATGATGTTTGTTTGCATAAAACAGTAGAGAACAATGATTGCAGTAGATTTGTATTTCAGATGTAAAAGAATGGACCGGTGTCCCAGTTCACTAGTGGTGTCTTTCCAATAAGATAACTAACATGCTGGGTAAACAAATTACAGCTGGGCAATTGACAATTGATAATGCATATAACAGCATGTGTGAGTTGTGGTGTCTACTATGAGAATTCATTTGGGCATTACGACAAAGTACATAGACCGCTATCACAGCATGCATCTATGCCTAAATAGTCCACTTTCCGGTTACATCCGTACCCCTTCCAGTATTAAGTTGCAAGCAACAGACAATTGCATTAAGTAATGTGCGTAATGTAAACAATACATTCATCCTTGAATAAAGCATTGCTGTTTTATCCCTGTAGTGCAAAACACATCTACAACCTTAGAACTTGCTGTCACTATCCCAGGTAAATAAGAGGTTGAACCAACTATCATGCATAAATACCCCTCTTGGAGTTACAAGTATTCACGTGGCCAAGGCTTCAACAAGTAACGGAGAGCATGCAAGATCACAAATGACATAGACATGATAATATAATATTCAGCTCCACATAGGTATCAATATAAGTCAGATCCCAGCAAACACAACATGTAGCATTAACAATAAGATGATCTTTGATCATGATAGCAGCTCACAAGATCAAACATGATGGCACAAGTGGAGAAGAAACAACCATCTAGCTACTGCTATGGACCCATAGTCAAGGATGAACTACTCACGCATCACTCCGGAGGCGGCATGGCGATGTAGAAGCCCTCGGTGATGATTCCCCTCTCCGGCAGGGTGCCGGAAGAGATTCAGAAACCCCCCGAGTTAGGGTTGACGACGGCGGCGGCAGCGATATGTTCTGGATGAATGGCTCGGTTGTTTTAGTGTTTTCGCGACTCGGGAATAAATAGGCGAAGGGCGATGTCGGCGACCCCCG